>JAVGWX010000007.1:18142449-18742449 GCA_036924085.1 Ariolimax columbianus
TTCACTCATTCATTAACTCACACACTCACTCACCCACTCTTCCTCATCCACTCATTAACTCATTCATTCGCCTCATGTCTTTCGTGGTTTCCCTTTCCGACTTTCATTTGACTGTTAGCACTAAGTTTCTGGGTGTTTTCCTTTTTACGGCTTACTAAATATGGGGAAGGTATGGATCTGGAGTGTCCAGACTCCATGCTTTTCCATGTTGACATTTAGCCTACCCAGCTGTATAGGGTCTGCACTCTGCCTGTTCGTGTGCTGGATGTTGTTACGGACCCAGCAGCATCCGGGCTCTCGCCCTTCGACCTAATGCTAAGTAATGGTATCTACATGTGTTTATCAGTTGTTGCCTTATGCCATACAAAGTGTGCCATTTATCTGGCCACGCTTTTTTTTTCTGTCTGTGCGATCGCTACTCCACGTACGCCAGATAACATTACGTATCGCACACCTGGCAAGAAACTTCAACAACAAAATGCGTTAGCAGCTGTAAGAAGCTACGTTCTGTGAAGGGCATGCTACTTACTTTTATGTGGGGTTCATATATGGGGTTTATATATGGGGTTTATATATGGGGTTTATATATTTGGTTTATATATGGGGTTTATATATGGGATTTAAATATGGGGTTTATATATGGGGTTTATATCGGGTTTATATATGGGATTTAAATATGGGGTTTATATATGGGGTTTATATATGGGGTTTATATATTGGGTTTATATATGGGGTTTATATATGGGAATTATATATGGGGTTTATATATGGGGTTTATATATGGGGTTCATATATGGGGTTTATATATGCGGTTCATAAATAGTGTTCATATATGTAGTACATTTATTGGATTCTTATATAAGGCTCATATATTGGGTTCATATATGGGGTTTATATATGTGGTTCATAAATAGTGATCATATATGTGGTAAATTTACTGGGTTCTTATACTGGGGTTCTTATATATTGGGTTTATATATGGAGGTCATACACATATTTGATATATGGGGTTTATATTAGTTCAGTTCAGTTCATCCCGTAAGTCATCAGGTCGTTGAGGCACACTTAAAGACACTCCCACAATCACACGAGATCTGTCTCTGTCCGCTGCCGCCAGTCGTGCCTTACCGGGACGAAGGATTGACCACTCAGTGATGTTGTCTGCCCATCACTTCCTTGGACATCCCTGTCCACTATTTCCTGGTACGGAACCATGCAGTATCGAATTTGTAATTCCACTGGAGTCCGTGACGTGCCCATACCAAGCCATCTTTTGCCATTTAATAGCTGTGAACAGATCATCAAAAGGCTCAATTGCGTTTTCCCCTCTCCATCGTATTTCTACGTTCGTGACACGATCCTTATATGTAACATTCAAGAGTCTTCTAAAGCACTTCATTTCCATTGCTTGTATTCTCCACTGGATATCCACAGTAATGGTCAGTCTCACAGGCATATACAAATATTGAGAGGACCAATTTGCGCATTAGTCTAACTTTTATGTTGAGGGCGAGCCGCTTATCCTCCCATTTGGGTTTCAAACGCGTAAGCGCCGCTGTTGTCTGTGCTATTCTGGCAATTAACCAGTGATCCCAGATACTTGAACCGGTGTACAACTTCGAGTTCCTGACCATTTGCTTTTATTACAGATGTAAACCCTTCCGTGTTATTAGTCATCAGCTTTGTTTTCTCTGCATTTATCCACATGCCATAACTCTGCCCCGCTCTGTCAAATCTACTAATCAGCTCCTGGAGTTCCGTTTCCGGGCCTGCCAGACCATCTGTATCATCTGCAAATCGTAGGTTTGTAATCATCTTGTCCCTATTCTGATCGTACAAACATGTCCCCCCAGGACCGCCTCCATTATTCTTTCCAAGAATAAATTGAAGAGTGTTGGAGAGATTATACAACCCTGTTTCACCCCAACAGACGTGGAGAACCATTCACCTAGTATTCATCTACAGAGACTGCACTTGATGCCTTCTCATAAAAGTTCTCAATTACCGTCAAAATATTACAATTGATCTTGTAATGATTCATTGTTGTCCATAGCGCCGCATGCCATACGCTGCCGAACGCCTTTTTGAAATCGATGAAGATATGAAATATGTGTTGTTGATACTCTATTTCTCATTTAATATCCACAGATTAAATATCTATTCAGTGGTACTTCTTCCCGCTCGAAACTCTGCTTGCTCTTCGGCAATGATATTCTCTGCCTGTGGTTTTAATCTGTTGAGGATTTTTATACGTGATTCAAATATGGGGTTTATATATTGTGTCCATATATTGTGTCCATATATTGTGGTCATATATTTTGGTCATATATTGTGGACAATATTGAAGATTCCGTGGCCAAATGGTTAAGCCGTCGGCCTCGTGATCAGGTGGTGTGGGTTCGACTCCGGACACTGCCGTCTTTTTCACGGGTGCTTGATGCGGAGTCCCATGCATCTCGTAGTCGCCCCCTAGTCGTCTTGTCTTGGATTTGCCACTGGGGTCGGGTGGCTCGAGACTAGAGAGTGTGGATAAACAGTAGCGCAGTTAATCCTTACTAAAAATAGCGCTAGAAAATAAATTATGCCATCATCGTCTACGATGGGAGGCGGCCTTTGCCGTTACCTTTTATATTGGGGTCATATATTTTGTCGATTTATTGTGGTCATATATTGTGGTCATAAATTGTGGTTATAAATTGTGGTTATATATGAGGTTCATATATATGGTGTCTATATTCCCGAGTAGTTTGCAGGGGTATATGTGTATGACAAGAACAAGAATAGCACCACTGCTCCACAGGGAGCATGTCGTAAGAGGCGACTAACTGTGTCACATGGCATAACACCGACCGGCCATGGTTAGATGGTTTGTTAAGAGCAGCATGTATGGCACCTAACAGGCTGCGGGTCTACTTTACTCGTGTGTTTGAATCTATTAAGATGGACTCGCAGATCAGTTAACCACCCTCTATACTGGAGTAATAAGCTGCTCGAGCCTAGCCCGCTAAGCAGGAATTCCTCCTCCTGGCTACATCCAGCTCATAGCAGAGATGGGACCTGCACAGGGGCTTATGCCACTGTTGAAGTACAGGTCGACTAAGACTAAGATATATGGGGTTCAACCATTGGGTTCAAATATGGGATTCATAAGTGGGGTTCATATATGGCGTTCATATATCGGGTTAAAATGTGGAGTTCATATGTGGGGTTCGCAAATGGGGTACATATATTGAGTTAAAATATGGGGTTCATAAGGGAGGTTCATTTATGAGGTTCGCAAATAGAGTATATAATGTAATTTTGAAAAGCTTTCTGTCAAAGTCAGATGTCTAGTATACACTAACCAGGTATCTAATCATAGGGAATGTTGAAGCATGGCATGTCATGATTTGGAAAGTCGTCTTTTGTAGAAATGAGACTCTATAATACTGTATATGATACAGTATAAAGTATTAGTTAGACCTAGATTGGAGTACTGTGTTCAGGTGTAGAGTCCTTATCGTGGATAGAATATAAGTATGTTGGAAAGAAAAGCGACAAAGCTGATATTGGGATTCATGAATTATAGTTATAAGGAAAGACACAGAAAAACCGGCTTACAGAGTAGAAAAGAGATGAATTCGAGATGACTTAATACAGGTTTATAAGATAATTAAAGGAAAGGATAAATTAGACTATAACAAGTTTTTAAAAGTACAGTTGCCTACAAGAACAAGAGGGAACAGTTACAAATTAATTAAAGAAAGGTTCATGTTAGATATTATGAATTTCTGTTTAGTTAGAGAGTGATGAAAGCTTGGAATGCATTGCTACAAAAATAGTGAGGGCAAGATCAGTTAATGTAACCAAGAATATATTGGATCTGGATCTTGAGCTTGATCTTGATGACCCATTCCTCAGCGCAGCTGCGGGTACCAACTTCGTCTCCAGCGGCCCCGGCTTTTGACCACGGAAGTCCAGTGCGTGGTAAGTGCTCCTCTAGAGACATCTCGGATGTTACAATGTACAGCAAGGGAGTCTGACCAACGCATTGGAGGTTTTTCCCATGGTCTCTGCTTATCTCGGGGGCATCCGACTGCTGTCGCTGTGCTCCATTGATCATCGTTTCGTCGTAACATGTGATCTTCCTATCTATGTTTTGCCTGGTCTGCATGGATTACCACGTTCTTCACAAGGGACAATCGTCTTTTGTCAGAATTGTGGAGACCCTGCATACGTTGGTTCCGAAGAGTGATTCCGACCAAGCGTCTCTCAATGGAGGTCTGGGTTCCTCTCAATTTTTCCTCTAGTGATTTTGATTGGATGCACATCATTATTTTTTAGAGCAAGCGGAGTAGAAGCAACTCTGCAGAGTCTTCTACAACCAGTGCAAATAAGTTAAGTTAAGTTAAGTTAGTTGAGTCAGCACTGTTACAAAATGATGTCAGTCTGTCAGTGGTTATGTTATTGTCTCTGTTATAGACACTCTGACACACAATGATTAAGAAAATTGACCATAACATCACTAGATGATAGAGAGCACGTCAGGTCAAATTGAAAAAGTGACAGAGCGATGAGAGGAACACACGAGCATGTCTCCATACACCCGTGGGAAGCAACGAGTATCGATTCGTCAATTGAATGCAAAATCGAACGTCGGAACCACGAAGTTCTAACGATTGCATATACCCACATCAACACATGCATTCTCTTATCAGCACATTTGATGCAAGCAGGGGTTAATGTCTATATAGCTCGCTTGCTTGTCCCAGTGCGCAATTTCACAGTGTCTTTAAAACAAGTAAATAAGACTCCATTATTAGCGACAGCGTTGCTCTATTGCGCCATTAGTTACTTGTGTGTTTTATTTGAAATCGACTGGATTTGTAATTTGGTTTGGCTAAATTTGAATGTGTCGCTACGTCAGACAAGTTGATACAAGAATGCTGGGGTTTCAATCAATAATATGATGTCTCTCTCTCTTTCTCTTTGTCTGGCTGTACTGTCTAGCCATACCAGGGTTTCTAAACTTTTGTTCTCAGGACTATCGGGTTCCGCGAAAAGTCTTGTGGGGTTCTGTGAGATGTTGTTGTTGCTTAGATGTTTGCCTCACTAATTTCTACTGGCGGAGGCGCGCTCATTCCACTCCTGGCCGTAGTCCATTGGGCGATATCAGGACGCATAAACCAGTGCTTGGATGCATGTGTGCGTCTGTATGTACTTATGCAAGATTTGTGCGTCCTCAGAAGCTAGCCCAACCAAAGTGCAATGGAAGGGTCTCACCCTGAGGGTGCATGTGACAGTTGTGCAAGAGTGTGACTGTAGGACAGAGTCAAATGAAACAGAGTGAGGTAAGAGGGGGAAGAGTTGCCCCCAGGGTGAGCCTACCCCTCGTTTCTGTGAGAGAGGTTATTGTTGTTGTTGTTACAAGCTCTTCGTGCTTCTCTTGACGATATCACTTTGGTGTGGCGGATCACGGTGGCGTTCCTTGCATCCTGAGGCGTAATTGAGAAGATGGACCAGGGTCCTACTGGCTGTAATGCAATGTGATGTTCCTCAGTATGCTGACTGTCATGGGAATCCTATTGTCGATGCCCAACTCACTAGCAAGACTGCTGTTATACATCCTGTTTTTATGAGCCCGAACGAGGACATGCGGTTGGGCCTTGGTCAGTATGTCTTGTCTAACCCCGATCGCTGATCACTTTTAGAGTTTTGATGTCCAACATATGTCGATCAGGGAGTATCGCGTATGCATAACCAGTGGTCTTTTCAATTCACCAGTATCCACACTCTTCAACATTCATTGAGGTGGACTCCGCACCTGTGTGTCTGCCCGGAGTGTAGAGACATCGATTCTTAACAGGGATCAAGACGCTGAGCAGCGCATGAGCTGCAGCGGTCAGCGACCCATAGCTGAATGCTAGCGTCAGGGCCAGAGAACCACAGCTGCCAAGACCCTTCTACACCTCCACGCGGTGATCCTGGATAACAGGCTGCAACTGCGCAGCTCGGCTACGGAGAAGGGATCGTAGAGGGACGGCAACCTGGTACTAAAAAAATGCTTGCTGAAGTCGGATGTGTTGGACCAAAAGGTGCAAATATCGCAGTCAAGCTGTAAACTACGACATATTCTGTCTTCGGGCATACGTTCTGCTACTTGTAAAGCCTTTTTCAGGGCTTGGTAGCGGGAGATTGAGAACGACCGAAGAAGAAAAAGAAGAAGAAGATTCTTAACAGAACTGAACTATATACACTAAGGCAAATTATGCACCTGTGCATCTATTCAAAATGTAGCGACATCGATTCTTAGCAGAACCTAACATAGCCGGAGTTCTTGAACATTGTTTACTCTATGCGAAGTGGCCCATACCAAGGCGTCTATACGTTGGTATTTTGTATCTTCATGTAGTGGTCATTGCGCAGTCGTTCGCTCCAGAGTCAGCTGGAATATACTAAGAACGCACATCACACTCAAGTCGGACCCTTGGAAACAGACTGTGTTACAGCAGCCAGACCAAAAAAGTGAGGCTAGTCACTGTGATCTTCTTTATGGCGAGACTTCCTGGAAACCAAATATTGTAGTACTAAAGCCAGGAGGGCCGATGCTTACATTCCTTCTTCATGGAATATACGAGGCGCCATTACAACTTGCTTGTTACTAAATAATATATAGAAATCTAGAGCAACAAAATATGGGCGACAGGAAACTGGCCGGACTTATGGACAAAATCAATGTTTATACCGTTACCTAAGTCTGGAAAAATAAAGCTGTGCCGAAATTACAGAACAATAAGCCTCATCAGCCACCATAGCAAGGTCATCCTTAGATTAATCGTCGTCCGATTGAAACCCCAAGCATAGAATATCATTGCCGAGGAGCAAGCAGGGTTTAGACAGGGAAGAAGCACTACAGAACAGAAATTTAATTTAAGGCTGCTAAGCGAGAAATATCTAGAACAGCAGCAAAAACTGTATCATGTGTTTGTTGATTTTAAGAAGGCGTTTGATAGGGTATGGCATAAAGCACTATAGGCAACCATGAGGATGTATAACATCAACGAAAATTTTATAAAGTTCCTTGAACACCTGTATGACAAGGCGTCCAGCGCAGTTCTTGTTAATGGGAGGCAAGGGGACTGGTTTCGCACATCAGTTGGTGTGACACAGCGTTGTACACTCTCTCCAACTCTTTTCAATATATTCTTTGAGGGAATTATGAGTGAGGTACTAGGTGGTCACTTCGGTACTGTTAAGATAGGGCGCCGAACGATTACCCATCTTCGTTTTGCAGATGATATCAACGGGTTGGTGGGTTCAGAAGCAAAATTCCAAGAATGGGGTCAGAAGACTCGATGAAATAGATAGCACTTGACTATGGTATGGAGATAAACGCTGGAAAGACTAAATTGATGATCAACAACGCCGAGGGCTTCAACAGAAGGATAAAAGCTAATGGTCAGGAACTCGAAGTGGTTGACCGTTTTAAATATCTAGGGTCGATTGTCAGTGATAACGGATCAGAATTGCACATATAATAGTGGGGCTTAAACGTCTTATAAACATCTGGCAAGATAAACGGTTAGCACTATGCATGAATATCAGATTAATGCGTACACTGGTCCTGTCAATATTCCCCTATGCTTGTAAGACATGGACATTTACAGCTGACCTTCAGCGAAGGATGTAGGCCTTGGAGATGATATATTTCCGAAGACTCTTAAACGTCTCGTACAAAGATCGAGTTACAAATGAGGAAATACGAGATATAATTATTACAACAATAGGGCCCTTTGAAGACCTCTTGGCAACTGTCAAAAGAAGGAAACTCGCTTTCAAAAATCGAGATCAAATAATCCTCCACGGAAAGGTGCAACGCAGACGACGAAGAGGCCGTCCCAAAAAGCGGTGAGAGGAAAACATAAAAGAATGGACCAATCTCCGACCAGATGAGGCACAGGCAGCGGCCGCTGATAGAGAAGAGGGTGGCGTGGGGTTGTCAGGATGTCTTCATGTGTGCCCCAACGACCTCACCTGACCTGACCTGAGAGAAATAAAGGCTAATACCAAATACAGATTATTTAATTCCGATATCAAATCTGTATTGCTTTGCGGAGCAGAAAATTGTAGAACGACAAAAACAACACATAGAAGGCTACTGTCTTTCGTCAGCTAATGTCTTCAGGGGAAAATGGGTATATGCTGGCACGACAAGGCGAGGAATGAAGAACGGTGGGAAAGAAGCCAATAATAACCAGCAGAGCAACAGATCAGACAGAGAAAGTGGGGTTGGATATAGCACCCCCCAACAGAAAGCGTCATCAAACGTTGATAGACAGCCGCCGGACGTCAAATTTTAACTTGCATTTGATCCGGGCAGCGGCCATTAATCCTAATCTTTTCGATTTCCAACTGCCAAAGAATATTTAACGTACTCCACATTGAACACGTTATCCGATCTCACTACCCAGAGATTAGGGACATTTTTCCATGTGGAACAGGAGGCCAGAATCCTGAGCATATTCTATAGCAATGCCCAATCTATAGGGAAATGAGATGCCAGACCTGGCCAGAGGGTGCAGAGTTGAGACAAAAAGCTGTGGGGCAGCCGCTCCGACCTGGTGAAGAGTACGGACTTCATCATGGCGACTGGTCTGCAGATATAGTATGACCAAAAGATCCTGAACGCAAAGAAGAAAATAAAAGGGACATTTTTACCACGTGAAAAAAAAATCTCGATCTTCCCCGTGATTTCGAACCGGCGACCTTCGGCACCCGAGGTGGACACCTCACATCCAGACGATGAGTCGCCCCCCTAACACTTCCTTTCCCACCATCGTTAAAGACATCTTTTATATATATTGCGGAAATGCCATTTTTATTATGTAACATGTTTCTTTCCATTGTTCACTCCACGTGTCCATGATTTGCATTAAAATAATAATAATATAATAACTAATAATAAAAATAGAAGGATGAGTAATTTAACCTTAACTAACAACACTTTGATGCCGTTACATGATCAATAACACTGCTGTGTTTTAGGCACTGTAAATAGACTATCGATATGCTCCGGTTTAGCTGTGCCTTGCAAAATGTGTCAGGATCTATAAGATAGGCTTGACAATTCGTTCTGTTCTGTGTCAATGCACATGGGACAAACTCATAGATAATCAGTCTATCTCAGTACTTGACAAATAGTGTTGATTCTGTTCGTTCTAGTAGCCCACTAGTTGTATACACTCTGCTGCGTCCTCTCGTATTCCCATCCCTGCTAAGCCCACGATTGAATTCGAAATTGACAATTTGTCGAGTGTACGGTCAACATCATACCGGTGGTCATTGATCGACCTCTGAATGTCACCTCTACCCATAAGAAAAGCTCTCATGGATTCTTTGAGATGAGAGCGTCCGTTTGCTCATGACCATGAACCCTAGTTTGTTGATTTCTTAAATATATATTGACCTTGAAAATTGAGAGGACATTGCTGCTGATCGCATTGTCTGGCGTACTAAAATGTCTGATGGCACGGCACACATGGAGCAGGCAAGAATCAAGGAAGCTGTACGGAGACAAGAGACGAGTTGCTTCCACCTGACAGTCAGACAGTGATTCTCTCCCCTCAGTGTGACAGACGCTGTCAGGTCGGATTGGTTTGATCAACCGCCTCAAACCCATTTCAGGATTGACAGATGACAATATGGTCCTCTTGGGAAACGATAGACAAACAACAATATATATCATAGACTCGTTCTGTGACTACAAGAATGTGACTACAATTCCTGATGATAACGAATGTGACTTGCAAGACCAATACTATCAGAGAAGCGTCTTACACAGTGTGTACAAGAAAAATCAGCGCTATGGCTTGATGTGGCGTGTCTTTGCAAACACAAAGTCCTTAGACTGTATACAATCAGTATCTCCTTTGTCTGTATTCCATTCTTGATACATTCCTTCCATGCAACACGATCCATTGTGTTCTGTTCCCGTGATCTCAAATCGATGCATGTACCATTCATATCCCGCCTGCACACATACTTGTACCTAGGTAATGTCTGGTCTCGAGACATTTTCACCAACTGTAATTCCCAATAAAGAAGATCCTTTGATATTCTGCTTCGCTCCATCCTCCGAGTGTGTCTCAGCCATCTGAGTCTTCGAAGACAGAACCTGGAAGAGACCGCTGTAGTGCCAGTTATCTCCAATACCCATGCGTCTGTGATCTTCTCCTACCACCAAACTCCCAGGATTCTGCACAGGCACCTCATGTGAAAGCTGTTTAAACGCCTACCCAAATGCGTTTAAAGTAGCCCATGTTACACTACCATAAAGCAAGCTACTGAGGGAACGGGTCTAGTAAACAAGGGTTTTTGTTTTAACAGTCACCTTTTTATTTCCCAGACCCTTCTTTATATATTCGGGTCGTAAACTTGGTTAACAATACTAACATACCAGGTACAAATCGCGGTATGCTGTTTCCCATATCAGGGGTTTTTCTTTACGTTACAATCGTTTCTCCCAGTCAGTTTAATTCAGTTCATCATGTGACCTCTTGAGATCGTTGGGGCACCTCTGCTGACACCCCCACAATTCTGCGCATCCCTCTTTGTCTGCGGTTGATTTTTGCGCCTGCTCGGGTAGTAGGTTCGTCCATTCATAGATGTTGTCTTCCAACGTTTTCTCGGACGTACCCGACTTGTATTGTGTCCTGTTGTATCGTATTTGCGAGGGTCTAGGACCTCGAGACGTGGCCATACCAAGTCATATTTCGCCTTTTTATCGTTGTGAGGGAGTCGTCTTACGGTCCACTTGCATTCTCGATTCTTCGACGTACTTCATCATTTGTGATACGGTCGTGAATTGGTTCAGTTCAGTTCAGTTCATCCCGTAACCCATCAGATCGATGGGGCACACATGAAGACACTCCCAAAATCCCACCCCATCCCTCTCTGTCTGTCGCCGCCTGACGTATCTCACCGGGACGAAGGCATGACCACTCAGTGATGTTGTCCACCCATCTCTTCCTTGGACTTCCTCGCCCTCTCTGTCCCGGTACGGAACCGAAGACTATCGAGTTGGTAATTCCGTTGGACCTCGCGACGTGCCCGCACCAGGCCATCTTTCGTCTTTTGATAGCTGTGAACAGATCTTCAAAAGGACCAATAGCGTCTTCAACTCTCTGACGGATTTCTACGTTCGTGACACGATCTTTATATGTAACATTTAGGAGTTTTCTATAGCACCTCATTTCCATTGCACGTATTCTGCCCTGGATATCTGCTGTAATGGTCCAGGTCTCGCAGGCATACAGAAATATTGATAGCACCAAAGAGCGCATTAGTCTAACTTTTATGCAGAGGGTGAGCCGCTTGTCTTGCCAAATAGGTTTCAGCCGAGTCAGTGCCGCTGTTGTTTGTGCTATTCTTGCAATTACCTCTGGCTTCGATCCCTCTTCACTGATCAATTGGTACGTCCGAGGAAAACGTCATTTGCGGACAGACGACCGACGACTCCTGTGTAAGCATCACACGGACCATCACTCTGGGAAGGGTTGTTCTAGAGTTCAACCCAAGCATCTCCAGTTGCAGTAATCTTCCTTTTTTCTTTCAATGTTCTTTTATTTCTCTACTGATCTCTTCCTCTGTGAGTTATAATCCAGCACACACTTTACACATGTCTCCTGTGTCCGGTACATCTATTGTTTGTTATTTAAATGGTAATACTCATAGCAGACAAAGTCCTTGTATTATTGGTCTGCAATATATTTTTACAAACATCCTGTTTCATTTGCTTGAGGTTTAAATGACTTCCTCTGTTATCGACTTTTCTTTCCAGACGGCTAGATCAATATTTCTTCAATACCATTTTCTTAAATTCGCTGTCGTTGATGGCACAAACTGACCAGGAATTCGCGCCAGCGGAAGACACGCTACACTGATCAAGACCACTATCTCTCTTCCATGTAGCGTTCCCTGGAAACAGACTGCTTTCAAGTCAGTCTGACTGACGAGATGTAGATCGACGTGATCCCCGTAGTAGTGAGTGTCACGCAGATGAAGTCAAGCATAGCACAACAGCCTGGAGGACCAACGGCCACCTTCATCAAGCTCGGGATGTAAGGAGAGCTGCTTCTTCTTCTTCTTCTTCTTCTTCTTCTTTTTCTTCGTTCTCAAACTCCCGCTACCAAGCCCTGAAAACCACTTAGCAAGTAGCAGAATGTAGTCCAAAGACCGAATTAGTTTGTGTTGTAGTTTGAGTGCGATATTTTGCACAGTTTCCACACTGAGGTAGACTACTCCAAACCAGCAACTTGATTAATATATGTATTATATATATGATGATGATGTTCGTCCATCACAAGGGAGGAAGACCAGTCGTGTGGACAGAATTTTCTCTTGTTGTGTCCGCTGAAAGGCGTGACCTGCACGGTGATTTGGATTAAAGTGAGGAATTAACTGCGCATTTTGTCCACCTCACTCTCTGGTCCTGATGTAGCAGACCCTCTGCTAGCCGTGATCTAACTTAGAACATTCTCACACTCATCCACATCATCATGACCATACTCAGTAAATGACATATCACACAGCAGGTGGCATATTTATTAAATCATACTCATATCATAGAATGAGTAGAGAAATTACAAACACAATATAATATATATCATCTTAACTAAACATTCTACTAAAACGGGAATTGTAAGCATTAGCTATTGATGGAATTCCCAACTATCTAAAAAACCCAGTTCTATTGCCTTGCAATTACATCACACACACATCGCCTTAACTGCGTCTTCAACACACCTTATCAAATACTCTTCATCACTGAAATCCCCTCAGGCGGGCGATCTCGACATAGCTCGCTCACAATGTGTCCTTGCTTACAAACACACTTTCAGATTATCCATTAATGCAAAACTCACACACCTATTTGAGCGATCCTATTCTATCACTAAACATTCGTCCAACAGTCTATCAATCGCTCCTCTACCTAAGTCGGTGAGTTAAACATACTATCCACATTCAGTCTCTCTCTCTCCAGCCTATCTCTCTCTCTCTCTCCAGCCTCTCGATCTAAACTTTGTCTCGAGTTATATATCCTCAAGCAAGGCCAAAGCTTGACCAATCGATCTCAGGTGATGGTCATCTTCAATCCAATTGGACCGAAACACTTTGCACACCTGTCACTCCATTTCTCTCGCAGCAAGCCCCGCTGCCAATTTTGTCTGTCAATCAATCTCCCCCTACCAAAATCGGAAGGCCAGTGGTCAGTTTCTATCTGTCCACATTCCTTAACCCAACTCTGTTCTCCTTTGCTGAGACGGTGAGTGACCTTGACATGCATTCAGGTAGCTTTAGGCTTTAACATGTTCATGCATCCTAAACTCCCCTTGCTCCGGCGGGAACTGTTACACTGAGCTACCTTTATATATATATATATATATATATATATATATATATATATATATATATATATATATATATATATACACACAACCATACACACAAACCAGAAAAAGGGAAAAGTCAGTAAATAGATCACAAATGTCTTTTTGAAGGAAAACATTGTTTCTTGAGACACGAACTTGAAAACCATTTATTATTTCTCTTACATTGTCTATTATTGCTCAACATAATGCAACTGCATTCACTTGTCTCATCGTTTTATTGAGGTACCAATAATCTGCAGTATAGAAGTCCTTGGTCTGCTGTCTCGGTCACTTTTGCATTTCACATTCAACCTCTTCCTCATTCACGAAACGTCACCCGCTGAGGTGGCTTTCTAGTCCACCGAACGGGATGAAGTCGCTCCGGGCAAAGTCGCGACCGTAAAGGTGGATGTTTGAGAATTTTCCACTAAAGATGGTCAATTGTCTACTAGGTTAATTATGCCGTATGTGGCAATTTGAACAGGCTGTCCAGGTCTGACTTCATCAGTAATTTTGGAGTGTTCTTTAGAAAATTTATCGTTCCAGTTTTTAAGCAAGAAACATTTCTCATCACCAGCAGAAAGCACGTCCTTGTGAATATCCCTTGTAGAAAGTCCTTTTGCCCCCCCCCCCCTTTCCACCCCCCCCCCCCCAGTGTCTTTAATGTAAACTCTATGAGCACAGATGCTATTTTGTATTGAGCTGCGCATGTGCATGCGACACCTAGCGCCTGATAACTACAATAATCGCAAAGCCAGATGTTGATGCCACCCACTGATATCTTAACTATCAACTACATTTGTCAGATATCCCATATGGGTATGTGACTCATTTATTGACGTGTGTGTGTGCGTGCGTGCGTGTGTGCGTGAGCGTGCGTGTGTGTGGGTGTATGTATGTATGTATGTGTATAAGACACGAGAGAGTGAGGCAGAGAGACAAACATAGATAGAGAGAGGCAGAGAGATAGAGAGACAGACATTGAGAGAGCGGCAGTGACAAACATAGAGAGGAAGAGAGACAGACATAGAGAGAGAGGGACAGATATAAAGAGAGAGGCAGAGAGTCAAACATAGAGATAGAGGCAAAGAGACAGAGAGAGGGACAGAGAGACATATATATAGAGAGAGGCAGAGTGACAGACATAGAGAGAGGGTTAAGTGAAATGCAATGAGACAGAATCTCTAGGAAACAACGATAGAATAGTCCAGACGATAAAGCCCATTCTAGTTTTGCATTCTTTGAGCAGGCCACGGACCGTTAACTTCAAATAGTTTTTGGATACAGCGTGACGTGCATGCCTTTTGATTGCGTGGCAGTTGGCGTGGGTTAATCTATGCTAAGAGCTCAATCTACTATATTATTTAGGCTTGCCAGTCTAGCATAGTGTGGCTGCGTGGCCTAGGGGTGAAACTCGCTCGGCTTTCACAATCCAAAAGTTTCGGGTTCGATTCCCACTGGGTTTTTTTTCCCTCCACGAAACTTATAACAGCCAAATAGGTGGCGGTTGTAGGAAGCGACATTCTGTAAAGGACATGGTACTCACTTTAGTCTAGCATATGCGGTATCTGGTGGTCGCTAGTCTGTAGGAAGTCTGATTGTTTTTTTTAGATAGTCTGCACAATGGCGGGGGCATCTGTTCATCTCTAGCTATTCTCCTCCGTGCTGCAACGTCAAGATATAGACGCCATGCTACTATTAATTAAGAGAGGTACCCAATCGGGGCCTAGTGATTAGTGGTACGGCTTACTAACCAAATCTGCATGTGTTTGGAGACATTTGTGAACCATTAAGATCGTACCCTTATGGGAAGTTGACTCATTAAAAATGGGAGCTGAAGTCAAATCGACTTCGCCTTAAGTCGCTAAAAAACATACAAATTCCCGTACATCGCTCTCCACCTTAGGAAACAAAAAGAATTTTTTAATGACCCGGATTTAAAAGAAATGTATCACTGTACCTTTAAAGCATGTAGCAAAAGTAGAATAAAAAGGTTAGCAACTTCATCATGCAAACCATAGCTTTTAACCGGGCACTGAAAATACTCGCCTACAAGTTCTTATATAAGTGACGTACCTGTAGTGACGGTGGCCGCACGCTACGCTTCACTGAGATCATTATGTCGAATCATGCTATTGATATATATACACAATACAAGCTTTCATGAAACGAAAGATACGAACAACCGTTGCGTATAACTTGTTGGTGCTCGTGGAATGACCCCTAACCACCTGCTTTATAAAATCCTTCGTGTGTGTGGAGCAGAAAAAAACAACAACATTCCCATGACTTGTAGGCGACCCATTCATGAACAAACGCTAACGAATGCAAATAACCCCAGGCTGCCCAACGCGTGTCTTTATCTCTCAGCTCTATAATCTTCCCAGTGAATCCCAGCAATGTGCGTATACTCGGTAGTGTTCGTGTTTTTTTTAGTTCTATTCCTATATCATATATGGAGTATTGCTTAGAAAGAGATATTTCTTCTTGTATGATCTTCTTCTACTTTTTCTTCCAAAGCTAGTTCTTGAATCCTTCCTCTTACTGTTTATCTTTTTTGTTATTCCTGTTCTTTGGCTTGTTCTTCTTCCTGTTCCTGTTCGTCTTCCTATTCTTGCTATTATCTTTGCTGTTCTTGTTATTTTTCTCTTGTTTTTTTGTTCTTTTCTTTGTTCTTGTTATTTTTGTTCTTCTTTTTGTTTTCTTCTTCTCCCCTTTGTTCCTCTTCTTTATCTTGTTCTTTCACTTTGTTTTCTTCTTCTTCCCTTTGTTCCTCTTCTTTATCTTGTTCTTTCACTTTGTTTTCTTCTTCTTCCCTTTGTTCCTCTTCTTTATCTTGTTCTTTCACTTTGTTTTCTTCTTCTTCCCTTTGTTCCTCTTCTTTATCTTGTTCTTTCACTTTGTTTTCTTCTTCTTCCCTTTGTTCCTCTTCTTTATCTTGTTCTTTCACTTTGTTTTCTTCTTCTTCCCTTTGTTCCTCTTCTTTATCTTGTTCTTTCACTTTGTTTTCTTCTTCTTCCCTTTGTTCCTCTTCTTTATCTTGTTCTTTCACTTTGTTTTCTTCTACTTCCCTTTGTTCCTCTTCTTTATCTTGTTCTTTCACTTTGTTTTCTTCCTTTTCTTGTTCTTGTCCTCCTTTTTTGTTCTTCTGGTTTTTTTCTTATTCATGGTAATATCTTTCTTGTTCTTGTTCTTCTTCATGGTTTTTTTTTTCCATTCTCATTCTTCTTATTATTATTCTACTTATTCTATTTATTCTTCGTGTTTTCCCTCTGCAGTTCCTGTTCTTCTTGATGATCTACTTTTTCTCCCTGTTAATCTTCTTGATGTTTATCTTTTTTTTTGCTCTGCTTGTTCTTCGCTCTCTTTTTGTTTGGTTCCTCCTTTTGTTGTTGTTTTCCTTGTTCTTCTGTTAGTTCTTGTTCTTCTTGTCTTGTCTTTTCTGTTCCTCTTGTTCTTCTTCTTCTTCATATTTTGATCCTTCTCCTTTTCCAGATCCCTGAAAAGACTAGTTATTCCTTGCTTTTATTCTTGTATCCCATGTAAGGAATTATTTCTAGAGCTTTCTTTCATTCTCAGACTGCTGATACACACTCATCAAATTTGTTGTATGTATTAATGAAATATTAATGAAGGTTGTCTCCAACCGCATGGCATTACTATCTTCCATACATTTTCTTAAAACCTCATACTGACCCCAATTTATTTGTCTTCCTTGCCCCTTCCCCCTTCTTCTATCAGCCCTCGACCCCCCCCCCCCCCCATATCAATCTCACACCCCTCCCGGCTTATTATATCCCCTTGTTTTTGTTCTCCCACCTAGACCACTATTTGGTCGTTTCCATATTTGGCCACCATTCCGGCGCCTTTCCCCTCAGTTCTTACGCTCTCCTGGCCACCTTATTTGACCGCTGCCCTTCATTTTCAGTCAAGCATCTGGCCCAACCGTCGCTTAGACAGACTGGGTCAACTATCAGATAAGCTGACCATTTTTTCCTTATATGTTGATTTGTTAGTTCAGTATTGTTGTCCCTGATGACGGCCTATTGGTCGTAACGTAGGTTTAATTTGTGTTCTCGTCTCGGTGCGGTATCTGACCATACCCATTTTTAAATTTTGATTAAACTCAACCTTAATCAACTTTTACAATTTTTGTCCATGTTTTTTTCCAGTATTAATGAAGGAGAGGGCAAATCCATGAGTTGAGTGTTCTACCCTATTGAGGCTAGACCTCGCCGATTTTTCTCTTCCGGTCGTCAATGTGACAGCGCGTATAGACAACTCGACAGATATCACACCACCCAGGACGCTTGTTGCACGAAGAATATCAGCATGATGGTTTAGCTTCAATTGCACGAAACCAATGTTCCAAGAAACGACAAGGCACGACTTCCTACCTTCAACAACATGGTTATTCCAGCTATGTATTGAGCGTGTAGCCTAGTCAACTAGACTGGACTAACAGAGTGCCAGGGTTCGAATTCACGGACGGACAGAAAAAAAATCAGGTCCATGGTTCGTGCCTGGTACGACCGCGCCTCCATTCGACCCAGCTGTTATTGGTTACTTGGCGTATGAGTTGAGGAAGGCAAAAATAGCAAGGAAGGGAACTGTCCATCCCACCTCACATAGGCTGCGACTAAGTACATGAAGAGTTAACTACGTCCTAGAAGGCAATTGTTGCCATGGGGGATGACTTTTCTTTACTTCTATACATCTACAACGTATGTACTTACTTACTTACTTACTTAGTCGCTCCTCTTCTACCGTGAGGTGTAGAGGTTTGCCAAAGAGAACGCTACACTGCTCTATCCGCCGTCGTTTTCCTGGCCTCTTTCCAATCCAGCCCTTTATCACTTAGGGACTGTCGTATGTTGTCTTCCCAACGTACTTTGGGACGTCCTGGGGGTCTGCGTCCTTGACTTTTTATCTCACATGACCGCTTTGGTATCCGATCTTCTTCCATTCTACAGACATGGCCAAACCACTGTAGTTGGGACTGCTCCACTCGTGTCTGCAGGGGTTGAACTTCAAGATTCGTACGTATTGTCTGGTTACGGATCTTGTCCCTTTTCGTCACCTAAACCGCCTTTCTTGGGTACTTCATTTCTGAAGTTTGTAATTGCCTTTCTTGGGCTGTAGTCATTGCCCATGACTCACATCCATATGTCAGGACAGGCACATAGGTCGAGCGGTATACATCCATTTTTATTTTCCTGCTTATTTCTCTTTTACTAAGGAAACCTCTGTTTATTTTGCATGAAAAGTCTACCTGCTGCTGCCCTTCGTGCAGTTAACTCCTCTTTGATTCCTCCCCTGCTGTCTATTACCACTCCTAGATATTTAAAGTTGCTGACCTGCTCCAGTGCTCGTGTTCCCAGGGTTATCTGATGTCTCTTTTCTTCTCTGGCGATCACCTTGGTTTTTGTTTTGGAGTTGCTGATGTGCATTCCTCTCTTCTTCAACTCTTCTTCCCAGACCTGCAAGTTGATCTGGAGATGTGCTTTGGATTTCGTAATCAGGGCCACATCATCTGCAAATGCTAGTTCCGATAAGTAACTTGGTACGAGGTATGTACCTACACAACAGCAGATACATAGAAGCTTCGAGTTGTTCAGGAGATAATGGAGCGAAGAACATTGACAGTCTCTCTACTGGCCGAAATTCCCGATACCCAAATGATGTTGGACATTTGGTGTGTATACCCACAGCCAAATACGGGCCTTCTGACTCACGGAGAAACACCCTAGAAATGTCACATTCGACGAAACTTTAATGTGTCAATTATTGTCCGTATCACAATTACAGCCGACAATTGCCGTCTAATATCTCAAAAACTCTTACACCGATAAATGTGATTTTTTGCACGTGGACTTATCTTTTCAATGTCCCAATAACTTTAAAATTAACATTTTGTCAGATTGTGTTATTTTCTTAAAGTGGCTAGTTCCGTTAATCTTTGGTAGCAAAGGAATTATTTTGTCCCTGCAGAAAAAGTTTTAAAAAATTGTCTTTCTTTAGGTATAGGGGTTCTCTCCAATTCGAATTAGATTTTCTACATTAGGTTCAACTTAATGTTCTTTTTAATGTAGTTCATGTGTTCTATGAATTTTTGTTTCTGTTTTTAAGAATCGACGTCACTGCATTCCAAGCAGACCCATAGGTGCTCAGTTTCTCTCATCAAATGGCGTAAGGTATGGATGCTGATTGTCCATGTAGCTCGCTGGTTGTACACTCTCCTGCGCCGTCCTCTCATGTGCCCCATTCAGCTCGAACCTCGTTTAATGTCGAAACTTTGCAATCTGCTGATTGCTGCTTCATCTATTGCGGTGTACTCATCCAGCAGGCGGTCATTGATTGATTTCAAAATGTCACTTCTATCCATCACTAATGGCCCATGATGGGAGCTTGTGAAGCCAAGATGTCAGCTCTTTCATTGCCCTGAACCCCGGCATGAGCAGTATAGTAGATCTAGGTCAACGCCTGGAGGTTTGAGGCCTCAACAGCAGCTATCCACTCGTACCTAAGCCATCTCTTCTGTACTTTCTGAAGTACGGCTTGTGTGTCTGTCACGATGACTGCCCTTGTTATAGAAGTCTCAGATAGCCATTTCAGTGCTGAGGTCACTGCTTCCGTCTCCATTCTCATACTGGAGGTTGTTGACATGTATTTCCTACTGCGCCCAGCAACGACCTCTCCTCTCACTCTAGGCCGAGAAACCCCAGCCTGATGTCCCACTCAGCAACGACCTCTCCTCTCACTCTAGGCCGAAAAACCCCAGCCTGTTGTCTGACAGCGCACAATTGATCCGTCGGTGTATATGACAGCGTCACTCTCCTGGGTGTTCTCAGTTATCATCTGATTCACCTCGTGCTCTGCTCTGCCGTTGCTCCGTTTTCTGCATTCCTTCCTTAAGGTTATGATGACTCTCTGATACTCTATCATTCTATCACCAGTGTTGACCCATTCTTCCCCTTTGGCTATCGTCTCAGCTGGAATGACGTGTCCGATTGTTGTCTCAGCCTGTGCCCTCCATGACGACCCACTCTTGATTCTTAATCCCTTGGTGTCTGAGATGCTACTGTGTAGAGGGTGCCGCATGTCTGTGATGACACGCATATAGGCTTTGAATTGTGCCAGTTTATGTCTGGATGTCACCGATAACAATCCCAACATGTACCGCATCATCACAATCGGGGTATCTCTAGTGCAGCCCAGAACCAGACGCATAACTTCATTCTGGATGCGTTCCAACCTTTCACACTGTGTTCTTGATAGTGTGAGGATGCCTAGTTCGTAATCGATGACAGACAACACGACCTGACGAAATAGGATGAACAGGAGGCGTTGTTCCAAGTCGGCAGCAGCCATGGTCTTGAGTTTGTGTTCTATGAATTGTAAGAAGTTACTGCGCATTTCGTAGAAACAAATGTGTGAAAATGTACAAGCCCATGATATATATATAACATAGAAGGTAGATACTTCACATGGATTGGTTCAGTTTTATTAATAAATGCTGGAGCAAACAAATGGTTATAATTCAGTTCTGAAATCCATCTTCTAACTGATTGGGGTGGCCCTGAAAAGAACGGTTTTGCCAAGGTGATGGAAACTAAAGCAGGCCATGGTATACTTAACAAGAAATTGACATGAACAGCGACGTCACAGTGGCTCTACCCTTTTAAGCGTCCATCGGGCGTCCACCAATAAGTTGGAGAGATGGCCCAAGTAAACCCCATGGTTCAAGTTGATATTCTAAAACAAAATGACCGAAATGATTTTAAAAATTTAGCTACATGACATCAAACGCTTGTTATGCCTGATTGACTACCAAAAGTTTAATGCGCTTGGCATGTTTGAACGGCGGGAACTATTATACAATGAATAGACGCATTATCCAGCACTGTTATTTTACTCCTCTCTCTAATGGCGTTTTCACAGCATTGTCGGATCGGCAAGTCTGTGGATTTTCTTCCCGTCCCAGACAGAAGCCATAAATGTCATGTCCCGACATTGGCTAATTTAGAGGGTACATCAGAAACGCTCTAAGGTGACGAATCCAAGGAACGCCTCACTGTGCACACGAGTCGCCACCAATTGTCAGCTGGTAGTGACGCGTTTACCTGGATTCTAGATCTATGACCGAAGACTAAAGTGAATCGCCACGTCCCGTCCACTGTGCCTTTACGATTGGCCTCGATTGACATGATGTGGCGAATGTTGGTTCTCTTTTTTCCAGGTCTATTCAGCACGATGCTGGCTACTTCCTAGCCACAGACAGCGTATAAAGTGTCAGTCTCGGATGCCGGATATCGCGGGTTCGAATCACGGTGGAAACCGGGATTTTTTTCACTTGAATCTTCTGGTAAAAACTCCCTTGATTTCTGCGTAATGAGATCGGACAGCCGTTTTCAGTGTCGAGCACGTTAAATATCCATTGGCAGTTGGAAATAAAATGGTTTGTACTTTAACCCAGGCCCAGTAAGTCGCAGGAAGTTTAAAATACCGACTAAGGACATCCTTCGGCTTCCTATCAACAGACATTAAAAACATGCCTGTGTGAAAACCAGGATTCCGAGTATTCCAAGCAAGATGGTTACTCCTCTAGATCCGTTGTGTTTACCCGGAGATTTCTCACTCCCAGATACCTGCACTACTTCGAGAAGAATGTGATCTCCCCAACACATAAAGGTCTGCGAGTCTGAGGGGTTATCTGGACCAAGAGACTAACACCGCAATGGTTGCTCATTTCATGAAGACAAATTTCACTAGGTCTAAAGGCGTGGTAGGAGGGGGCGGTCTTGACCTTCACGTCATATCCATTGTCTGTATCATGGCCTTGGTACCAAGTTCCCCCAGTCTGACAGTGGTCCTATTCTCGTGTGTCTCATGCATAACTCTTAGTCAGTAACATGGAACTAAGTATGGGTTATGAACGGTGTTAGTAACCGAATCGAGTAAATACAAATGGCCGCCCACAGAAACCGCAACTAGCAAATGGAGATACGATAGATGTTGATGTTTTTGGAGTTGTTGTTGCCGGCGTTGATGTTTTTGTTGGTGTTTAAGTTGTTGGTGTTGTTGCTGCTGGTGTAAATGTTGTTGTTGGTGTTGATGTTGTTGGCGTTGGTGTTTTTATTGTTCATCTTGTTGTGGGTGTTGATGTTGTTGATGTTGATGATGTTACTGTTAGTGTAGTTGGTTTGCTGATGTTGGTGTTGTTAATTTTGTTGTTGATGTTGGTATTGATATTTTTGCCGTTGACGGTGTTGGTGTTGATGTTGTTGTTGGTGTTGATGCTGTTGACGTTGCTGTTGTTGGGGTTGATGTTGTTGGTGTTGATGATGTTTGGGTTGTTGTTGATGTTATTGTTGGTGTTGTTGGTTTGATGATGTTGGTGTTGTTGTTAATGTTAGTATTTTTGTTGATGGTGTTGGTGTTATGATTGTTGAAATTGTTGTTGTTGTTGTTGTTGATATTACTGTTCGTGTTATTGGTGCTGTTGATGTTATTGCTGGTGCTGTTGATGTTTTGGCGTTTATGGTTGTTGGTGCTGTTTTTGTTGAGGTTGTTGTTGGTGTGTTTGTTGTAGAGGCTGTTGTTGTCATTGGTATAGATGTTGTTGGTATATAGTTTTTTGTTAGTGTTGATGTTGTTGACGTTGCTGTTGTCGGTGTTGATGTTGTTGTTGCTGGTGTTAATGTTGTTGGTGTTGATGATGCTTGTGTTGTTGTTGATGTTGTTGATGATGTTGGTGTGGATGTTGTTCGAGACTATTCGTGATGTGTTCTGCACTTTTTATGTGTTTTTTTGTTGTTATTGTAGAGGGTTTTAGTAACTTTTCTTATATCTCGAGACTTACCGAAGAAGGTGGATCTGGGTCACCCTGGCTATATTGCAATGCTTGGGTTCTCATTAGACTTATCACTAAAGGCATCACAGTCCCGATCCCCACCCCACCTCATTGGTCAGGCCGCTGTACCACATTCCATTTTCATGAGCACGGTTCTCACTTGATGTGAGGTCTTGGTCAGTATGTTTTACTTTACCCTGATGTGAAGTGAGGTTTTGGTCAGAATCTTTCACTTAACCCTGATATGAGGTGAGGTTTTGGTCAGAACCTTTCATTTAACCCTGATGTGAGGTGAGGTCTTGGTCAGTATCTTTCACTTAATCCTGATGTGAGGTGAGGTTTTGATCAGAATCTTTCACTTAATCCTGATGTGAGGTGAGGTTTTGGTCAGAATCTTTCACTTAACCCTGATGTGAGGTGAGGTCCTGGTCAGTATCTTTCACTTAATCCTGATGTGAGGTGAGGTTTTGGTCAGTATCTTTCACTTAATCCTGATGTGAGGTGAGTTTTTGGCCAGTATCTTTCACTTTACCCTGATATGAGGTGAGGTTTTGGTCAGAACCTTTCACTTAACCCTGATGTGAGGTGAGGTCTTGGTCAGTATCTTTCACTTAATCCTGATGTGAGGTGAGGTTTTGATCATAATCTTTCACTTAATCCTGATGTGAGGTGAGGTTTTGGTCAGAATCTTTCACTTAACCCTGATGTGAGGTGAGGTCCTGGTCAGTATCTTTCACTTAATCCTGATGTGAGGTGAGGTTTTGGTCAGAATCTTTCACTTAATCCTGATGTGAGGTGAGGTTTTGGTCAGTATCTTTCACTTAATCCTGATGTGAGGTAAGTTTTTGGCTAGTATCTTTCACTTAACCCTGATGTGAGGTGAGGTCTTGGTCAGTATCTTTCACTTAATCCTGATGGGAGGTGAGGTTTTGGTCAGAATCTTTCACTTAACCCTGATGTGAGGTGAGGTCTTGGTCAGTATCTTTCACTTAATCCTGATGGGAGGTGAGGTCTTGGTCAGTATCTTTCACTTAATCCTGATGTGAGGTGAGGTTTTGGTCAGAATCTTTCACTTAACCCTGATGTGAGGTGAGGTCTTGGTCAGTATCTTTCACTTAATCCTGATGGGAGGTGAGGTTTTGGTCAGTATCTTTCACTTAATCCTGATGGGAGGTGAGGTTTTGGTCAGAATCTTTCACTTAATCCTGTTGTGAGGTGAGGTTTTGGCCAGTATCTTTCACTTAACCCATATATGAGGTGAGGTTTTGGTCAGTATCTTTCACTTAACCCCGATGTGAGGTCACCAACCTCACTCTCTGGTCCCAAACTACTATGAACCAGCAGCAAGACAAAGTCAAGACGACTGGAAGTCATTCAAGATGCAGACACTCTGGTCAAACCTCCCTTAAGACCAGGGGTAGCTTGAAACTTGCGGAATTCGATCGCCAACTGCTTCCATTCATCGCTTTGAGAGACGAGTGCCCTACCTCTCGACCACAACGACCCCTATGTTTCACTTAGCCCTGAAATTAGATGCCATCTTGATCAAAATGTTTCAACTGACCTTGTCGTGAGGTGGATATCTTAGTCACATACACTTAGTCTCATCTTCCAGATGCTTTTCTTAAACATTTCCTTTAAAACAGTGCTTTTTTACCATTAAATCCCAGCCAAATAAAAGCGTCCAATTACTTCCATGTGAGGACTAGGAAGTGTTCATCAATTTCCCACGAGTCTTCGAGTAGTTTGTGTGATGATTAGCTCCACCTCTCGCACATACTTCAGGAAATATCGATTGAGCTGTCGTGCTCCGTATGCTCCCATTCTGCTGGAGGAAACACTCAATGCTCTTCAGTTTTCTTAAATTCTAAAGACTTGTTCAAACAATATTGTTGTTGCAACTGCTGTAATTTTGTTACTCGCCATAATCTGTCAAGTTTACTTTTACTACTTCTTCTGCTTCCTATTCTTAACTTCTTCTTCTTCTTCTTCTTCTTCTTCTTCTACTTCTTCTACTTCTTCTTCTTCTACTTCTTCTACTTCTTCTTCTACTTCTTCTTCTTCTACTTCTTCTACTTCTTCCTCTTCTTCTTCTTCTTCTTCTGCTTCTTCTTCTTCTTCTTCTTCTTCTTCTTCTTCTTCCTCTTCTTCTTCTTCTTCTTCTCATTTTTTTTCACTTTAGACTGATACTGTTGTGGCTACCTCCTTATTAACGTCAGATTTTTGTTGTCAAGACTTTCCAAAACTACGCATTACATGTTTTTAATGTATTTGTATGTTTACTAAAATTATACACTTCAATGTTTTGTTGTGCTTACTAAACTACACATTTCATTTTGTTTAATGCTCACCAAAACAACACACTACAATTTCGTTTTGGAGGTTCTCTAAAATTATACATTACATTTTTATTTTTTATGATCTCCAAAATTACACGCTAACTTTTAATTCCGAGGTTTTCCAAAATTACACACTACATTTTTTGTTTGTTTTCTAGGCTTCCCTAAACTACACACTACACTTTCGATTTCGAGCATCTCCTATGCAACGTATTTTGTTATTCGATGCTCTCCAATATTATATACTTCATTTACATTTTCAAGGTTGTCTAAAAGTACACACTACATTTGAGTTTTTCGATTCTCTCTAAACTAAACGCTACCTTTTTCTGTGAATAAATGTTTCCACTAACCGAAGTCGATATAACAACATTTTTCATGATTAATAAATGCGCTGTGCTGTTGCGTTAGTTTTGTCTGTTGTTGCAAGAGTTGACTGAGAAAATGAATTTTGAAGATACAATAAATTGGCGTCTCTTGAGGCGGTGCCCGTGGTGTAAAGTGTAGGCTGACATTAAGCTTTTAAGTATGTTGTAAATTGGGACTCTTTCTCTTCTTGTTCGTCATATTTTGTTTATTATGTTTCCTGCATGCAAAGTTCAGTGATCTTGATACAGATTGATGCGGCGAAGAGTTCTTTAAGGCCCCTACATATCTATGTGTGAAGGTTCGTCACCGTGGGTCTGTGCTTAGTAAGGTAAAGGCCGTTGTCCATCGTAGACGATGATGGCATAATTTATTTTGCTAGCGGTATTTTTAGTAAGGATTAACTGCGCTACTTTTTATCCTCACTCTCTCGTCTCGAGCCACCCGACCCAAGTGACGAGTCAAGGACAAGACGACTAGGGGCTAGGGGGCAACTAAGAGATGCAGGGGACTCCGCATCAAGCACCCGTGAAAAAGACGGCGGAGTCCGGAGTCGAACCCAATTGCTCAAACATATAGCAGTCTTCTGTGTAGGATACGTCAGATCGTCTGCGCTGCTTGCCAGCACGCGCGTGACATCAGCACGCTCTTTCCCGCTTCCATTTGCGTTCCTCCACAGCCAATCTAGTTGGTTGGTTGGTTTCTAATGCCCACAATGGGTTGGCAATCCTTTTGTGCGCCCAGAAAAGAACGGAACTTGTGACAGATCGTAGTAGCTTTTCTGACATCCCGGGCGTGCTGATGTGCAATGCTTGGCTTCATCTGCGTGTCACTCACTACTATCGGGATCACATCTAACCTCACCTTGTAAGCCAGACTGTTCTCCTCGACAACAGCCCGTTTGTAGGACGACCAACGAGGAGGTTAGGTGAGGGTCTTAGCCAGTATATTTCTCCTGACCCTGGCTAAAATGTGTTTGATGAGTGTGTTTTACCTGACCAGACGTTAGCCTCATCGTCCCTCAGCTAATCTAAAGTAGACAATGGTTCGTCCTAAAAACGAAGTTGTGACGTTGTGTTGTAGCTTGCAGCAAGGCTGCGATATCTCGACCCAACACATCTGATTCACAACTTTCGTTTTTTGGACTGCTTTTGCTTTTCCATTGCTATTCCTATTCTTCTTCCCAGAATACAATAACGAATAATATTTCCAGGGACGCCGCTTGGAGGCGGAATCGAGTTCTGATAAGCTATGGTTCGCTGACCCTGATGCATCCATCCAGCCAGTCACTTGCTGCTGTCACCACATTAACTGTGCCGTGTTCGGTTCAGTTGTGTATATATGGACAGTTACTGATGTATGCATTTATCTAGCTATCTCTAGTGATTGCCTCATCATTTTCCGTGGCTGGCTTGGACTGCAAACCTTCTGTTGTTTTGTTAAGAATTGACGCCACTGAACGCAAACCTATGCATACAGTTCCTAATAGTAAATGTCGAAGATTGTCAATACTGATAGTTCTCGTAACTCGCTGGTTGTTCACACTCAATTACCGAGCGTTGCACGAGAGGTCGCATTTGAAGTCGGCTGATTGTTTTCTTCACGCGATCACATATAACCAAAAGACTATGTGTGATGCTGAACAGAGCATGTATTCGACCAAACGAAGACGAAAACGTTATCAAACCACTACGTTCAGACTAATAAAGGGATTCAGCACAACGTCTGAATAAACAGCGATGCCATAAAATAAATCAGCGAACTAAACTAAACTAAATATAGATTTTATCCAAATTATTTGTTGAAACAAAGGTCCAACACCGCATTTGACTTACTGGAACCATATTTTAGGACAATTAGATTCCAGTTTTTGATGAAGCATCGGTCGAACTCTGCATTTGGCCTAACCACCTTTTAGGGACACCTTATTACGGTCCTTTTTAAATCATATGTCCAACATTACATTTAGCTTACCCTAACCACCTCTTAGGAATATCAGATTACAATTGCCATAAAATCTTGTCATGATGTAGGGGTAAAATGGCTTATAAAAAACTTTAATCAGGATTGGATTGAAGGGAAGATGATTGGCGATTGATAAAGAGCAGTGGTGGTACGCATTTGGAAAATCGTTGCAGCTCTTAGAGGGGCATTTCCCTTCTTAGTCACGCTGGAAACTTTTTCGAACAGGCCGAAGATCATTGCTCACCCTTGGGGCCATTCTCCCCCTTCTCACCTCACTCTGTTTCATTTGACTCTATCCTACAGTCACACTCTTGCACAATTTTCACACGCGCCCTCGTGGTAAAGCCCTTCCATTGCACTTTGGTTGGGCTAGCTTCTGAGGGCGCACAAACCTAGCATAGGTACATACAGACGCACACATGCATCCAAGCACTGGTTTATGCGTCCTGATATCGCCCAATGTACTACGGTCTGGGGTGGAAAATGGCGCGCCTCCGCCAGTAGAAACTAGTGAGGCAAACATCTAAGCAAAAAAAAAAATTCGAACAGGCCCATGAGCAACAAGTAAAAGCTATTGTGGAAATAGTGTGGAGCCACAATCATGATTCCAGAATAGTAGAGGATCTACAAATGATATATTTACGCTCAGGCAGTTTAGTGAAAAAAACTAGAATACAATGAGAAGCTTGACAAGGTCTTCATTGATCAAGAAAAGGCATTTCCCGGGTACACAGATGCAAGCTATGGAAGGTAATAGAGGAATAGTGTGTGGAGTATTAATTGCTGGGCGGTATTTGTGTCTTCTATGTAAACAGTGAAAGTGCAGTACAAACAATTACCAGAACGGAAAATTGGTGTCCAGTGCTGAGTGATGTACGACAGGAGTGTGTTCTTTCTCCGATTTTATTCGTAATTTACATGGATAACATTAAACAGTTGGCTAACCCTCATGAAGAGTCCCTCAATGAACTGTTGATTGTAGATGATCAGGTTATCTTTTACCAAAACGGAGAAGACCTACAGCACCACCTAACCTATCCCAGTTTCGTTTGTAACGAATACGACATGAAGATCAACACAGACAAGACAGAGACTTTGTTGATTTCACGTGAACAATTGCAGAGAAGTTTCCACATCAGTGACATTGGTTTCAAGGAAGTACGGATGTTCAAATACCTCGATAGTATATTCTCTGATGACAGCAGAGTGGACAGAGAGATTGCACATATAATTCAGAATGCGAACAGTCAATTATCACATTGCATCGATTCTGAAACACTCTAGAGGGCTTCTTTCAACTAAGAGAAGGCTGATAAATGTGGAGTTTTCTCCTACATTGTGTTACCAATGTCAATCTTGGTCCTTTCTAGAAATACATAAGAATAAGATCCAGAGCTGTGAGATGCGATGCGTGAGAAGTGCAGCCGGAAAGACAATCTGTGACTGAATCCGCGAGAACACGCTGAGGCAGATAATGGGAACAAACCCAGTTAGTGCCTACATTGAAGCACAAGAAATCAATTGGTTGTATCATTTAGTCATAATGCATTATGACCAGCCTGCAGCGAGAACATATCATATGCAGGTTTTCGACCCACGTATAAGGAGCTGACCTCGACGTCGGTGGATCGATTGTGTCTGACACTATCAGGAAGTTACACCTTACGACAGCACAATTCTCCCACCTGGCGATAACAAGAAATCTCAGCATTTCTTACTACGAAGCCTCGTGACAAGAGAAGTACGACAAACGAGGAAGAACGAAGAGATCCTAGGCTTTTGTTGAAGCATAGGTATCAACACTGAATTTGTATTACTCTAACCAGTTAAACAAAAACAAAACCATATTCCAGTAATTTGTCAAGCATAGGTTCAACACTGAATTTGTATTACTCTAACCAGTTAAACAAAAAAACCACATGCCAGTAATTTCTTGAAGCATAGGTTCCACACCGCATTTATGGGGTCGATGTTGTCTCTCGAAGTGATGAACGGAAACGGTAGGCGATCGAATCCCGCAAGTTTCAAGTGACCCCTGAACTCACGGGAGATAGACCAGAGTGCCTGGATCCCGAGTTACCTCCAGTCGTCTCGACCAATAGTCTTGCCACTGATCTAAGGTAACTCGGTATAAGAGGGGGATTGATGACCAGCGTATTTGCTCCCTCACTATAACCCAAATAAAGCTCACATCACATGATTAAGACAAAACCATCTGATGTTGTGGTTATCCTTTGCGATGGGCGATAAGTTATTACTCTAACCATTTTTTTTTAAACACCCTACTCCAGTAATTTGTTGAAGCAAAGGTCAAACACCGCATTTGTATTACTATAACCAGTTAAAAAAACCACCATATTTCAGTCATTTGTTGAAGCAAAGCTTCAACACTGCGTTTGGATTCCTCTAACCAGTTAAAAAAACCACCATATTTCAGTCATTTGTTGAAGCATAGCTCCAACACTGCGTTTGGATTCCTCTAACCAGTTTAAAAAAAACACCATATTTCAGTCATTTGTTGAAGCATAGCTCCAACACTGCGTTTGGATTAATCTAACCAGTTAAAAAACCACCATAATCAGTCATTTGTTAAAGCATAGCTCCAACACTGCGTTTGGATTCCTCTAACCAGTTAAAAAAACACACCATATTTCAGTCATTTGTTGAAGCATAGCTCCAACACTGCGTTTGAATTAATCTAACCAGTAAAAAAACAACACCGTATTTCAGTCATTTGTTGAAGCATAGCTCCGACACTGCGTTTGGATTAATCTAACCAGTTTTTAGGAAAACCATATTCTAGTCATCTCCAATATTCGTCTGCATTTAGTTTAGTTTAGTTTGATGTTTTTTTTTATTGTGCGCCGTTTCCTTTGTCCAGTCCCAGATAAAAACCTTTATGTTCCGAAGTGGAGTCTGTTATTATTTTCATAAAAACGGCATTTTAACCTATTGTTCCTTTTCACTGTTGTTTATTTAATTTATTTGCCGTTGCTTTCAGCCTGGAAACTCTTTGGACTGTACAATTCTTCTCAGAGTGCTTGATTCAGCCTGTTAAAACATTTCCCGCCAAATTTCTACTGCTTGCTCTGTTTCCCCGCGTACAATGGATTCTTTATTTACTTTTGGTCGATGCTGTTCATAATTGATGTTTGTGGACATTTACACCCGCGTGCTTGCTGTTACTGTGGAGTTATTCAGACCGGAAGATATTTCCGCTACATTTTAGTTTCGTAATATTATCGTACGCATTTGCAATGCCTCTCTATTATGATTTCTCCTTGTTCGTTGCCGTCTGATCCCTAGCAGAATGAGCTATTCACTCTTTCATAAAATAATGAATTTCGTGGAAAGACAAGAAAAACAAAAAGAGAAGTTATAACGCGAGTAAGAAAGGAAATGGGAAATACTGAAAGGCTAAAAACAAAAGGCAAATAAAATATATTGAAATGTAGGGAGTCATGACACTGCTGAAAACAATTCTAGTGGGGAATATTGGGGGAAGGCAGGTAAGAGGAAACCATCATTATAGGTGGGAGATCAACGTAGAGAGATGGACTAGAATAGGTATATCGACAAGTGTTATCAATACAGGAAACAGAGGCGGTTGGAGGCCCATTGTAACAAGCCTTCAGTGTGGAGAGGTCACTTGACTTCGAATACTTGGAATCCTGGTATTCAAACAGGCATGTTAATGTATGTTGCCAGGTCTGGGGGACGGTCAAATATAAGGAGGTTGTGATAAGTCTTTACCCTGACTATGACGAAGTAGGAGGAGAGAGTTGAAATTTGGCCCATATGTAGCTCATTCTTCTTCTTCTTCTTCGTTCGTTCTCAATCTCCCGCTACCAAACCCTGAAAGGGTAAGTAGCAGAATGTAGTCCAGAGAACGGAATGCGTTGTGTTGTAGTTTACAGCTTGGCTGCGATATTTGCACCTTTCGGTCCAACACATCCGACTTCAGCAAGCATTTTTTGAGTACCGGGCTAGCATTCCCTCTTCGATCCCTTCTCCTTAGCCAATCTGCCCTACTGCAGCCTGTTATCCAGGATCACCGCGTGGAGGTGTAGAAGGGTCTTGGCAGCTATGGTTCGCTGGTCCTGACGCTAGCAGTCAGCTATGGGTCACTAACCATTGCAGCTCATGCGCTGCTCAGCATCTTGATCCCGTAGCTCATTCAATTTGTACTGGACTTGAGAAGTATGAATTTCCCTCCTTGACAGGTTTACCTGGTATGATGCATGGCGCAACACACCTTATTGATCGGATCTTCTCCTCTAACGGTTTGTCAGAACAATGGAGAAATCAGAGGCCAGAACTGTGATAAAATTATTGATGTTGCAGGGTAAAATACCTTCAGAAATACACAGGGAGATGGAACCAGTGTTTGAGGAATGCTGTCCTTCGTATGCTTCTGTAAAAAACTGGTGTAGGCAGTTTTTTGTTGTTGTTTTGTTGTTTTTTTGTTGCGTTCGCCTTATTTATCTATTCCCCAAGGCGTGTGTGCGTTACACTGTAGTTTTTATTTTTGCGCCTGTCGGCCCAGTGCATCCGACTTCAGCATGCATTTTATGTAAGGGTCTGCTTCCTCCTGCATTTTCTAAGGGTTTGCTTCCCCGGGGTAACGACCGGTGCTGTGATGGGGATCGAACCCAGCACCTTCTGGTTGTGAGCCGTGCCACTTAACCACTAGGCCACGCCGTCCCCTGTGTAGGCAGTTTAATTGTGGCCGTTCCCATGTTGCTGATCTTCCAAGATCAGGAAGACCATCCTCAGAGTGCAGCGATGAAAATGCTGCAAGAGTGAAGGAAATCATTGACTTGGATAGAAAAATGACAATTGCAGAGATTTCTAGGCAGGCAAAACTAAATTAAAGTAGAGTTTTTAGAATTTTACACAACAGACTGAACATGAGAAAAGTGTGTGCCCGCTGGGTCCCACGTCTGCTGCCATGAGAATAGAAACAAACGAGGGTTGATTGCTGTGGCCAGTTGCTCAAAATGTGTCGGTCGAAAAACATATTTCCGACCATGATAACAATAGATGAGACTATGGTTCACCATTATGACCCAGAATCCAAAATGTCCATATCCAGTGGAAAACCCCGGGCTCACCAACACATGTCAAGCCAATACCACATAAATATGCAAGAAAAGTGATGCTTACTGTTTTTTGGAACGTCAAAGGTGTCATATTGAAATTACCTGCCTCATGGTAACACGGTTAAGGGACAATAGTATGCAGATCTTTTTACCAAACTAAGAAAGACTGTGACCAGAAAACGAGGGATAGCGCGCACTAAAATTCTGCATTTGCTTCAAGGCAACGCGCCCTCCCATAAAGCAAAGCGTGTGCTGCAAACAGCCAACGATTTGAATATTGAAATTCTTCCACACCCACCATATTCTCCGGATTTAGCTCACTACTACGGAAATCACGTCAAGCTCTCACCTCGTTAGCTAGGCTGCCACGAAAACAGCCTATTTCCAGGGAGGACTACGGGGAAGTCAAGGTATGGGTCATGGCCAGTTTTACCTAACACTGACTAACATGTCTGATCAGTACGGTTTGTCTGACCAGACGTCAGTCTTTCTCCCCATTCAACGCTGACAACCGGCATGATTTAATTGACCCAGCTGTATAGGCGATTCATCTGTAAACGGGTACCAGACCTATTGTTAAGAATATACGTACATACTCTTTGCTTATTTGGTAAACATACAAACATACAGTCATATCTTTCATTACCATTCCCTTTTCTATCATTTGATTTTCTTCTCCAGCTTCATTAATCACGTGAAATGTGTTTGTGTACGCTTATGCCCTTCTGGTATTTTCCTGTTTGACCTCTATCGGCTGCTTCTCCACTTCGCATATTTCATTGCCAGGCTTTTCCCTTCCGCCTTTCATGGCTGACAGTCAACATTGAACCTGAGTGCTGTATTGTTATATACCTTCCTATTTCTTTTTAATCTGTTCATCTCTACTTCCATGATGTGGATGCTGTTCTTATGTGCATTATTATTGTCACCATTGAAGGGCTTTTGGTTGTAACGTAGGCGTCGCTATTGTTTTGGTCGCAGTGCAGACATCTAAGGGCAGTGTAACCTAACGGAAGAGATGACCTGCTGCCTTGCAGGAAGGTTGGGGACAACTAAAAGCTAGGGAAGACAAACTCGGGAAAAGCGAACAGAAAGAGGATGCACTTGACCAGAGGGCGTCTCTACAATAGGCGATCTCAACCTGGTGCTCGCGAGCACCACAATGCTCTTTTAATGACATCTGGTGCTCGCGTCATGGAAGTAAAAAAGTGCTCGCGAGCACCAGCGCTAATAAGACCCGTTTAAAAAAAATTCAAACTTTGTTTTACAAACCCAAACAAATAATGTTGTTATCCGTTCATTATATTTTAGACAATCTTAAAGTTGTTAAGTGGCGCGTTTGCTGCCAGTAAATGTAGTTACCGCTCAATGTTCTGAAATATTTCGCACTGCGGACTTAATAACGAACGGGGAAGGGAGGGGGGGGGGGGGGGAGTTCCCCGATGCTAGTCAGGGTCAGCGTTGCTTTGCATCATGGGTACTTGAATTGATAGATCTCCAGTCCTCCTTAGCGCTGAAATATTTGTTTGAAAAAAATAAATTCATAACCTTTTGTGGAGCAGAAGAAATAAAAAAAGTTTCAAACACTGCGGAGTGTTTCTCTCAAATGTCTGGCTATACTCGGGACGACCTACCTACGAGGGAAAGCTTTTTCACTAATGAAATACCCCAAGAACAAAGCACGATCACTATTAACTGATTCACATATGCAAGACTGGTTACGTGTAGCTAGCTACAAGGGGCTTCTCCTAAGACATCACTGAACTTCTAAGTGGCTTTCAAACTCAATGATGTCATTAATCCGGTGAGCGTTTTAAAAACGTATTGTTTTTCAAAAACGAAACTCATTAGATTACATGGTGCTCGCGCTCTTAATATTCCACGTGAACGGTGCTCGCAATCTTAAATGGTTGAGAACCCCTGCTTTACAACAACAACAACAACAACAAAAACAACAACATTAACAAGGCATTGACAAAAACACACAGAACGAGATAGAGAAAATGCAGAAAGATACTTCTAATGGCAGTATGTGGACAGTTGATATATTCGCCCAAGGTCGCTTAGGGCATTGATTGATTTATCGATTTCTAGCAAGCCACTTTGAATGAGGAAATATATATTTAGGGATGGATATATGGAAAAACGTATATAGAGAGTGAGAGGACTGACAAACCTTGTGGGAGGACTGACAAACCTTATGGGAGGACTGACAAACCTTTTTGGACCTTATTTGGTATTCGTTCTACTCACTTATCAATTACGCGAGAGAATATTTGGAGAAAAGAATAGTGCAATAGCATTCACTGTAGTCGGGGATGAAGTGATAAATACTTTAGTGTTTGAGATCACGGCTATTTATGACATAACTGTAAGTCGGGTACCCTTTTACAGCTGTGTAGATTAGAAGGTGCCGTTATCAGACTTTAACTCTTTTGCTGGGAAGATAATCCCTCTAGCCACTAACAACTAAGATGTTTCTGAGAGGACATTAAAATCTTTTGATGTAGTGATGAGTCATGTAGCTGGTTTGCAACTAGTACTTTTATGAGGGGACATTCCATTAAGGTAAAAGTGGTCTCATATCAGTCACATCCGTCAGGGATGAAGTGTTGCATGCATTTTTATCCGAGTTCTTGTTACTTGCAGATTTGGATAAGAAGTTCACCCCCTCACTGCCTTGTCTCACCTAAATATAAATTGGGTTTCAATTTACAGCTAGGTAACTGAGCCATCGCCAGAATGGTACATTGAATAGAGCGAATATATGCATTTGCAACCTTCTTAGCATTTGCGAATATCAACTAGTCTAATTTATTCTTTCCCCTTGATTATCTTACAAACTTGTATTAAGTCCCCTCGAATTCATACCTCTTCTAGACATTGTAGGCCGGTTTTTCTGTTTTTCCTCATAACTGTAATTCTGGAATCACACTATACGCTGTATTGCTCTTCTTTGGATGATTTTCAGCATGTTTATATCTCCTCTATAATAAGTAATCCATACCTGTACACAATACTTCAATCTAGGTCTAACTAATGCTTTATATAGTTTGACTAGGAAAGAAGACTAACGTCTGGTCAGGCACAACATACTGATCAAACATGTTAGTCTGGGTCAGGCAAAATATACTGACTAAAACCCTCACCTCGGCTTCCTAGTAGCCTTTCCTGGAAACGGGCTGTTTTCATGGCAGTCTGGCTAACGGCGTGAGCGTGATCTCCGTAGTAGTGAGCAACACGCAGATAAAGCCAAGTATAGCACAACCGCTTGGAGGACCCAGGTCCACCTTCATCATCATGCTCTTGATGTGAGGACATCTACTCCAACCCACCAATTAACGTCATTTACAGGGCGCACAAAAGAGTAAACCTACTCATTATGTGCATCTGAAACAACATTAACATACAGTGTGACTATCTTTCCTCAAAATATATGAGCGTATGTATGAGCTTTAATGTGTCTGTGTATTTGCTAGTATGCGCGCATGTCAATGTGCGTGTATATACTTGTAGGAATATTAGCTTCTGTGTAGGTTCATATACGTGTGTGTGTGTGTGTGTGTTTGTACATGTGTGTACCGCTGGCCCTGAACTACACGTGCAGCGAGAAGTTGGCTGACTGGCTTCGTTCGTTCTCAATCTCCCGCTACCAATCCCTGACACAGGTCTAAGTAGCAGAATGTAGTTCAGAGAACAGAATGCGCTGTGTCGTAGTTTAAAGCTTGACTGCGATATTTGCACCTTTCGGTACAACACATCCGACCTCAGCAAGCATTTTTTGAGTACCGGGTTAGTATTCCCTCTTCGATCCCTTCTCCTTAGCCAGTCTGCCCTACTGCAGCCTGTTATCCAAGATCACCGCGTGGAGGTGTAGAAGGGTCTTGGCAGCTATGGTTCGCTGGCCCTGACGCTAGCAGCAGCGTTTTACATATATAAGCTCCGCCGCCTCTATTGTATATGACGCTCCAAAGGTTTTATAAGCTCTCTACCTCATTCCAATAGTATTCCTCTCTGTTTGATCGGAGTTGCATTGTCTGCATTTAATTTTACAATATGTGTCCACTAGATTCTATTTTTCATACAGGTTGTAATTTATTTCATAATCAAGTCAACTGTCGGAAGAAGCAGAAATGATCGTTGAAAACAGGCCCGATGAACTACATTTACCAGTTAAATGAATATGTGAGTTGTGCAGCTAACATATTTGGGCCACATCAAAAGCCTTAATGGTGTTGTGGCAACGATACTGGAGGGTATGGTGCCTAGAAAGGAGGGATAATGCAGAACGAAGAGAATGTCGACACGGCGGTTCTGAAGATAACAGCGACAGAGGCTAGAGATCGAGTCTTACAGATCGGCTGTTGTGTGAAAGACGTTCTGCAAAGGACATGCTACATGATGATGATGATGATGATGATGATGATGATGATGATGATGATGATGATGATGATGATGATGATGATGAGTTGTACCTCGTGTAGCACTGTATGTCCTTTTTTGATCTGCTTTATTTATCTGGTGAGTTCTTTGCCGGATCCCGTAGGTTCCATAGTGTGTCATTATCCAAGCTGTCAAATATGTGTAAATAAGTCAACAAAGAACAGCCTTGCATTCCGTTCTAATGATTGCCAGTACAAGTTCTACACATTCTATGTTTTGTCTGAAACCTGCTTGTTCGTCTCTTAACGGTAACCACTTGTTTGTTTAGTCTTTCAAGTTTAACTCTTCTCACAACTTCACCTGGTACTGACAAGGTCTTCAATCCTTTGTAATTTATACATTTCTTTAGATCACATTTCTTTGGTAATTTGGCCAGATAGCGCTCTCTTCTTTCTCTCGGATTATATTTCACATATAACTTGTGAAACATATTAGTGGAAGTTTCAATATCTGTTTTAATAGCTTCAGCTGATATCTATTTAGGCCCTGCAGCTTTTCTATTCTTTAGAAGGCTAATTACTTCTTTGATCTCTTCTTTACTTGGAGCATCGCATGTCTCTTTGATGTCTTCTTCGACAGACAAAATGCCTGGTGGGTTGGCTAGAGGCGGTTCATTTAGACGCTTCTTAAGTATTCTAGCCATTTATCTTCCGTTCTTCCAGAATGGTTATCATTCTTCCTAATTTGTCTTTCATTTGTTTGGATTTCGCTGACAGCTTTCGTGTATCATACATATCTTTAAGGTTTCCTTTTCTTGCTGATTTTAAGGCGTATGTAGCCAGACTATCAATGTAGCTTCTGTTGTCTGCTCTAATGTTCCTTTTGACTTCTTTATTTACCGATGTGTCGTCTGTCCGTGCCTTAGCTTTGTCGCCTCTAGTTATTCTGTTTGGTTCATTTTCTGCATTTTTTTCAACTTTTTAGCCATTATCCAATATTGTGCTGGTGTTCTGTCTTACCAACAATTTGCTCGCACTTCGTTTTTTAAACCTTTTGTAGCTGTTCAAACTGTTAATTAATTCTAGCCTTTTTTTAGTTGTTCCAGTGCCTGACTTTGTTGAATGAAGCCAAACGTTCCTATTCATTTCCTTTGAGAAATACCCATTATACATTGGCTCGACTTGTTCTGTTGTTTCAACGTTTAGGCCTAGATTCCGCCATCACTATTCTACGGTCTGTCGACACATGTTGCTCCTCTGTAGACCAAGCCATACTTTAAAGATCGACTAAATTTCTTGTTCATGTGCAGATGTGGTCAATGTAGCTGTGTAGTGTAGTACATGATCTGAGGATATCCATGTTGCCTTATGTTGTTGTTTGGTTTGCGTTTACCTTATTTTCTCTAATCCCCAAGGCGGTGTGCGTTGCACTGTGGTTTTTATTTTACGCCTGTCGGCCCAGTGCATCTGACTTCAGCATGCATTTTATGTAAGGGTCTGCTTCGTCCTGCATTTTCTAAGGATTTGCTTCCCCGGGGTAACGGCCGGTGTTGTGATGGGGATCGAACCCAGCACCTTCGGCTTGTGAGCCGTGCCACTTAACCACTAGGCAACGCCGTCCCCCTCATGTTGCCTTATAAACTTGTTCTGCGTTGGAATTAACTTTCTCAAAAGACCAATAGGTTCCATGCGCAAATCTGCAAATATCTCACCGTTGTAATCGTTACTCCAAAATCATTCTTGTTCGGCTCACAATCTTTTCAATTATTCTATCCAGTTATATTTCTTAATCTTGTCTCAACCAGATTTTTTAGTTTGCTGTATACATTTTCTTTATTTGACTCTTCTTTGTCGTTGTGTGATGTTTTGTTTTATATTTTTATTTGAATCCCAAAAAGGTGCCATGTTCAGTCTTGATCAAGCCTCAGTCTACTTTAGATACATGCCTTCTCACTCTCGGGGAAATCTCCTTGAAACGTCCCATTTCAAAGCTGACCAAATAACGGAACTTGCGCGTGTTAACAATTAGTGCAACTACTATTAGCGTGTTCAGGAAACAAAGATGGGCGTGCAGTTAGTTTCGGGGCATGATTCTGTTTATTGCATGATTATTTGTTGTGATTTGTACCGTGAATTTGTTTGATTTCTCTGCGTGGTGAATGAATTGATTACAAACTTTGGTCAAATTTCAGTTATTTAGTCAGCCTTGGAATGTGACGTTTCCCGATTTCCCCGGCGAATCACACATGAATCTAAAGTAGGTCATAGTCAAGCTGTATGCCTCCCAGTAAGATCATTTTGGGATTCTAGAGCTAGTAAAAGTGCTACACCTTGCTTCACACAATAAATATTTTAATACATAATTATTTTTTTAGTGAGATGTACTTTGCCTACTTGTGGTCATATTGTTTCGCTGTGTCACAAGATGGTGACGTTGTATTTCCCCTATCTTTAGCTTCTGCTTCGTCTTCGTCTTCTTCCTCGTCTTCTTCTTCTTCTTCTTCTTCTTCTTCTGCTTCTTCTCCTCCTCCTACTTCCTACTTCCTCCTCCTTTTTCTTCTTCTTCTTCTTCTTCTTCTTCTTCTTCTTCTTCTTATCCTCCTTCTTCTTCTCCTTCTTGTTCGATCAACTGATGCTATGCTTCTAGTCTGGTGAGGTGTACTAAGGAGACTGCAGTCCTATAGGATATGTTCTGGTGTTTGCTTGAGTGCCCCACGATCGCACGTGACGGTCTCTAAGACCCATTCTGTGAAGTTGGGCATTGAGTCTCCAAATGTTCCGTTTTGAGTGTGAAGATCTTTATCTGCCCATCTCTGGCAGGTTTGTCTGTGCTGTCCATTTCTGTCCTTTAATTTGTTGTGCTCATCTCTCCGTCCCGTCCTCATGGATCGTTTCATGAGTGTCTTTGCTTCTTTATAGCACTTTGGTGGCTATTTGAGTTGTTTTCCCCGCCTCCCACATAATTCTAACGTTTCATGTGCCGTGTCTAGTTTATCTTGTTTTGAAGAAAGTAGATCGGCAAACCATTATTCGTTCGGTATTGGCTAGCCTACGTCATAGACCATGTTTAATGACCTGACTCCTTCAAGGACGGCGGTTAGATAAACTGATGTTGTTTTTGTAGCATGAAGGAGGGGGGGGGGGGGAAGATAGTCTATACTTCAAACCTTCCTCTTTCTTCATCCTGTCTTACGACCGACCATTTTGGTTTTAAAGTACATGTGGCCAGTCATAAAATGTAGCTGTGTGTGTGTCCTTCGGTTAATAGTGCTCTCGTTGCAGGGACCTGACCGAGGCGAGTGGATAAGTTACAGCGCTTGTCTCTCTGTGAGACAATGGCTGTTATCTGTAAGCGGACATGTCTCGTAAATTGTTCCTGCACCCAAGGGGCTCCAGTTAAAACAATTTTATAGCTGACTGGTGCGCAGTCGGGAGCAAACACATATATATTAGCACACACATAAACAAGTGCGCACACAGGCGCATGCGTGGTCACGTTCATATATATACACACATGCAAGTATACGTACATTGACGTACATACTTGAACATATACGTACACATAGTTATTGACCATTGCGAAGCGATGATAACCACAACATCAGACGGATTTGTCTTAATAATGTGATGTGTGCTGTATTTGGGTTATAGTGAGGGAGTAGCTGCGCTGGTCATCAATCTCACTCTTATCCCAAGTTACCTTGGATCAGTAGCAAGAATATTGGTCGGAACGACTGGAGGTAACTCGGGATACAGGCACTCTGGTCTTACCTCCCGTGAGACCAGGGGTAGCCTGAAACATGTGGGATTCGATCGCCTCCCTCTCCCCCGGTTTTCGTTCACCACTGTGAGAGGCGAGTGCCTTAACCCCTTGACTATAACGACCTCCAAACATACAAAAACATAAACATACAAGCATGCCACACTATCACACTAAAACATAATAGCACATACACACGCACATACATGTACAAATACACATACGTACCTGCACGTACACACAATCACAGTCGCACATGTACCTCGGACATACACACACATACATACTCGTGCACTCACACATATACACGCACATACAATTTTATAAAAGTTAGACAAATTTTGTCTTCATGATGTAACTTGCGCTGTATTTGGATTATAGTGAGAAAGAGGCTGCGCTGGTCATCAGCCTCAATCTCTGGTCCCGAGCTAACTTGGACCATTAGAAAGGCATAAGTCAAGGTCACTTGAGACCCGTAGGACTTTTACCCACGTTGTTTTCGATCATCGCGTTGAGAGGCGAGTGTCTTACCTCTCGGCCACTAACATAAGTTAGCATTGACTAACATAAGGTACTATAGACTAACCTAAGGTAACATACACAAACACGATCACACAAATTATACATGCACATTCACACATACACAGACACGTGCAGCCACATACGCACACACATCCGCACCCACATACGCACCCACATAAACCAAATACGTTTATGCATACACAAAGAACCTGCCGTAGAAGATGCCTAGGTTGACTGGATCATTTTGACTAACCTCTTTAGAAGCACAATTTCGCCCCGCCTCCCCCTCTCCAATGTATTGAAAGAAGCCACTAGAGCTCCTATACTTGTTCTCCTAAAAAAATGTTGTCCCTGTGCCCTCATTCAATGTGCCAATAGAGGTTGCAACCTCATTTTGTAAAACAAATCGACACATTAATCATCACTGCAGAAATCGGAAAGTACTTTGGCGCAGGTTTCTTATATGAAAACATCAATAGGTTTGCAGGGAGCAAAGAGGAGAAATAACTAATATTGTTTTCTCTCCAGGCCTCTAGACAATTGATCGGATAACGAAGATTTGGCATTATCCCTGCCATACATACAGACACTCACTATCCCAACACACCAGGTTCGAATCCTACCATGTCCAGTTTTGGCAGACACGTGGTTTTTATCACCGCTATTGCTCCTCCGCGTCCGGAAAGTAATGGCAAACTACTGTACTGCACAACTGCCAAGAAACGTAAACCACTAAATAGGTTGGAAATTGTAAGAAGCGACGTTCTGCAAAAGACATGCTACTTACTTACTTGACAAAGATGCTTACATAGTTACAGAAGTTGACGATCACGTAAGTACAAGTAATGTAAAGGTAAAGGCCGCCGTCCATCGCAGACGATGATGGCATAATTTATTTGCTAGCGGGTTTTTTAGTTAGGATTAACTGCGCTAATTTGTATACTAACTCTCTCGTCTCGAGCCGCCCGACCCCAGTGGCAAGTCAAGGACAAGACGACTATGGGGCGACTACGAGATGCAGGGAACTCCACATCAAGCGCCCGTGAAAAACGAACCCACACCACCTGATCACAAGGCCGACGGCTTAACCACTTTGCCCCGGAATCCTCAAGTACACACTCATATATATGTCTAGATACATAGGCATACCGAAACATGTGTACATACGTGCACACACATTTACACACCCACATATCCTCACACATACGCTCACACATACGAGCACACATACGCCAATACTCACACATACATTCACACACACACACACATATGTATTTACGCATCACACACCCACCATGCACACTTTCAAGCCAAAACATACACACAAACATCCATATATACACCCACATATACATGAATACGCACACTCAACCCCCAACCCCCACCCCACCCCCTCTCCCCCTCAAACCCATTCACACACCCACACTGATACACATCTACACACATGTACAAACTTGCACACACACACACACACACACATTCACACATACGGGCACTGGCTGTTTTCATGGCAGCCTGGCTAGCCAGACGAGGGATCGACGTGATCCCCGTAGTAGTGGGTGACACGAAGATGAAGCCAAGTAATCGCCAAGCAATAGCACAACCGCCTGGAGGACCCCGGTCCACCTTCATCAGCACGCTCGGGATGTGAGGATAGCTGCTGCAAACCGCCACTTAACGCCCTTTTCAGGGCGCATAAAAGGGTAAACCTACTCATTATGTGCATTCGAAACAACAACCACAACGCACAGCTTTTCATATATTCACACACGCAGACACGACAATCATACACACCGACGCAGGCACATACCAACAAATACAAGCACCCAGACATACTTCCACATATGCACTCACCTACACATACACCCCCCACCACTCCAACAACCTCCACACAAACACATACAAACATACAAACATCTTGGATGTTAAGAGACACGAGAAGCCAACCCAGTATTTATTGGACAGAATTCGCTTGGACCCAACTAAAAAGGCGAGTAATTGAATTGAGTTGAGCCGTGACAGAGATATTGAGAGGGATAGAGAGAGAGAGCGAGACAGAGAGAGAAATAGAGAAAGAGAGAGAGAGAGAGAAAGAGAGAGAAATACTTGTTTCTGAGTGATAGCATATCGACCAGTGGCGGAACCACCCTCGTGGATGGACTGGTCACGTCCCGTAGGCCCCAATCAGTGAGCCCCAAAGCATTGGTCAGAAGAGACCATCTATATTGATTATGTTCTCTGAGCCCGTTTTACGGATTATGTTTGTAGAGCCATTTTTAGTTCACCATGACACGCTGCTCATTTAATATACATGTTAATTTAATAGTTCAGACGGCACATGGGGGATCCATCCACGTAGTGCCAATTGGAGGCCCGCAAACAAAATGAACATTTTTTTTTCTCTTTTTTTTTCACTGAATATAAAAACAAATGTTTCCAATGTGTTTAAATATCTGCCTTGTTTCTTCTACCTACCCTTTCTCCTTTTCTTCTTCTTGTTTTTCTGAATTCGCCCTGAAGAGAACGTTTGTGACGATGTTTATAGAAGGACGTCGACAAATCCACCTTTCGGCCCGACACGATTTCAGAATGATTTTCATTGTTGGGACTGGGTTTGCCTTCTCTCAGATCCCTAATCTCTTAGACATAATGCATGGTTACAGTCTGTTTCAAGGGTCGGCACTTGAGGGCGGAATAAGGTCTTGGTCAGTTATGGGTCACTGGCCCTGATGCAAGCAGCTAAGCTCATTCACTGCTGCATCATCATCGCCATCTGCATTGTTTGAGTTCATTTACGGGCTCAGATGATGAGCAGCCTATGAACTGCATCGGGCAGCGATCCATAGCTGACTGTCAGCGTCAGGTCCAGCGAACCAGAGCTGCCAAGACCTTTCTACACCTCCACGCGGTGATCCTGGATAACAGGCTGCAGCAGGGCAGCCTGGATAAGGAGAAGGGATCGAAGAGGGAAGGCTAATCCGGGACTCATAAATACCTGAAGAAGTTGGATGTATTGGACCGAAACGTGCAAATATCACTGGCAAACTGTAAATTATGATACAACGTATTCTGTTCTCCAAACAACATCCTGCTACTTGCAAATCCCTTTTCATGGAGATTGAGAACGAACAAACGAAGAAGAAGAAGAAGAAGAAGAAGAAGAAGAAGAAGAAGAAGAAGAAGAAGAAGAAGAAGAAGAAGTAGAAGAAGAAGAAGAGAAAGAAGAAGAAAAACAATTCATTTAATAAATTTTGTTTATGAATATAAGCATAGAAAACATGGGCTACATAGAAAACTACAAGTGTATGCGGGGAAAGGGTTTTTAGGTTATATAAAATTATCATTGTCTCGACATACTCTTGTCAACTCAGCTGTGAATATCTGGCTAACTTCTAGTGACAGCAAGGCGTCCAGGAAGGAAACTGGTCATCTCGAAGAAACAAACGAAGAGCAAGTACAGTCACGTCTTTTACACTTCAATCCAGACAATTGGAAGCAAAATCAAACAAATATTCTTGATGACAGGTTTGATGAATTGGAACTGACAATAGTCAGAGAACAGAACAAAGATTGTGAGAATAAATATAACTTATGACAGTCAGATTGGGCTAGAGAAGACACACTACTACAAGATGTGGAAGTGTTGGTTATCTTGGTAACAATGCAGGTACAGTTGTAGGTGCAGATACAGATTATTCTTCTTCTGCGTTCGTTCTCAATCTTCCGTTACCAAATAAACCCTGAACAGGGCTTTGCAAGTAGCAGGATATAGTCCGGAGAACGCAATGCGTTGTGTCGCTAGTTTACAGCTGCGATATTTGCACCTTTCGCTCCGACATATCCGTCTTCGACAGCGCATATCAGGATATAAATAAAGAATACAAAAAGGGAGAGAAGTTTCATTGCATTAGGAAACTTATAGACATCAGATGAAAGTGTCTAACACGTACACCAATCCTCAACTGCAGTATAAAGTCCGTTCTATAGCGTGGCTCTGAGACATGGGCAACAGGACAAACAACAAGGACTAAGATGGATGCTTTCATAAATGAGTGACAGATTGAAAGGGTAGGATTATCACTGGAACTGTTGGGACAAACTAGTCTGATATCTGTGGACCATGAGGAGAAGGCGCTGGTCTTGGATAGGACACACATTACATAAACCAGATGATAGCATTACAACACAGTTTCTGTTCTGGCATCCTCTAGGCAAGAGAAGTAGAATCAAACCAACACATGAGCGCATGAGTTGCACCGGTCAACGACCCACAGCTGACTGCTAGCGTCAGGGCCAGCGAACCAGAGCTGCCGACACCCTTCTACACCTCCACGCGGTGATCATGGATACCAGGCTGCAACAGGGCAGACTGGCTGAGGAGAAGGGATCGATCGAAGAGGGAATGCTAATCCGGTACTCAAAAAATGCTTGCTGAGGTCGGATGTGTTGTACCGAAAGGTGCAAATATCGCAGTCAAGCTGTAAACTACGACACAACGCATTCCGTTCTCTGGACTACATTTTGCTATTTGGGCCTGTGTCAGGGTTTGGTAGCGGGAGATTGAGAACGAACGAAGCCAAGCCAAACCAAACCAAGCCAAACCAAGCCAACACACACACACGCAGAAGAGAGCTCAGGACACACAATCAAAGAAACAGAGAGGACGCGGACATAACTGGAACGTATCGCACAGAATAAGAAGGCTTGACCGGCATTTGATGAAGACATGTGATCCACAGGGAGCAGAAAGATGTTGATATATTGTTGGATTGTATTGATGAAGACCTTTCAGTGGTCATGTAATTGATTTTGTGTTTGTGCTCTTACATAAACTGTTAATTATTCGACATTATAAAATTGATACGCCTCGCCTTATCGTGTGTACCCTGGGGCTCCATACATTGAAGTTACGCCCCTGACATCCACACGCATTAGAGAAAGAACAACAAATGCGCCAATTAGCGTTCTCTCCACTACTGAAGAGGGTGTTCTTTCCTGCCAGCTTTTAACTGTCGTAACCTTTCTTCAAAATGGCATCAAATTGTGTTTATTTCTATTGTAAGTCTTGTGTCAAAGATGTCCCTCTTTAAATCCACGTAATAGACAATTCCTGAACTTATAACAGTGCACAGTAAATTAGAATCCTCTTTTTCTTCTTCGTCGTTCGTTCTCAATCTCCCACTACCTAGCTCTGAAAAACGCTTTGTAAATGACAACATGTAGTCCGGAGAACGGAATGCGTTGTGTTGTAGTTTACAGTTTAACTTCAATATTTCCACCGTTCGGTCCTTCTTCTATCTTCTTCATCGTACGCTGTTTACAGCGATATTTACGTTGCACTGTTTTATTTTGTTAAGCCTGTGGCTCAGTGCATCCGATTTCAACAGGCGTTTCTGTAGGGATGCCCTCCTTAGCCTTTGGCTGTCCCCAGCCTATCTGCAAGGCAGCAGTTGTTTTTGGTCAGAGCTATCTCTCTTAGGGAAGTTGTCTTGCAGGACTAACGAGTCTTCCCCACTCGTGTCTATAGGGTTTGGCAATGATATGATATCATGGACTATGTACTAGTTTGTACTATCCCGGAAGAGAGGCAGTCCAGTGTGACTGTGTCTCAGGATCGTCACGTCCTGCCAGAAACGTAGCATATGCATGTGAGTGGGGTATCTCTTTGCTCTCTTTATTTTCTTGGCTCATCTGCAGTGATGGCACGCCTAGCATTCCCCGCCACCTGGGACGTTGTCACAATAGGGCAGAGGTGCAATGTCCGCTGGACTGCATCTCTTCTGCGTCCATTGGGATGGCTGATAGCAGACAGAGGTAAAGAGCGAGGCAGGAGTGCATTTGGCCAGGTGCATTTCTGCGGCTCGACCGGACCGGGCTGAGACGCAAGCCCCAGGTCCCAACCATATCGTGGCCTCCCATTACAGCGGTGCTGAGATTTAGGGCGGGATTCTGGCTTAGGGGCGTTCAGCCGTAGTCCCTCAGGTGGTAGCTTCGCACCATTGGCTTATCAGCCAAGCACGTGAACCAAATGTCAGCGAACTGCGATTCCTCTCGAAGGAGTGCATTTAACCAGGGGAAAAGCCTGGTAATGGCACGGAGATGTTGTTCGCCTGGTGTGCGGACATATCTCATGATCAAGGGTTGCGTCTCAACAGTTCGCAGTGAGGTGGCTGCTCTACTGCTTACGACACCCCGACCAAGAACTAAGTCTTCTCACCGTTCGGTCCGACACATCCGACTTCAACAAGCATTTGTGGGTACTAGTTAGCCTTCCCTCTTCGATCCCTTCTCCTTAGCCAGTCTGCTCTGTTGCAGCCTGTTATCCAGGACCAGGTTAGCCTTCCCTCTTCGATCCCTTCTCCTTAGCCAGTCTGCCCTGTTGCAGCCTATTATCCAGGACCGGGTTAGCCTTCCCTCTTCGATCCCTTCTCCTTAGCCAGTCTGCCATGTTGCAGCCTGTTATCCAGGACCACCACGTGGAGGTGTAAACGAGTCTTGCCAGCTCCGTTTTGCTGGCCCTGGCTCTAGCAGCCAACTTTGGGTCGCTGACCGCTGCAGCTCATACACTGCTCAGCATCTTGATCCAAAATCAGTTAGAATGTTCAACGCCTCAATGTCTGAGTGCGTATCTTCATGTTAGCAGCATCATCATCAAACGGCCGTTGCGATCTGCTGAGAGCCTCTGTCCGCCGAATGGTTACTGTTTACTTCCCGACATGTTATAGGAAGCAATCAGGAAAGGTTGTGTTCACGTTGGCAATTTCCACATGAAAAGAAAAAAAAAACCAAAAAAAACCATTACCTACGAAGCCGTGCTGCAAACAAATAGATTCAGATTTCCCTAATGGCGAGGTAGAGTAAACCAAATATTGTGTTGGACCTATTCTCCGCCATTTTGAGTAACGGTTTCATAATGATGACGCGTTTACGCACTTCCTTTCTAAGTTTGTTTTCTTCAATAATCCACAATGTGCCCACAGTCCCTATCGTGTCATTTTACACATAATCGTCCACCTCCTTCGATATTTACTTTTAGACCGACTACATATTTGCCTTTTCAGATTCTAGTGGCATCGATTCTGCATAGCATAGCATAATTAAGCATACTCAAACATCGCTGCAGTCCGGGCAATCCCATAGGTACTTGGTCTTGTCTGTACATGGGTAATGGTTCTTGTCACTTTATAGCATAATTAGCAGCTATATTTTGTTTATCGCAAACAGTTTGTATTTAATCCTCGGTTTCTCCATCCACCCCTGCGATTACGAGACGCACAGGAGCTGAAATTTCATCTCTAGCCTCAAGTATATTGTGTTCATAGTTGTTATCTGGTACAGGGTTTATTTAATGGCATCTGCCTATCAAGGATCAAGAAAACAGTCAAGACATTTGGTATGAGGATAAATGCTAGTGAAACAAAAGCGATGGTAAAAGTCAAACAAACTCGAAGATTAAAATTCAGCATCAAGGGACAGATTACTGAACAAGTCCAGAGGCTTCATATTTCGGACAAATTATTACAGAAGTTCCCGTTGTAAGGTTGGGAAAAAAACATGAAAAAAAACTAGTAAAAGTTGATTAAGGTTGAGCTTAATCAAAATTTAAAAATGGGTATGGTCAGATTCCGCACCGAGACGAGAACACAAACAAAACCTACGTTACGACCAATAGGCCTTCATCAGGGACAACAACACTGAACTAACAAATCAACATATAAGAAAAAATGGTCAACTCATCTGTTTCAGGTGGGAGACGCTTTCTGTCTAAGCGACCGGTCGTGCCAAGTACTCGATAGAAACTGAAATAGGAGCGGTCAAACAAAAAGTGGCGGAATATGCCTGATAAGCCAAGCGTGGCCAAATAGTGGTCCAGATAGGAGAACAATGAGAAGGCAATATAAGCCAGGAGGGCGTGATATTGATATAAGAGAGGGGGGAAGAGAACTGATGGAAGAATGGGGGAGGCGGGGGGGGGGGAGGGGGAGGAAGACAAATAGATGGGGGCCAGTGTGAGGGTTTGAGAAAAAGTATGGAAGATATTTATACCATGTGGTTGGAGACAGCCCATACTCGAGATAAGTCTGTTCTCAAGGGCGAATCGATGACGATCGTCAGAGAAGCACGAAACTAGACCAGTGACACTGACGTCAGCCATACCCCGGTGCTCAGGACCATTGAAGTGGCTGGCAATTGGGGAACCAGTGCTGTTGCGGATGTCGTTGAGGTGTTGGCGGAAACGCTCCCGTAGTTCCATACCAGTTTCCCCAATGTAAGTCATGCCACACTGGTGGCAGATGATGGAATAGATGAGGTTACGAGATTTGCATGTGAACCCCTCTTTGATGAAGAATTCAGCCTTAGGAAAGGTAATGGAGCGAGAAAGGATGACATGAGGGCAGGTAACACAGCCACGTGAATTTTTGCACGGCCTGGTGCCTGGGAGGCTATGAGGGCTGGTGTGTAGGCGACTACTGACCAGCAAGTCCCTCAGGTTCCTGTCACGCTTGTAGGCGACAAGGGGAGGATCGGGAAAAACTTCGCGAGTGGCAGGATCAGAGTGAAGGATAGGGAGATGGCGGAATAGGATATCCCGGACAGAGACGCTGTGAGGGTGATAGGTGAGGACGAGTTTCACACGGTCAGAGGGAGGACGGCGGGTGGGAGTGAGGGAGTCTTGGCGGGAGATAAGAAGAACCCGCTGAAGAGCGGAGGAGAGAGTGGTCTCAGGGTAGAGTCGCTTGCGGAAGAAGTCAAGCATCTCGTGGGCCCTGAGAAGGAAGTCGTCGTCATCCTGACATAGGCGTCGGAGGCGGAGGAGTTGGGAGAAAGGAAGCGAATCGCGGCAGGATAGGGGAAGGGAGGAAGTGTAGAGGAGGTAGTTGTGAGCGTCAGTGGGTTTGTAGTAGACAGTGGTGGAGAGGCCTGAAGGGCAGATAGAGACAGTGATGTCCAGAAAGTGGACAGACGTTGTAAGGTTGAAGTTAGAACTCGGATTGCAGTAGAAATACAGGCATTAGGTGAGAAACAAAACTTTTAACTACAAATAACATCAATATTGAGCTTCGGAATAAAATAATCACTACACATATCTGGTCCATGGCTATGTACTGGCTCTGAAACATGGACTCCAAACAAAAAGGATGGAAAACTTGAAACTTTTTAGATGGGGTGCTATCGCAGGATGCAAGGAGACTCACCCTGGGGGCCACTCTTCCCTTTCTCTCTCTTCTCGCCTCACTCTGTTTCATTTGACTCTGTCCTACAGTCACACTCTTGCACAACTTTCACACGCGCCCTCATGGTGAGGCTTTTCCATTGCACTTTGGTTGGGCTAGCTTCTGAGGGCGCACAAACCTAGCATAGGTACATACAGACGCACACATTCATCCAAGCACTGGTTTATGCGTCCTGATATCACCCAATGGACTACGGTCTGGGGTGGAAAATGTCGCGCCTCCGCCAGTAGAAACTAGTGCCAAAAAAAATAAAAAAATAAATTGAGCTGAACCGAAAAAAACTCAAATCAACAAGTGCTTAAAGATATAGGGTCACATAGACAACTAACGACGAGTATACAGAAAGGTAGATTGTCTTGCCTTGGTCGTAACATGAGACATGGAGGCCTTTTGTTGAAACGTGAGAGCCAGCAAAATTCAGGGGAAAAGAGTAATGGGAGATCCGAAAAGCAATTACATCACACAGGCTTGCAAAAAAATAGGAATGTAGACCTATACAGATCTGATGAGATATACTAGGAACAGAAGGCAGTTGCGTGACATGAAGAGAAGATCTCAACAAAAGTCTCAGGACTGACTAACAGAGGACACTGGCGTGACATGATCAGAAGACTTCAACGCCAGTCTCTGGACTTAGAGAGTACACTGGCGTGACATCATCAGAAGACTTCAACGCCAGTCTCTGGACTTACAGAGGACACTGGCGTGACATGATCAGAAGACTTCAACGCCAGTCTCCGGACTTAGAGAGTACACTGGCGTGACATCATCAGAAGACTTCAACGCCAGTCTCCGGACTTAGAGAGTACACTGGCGTGACATGATCAGAAGACTTCAACGCCAGTCTCTGGACTTACAGAGGACATTGGCGTGACACGATCAGAAGACTTCAACGCCAGTCTCTGGACTTACAGAGGACACTGGCGTGACACGATCAGAAGACTTCTACGCCAGTCTCTGGACTTAAAGAGGACACTGGCGTGACACGATCAGAAGACTTCAACGCCAGTCTCTGGACTGATTAACTTGATGATGATCCGTCTATGGGATCTCCTTCTCTTACTCTATAACAAGGCCTGCACATGTTAAGCCCGCACAGTGGTAGTTGATCAGGTTGTACGATAATTGAACGTAATTATTTTATCTCATGATGTGCATTCGACATAGGTACTAGTTCTCACACTTTTTATAACGCCGTAATCTACTACGCTAGCTCTTCTGTTGACACTGATAACCTTTCTCGTATATTTAACTTCGCAGTCGCGATAGGGCACTGGTTAGTTTACTGGCATCCCAGTCAAGCGATCGGGGTTCAATCCCCAGTTGGCTCAGGATTTTATTCCGATCGCAAACCGACTAGTGTGGCGACCCAGTCACAGAAATTGGGTACAGGAAAACAAATCTGGGAAGTAAAGGCGCCTGGCATGATGCAGAGAGGAGAAAACGTTCATTGTAACACTGGGAGCATGCTTCAAGGGCAGACAAACAGTGCTGGACAACACTTCTACAGAAGAATCCTCTCTACAATGATTACGACCCTGTTTAAACGAATCAGATGTTAAGCATTGAGTAGGCTCCTGGTTTAAACGAATCAGATGTTAAGCATTGATTAGGCTCCTGGTTTAAACGAATCAGATGTTAAGCATTGATTAGGCTACTGGTTTAAACGAATCAGATGTTGAGCATTGATTAGGCTCCTGGTTTAAACGAATCAGATGTTAAGCATTGATTAGGCTCCTGGTTTTAAACGAATCAGATATTAAGCATTGATTAGGCTCCTGGTTTAAACGAATCAGATGTTAAGCATTGATTAGGCTCCTGGTTTAAACGAATCAGATGTTAAGCATTGATTAGGCTCCTGGTTTAAACGAATCAGATGTTAAGCATTGATTAGGCTCCTGGTTTAAACGGATCAGACGTCTGAGCATTGATTAGGCTACTGGTTTAAACGGATCAGACGTCTGAACATTGATTAGGCTACTGGTTTAAACGAATCAGATGTTAAGCATTGATTAAGCTCCTGGTTTAAATGGATCAGACGTCTGAGCATTGATCAGGCTACTGGTTTAAACGGATCAGGCGTCTGAGCATTGATTAGGCTACTGGTTTAAACGGATCAGACGTCTGTTGGGCATTGATTAGGCTACTGGTTTAAACGGATCAGACGTCTGAGCATTGATTAGGCTACTGGTTTAAACGGATCAGACGTCTGAGCATTGATTAAGATTCTGGTTTTGAGTGAAATCTCTTGAAACAGTAGTCCACATACTCAAATGCTGGAATCCTGAGGATCATTCAGGCAGATCAGTGTGTGATGCCACGTAGTCAGAAGCTATCTTTTTGTTCTGCGAGTTCATCTAATCTGCCCTAAATGGTGCCAGGGTTTGTTGAAGATGTAGCGCAGTGAATGAGCTGACAGCGGCCAGCGACTCATGGCTGGATGCTTGCAAAAGTGGCATCAATCCAACGCTAACCAAGACCCTATTCTACCCACACTCGACAGCGCTGGAAACAGGCTGCACTAGTCACGTCTGGCTAAGAGAATAGGGATCGCAGTGGACAGTCAAATTTCGCCACACCCCTCCCCTTCTTGTCCAAAAAAAGGCAGCTGAAACCGGATGTGTCGCCCGAAAGGCGTATATATCGTAGCTTGCCTGTAAACTACTACTTAACGTAACAACACCCTTTCCAGAACGAACGCTGAAGAAGAAAAAGAAGAAGAAAGACGAAAGATGGAATAAGAAAGAAAGAAGGAAGGAAGGAGAAGGAGAAGAAGGTGGGGCCAACTTAACAGTCACTTGAACAGAATTCAACCAGAACATACTCCAGAGTGCCGGCTGTGCCTACATCCTATGAAACTGTTTAACACCATCTTCTTTAATGTTCGGCGCTTGCCACAGTTAGGAAAGAGCTTCTACTTCCGAGGCAGACAAATAGAATACTTTGCCTTACAAACACTTGCAAATACCACTGTATGGCATTGGGCAAAAGGGCAGGAGCCAACCAACCAACCAACCAACCAACCAACCAACCAACCACCTATAGGCCATGGAAAAATGTGTACGGAACTACTCAATAGCTGGGAAGAAACACTAACTTCTGGTCAAGCAAAATATACCGATGAAGACCCTCACCTCGGCTTCCACGGTAGCCCTCCCTGAAAATGGTCGGTTTTTAGGGCTGCATGGCTAACAATGTCAGGAATCGACGTGATCCTCGTAGTAGTGAGCGACATACCGATGATGCCAAGCATAGCACAACCGCATGGAGGACCTAGTCCACCTTCATCAGAAGTCTCGGGATGAGAGAAATGCTACGACAGACTGCCACTTTACGTCCTTTTCAGTTCGCATTAACAAGTAATCCTACTCTTTGATGGCAATCAGCAATCAACAACAACAAACAAAAGCTCACAAACATTTGCCGATACCACTATATGGTATTGGGCCTAAGGGCAGGAGCCCATAGGCCGCTGGATCAATAACCAACCAACCGACCACTCATCCAACCAATCAACCAACCAACCAACCAACCTGGAAATTTGAATTCTTCTTCTTCCTCTTCTTCTTCTTCTTCTTCTTCTTCTTTTTCTTCTTCTTCTTCTTCTTTTCTTCTTCTTCTTCTTCTTCCTCTTCTTCGTCTTCTTCTTCTTCGTAAGCTGTCAAACATCAACCTGTATTTTTTCGAAAAAAGCAGCGGTCATCTCGAGGTTGTCGACACTGCCATAGAGCTTGTCTAGTGTTGCCACTGGTGATGGCCACATGTGCTTTTTCTGGTCCTCGTATGTCGGGCAGTTTTGCAGCAGATGTTCAGCGGTCGTTTTCCCGGTACCACAAGTGCATTCGTCAGTGCCACCTATCTTCAGTTTATTGAATAGGTGGTACATCAGTCTGTTCTGGCCTGTGCGGAGTCTGAAGACCACGACCTGCTCTCTTCTGTTCAGCTGGTAATAGGCATCGTTTTTTGTGTAGCCAGTATGTTCTGTTTTCCATTTGGTCGTGCATCTGGCCCTAATAAGCCTTTTGGACTCTTCGTATGTCACACTAGTATCTGGTTGTGGTAGTCTTGCACCTTCTTTTGTCAGTCTGTCTGCCTCTTCGTTGCCTTGGATGTTACAGTGGAATGGAACCCACTGTACCACTACTCTTTTTGGTGCGGACTGCTGGCATAGTTGACAGAGTACTGCTCTTAAATCATTAAGTTCAGTATTTTTCTGGCTTTTTAGTGCTGTGACTACGGCCAGGGCATCTGTAAACAGGACTATCTGGCTTTCATTGCTTTCGCCTGTCAGCATTGCTTCTACCGCAGCCCTCAGTGCCTCTGCCTCCGCTCTGAAATTGCTTGAGAATTTTCCAGTTGCCACTGACAGTGTTATTTTTCTACCAGGAAATTAGAATTAGAATAATTGAGTTTTGGATCAAGAAAATGAACTAAAATAAATGTACCCGGCTTAACTGAACTATGTGACGATCTTGTACTTAGTGCTTGAAGTCCTGGCATTCAAACAGATACATGCTTTCTTCTAGGTAGCCGAAGTCTATCCTAAATGCATTGTTAATTACAATGTTTACTTCCTGCGGCTTTTTAGATATGGGGTAAGTTAGGTTAAGTTCTGGGTAGGAATTTCTATAATTTTAGAATGGGTTCCGGACAGCAACTAACATCTGACTTTCATCGATTGTCAACTACCAAGGGTTCTTTTAGGTGCACAGCATGTGCACGGGATCTCTGAGTTTCTCGTCAATCTCCAATATGATTTGGCTGTGCTATCACCTCCCTCGAGGCCAGGCGACGCTTGAAGCATTTTCTGTTTCGCACTTTCGTTTATTGAGCGGCAAGCGCATTTACCTCTCTGCTGCAACAACCGAGTACAATTATATGCAATATACATATGTATAAATAACATATTTGTCGTCCTTTGTTTGTCTGTCAGAACACTAGTTTTACATCACAAACATTATTATCGAAAACCTAGAAACGGTTGCAGACCGGATAGTAGTAGAAGATTTAGAAAACCTTAGTTTGCTGGATCGAATCTGACTCCCTGCAGTTATTTCTCATCTCAAAGTTGTATTAGGTTGTTGCTGTTTTATGTCCATAATGAGTAAGTTTACTTTTCTGTGCGCCCTGAAAACTACGTGAAGTGTCGGGTTTCTAGTAGCTTTTCTCCCATACCGAGCGTGCTGATGAAGCTGAAACGCAGTCCTTCAGGCGGTTGTGATTTGCTTGGCTTCATCTGCGTGGCGCTCACTACTATAGGGATCACATCGATCCACATCCCGTTAGCCAGACTGCCTTGAAAACAGCCTGTTTCCGCGGAACGCTACACGGAAGAGATATTGTGGTCTTGGTCAGTGTATTGTGCGTGATCCTGACGCGACGTCCTGGTCAGGAAGTTGTTTCTGGCTGGACTAGCGTCTCAGTTCCACAAGTTGTATTATGGCTTGGCTTCGTTCGTTCTCAATCTCCCACTACCAAACCCTGAAAGGGCTTAAGTAGCAGAACGTAGTCTAGAGAACGGAATGCGTTGTGTCGTAGTTTACAGTTTGACTGCGATATTTGCACCTTTCGGTCCAACACATCTGACTTCAGCAAGCAGTTTTTAAGTACCAGGTTAGCATTCCCTCTTCGATCCCTTCTCCTTAGCCAGTCTGCCCTTCTACAGCCTGTTATCCAAGATCACCGCGTGGAAGTGTAGAAGTGTCTTGGCAGCTTTGGTTCGCTGGCCCTGACGCTAGCAGTCAGCTATGAGTCGCTGACCACTGCAGCTCATGCGCTGCTCAGCATCTTGATCCCTAGGTTGTATTATTAAAACCTTTTCATTTTGTTTATTTTTTTTTGGAAACCATTACTGAAGAATAAATTACTGTTTTTACTTTCGTCTATTGCAAGTTTCATAATAAGCCAACTAAGCTTTTATATTTCTATGAACGAGATATTGGCCATATTGTTCGTCAATCCTCCATCTCCAGTGATATTCTTATGCATGCGTGTCTCTTTCTTCGTCATCCCTTCTCTAATATTAATCTTCTTCATTTATTTCCTGTCATGAAATAGCTTTTGCTAGCTGGCCTACGCGCACAGGTAATTTGGCACGGCACAGAAAACGTATGAGTAGTTCTTGCTCATCTAACATATGTGTCTCAGATGTGCGTCAGTTGATGTTGTTTTTCTGGGTGTAAGCGACTTATATAATCCTGCGGTAGGCTCTTCACTGCTTCGAGTTGATCCTGTGACCTGTTACTGGGGAAGTAAGAATAGGCCCACTCACGTCCAAGGTTATTTTAAAAAAGGCGACTAGTGAAAGTTGTGCATGGAGCTGACAGCCTCATTCTGTAAAACAAGTTGCTATAGAAACAATTACTGCAAAAGCACGCAGACGGCTTTGGCGCAGACGTCTTGTGGACGAGAGTCGGGGTCTTGATCTACATGTTTACCCTGTTTCGTCTTCTTTGTTCGTTCTCAATCTCCCGCTACCAAGCCCTGAACGTTCTAAATCTCCCGCTACCAAGCGCTGAACGTTTTCAATCTCCCGCTATCAAGTCCTGAAATTTAAAATCTCCCGCTACCAAGGCCTGAACGTTCTCAATCTCTCACTACCAAGCTCTGAACGTTCTAAATCTCTCACTACCAAGCTCTGAACGTTCTCAATCTCCCGCTACCAAGCCCTGAATGTTCTAAATCTCCCTCTACCATGCCCTGAACGTTCTCAATCTCCCGCTGCGAAGCCCTGAATGTTCTAAATCTCCCGCTGCCAAGCCCTGAATGTTCTAAATCTCCCTCTACCAAGCCCTGAACGTTCTAGATCTCCCACTACCAAGCCCTGAACGTTCTCAATCTCCCACTACCAAGCTCTGAACGTTCTCAACCTCCTGCTACCAAGTCCTGAACGTTCTCAATCTCCCACTACCAAGCCCTGAAAAGGGCTTTGCAAGTAGCAGGATGTAGTAAGGAGAATGGGATGCGTTGTGTCGTAGTTTACAGCTTGACTGCGACACTTGTACCTTTCGGTCCAATACATCCTATTTCAGCAGGCATTCTTTTGACCACCGGGTTAGCCTTTCCTCTTCGATCCATTCTTTTTAGCCAGTCTGCTTTGTTGCAGCCTGTTATCCAGGATCACCTCGTAGAGGTATAGAGGGGTTTGACAGCTCTGGTTCGTTGGCCTTGACACTAACAGTCAGATATGGGCCGCTGTAGCTAATGCGCCGATCAGCGTCTTGATCCCTAACCTGATTCTAATTTTGCTCTCGCTCCCACCACACCATGATCCAGGGATACAAGAGTGGGGAACTCGCTTTTTCCACTGGAAACGGAAGTAAAAGCAACAGAGGTAGTAGCTGTTGGCCTTGACTTCTCGTCTCCGCTTGCCTGGACTTTATTAACACTCTTTAATACAACTTTACATGACTATTCTCCGACTGCCTGGACTTATATTTCTCTTATTTTAACCAACTTCTACAGGTACGACCTGAACTATGACCTCCTTTACGTAAGAAGGCCATGGCTGAACCAACTTTCACATAACCTCGAGAGCTGAAGTTACTGAACCAGCTTCTACCAGTGCGACCTGTCAATCTTTCATATTTTACTATTGCTTAACTGCAAAAAAACTTCATAAACGCCAATACACCAATTCACCAAAGACGCACCAAGTTTTTAAAAAAGTACACATCTATAGTTCCCTACCCCAACACCCCACAAAATACATGCCTGAGTATAAATAAAAGCTTGTACCGGAGAAACGTAGTTTTGTAAATATATTTGTAAGTGATGCCTTTTCTGTGGTAACGAGTTGAAGTGAATTCTCTTCGGCCATCATGGCACTCGACAGCACTCAGTGTGGGAAATAAGATTAGACTGTTTAACACGGCCAGTCCTTCTTCTTCTTCTGCCTTCGTTCTCAATCTCGCGCTACCAAGCCCTGAACAGGGCTTTGCAAGTAGCAGGATGCAGTCTGGAGAACGGAATGCGTTGTGCCGCTAGTTTACAGATTGACTGCGATATTTGCACCTTCGGTCCGACACATCCGTCTTCGGCAGGCGGTCAGTCTTGTTATTTGGCTCGAAGGCAGGTGATGTGACTAAGAGAATCATGTCCAGACTGCAAACCTTTATCAAAAATTGACTTTGTTACACACTTCGTGTTCAATGACCAGAGGTAAGGGCAGACTCCGATCTGTGGGCGTAAAGACGGCAGCAGCCAAGAGATACGAAAATTAGGGGGGATAAAGTGGGGATGGATCGAACACACTCTCTATTAGAGCTAGATACATGACTTATTAGAGCTAGATACATGACTTATTAGAGCTAGATACATGACTTATTAGAGCTACATACATGACTTATTAGAGCTAGATACATGACCAAATGGGAAACCGAACATACTGGCTACATCAAAAACGATGCCTATTACCAGTTGAACAGAAGAGAGCAGGTCGTGGTCTTCAGACTTCGCACTGGCCACAATAGACTGAGGTACCACCTATTCAACAAATTGAAGATAGGTGGCACTGACGAATGCACGTGTGGTACCGGGAAAATGACCGCTGAGCATTTGCTGCAAAACTGCCCGACATACGAGGATCAGAGAGAGTAGATGTGGCCATCACCAGTGGCAACATAGACAAGCTCTATGGCAGTGTCGACAGCCTCAAAATGACCGCTGCCTTTTTCGAAAAAATAATGGTTACTGTCTGACTGCGTACGATGAAGAAGAAGAAGAAGAAGAACACACTCTCTGAATAACACTCTCTGGCCAGTCTAAACAGATATGCGCTGGGTTGGAACCAACAGGGAAAAAGACGAGTGGGAAAACCCAGAAACATCTGGTGAAGAACGGTTGTAGAAGATTCAAGTTTAGTTGGGATTTCCTGAGCATAATCTAAGAAGGCAGCCCATAATAGAAACAGGCGGAGCGCATCTGATGTGGCCTTATGTTCAAGGAGGTGCCAGATTGATTAATGAGGATGGTGATTTGTAGTGACTATTTTTATATCTAAAGAAGCACCTACGCAGTACCTAGGATGGAAAGAATAGTCCACTTTTATCTTTCAAGCATGTCGTAAAAGGCGACTACAGGGGGTTATTCTTGTTTCTGGCAACCTCAACATATATAAAGCAATGCCATTATAATCAGCCACTTAAACAGCTCAGATAAGACTTCCTGTAAGGGACCAGCTACAGATGTTGTTGTTATGAATGCCCTTAATGAATCATCATGATCATCATCAAGTGCCGTTTCCGCATCGGAGGTTGACGGTAATGGATCTCTAGCTGTCTTTGCCCAGTGGCAGGCTGGTACAATCAATCAAACTATGCCCTGACCACATTTTGATGTTGTCAGTCTATCTGTACACTCAGTCAAACTGTGCCCTGACCATATTTTTATGTTGTCAGTCTATCTGTACACTCAGTCAAACTGTGCCCTGACCAGATTTTCATGTTGTCAGTCTATCTGTACACTTACACTCAGTCAAACTGTGCCCTGACCATATTTTTATGTTGTCAGTCTATCTGTACACTCAGTCAAACTGTGCCCTGACCATATTTTCATGTTGTCAGTCTATCTGTACACTCAGTCAAACTGTGCTCTGACCATATTTTGATGTTGTCAGTCTATTTGTGCCTTTGTCGCCCTTTGACTCTGTTGCCTTCCACTCTTCCTTCTAATATAGTCTTCAGCTCAGAAGTTTTGCTTTTTATTTTCTTCAGAATTATCTACGCCCCCTGAGTTGTTCAAGAACCTCACTATTTGTTTGACTATCTTTTCAAGAAACTCGTCCAAGTCTTATTGAATACCCACAATTCAAATACCTAAATACGCTTCTCCATTTTCTTGTCCAAATTTCTTCCCCATGCAATAAAACTGAATGCACATAGCATTGAATTATTCTCTTTGTTAAGTTCTGAGATACCTGCCTGGACAGAAGTGTATGTCTCGTGCTGTTAAATGTATTCTTTGCCATTAAAATACTCTTAATGACCTCCTTTATCATACTGAGTAAGTCTACTCTTTTATGCGTCCTGAAGAGGGTGTTAAGTGGTGCGTTGCAGTAGTTTTCTTCACATCCCGAGCGTACGGATGAAGGTGGACCGGAGCACTCCAGGCAAATGTGTGCTATTCTTCTCTTCATCCGAATATCGCTCACTACTGCGGGGATCACGTTGTTCGCCCACTTCGCTACATCAAATTAGAACGAAACTGATTCCAAATACTTGGAAACACGCTTACTTTAAAAGCTGCCAGCATCAGGGGTGAGCTCTCTTTGGCATTGTAACGAATATGTGAATGATGATGGTACTGATGAAGGTGACCCTGCGTTCTCCTGGATGTATTGGAAGGGAATTATAAACCCGACGATGAAGAGGCCGAGCCGTAAGCATTACCCGTGTGCTCTACCTGTCCTACACTGGCAGTCTGCTCAGAGCTGCAGAACACACAGCTTAGCCAATATAAGCACAGGAAATGTGAGCGCATGCTGTGCTAAAAATAGATGTGAGTTAGACCTGCAGAGGGCGCAGCAGACAGGTGAATAGCTTTGTTTGTGAGGCCTAGAAGAAATAATGTGTCCTTGAAGCTATGAAGAAGAGCCGGGCAACTAAAGTTATATAAGATAGGTGGAGGTTGCCGTAGAGGAAATATCGCCGTTGGCATACGAGTGGTATCCGGGCAAGGGGTGGGTACATGATTTCGTGAGTATGCTACTAAAGAGAGTGGTGCGTGAGGCTGGCAAGTCAAGATGTATACGCTCTGTAGTTCTTCTTCTTCTTCTCCTTCTTCATCTTCTCTTCTTCTTCTTCTCCTTCTTCTTTCTTTTTCTTGTTCTTCTTCTTCTGCTTCTTTTTCTTCTCATTCTCCTCCTCCTCCTTCTTCTTCCTCTTCCTCTTCTTTTCCTTCTTCTTCTTCTCCTCCTTCTTTTTCTTCTTCTTCATCTTCTTGTTCTTATTCTTCTTCTTCTTGTTCTTCTTCTCCTTCTCATTCTCCTCCTCCTTCTTCTTATTCTTCTCGTCCTTCTTTCTTCTTCTCCTTCTCCTTCTTTTTCTTCTTCTTCTTCTCCTTCTTCTTCTTCTTCTAGTTCTACTTCTCCTCCTTCTTCTTTTCCCTCTCCTACTTCTTACTTCTCCTTCTTCTTCTTCTTCTTCTTCTTCTTCTTGTTCTTCTTCTTCCTCTCCTTCTTCTTCTTGTTCTTCTTCTTCCTCTCCTTCTTCTTCTTGTTCTACTTCTCTTCCTTCTTCTTTTCACTCTCCTACTTTTTTCTTCTTTTTCTTCTTCCTCTTCGTCTTCTTCTTCTTCTTCTTCTTCTTCTTATTATTATTATTGTCCTCTTGCTCACACTCATCACCTTGGACTGCAAAGGTCATCAACCAATTCTGTTCAAGCAATTTCCCAGGTCATTCCAAATTCTACCCGTTCTTTTTTTATCACCCTCTTTTCCGCGTGCTGTTTGATCTGCCTTTTCTCTGACCTCATGCACCCCCCCCCCCCCCCACCACCTCGCAACCCCAAACCTGGTGGTGATACTCGCCTGTGGGTTTCTCCTAATGTTGCTAGCCTAACTCCACCTTCCTCCTCAGATTGCCTGTTACACCTGGCTTTGCTATATACCCTCCCAAAAAAGCGTATCCGCGATAATTCGCACTTGGCGTATCAGAACGGCTTATGGACCTCGGCAATCAATCGCAGTCACATACGATTGTCGCCACGGGCCTTGGTCGACTAAGCGGATTATGATATTATTATTATTATAGCACATGGCAACTGCAGAGATAAGATACTTCTATTGTATAAATTCTACTGGGGACGACCGTAGCAATTGGAATAGACTCTATAAAAATAGTTTATTCACAAAATTATAAATGAAATATAGAACGTTAACAATAATTTTGACTTTAAAACAGTAATACAAGGGAACCAACGTTTCTAACCAAATAGAACGGTATTATGGACTGGTCAAACGAGAATCAATCAATCAAAGTCCGTCGGTCCTTTTGATGCATCGGACATTCGAACATTCCACCAGCATTCAAGGTTCTGGGCTACTCGTTCTGTCTATCTCCAGGTGTGCCCATTTAATTGTAGTTCCCTCTCACGTTCACTGCTTAATGCATTTTAAGCTTTTCCTCTCTTTCTCTTCCCTGGCGGGTTTCATGTAAGAGCCTGTTTGGTTATATTGGGTGGAGCTTTCCGAAGAGTAAGTCCTATCCAACTTCATTTAAAAAATCTTAATTTGTTATTCCAGTGGCTGTTGTTGACTTCTTTCCTACAGATCTTCATTTGTTACCCTACACCCGTATGCCCATATCCTTCTTATGCATGAATCAGTTAACAAAGGACATGAGTTTTTGTTTAAGTTAGTTTAGTTTAGTCGAAGAATCAGCATCATTGCACATGGTTTAATCCATTAGTGCTCAATTCTTTTCCATATGTTTGCAGAATCTCAGCACAGTGCACGAACTATGTAGCACCGGCGAGGATATCAAAATAGATTGAGTAGATTTTTAACATAATTTTGAATTAAGCCTACTCTTTTCGATTTCCAACTGCCACGGGATTTTTAACATGCTCGACACTACACACGGGGGTCCGATATCTACTACCCAGAGACTAGGAGCAAGACCAGAAAGTCCACAGGACAACATTCCCGGTCTCCACCGTGATTTGAACCCGCGACCTCTAGTAACCGATGCCGAAGTCTTTACCTAGGGACCTCTTAGTACTCTCAGTTGTTGTTATGTCGCCTTGGTCTTTCGCCATGTCTCCGCTCTATACAACAGCCCCCACTTGAACCCAGCGTTGCATATTCTTTTTTTTTCTATGGTTCGCTTTATTCATCTAATCCCCAAGGCGGCGTGCGTTGCACTGTGGTTTTTATTTTGCGCCTGTCGGACCAGTGCATCTGACTTCACCATGCATTTTATGTAAGGGTCTACTTCCTCCTGCATTTTCTAAGGATTTGCTTTTCCGGGGTAACGTCCGGTGTTGGGATGGGGATCGAACCCAGCACCTTCGGATTGTGAGCCGTGCCACTTAACCACTAGGCCTCGCCGTCCCCCACGCGTTGCATATTCTAACTTTGAATCTCAATTTTTCAGGATCTCCATTTGTTGTTAAGTATCAGGAATGACACCACTACCTTTCCAATGATGCTCTTTACATCTTTACAACATGACATATAAGTTGTGCTGTCCAGCTGAGTAAAAGTTTTCACCTCTTCCAGCATGGTTGGTTCTTTGTTGCTCGGATTAAATGAAGGATCTTTGTTTTCTTCATGTTGATGTTCAGTAATACATACCAAAACAGTGAACTTACAAGGCGTGTTCAAATTAAACCAGACCAAACTGCAACAGGTGCACATATGTACGATGCGCATGATGACGTAATTTCTGGTGTAAACAGCACATAAAAGGCATCAAGTTTGGAAAATTTCATTATCCTCCGACTCATAGTTTCCTCAGCAGATTTTGAAAACATAGCGGGTGTGATACGGAATCAGTCCAGAGTTGATCAGCGAGTGGTGATTCGGTTTCTAACAGCTGAAGAATGTCGACCAGTTGACATTCATCGCAAAATGCAGGCAGTGTATGGTGACAAAAGTGTGTCGAAGACAACAGGGAAGAACTGGAAAAAGATGTTTAAAGAAGGACGTGAGTTAATGAAACAATTTGCGCCTGACCTGATCTCGAAGATCTTTCGTTAACTCACGTTCTTCTTTAAACATCGTTGCCAGTTCTTCACTGTTGTCTTCGACACACATTTGTCACCATACACTGCCTGCATTCTGCGATGAATGTCAACTGGTCGACATCCTTCAGCTGTTAGATACCGAATCACCACTCGCTGATCAACTTTGGACTGAATCACACCCGCCATGTTTTCAACGGTCTGCTGAGGAAACTATGAGTCGAAGGATAGTGCAATTTTCCAAACTTGATGGTTGATATATTCTGTTTACACCAGAAGTAACGTCATCATGCGCATCCTACGTATATGCATTTGGTCCGGTTTCATTTGAACACGCCTCGTAGTTAATATAATATCTATATAATACACACACACACACACACATACACACACACACACGCATGTACACACATACACGCACACACACATAAAATCCTAAAGAAAAAGGATTTACGTCAAGTATGTCTTTCCGTATGTTATCTTCCATTTTTCGTCACATAATCTTAGAATGCTGGAATCCTGGTACTCAATCAGTGAATGATGCCAGGTAGCCAAAAGGTATACCTTTGTTATAAAAATCTGCCTAGTCGGCCTTTACAAAACGTCAGTCAGACGCCTTTGTTTGCTCTGGTTTGCCTTTCAGGCTTGCACTTGGCTATTAGTAGTAATGTTTTGGATGGTTTCTTTCTTACGGGTGACTAGGTCTGTGAAAGATGTAGCTCTGAGATTTTCTGCCTCCAGGGTTTTTCCTGTTGACATTTACCCTACATAGTGAGGAACTGAGACGCTAGTCCGATCAGGCACAACAAACTAACCAGGATTTCGCGTCAGAGCCAAGCACAATATACTAATCAAAACCACTATCTTTCTTCCATGTAGCGTTTCCATAAATAGGCTATTCCATGTAGCGTTTCCATAAACAGGCTGTTCCATGTAGCGTTTCCAGAAACAGGCTATTCCATGTAGCGTTTCCAGAAACAGGCTATTTCATGTAGCGTTTCCATGAACAGGCTGTTTTCAAGGCAGTCTCACTGACGAGATGTGAATCAACGTTGGGGACGGCGTGGCCTAGTGGTTAAGTGCTCACAACCAGAAGGTGCTGAGCTCGATACCCAACACAGCACCGGCCGTTACCCCGGGGAAGCAAACTCTTAGAAAATGCAGGAGAAAGCAGACCCTTACATAAAATGCATGCTGAAGTCGGATTCACTGGCCCGACATGCGCAAAATAAAAACCACAGTGCAACGCACACCGCCTTGGAGAATAGAGAAATTAGGCGAACGGAAAAAAAAGAATCAAAGTGATCCCCGTAGTAGTAAGCGTCCTGCAGATTAAACGAGGCGTAGCACAACCGCCTGTAGGGTCACGGCCCACCTTCATCAGCATGCTCCGGATGTCAGAAAAACTACTGCAAACACACCACTTAACACCCTATTCAGCTCCCACAAAAGAGTAAGCTTACTCATCGTGAGCAATAGAAAACAAGAATCTTACCCACCAGTAAAGGGGCTGCACTCTGCTGTATGCGGGACTGATAACCGTTAAGCTGATTTTGCGTGAGGTCTTGCTCCTGGGCGTTTCCTTTAATGACCTTTAGGAGGCATGTCAACCTCAATCGTGAGGTATATTTAAATTTAACAAACGTCTCTCCCCCCCCCCCCCCCCCCCCTCAACTTGATGCCGTTTCAGGCACAACATATTTAGATTCTGATTTCGACCACAAAATTGTATGCAATGTTAGATGTGTGTTTGTTTTCTTTTTGTATTTTTCTTGGGGGAAGGGGAGTGTGGTGTTGTGTTACTTAGATTTAGTTTAGTCGACCTGTACTTCTACAGGGACGGATGACCCTGTGCAGGTCCCACCTAGTCGACCTGTACTTCTACAGGGACGGATGACCCTGTGCAGGTCCCACCTAGTCGACCTGTACTTCTACAGGGACGGATGACCATGTGCAGGTCCAACCTAGTCGACCTGTACTTCTACAGGGACGGATGACCCTGTGCAGGTCCCACCTAGTCGACCTGTACTTCTACAGGGACGGATGACCCTGTGCAGGTCCCACCTAGTCGACCTGTACTTCTACAGGGACGGATGACCATGTGCAGGTCCCACCTAGTCGACCTGTACTTCTACAGGGACGGATGACCCTGTGCAGGTCCCACCTAGTCGACCTGTACTTCTACAGGGACGGATGACCCTGTGCAGGTCCCACCTAGTCGACCTGTACTTCTACAGGGACGGATGACCCTGTGCAGGTCCCAGCCCTGGTAGGGGCTGGATGTAGCTGGGAGGATTTCCTGCTTAGCGGGCTAGGCTCGAGCAGCTTATTATTGCGCTGCGAAGGGACAAGTTCCACGGAGGGTGGTTAACAATGTGAGAGTCCATCTTAATAGACTCAAACACTAGAGCAAAGTAGACTCTCAGCCTATTAGGCCCCATCTATGCTGCTCTTGACAAACTACCTAACCATGGCCGGCGTATGCCATGTCACACAGTTAGTCGGCTCTTACGACGAGCTCTCTGAGGGACAGTGGTGCTATTCTTGTCCTTGTCATACACAAATACCCCGGTGAACTACTCTGAAATGTCGTTCTAAATCGTCTCCATTCTGATCCAGTTAAAGGTCTTCATCATCTTCTTCTTCTAATCAACATTATTGAGAACTTAGCCTTTGGGGATTCTAGATATATTTGATGTGAGTCATGTGGTTATATCGTCTAGCTCTCACCTTCCCCACCCCCGGGGCAGAAACCAGAAATGTATCTGGTCCCTTTCCAACCACACTGAGGAGCTGAGCTAGAGATAGAGGTAATATCAGATCAAGCTGGGGTCGTGCAAGAAGTGGTAGCTATTCCATTGTTGGTGGACATAGCTTTTAATGAGTTACTTTGACCAGTTCATTTTCTCCTCCCTCTGTCTTATCGTTAATTTTAATCATGTACCCATTTACAACTGAGTAGACTGAAGCGCGGGGGTCAAAGGGCAGGAGCCCATAGACCTCTGGACCAATGACCAACCAACCAACTGAAGCGCGTAGCCGCTCGAGAACGAAACTGGTATCTTTGCCGTGAGAAGCAAGCCCCTGAAACCACTCAGATAGGCTTGCCATACCTCATCTCTTCCATTTATTGAAGAGTTGTCAACAAGTAAACCTTTATATTGTTGTATCAACCGAATTGCTAGATGAAGATTATCTCTGGACTACCCCTCCTATATTCCTGGTCATTTTATTTATGTTTACAGTAATTATGCTGCGTAGACTATTTTTTCATTAATGTTATTTTTTTTCGTTTACAATTCTCCTTTTTGTCTTTCCATTAACTCGTTCAGGACAAGAAGCCACTGTCCGGGGCCATTTATCGTTTATTTCCTGTCATTCAGAATGGGAGGCCACTGTCAGGAGCCAGTGACTTTAATTAAAATGATACTTTTTGAACAAAAATGTAATGTTTACTTTGTTCGCTAACTCCATTTTTTTGGTAAAGAATTGATTTCGCTGTCATAATAATTCAGATTGTCGTGCTTTTTGTGCACACACACACAAAAAGAGCAGATCCATTGGTACAGATTCGCTTTCGACAATCGAATTTAATTATATATACAGAAAAACAATTTTTTTACACACACAAAAACTGCTCACTTTTACCATTTTTATATAAAATGAAACAAAAGAATTAACATATGTTTCTGACGTATCTAAAAAGTCTGTCACGCAGAAAAAAATATCTTTATCATAAAAAAGGTATCTTAAAGTCACTGGCAGCTGACAGGTCTTGACTGACCTCTCATCCTGAAAGATTTAATGTTCGCACTTTCTCTTCGAAAATGAATGGTCCGCCAAGATGCTGAGCAGCGCAAGAGCTGCAGTGGTCAGCGACCCATAGCTTACTGCTAGCGTCAGGGCAAGCGAACCCTAGCTGCCAAGACCCTTCTACACCTCCACGCGGTGATCCTGGATAACAGACTGCATCAGGGCAGACTGGCTAAGGAGAAGAGATTGAAGAGGGAATGCTAACCCGGTACTCAAAAAATGCTTGCTGAAGTCGGATGTGTTGGACCGAAAGGTGCAAATATCGCAGCCAAGCTGTAAACTACGACACAACGCATTCCGTTCTCAGGACTACATTCTGCTACTTAAGCCCTTTCAGTGTTTGGTAGCGGGAGATTGAGAACGAACGCAGAAGAAGAAGAATGGTCAGCCGAGGTCTTTGTGTATGGAAAGACAAGAATAACACCACTGTCTCACAGAGAGCATGTCGTAAGAGGCGACTAACTGTGTGACATGGCATAACACCGGCCATGGTTAGATGGTTTGTTTAGAGCAATAAAGATGGCGCCTGCGGGTCTACTTTGCTCTAGTGTTTGAGTCTATTAAGATGACATCGTACATCGGTTAACCACCCAACACAGCAGAGTATTAAGCTGCTCAAGCCTAGCCCGCTTAGCAGGACATTCTTCTCCCGACTATATCCAGCTCATACCAGACCTGGGACCTGCACAGGGTCAGCTGCCCCTGTAGAAGTACAGGTGGACTAAGAACTAAGAACTTTCTCTTCTCTATTTTTCTCGATTGGGCTAGTGCTTAAGTGACACGGCTCACAACCACAAGGTACTGGGTTCGATCCCCATCACAGCACCGGCTGTTACCTCGGGGAAGCAAACCCTTAGAAAATGCAGGAGGAAGCAGACCCTTACATAAAATGCATGCTGAAGTAGGATGCACTGGGCCGACAGGCGCAAAATAAAAAACAAAGTGCAACACACTGCCTTGGGGAATAGAGAAATAAGACGAACGGAACAAAACAAAGTAAAATTATTATCTGTTTATTTTTTCAGTTATGCTTAATTGTTTCTCAACTCTAACAATCGAACTGCAGGACGAGCCTCCGTCGGACATCACTTGCCTTACGGAACATAATAGTATCCGAACTGGTGTATCATGATGTAGGAAGAACTTAAAGAAATATGGATACATGGAAGATGGGACATGCAACTATGGAGCAATGTCGGACCCAGATCACCTGGTGATCTTCCCAAATCTTCTGGAAACATGCAATTAAAGATGCGATGCTGAGAGAAACGGCCAAGGTGGTCCACGTGGTTAGACATTAGAGACATGGTGTCTTACACGGTGCCCAGGATACAGATAATACGATATTTGCAACACCACAGACCAATCATCTATTTGTCTGCACACTCGATTTCACGTATACACGAAAACGCGACCTTACCACTCTCTTGGGTAGAAGTGAAGTGACTAAGAAGACTTCCTCGTCTCCATTAATTTGTAGTTTTATCTTATCTGAATATGAAGGCAGCGTGGCCTAGGGATAAACCATCCATTTCTCAATCTCAACGAATCCGGTACGAATCCCTCCGTGTTCAATTTGATAGACAGTGTTTTTTATTGGTTGGTACGATCGCTTCTACGCTTACGGAAAGTAATGGCAACCTACTGAACCGGCCAGGAAACTTGTAACAGCCAAATAGGTTGGCTGTTGTAAGAGCGACGTTGTGCAAAGACATGCTTTTTTTTTTTAAACTCGTCTGAATTATTATTCATCGTTTCTCCTCTTATTTATCATCAGCTCGTACTTTCCATTCTTTCCATCAACATGTATGTTCTCCTTTAATTCTCTCTAATTCTCCCTTCGGAGATTTTTAAAAGTTCTATCATATTCTACCATTGATAACATCGTGACCTTTGCGGCTCGCTAAGTGTTTTATTTGTGTGTCCACTCATTTGAGTTTACCGTCCTCGTTACGGCTGCTATGGCCATTTGATTTTAGAGAATTGATGGCGACAGGTGCGAGAACGAGAGAAATAGATAGAGAGAGAGAGAGAGAGAGAGAGAGAGAGAGAGAGAGAGAGAGAGAGAGAGAGAGAGGAGAGGAAAAGAAAGTGGGAAACGCTAAAGGTATTATGTCGAAATTGATCGACATTGACATTTAGCGATTTCAACTCTACCAACTCGCACAAGAGTTTGGACCTGCACAACCACTCTTATAGAACTACAGGCCGACTAAAACTATACGTTAGGTAACCATATAGTTGTTGCGGATGCTCAGAGGTCCAGCATGCGCTCAGCAGAAAAACGTAGTGTGATGTCAAGTAACGAGATCGCTTCAGTTGTGACGCTAGACTGCAGGACCGTGATGATGTGTGCGTGTGTGTGCGGGCGCGTGTGTGTGTATGTGTGTGCGCGCGCGCGCGTGTGTGTGCGCATGTGAGTGTGTGTGTGCGCGTGCGTGTGTGTGCGCTCGAGTGTGTGTGAACATTCTTGATGGTGTGTTGTGATTTCGTGTCAACGTGTTTGTTGTGAGTGCGCCTATGTGAAATTTTCTGTTGGTAACATTGTTAGCATGTGTGTATGCTACATTATTTGTTCAAGTTGTGTATGTACAATTGATTATGTTCTGTGTGGGAGGTATTGTTTGCCCATGTTCTATGTGTACTGTTATTTGAAAATACACGTGCATGTGTAACAGTGTTTATGTCTTGTTATGCTTCTTTTGTTTTTTCTTCTTCTTCTTCTTCTTCTTCCTTTTCTTCTTCTTCTTCCTTTTCTTCTTCTTCTTCTTTTTCTTCTTCTTCTTCCTTTTCTTCTACTTCTTCTTCTTTTTCTTCTTCTTCTTCCTTTTCTTCTTCTTCTTCTTCTTCTTTTTCTTCTTCTTCCTTTTCTTCTTCTTCTTCTTCTTTTTTTTCTTCTTCTTCTTCTTCTTCTTCTTCTTCTTCTTCTTCTTCTTCTTCTTCTTCTTCTTCTTCCTTTTCTTCTTCTTCTTCTTCTTTTTCTTCCTTTTCTTCTTCTTCTTCTTCTTCTTTTTCTTCTTCTTCTTCTTCTTCTTCTTCTTCTTCCTTTTCTTCTTCTTCTTCTTCTTTTTCTTCTTCTTCTTCCTTTTCTTCTTCTTTTTCTTCTTCTTCCTTTTCTTCTTCTTCTTCTTCTTCCTTTTCTTCTTCTTCTTCTTCTTTTTCTTCTTCTTCTTCCTTTTCTTCTTCTTCTTCTTCTTTTTCTTCTTCTTCTTCTTCTTCTTCTTCTTCTTTTTCCTTTTCTTCTTCTTCTTCTTCTTTTTCTTCTTCTTCTTCTTCCTTTTCTTCTTCTTCTTCTTCCTCTTCTTTTTACTCTTTTCTTTCTTCTTCTTCTTTCTTTTCTTTTTTTCTTCCCCTTCTTCTTCTTCGGAGTCATCTTATTGGTCTCTTCTTCATCTTCTTCTTTTTCCTTCTTCTTCTTCTTTTCCTTATTTTTCTTAGTCCTCGTTTTCTTCGCCTCTTTTTCTTCTTCTTCTTCTTTTTCCACTCCTTTTTCTTTTTCTTCCTCTTTTTCCTCTACTTCTTCTTCTTTTTCTTCATCTTCTTTTCTGCTTCCTTTACTTCTACTTCTTTTTCTTTTACTTCTTCATCTTACTCTTTATTTTCTTCTTCATTTCTTCTTCTTCTTCCCCTTCCTTTTTCTCCTCTACTTCGTCTCCTTCTTCTTGCTCTTCTTCTTTGTGTCCTCATTATTTCTTCTTGTTCTTGTTTTACTTCCTATTCCTTTTCTTCTTCTTCTTCTTATTATTATTCTTCTTCTTCTTCTTCTTCTTCTTCTTCTTCTCCTTCTTCTCCATTTTGCTTACAACATCACATATATAACTCCTAACAGCTTGTGTGCTCTTGAAGTGAGTTTCTTTATATCAATTTGTTAGGGATCAATATGCTGAGCAGTGCATGAGCTGCAGTGGTCAGCGACCCATAGCTGACTGCTAACGTCAGGGTCAACGAACCAGAGCTGCCAAGACCCTTTTACACCTCCAGGCGGTGATCCTGGATAACAGGCTGCAGCAGGGCAGACTGGCTAAGGAGAAGGGATCGAAGAGGGAATGCTAACCTGGTACTAAAAAATGATTGCTGAAGTCGGATGTGTTGAACTGAAAGTTGCAAATATCGCAGTTAAGCTGTAAACACAACGCATTCCGTTCGCTGGCCTACATTCTGCTACTTAAGCTCTTTCAGGGTTTGGTAGCGGGAGATTGAGAACGAACCAAGCCAAGCCAAGCCAAGCCAAGTCAAGCCAAGCCAGCCATATCAATCTGTTTAACATGAAGATGTCGTTTGCTCTATACGCAACCTTCTTTTACCTTTTATCTTTTATCTTTTATTGACTTTTACTACACCCAAGGAGCTGCAAAGCTCATTTTTTTTTCTTCCCACACGGCAGACGCCTGGGTCCACACCACGTGACTAGTCATAATGACTTGCTTTCCTGCATTAGATTTGACGTTATTTTTGTTCTTTGGAAACAGGTTGATGCATAACTAAACACAATGAAGCTGAACTTGGCTGATTTGGTAACAGATTACTAAATCACAGATATGGGTCAGACTGTCTGGCATAATCGCCATCACGTGCCGTGTCGACTGACGTAATTCATCACCTTAACTTTGAGTCTCCCGCTGACTCACGTCATTTCAGTTAGATAAGGTTCTAATTAAATCTTGCTTCTGAATGGTAGTGGGCACTTTCCGCCCCCCTGACGCCCCCCCCCCTTCACCCACAATCCCGCCCGAGCCTCTGAACATCCATGACAGCAATATGGTCACCTAACATATAGTCTTAGTCGACCTGTATTTGTGCAAGGTTGATTGCCCTTATACAGACCCCAGCTCTTGTGGGAGTTAGTGGTAGCAGGTAAGTGCATTTCTCTGCTTAGCGGGCTAGGCCCGAGCAGTGATGCGTTTTTAAAAAATGTTGTGCTGGACGCATCTCGGTTTCCAGTCGATTCTCTCTCGGGCACGGATTGTCTAGTGGGAGGCTAACTTGTTTGTTTAAGGGTCGCGAGTGTTGTACGGCTGCAGAGAATCATGTCCTTTAGTTGAGGGAGGGGGGGGGGGGTGTCTTCTAGGAGGTCTTTTTATGCAGCTCAGGTACCACAAGGGGGATGCTGTGCTCCAGCGTTCGTGTTTCCTTCAGACAACATGACCAGCTCAGTTGTGCTTGGAGTTGGTGACATGTTGTAGGCAGTCGTTCATTAGGTAGACAACGTTTTAAATGGGTGGATAGCATCAGGAGATTAACTGAAAAACTTCTCAGATTGCACAATTACGGCAAGAGAAAGAGTAGACTGGAGATCCATTGCAGCTGACCTTCGATGCGGAGATGGCACTTGAGCTGAACTGAACTGTTGGACATCCTTGACGTTTGACTATGCCCAGAGGCTGTTGTTGCGTAGACCCATCTGGCGCTGCTGTTCAAATGGCAGGACCACGAGACGGCGGTCAAGCAATGCAAAGTGTTTATCCTTTTCTGGTTTTCCGTGTTGTTGTTTATTTGTCAGAGATTAGGTTTCATTTCCATAGCATATCGCTGGTATATCCCTATAGTTACAGAAAATAAGCCCTTCTCTGGAAGGTGCATGCGAACTGGATAAGGCATGAGTGTATGGCAGCAGAGGGTCGAAGATGCAGTAGTGAATGAGCTGACAGCAGCCAGGGACTCATAGCTGACTGCTTTCGTCAGGGTCAGTGGCCCATTACTGACGAAGATCCTATTCCGCCTTCAAGTTGCGGCCCTGGAAACAGGCTGCAACCATGGATCCTGGCTAAGCGATTATGGGGGGAAGAGGGAAGGCAGACTTAGTCCAAAAAAGGCATTCTGAAATCGGATGTGTCGGACAAAAAGGCGCAGATATCGCAGACTAACTGTAAACTACGACACAGCGTCCTTTACAGACCAACGCCGAGGAAAATAGGAAGAATGACAGCCGTAGAAGCCTCAAACATCCAAGGGTTTGTGTGGGGCTACTGTTCTGAGGACCAGGACGATAAAAGAGCGGGCATCCTGGCTATATAAGCACCCATTGTGGACACAACACTGGGTATGGATAGAAGTGAAATTTTGAAGTATAGCAGTGACCGCAAGTTGGGTGATGACACCGTAACAGGTAAATCAACAATAAAGACAGCAGAACTTTAAAATCAGACGAAGTTCGAGTGTTGTAGGGCACATGAGGGAGCGGAGCAAGACTGAGTACAAGCAATGGGCTACAAGGTCATCATTATCCACACATTTACTGAGAGAGACTGAGCACCTGGAGAACAATAAGGTCGATTTTTGGGAGCAGGGTAGAGCAGGGCAGAGCAGAACAGAGCAGAACAGAACAGAGCAGAACAAAGCAAAATAGAGCAGAGCAGAACAGACCAGAGCAAAACAGAGCAGGGCAGAGCATAACAGAACAGAGCAGAACAAAGCAAAACAGAGCAGAGCAGAGCAGAACAGAACAGAGCAAAACAGAGCAGGGTAGAGCAGAACAGAACAGAGCAGAGCAGAACAGGACAGAACAGAGCAGAACATAGCAGAGCAGAGCAGAACAGACCAGAAAAGAGCAGAACAGAACAGAGCAGAGCAGAACAGAACAGAGCAGAACAGAGCAGAGCAGAGCAGAACAGAGCAGGACAGAACAGAACAGAACATGAAAAAGGGGAGCAGAACAGAACAGAGCAGAACAGAACAGAGCAGGACAGAACAGAACAGAACAGAGCAGAGAAGAACAGAGCAGAGCAGAACAAAGAAGAACAGAGCAGGACAGAACAGAACAGAACAGAGCAGAGAAGGACAGAGCAGAGCAGAACAAAGAAGAATAGAGCAGAACAAAGAAGAACAGAGCAGAACAAAGAAGAACAGAACAGAGCAGAGCAGAACAGAGCAGGACAGAATAAAGCAGAGAAGAACAGAACAGAGCAGGACAGAACAGAGCAGGACAGAACAGAACAGAGCAGGACATAATAAAGCAGAGAAGAACAGAGCAGAACAGAACAGAGCAGGACAGAACAGAACAGAGCAGAGAAGAACAGAGCAGAACAAAACAGAGCAGGACAGAACAGAACAGAACAGAGCAGAGAAGAACAGAGCAGAGCAGAACAAAGAAGAACAGAGCAGGACAGAACAGAACAGAGCAGAGAAGAACAGAGCAGGACAGAACAGAGCAGGACAGAACAGAGCAGAACATGAAAAAAGGGAGCAGAACAGAGCAGAGAAGAACAGAGCAGAACAGAACAGAGCAGAAGACAAGAACATGAGAAAAAGAACCAGAATCCGTGGTAACATGCAACCCTCCCTGCTTCTGTGCCCAGGCCTAGTACTATCACACTTCTAACGCTTCATCCCCGATATCAGTTTCTGCTATGCTCATATCTCTCCCCCATTATCTACGTGTTATTCGCCCATGAACGAGCACTCTGCCAATCATTCCGTGTCATGTACGCACAAACCCTTGTCCTTCTCCTCGAGCCCTCCTCGCGTGTGCTCTTAGCAGCCGCCCTATGCTTGCCCAAAGACACACTTACCTCTCATGTACACATCTCGATTACCACCAGACGTTGGATGTACTAAGCTAAGCTTCAGCTCATCTGTACCTGGTCTGGCGTGCACGTACGCATGCAGATAATAGCACCGTACTTTACCTGGTAAACTAATCCTTACAATCACACCTTATGCTTATCCGTTCAACTCTGCCAAAATCTGACGTTTATAGTTGTTACTAAGAAACACATCCCAAATGGAGACAAAGAAAAAGCTGATAAATAGTATTTGTGTACTAACTGTCTACTGCCAGTGTTAGACATGGACTCTATTATAATAAAGGCGCAAGAAAGAAAAATCATTGTATGCGAAATGAGGTGTTTGAGAAAACGAGGCGGGGTCACGCGGCTGGACAGATTTCGAAACGAAAAAATAAGACACACAGGGGATGCAGCAACGCGCGTGGAATTCATGGAAAGGCAGCAAATAAAATGGATAGGACACACGATAAGAATTCAACCAAAGTTTCCAGCTGTGCGGATATACAGTACCGGACTTCAATGTTGTATGAGCAAAAGGGAGAGCAAGAAAACTATGGATAGACGGTGTCAGTGAGATATTGCAGAAACACGGAATAACAACTTCAGTCGTAAATCTGGCACACGACAGAAAATTACAACTCCCCATGACGTCTAGCGACACAGATGGTTAGAAGATGATGATGATGATGATGGCTGTTATTAACCCCTGACGATTTTTTAGTAGTGAGTTACAGTGGTTCTTCATACATCCAGAGACGTACTAGGGAAGGGGAACATGTTACACCTAGCTATTGTGTCAAGCGAGATTCCTCAGTAAGCATACGCCTATGGAAATTACTGTTACATTCCCACCTAGCTATTGTGTCAAGCGAGATTCCTCAGTAAGCATACGCCTATGAAAATTACTGTTACATTCCCACCTAGCTATTGTGTCAAGCGAGATTCCTCAGTAAGCATACGCCTATGAAAATTACTGTTACATTCCCACCTAGCTATTGTGTCAAGCGAGATTCCCCAGTAAGCATACGCCTATGGAAATTACTGTTACATTCCCACCTAGCTATTGTGTCAAGCGAGATTCCCCAGTAAGCATACGCCTATGGAAATTACTGTTACATTCCCACCTAGTTGGCCCTCCTGCAACTTTCCATTGTAACAGATCTCAGCTGTAGAGACATATCATAGGAGAAGTTTAGATATGTTGTAACATTTAACAAAGTTGAGAGGAAGATGGGACGAGCTTAGACAACCATGTGTCTTTCTCTTTTTTCAGATTTAAGGGACGAGTCAGTGCAGCTGAACTCAATCCCGCCAGAATTTAAGTAACCAAAACGAACCACTTACGCTTTTGTCTCAAAGCGCGCAGGTGGGAGTTTAGGTAAACATACGTAACTTGACGTTAGTTACATGCCATGTGTCCACACGTGGGACGGTAGACGGGTAAATTTGTTTGCAACTGACAAACCCGCGTCGTCTGAAAATCGCGCGATCAGGTGGGGGGGGGGGGGGTATGGGGGGGGGGGGGCAATGTAAAGCAAGCGATCTGGGGAGGCAGATAAAAATTTAAATCCCGTTGGAGAGACGTGAGACACATTCGAAAGAAATACCACAGAGAGTTGAACAGTTCACTTCAGAGAAAGAGAGAGAGAACATTACAACACTTTGAAAAGAGATTCTCAGTGGAGAGCAGGCGACGGAGATCTGCAATTGAGGTAGATACACAGCAAGCAAGGTAACTACACTCATATTATGTATTGGTCGTAATTACAAGTCGTAAGTCGCAGCTATAGGCAGTCTTTCAGTCATCCCATTCATCATATTGACGCAGTCCCATCGATCACGTCGACATCATCTTGATCACATAAATGTAAGTCGTCAGTAGCAGCTAAAAGCAGTTTTCCAGTGATCTCATGTATCATATTTGACGCAGTCTATCCTGATCACGTAGAGACAACTTTGATCTACCGCGGACAAAGAGGAACACGACCACGGACGTTATACCTGGGCTTAGAACCTACGAACTTCACCATCAGCGGCAATCCGCAACAAAGTTCGATCGCAGCAGGTCAGATTAGGATAGGAGAAAGAACTGAGCAATAACAGTATCGATAAGGTTAGGTTTAGCGGTAGGAGTGTTTTAGATGTGTGAGAGAAAGAATTTAAGTCGTTAGAGATGTATAGTTGGAAGTGTTACTTGAATACAGAAGCTGTTGCATTGTGGTTATATTTAGTGTTACTTGAATTTGTTTAAAGTGAGTGTATAGTGCAATAGAATAGAGCAGACCCCTTTACCGTCTGCGACAGAGCTCCATAAAATCGACCGGCTCTGGTACACCATGAGCAGAAACGGTGACGTGAGATGGCGTCCTGATCGGTATGTTTCAACTGAGCATGATTCCTCTTCGCTTGCGAATAAAAAAAAACACAGGTAAAAGTGACACGCAAGCTGATCTTCGCATGTGCGGGTGCTTCTGTTTTGTCTTTTTCTGATCCAGGGGAAAACCAGTTACGCACTCTATGTTTGCAGTATGCTATATTGAGCTTTGTTTCCAAAGCTCGCTCGTGTGTTCATCATTATCTTCATCACCATTTTCTTCATAATCATCATTATCAAGTGATGTCTCCGCAGCGGAGATTGACGGCCAAGGTCTCCAACTGTCTTTGTCCCGTATATTCCATCAGATTAATGTTGTTTGTCCATCTACCCCCCACCCCCTCCCCTCTTGCTCTCGTATTCCAACTCTTCCCTCCAATATAACCTTCAGCAGAATGTAATATCGCTTGACATGACCAAAATATTTTGTTTTTCTGCTTTTTATTTCCTTTAGATGCATCTACTCTACCTTGAGTTGTTCCAGTACCTCACTATTTGTATTTTTTCTATCTTTCCTAGCTACGTGTCCACATCTTTAGAAGACCCACATTTCAAATGCTTGAATCCTCTTCTCCATTTTCCTTTAGCAGGGTCCAGGTTTACTTAATACAATGAAGCGGAATGCATAAAGCATTTTCATTTTCAGTTTTTCAAATATCTGCTTGGAGAGATCTGTGTGTCTCATATTGTTAAATATATTCTTTTAATGATCTCACTTTCGTATGTGTCATCCACCGTTATTAGCTGGTCAAAGAATAAATAACTTGGCATTTGTGCCACACTCGCATTCAAACACTGCCCAATACGTCCTTAACTGAACTTAACGTCTTTATACTAGTTTAGACGACTCTGCAGTTTTTATACAACCAGTTTCTTGGAGAGTGGTTTAACCAATGTTCGAGTCCATCTTAATAGACTCAAACACTAGAGTTAAGTAAACCCGCAGCCAGTTAGGTCCCATCTATAGCTGCTTTTAACGAACCATTTGAGGAAAGGTACAAATAACTTGGGTAGATTTGTAACTTGAATTTTGTCCGAGCCTACTCTTTTCGTTTTCCAACTGCCAAGGAATTTTTAACGTGCTTGACACTGAATATGGGAGTCCGATCTCATTACCCAGAGATCAGGGGCATTTTTACCAGCAGGTCCACTTGAACAAAAATTCCGGTCTCCCCCGTGATTCGAATACGCGACCCCCGGCACCCGAGGCAGACACCTTACCTCGAGACCACTGATATCGCCCAGATGACTACGGTTTGGGTTGGAAAGGACCGTGCCTTCGTCCATAGAATCCAGAAAAGCAAACCTTCAATCAAACAAAAATTACCAGGTCCCAAAAGAGTAACAACGAAGAATGAGACTGTAAATTGCCAAGCCTCCTGGGTTGTACCCAAATTTGAAAAGCCATATGACAATTGTAACCTGAAAACATCACGTCGTTTGTTCCAATTACTGAGGTCCATCCAGTTCATCGTGTAGGGCTTAGAAATTAAAGTCTTTTGCCCCTGTAGTCGCCGCACACTTTACAATCTACTTTTGTATTTTAACTACGATAGAAACAAAAACTGATGTGCCAAGGATTTAAACCCATATCCTAGTGGTCAGAAAGCCGATTTCAAAACAGCACCACCAGTATCTCGCAGATTGGAATAAAATTAAGTAAATCGGAAAAAATTTTTTCTCAAAGTCCCATACCAGAAAGTGCCGTCAGGGATGAAGTGTTACATACTTCATTGTACTAAGTTATAGCTTGAATGAGGAGGTGGGGCAAGTTCTCTTTTTCCATGCCATTCTTTCCTAAACCGTAGGTTAGGTACCAATTTAAAATCAACTCCCTTATACAGCTGGGTCGGCTGAACTGTACCGGTAGTGGAAGTTGAACCTCGCTTCTTTGCCTTGAAAAGCAAGGTCTCTACCACTATACTATTCCGACCCTAGTCGGAATAAAAGATTTACGTCATTTTTTTAAAAGACCTAATTTTAAGCTTTGAATCAAGAAAAAAACAAAAAGCTTACAAGTTTCAAGCGACCCCTTTTCTTAAGGGAGGGGAAATCTAGCACCAACGTCTATCGGAGACAGCCGATACAATAGGAAGTCCCGATTACACGAACCGCACGTAAAAGAACCATTGAAAACTGGAAATCGAAAAGAACATGCCGTTAGCTGCTATCCAAATCAAAATTTCAAAAATATCTCCATTCCAGCGTAATAAGCCCCTAGACATAGTCAGCCGCGCGAAGTAAAATAACAACAACAATAAAAAAACTGAGATGGAAAATATACATCTAACGTTAAAAGCATAACAATATAATCATACATGCTTTGGGCTGAAAGCACCGAGGGAAAGACAAGTGGGGAAATTGAAGAAGACCTCTCGAAGAGAACAGTAGGATGTTTAGTAGAAGTAGTCCATTATCAGGTTATATCCTCGGGGTTGAAGGGTTATTTTCTTTATAATACTATATCTCAGCTGCTGTTCTTGTGATGGAGTGACTAGTTCCCTTCCTTGTTTTCCCTATCATTAAACATGTTAGCCATTTAAAGCTGGGTAAACTGGTTCGTGTCCCTTATACGTGGCGATTCTGGTATCTTTGTTATCTTCTTCCTCTTCGTTCGTTCTCAATCTTCGGCTACCAAACCCTGAAAGGGCTTAAGTAGCAGAATGTAGTCCAGAGAACGGAATGCGTTGTGTCGTAGTTTACAGCTTGGCTGCGATATTTGCACCATTCGGTCCAACACATCCGACTTCAGCAAGAATTTTTTGAGTACCGGGTTAGCATTCCCTCTTCGATCCATTCTCCTTAGCCAGTCTGCCCTGCTGCAGCCTGTTATCCAGGATCACCGAGTGAAGGTGTAGAAGGGTATTGTCAGCTCTGGTTCGCTGGCCCTGACGCTAGCAGTCAGGTACGGGTCGCTGACCACTGCAGCTCATGCGATGCTCAGCATCTTGATCCCGTATCTTTGTTATGACAAGTGAGCATTGTATCCACTCAGAGAGTGCGTTTTGGACACATCTCTATAGTTATTGTTCAAAGCTATTCGTGCTGAGCTGACAAAGATGTTCCTGTTGAGCTGACAAAGCAATTTGTGCTGAGCTGACTAAGATGTTCGTGCTGAGCTTCTTCTTCTTCTTCTTCTTCTTCTTCTTTTTCTTCTTCTTCTTCTTCTTCTTCTTCTGCGTTCGTTCTCAATCTCCCACTACCAAGCTCCGACTACGGACTTTGCAAGCAGCAGGATGTAGTCTGGAGAACGTAATGCGTTGTGTCGCTAGTTTACAGCTTGACTGCGGTATTTGCACCTTTCGGTCCGACACATCCGTCTTCGGCAGCGGGCTGAGCCAACAAAGCTATTCGTGCTGAGCTGACAAAGATATTAGTGCTGAGCTGACAAAGCTATTCGTGCTGAGCTGATAAAGCTATTCGAGCTGAGCTGATATAGCTATTCATGCTGAGCTGATAAAGCTATTCGTGCTGAGCTGATATAGCTATTCATGCTGAGCTGATAAAGCTATTCGTGCTGAGCTGATAAAGCTATTCGCGCTGAGCTGAGTTTAATCGGGTTCTTGTGGTGATAGAATGACAGAGTACCAGAGAGTCATCATAACCGTAGGCAAGGAATGCAGAGAATGGAGCAACGGGAGAGCACAGCTCGAGATGAACTAGCTGATAACTGAGAACACACAGGATAGTGATGTCGTCATATACACCGACGGACGGGTACTGTGCAGGGGCGCATCATGGTGGGCTTTCTCACCTAAAGCGAGACGACAGGTTATTGCTGAGTGAAGTGGGACATACACATCAAATAACCTCTAGTTTGAGAATAGCGATGGAAGCAGTGACCTCAGTGCTGTGACGACTATCTGAGATCTCTTTAACAAGGACAGTCATCGTGACTGTCACGCAATCCGTACTTCAGAAGGTACAGAGGGAATGGCTAATGTACTAGTGGATGGCAGCTGTTGAAGCATCAAAACTCCGGGGATTGGCGTCGTTCGTTCTCAATCTCCCGCTACCAAATCCTAACAGGGCTTAAGTAGCAGAATGTAGTCCAGAGAACGGAATGCGTTGTGTCGTAGTTCACAGCTTGACTACGATATTTGTACCTTTCGGTCCAACACATCCGACTTCAGCAAGCATTTTTTTAGTACTGGGTAGCATTCTCTCTTCGATCCCTTCTCCTTAGCCAATCTGCATGCTGCAGCCTGTTATCCAGGATCACCGCGTGAAGGTGTAGAAGGATCTTGGCAGCTCTGTTTCGCTGGCTCTGACACTAGCATTCAGCTATGGGTCGCTGACCACTGCAGCTCATGTGCTGCTCAGCATCTTGATCCCAAACCTCCGGGGATTGACATGGATCTACTGTCCTCGTCATGATGGGGTTCAGGGCAACGATAGAGCTGACATCATGACTTCACAAGATCTCATCATGGGCATGTTAGTGATGGATAGAAGTGACATTTTGAAATCAATCAACGACCGCCTGCTGGATGAGGACACCGCAATAGATGAAGAAGCAATCCACAGACTGCAAAGTTTCGACATTAAACGAGGTTCGAGCGGAGTGGGGCGCATGAGAGGAAGGAACAGGAAAGTGTACAACCAGCGAGCTACAGGGACCATCAGCAAGCAGACACTACACCATTACAAGATAGAGACTGAGCACCTATTGGTATTTCCGAAGTGCAGTGACGTATATTCTTAAAAAGAGAAACGGAGTCTCTTTTTACATCCAGAGGGATGCTTAAGAAGGTGGACCATATTCCTACTAGTTGTAGTGCAATGCGATGCTTTTTAGTAATCTGAAAACTTTGGGGATTACAGCGTCAATCTCCACCTCGATGGCCAGACTGCTGTGTGTGACACATCTTGCTTCCAGAAGCAGGAACCAGTACGTGAGGTGGAGTTTTAATCAATATATGTCACCCGACCCTGATTTCTCTTCTCTCCCATAGAGCTCAGCAAAACAACCCATTAGCAAAAAAGCGGAGAGTTGCAGTTCATTCTTTGTGTCCTAAGGAAATAAGTAAAGTAAATGGAGAAAAAAAAACCGTTTTCGGTGCAAACTTTAATTTATTTTCATTAGGTTATCGTAATAATTGACAAACAGAGCGGTTAATAGGTTTGACTGTCGCGGAAAAGAGCACATATTCGATATAGACACGCTCCTGTATGCACTAGATGAAAACACATTTCTAGACTTAATGTTTGGTAAGACACGGCAGGGGACATGTCACCCCTACCTCATAAACAGTTTGGGACTGAAGACACAACAGTCAAGAGCTGGCAGCGGCTAGCGACTCTTAGCAGACTACGACCATATTCCACTTCCAAGTGGCGGGCCTGGAAACAGGCTGTACTCGCGCAGGATGACTAATAAAATGAGGATGGAAGAGGAAAGGTAAAATGGCCTGCTGACACTGGAAGTGTTGGGTCGAAAGACGAAGCTATTGCAGCCACGCTGTAAAACTACGACACAATGTAACAAACGTCTCTTTTCGAGGCGAACATAAAGAAGAAAACGAAGAGGAAGAGGAACAAAAAAAAAGAAGAAAAGATGAATAAGTAGAAGCAGAAAAAAAGAAGAAACCGACACTGCAAACACTCGGATACAAGCTTAGTTCTTGTTCTCCGTCACGTTGTATCTCAAAAACCGATTGCTTTGCACCATGTTTTGCGACTTATAATCCAGTCAATCCGACCAGCACGAATTTTTCAATGGGTTACTTCTGTGGTAGAGTCTAGGTTTAGTTGTGTAGTTTACTTAACTAAAGAGTTACAACATGTATCTACACCCCGATACAACCTCAACACCGAAAAACACAGTAGACGATATACTGACCATAGAACAAAACAATATCATTTATTACTAGAATAATCGTTGCACAGTATCACACAAAGCAAAGAACATCTAAACTAAATAATAATAATATATGTATTTAACTACAACATGATGTTGTAAGCACTAGCTTTTGATGGTTCCTCCAAGATCTATGGTACCCAGAATTCTTGCCGTTGCACTGACCAATCTGCCCACTCAACACACAATCACAAACTAGTCCTCACGACCAGATTACGTACTCAGACGAATCTGTACGCTCACACATAATCAGATCACGTATTCAGGCGATCTGTGCATTCACAAATACTTACATCACTTCACGTATTCATGAGATATGTGCATTCACAAATACTTATATTACTTCACGTATTCACGAGAATCTGTACTCTCACACATAATCAGAATTCACATCGTTCACAGAGTGTCCTGCACATACAACACACGTTCAGATATAGTCCTTATGTGATCTGTACACTCGTGTAACCGGTCAGAACATACATCGTTCACAAGGTGTCCTGCATGTACAACACACATTCAGATCTCTTTCTGTTCACAGGGTGTCCATAATAAACACCTATTAAGCGCGACTGGGCAACTCGAGGTATATGATGGTACAGTTACTCTGCAAACTCTCTCACTTCCAGACTCACTCTCAGCCTTCCTGACAGTCCAGTCTCTCAGTCAATCCCCCAGCCAGTCTGGTGAGTTTTATCCTGCAGAGTATTTAAAGTCTCAATCGAAAACATGACTGTCCAATGGTCGTCTGTCGGCTGCCTGACCTGACCTAGCCATCACTCCAATTTGGAACTACCCCCAAATGTTATTTGTTGACCATCTACAAGTCACTGTCATTCTAAATGTGGTAGCCGGTCGTGGCAGCATCAGATTGTCACTAACCCCATCCACGTCAATTTTAATCGCCAGAGTGGTCAGCTCTAAATACCCACCTCTGTACCAGACAAAGTCTTGCACCTAAGCCCGTCGTTTCCTTTGTCGACCTAGTGTCAAAGCAGTGATTGACCCTGACGGGACTTGCGTTCGTCAGAGGCATTCAGACAACCTTTATTTTCTTAGAGTAACCAGCCCAATGCACCAGCGGGAACTGGCACACTTCCCATATGGTTATTACCTTACTCGTTCACAAATCCAAACACACACACGTTTGGTTTGTGATCCGTACCACTAACCACTACACTCTGTCGCTTACCCATCCACCCTCAATTCCCTCCCCCCTCCTCCTCCAGCTTCATATAAAACGACCATCGGTAGTGGTAACCCTATGCTCCCTCTGAAACAGAAACCAATAAATGACTTTATACTTTATACACCACCACTTCATCGTTTTTTGTTTGTTCTTGCTGTTCGTGTCCTGTCCCTTTCTCGATCGTTATCAGTTCCCCTGTTTTCTCATACCACATCCAGTGCCCTTTCTCCGCACGCTGCTCTGATCAATATCACCATGTCTGATATCGATTCTATAAAAACAGTCATATTTTCACTTGCAAACAGAATTTCCCATAGCTTCAACCAGCCGATACTTTTACATAGTCCACGACATTACAGAAACGCAAATTCCCTGACTATTGTTGTTGCTCTACAACATTCTAGTATTCAACAATAGTGTTCACCATCCAATTCTCTATTTGATGTTTCTTGTTTGTAAACTATTAGGGCGTATCTGTACTGTGTTTCGATTGAGAAGATGTGCTTTTAAAAGTTGGTGGGAAACCACGTGGGCTTCAGATTAAAATGTGCTTGTCGCTCCTGACAAGGGATCTGATTTGAAGCCAGGTCTTGGCATGCCCCAGTTTTTCTAGTTATTAGTTCGACCCGTTCTTCGTTAAGGGGTGGTCATCCTTGAGCGGGTCCCAACTCAGGTTCTAGTCGTTTCTGTTCCGGGCGCGTGTCGTCCAGTGAGAAAGTAGTCTGTTTGTTGTGGGGTCGTGTATGTTGTGCTTGTCTAGTGAATCTCGCCAGCGAGTTGGGAGCCGTCCCCGATGTCTATTTTTGTCGCGCGGGTACCACATGGTGGTTATGGTACTCCATCTTTCATCTTGTCGTCTGGCTATATGACCTGGCGAGCAGTGTTTTAAGTGGTTGGCGTACTGTAAGACATCCTTAATGTGTGCCATTCTCCAAATGCCGCTATTGTGTAGGTCGTTTTTCCGCTGTTGTCTGAGAGTTATGTCTACCAGGCGTCTGTCAAGAGATGCGTGTGCTGTTCTCAGTTTGCTCTCTGCTGCTTTCTTTAGAGTCCAGGTTTCGCTACCATAGCAGAGCGCTGGCAGGACTACAGAGTAGAAGATGTCCGCATGTAGTCTGGTGTCCTTAGTGGCGTCTGTCATGATGGAGTTGAAGGCTGCCTATCCCGCCCGTTTCCGTCTGGCGATCACATGTTTTGTGTTGTTCTCCATGCTGAGGAGCCTTCTCAGACAGATATATCCGTCAGCGTCCATGGGCGTTCCACTCAAAAGTATGGGGTTGGGCTCTGCGAAACGATTACGCATAGCTCTGGTTTTCCATAGGTTCATAGCTAGACCTAGTTTCCTGCCTTTCTCTGTCGCTTCTAAGGGCGTCTCTGTGATGAGGACGATGCCCAAGTTTATTCAGCTATAAAATAGGTATCCAAGTTTCTCTTAGAAAAGGAAAGGCAGGGGAAAGGACACTGACCACCTTATACAAATTTGTCAAGGTAGAATAACAAATAACAAATAATAACAAATCCGGCCATGGTTAGGTGGTTTGTTAAAAGCAGCATAGATAGCGCCTAACAGGCTGCGGGTCTAATTTGCTCTAGTGTTTAAGACTATTAAGATGGATTCGCACATCGGTTAACCACCCTCTGCGTCACTTGTCCACACACAGCGGAGTAATAATGGGCTCGAGCATAACCCGCTAAGCAGGAAATCCGAGTCCCGGCTACATCCAGCTCACGCCAGAGCTGAGGCTTGCACAAGGGTCTCCGCCCCTGTAGAAGCACAGGTAGCCTAAGACTAAGTAGCATGTCCTTTACAGCACATCGCTTCTTACAACCGCTAACCTATTTGACTCCTGATAGTCTATTGGCAGGTGTGCAGTACGGCGGGATGCCATTACTTTCTGGACGTGGAGGAGCGATCGCACCGAGACAAATAACCCGTGTCTGCCAAACTGGACACGGGCGTGATTCGAACCTCCTGCTTTCGGATTTTCAAACTGACGTTTCACTCCTAGGCCACGCTGGTACAATGTAGAATCTAAAGCTTCTTCCTCAGCTATCGTCTCCAAGGGCAGCAGCAAACTCTTTCCGCTTCTTAGATCCTTTGCCAGTGACTAGAAAATCGGCCAGCGACCGAAGAATTAGGAAAAATATTGAGCATGTCTTGTTTGGTTTACATTTTTTCGTAACTGGCATGTCGTGATTCCACGTTTCTTGCCAGTTTCCGGTATTGGCTACCAGCTCAAACTGTCGTCGCTGTCATCCATCGTGTCTTGTATTTTGTTGTGTACTGTTAATTGTTTTTGTTTGTTCTTTGTCCCTAATGAATGTCTTGTCGTCGTAACGTGGGTTTTATTTTGTTTTTGTCCTCGTGCAGCCACTGACACTTTTCTTGTGCATGTTACTGTTCTTAATATCAGCCCCAGTGTCCCTTCTCTTGGTGATGATGATCAAATCAATGAGACCTAGTACAACCGAATTTCTAACACTTCATCCTTGACAGTAGTGTCTGCCGTGAGCCTAATTCTATATTCACCTTTTTAACTGGTAGTCTGGCACGTGTACGTCTTTGTTGCTATGGCCGGACATTTTCAATTGACGTTCGAAATCGATTACAGATTAGTGAATGAATAACGTATACGATATTTTTAGATTGTAATTTCTCATTCATGCCTATTTGAGCTGATTAATCGATTGAATGGCTGATTGCTTGATTTATTCTTGTTCCGTGAAAAATTAAAAGGAAGCTATGAATGATGAGCCAGTAGTACACGAATGAAGAGTGTGTGAAAATCAATACGTGCGTGCATGTTTATTTATAAGTTAATGGATACTAGCAAACTCTTGCAGAACATCTGCCCGTCAGTCGAACTGTGCAATGTGGAAGACACAACAGAAGATATGTACAGAATATCTGCCCGCCAGTCGAACTGTGCAATGTGGAAGACACAACAGAATATATGTACAGAAATCTGCCCGCCAGTCGAACTGTGCAATGTGGAAGACACAACAGAATATATGTACAGAAATCTGCCCGCCAGTCGAACTGTGCAATGTGGAAGACACAACAGAAGATATGTACAGAAATCTGCCCGCCAGTCGAACTGTGCAATGTGGAAGACACAATAGAAGATATGTACAGAAATCTGCCCGCCAGTCGAACTGTGCAATGTGGAAGACACAACAGACGATATGTACAGAAATCTGCCCGTCAGTCGAACTGTGCAATGTGGAAGACACAATAGAAGATATGTACAGAAATCTGCCCGCCAGTCGAACTGTGCAATGTGGAAGACACAATAGAAGATATGTACAGAAATCTGCCCGCCAGTCGAACTGTGCAATGTGGAAGACACAATAGAAGATATGTACAGAAATCTGCCCGTCAGTCGAACTGTGCAATGTGGAAGACACAACAGAAGATATGTACAGAAATCTGCCCGTCAGTCGAACTGTGCAATGTGGAAGACACAACAGAAGATATGTACAGAATATCTGCCCGCCAGTCGAACTGTGCAATGTGGAAGACACAACAGAAGATATGTACAGAATATCTGCCGGCCAGTCGAACTGTGCAATGTGGAAGACACAACAGAAGATATGTACAGAATATCTACCCGCCAGTCGAACTGTGCAATGTGGAAGACACAACAGAAGATATGTACAGAACATTTGCCCGTCAGTCGAACTGTGCAATATGGAAGACACAACAGAAGATATGTACAGAACATTTGCCCGTCAGTCGAACTGTGCAATATGGAAGACACAACAGAAGATATGTACAGAATATCTGCCCGCCAGTCGAACTGTGCAATGTGGAAGACACAACAGAAGATATGTACAGAACATTTGCCCGTCAGTCGAACTGTGCAATATGGAAGACACAACAGAAGATATGTACAGAATATCTGCCCGCCAGTCGAACTGTGCAATGTGGAAGACACAACAGAAGATATGTACAGAACATTTGCCCGTCAGTCGAACTGTGCAATGTGGAAGACACAACAGAAGATATGTACAGAACATTTGCCCGTCAGTCGAACTGTGCAATGTGGAAGACACAACAGAAGATATGTACATAAATCTGCCCGCCAGTCGAACTGTGCAATGGGGAATACACAACAGAATATATGTACAGAAATCTGCCCGCCAGTCGAACTGTGCAATGTGGAAGACACTACAGAAGATATGTACAGAAATCTGCCCGCCAGTCGAACTGTGCAATGTGGAAGACACAACAGAAGATATGTACAGAAATCTGCCCGCCAGTCGAACTGTGCAATGTGGAAGACACAATAGAAGATATGTACAGAAATCTGCCCGCCAGTCGAACTGTGCAATGTGGAAGACACAATAGAAGATATGTACAGAATATCTGCCCGCCAGTCGAACTGTGCAATGTGAAGGAAACAACAGAAGATATGTACAGAATATCTGCCCGCCAGTCGAACTGTGCAATGTGGAGGAAACAACAGAAGATATGTACAGAATATCTGCCCGCCAGTCGAACTGTGCAATGTGGAAGACACAACAGAAGATATGTACAGAATATCTGCCCGCCAGTCGAACTGTGCAATGTGGAAGACACAACAGAAGATATGTACAGAACATTTGCCCGTCAGTCGAACTGTGCAATATGGAGGAAACAATAGTTGTTTAACAATAAAAGGCTCTCCTCCTTCCTGCCCTCCTTCTCTGCATCATTGCACTCTTTCCCAAATCTCAAACCCGCCAATCCCTACTCCTTCAATCCACACCCCCTCTTGACCTGCCGGCTTCTACTTTCTTCAAACGGCCTCTACATTCATCTTCCTCCTCCCCTCCCATTCTCACTCACTACACACATACCCCTTTACCCTCCAGTATGAACACATTCATACTTGAGTTTTAGAACAGTATTAACGATTTTCATAATTATTCTAAGCAGAGTCTTGTTTTGCAGTGTCTCGCCATTTTGACCTGCTTATAATGACATCACGTGATTCGATATGCCAATCAAATTTCGCCCCCACTCCTTCCCACTACCACCCGACAAACGTTGGAAATGTAGACAGACAAACATTTGAGAAATAATTAGACAAATAACTGGTTTCATTAAAATAATGAGCGAGCTGACGAAGGCAAGTAACAGACCAATGTTTATAAACATTGTCAAGCCAGACAGTGGTAAATATAGACATATAACCAAAAGGACTGTCTGAGGTTGAAAGAAGCGTATTTGCGTCATAGACAAAGTTTCACTTCATCTGGTTGGTTGATTGGTTGGGTTGGTTGAGTTGTTGGCTGATTGGTTAATTGGCTTTTTGGTTGGTTGGCTATTGAATCAGCTGCCTGTTGAACCAGCTGCCTGTGAGCTCCTGACCAAAGTTCGATGCCATACAGTAGTATCTGCAAGCTTTTGTGAGATGTTGTTTAGTTCCGTACAAAGTGTCTCGAAGGAAGAAGCTCTTTCCTAACACCGGCAAGCGCCGAACATTCAAACAGATGGTGCTAAACAGTTGCATAGTGATGTATGTACAGCCGGCACTCTGGAGTATGTTCTGGTTGAATTATGTTCAAGTGACTCTTAAGTTGTATGTGTTCAGTGCGAAGTCGGAAAATGGTGCTTTGATCTCTTTTTGATCTCCTTCTCAGGAGGTTGATATTGTCTTTGAGATTAGGGATGGCCAAATGTTTGTAAAGTTTTCTCCAAGTATTCCCTATTGCCCATCTATTCAGACGAGCCTCTTTGTTCGCAGTCTTTAGTAGTTGTTTGACTGTCTATAGGGTTGTTGGTGTGTATTGTTGTTCTTGACTTAACTCTTGTTAGCTAGTCTGTCTGCATTGTCATTGCCAGGGGTAATTGAGTGACTAGGGATCCATTGCATAACTATTCTGACTTCATGGGATGTGAGATGGTTAGCATCTAGGGATATTAAGGTAAGTTCAGGCTTACAATGATCTCAATTTTCCAGATCTTGAAGGGCAGATAATGAGTCTGTAAAGATTACGTTGCTTTGGGCTTTTGATGGGAAAGCATCAAATACAGTCCTCAAGTGGTACAGAGCTACTTCTAATGTTACTATTTCTGCCTCGTAATTTGAATATATCTCCTCACAGGCATCAAACAGCTCATCAGATTTTTCTGTCTGGATACTCTATGTAGACTCCATATCCCACTTTAATGGTGGCCTCAAAAGCAGAAACATCAGTATAGACATGAAGCCATTCTTCTGGGTAGACGTCAATCATTCTCTGTGATGCTCTCATAAGACTGACTGGATCATATCTTAGTGCTGTATTATCTGACATTATAGACATATATGTGGTGGTAAATTCCTTGTTATTCTCTGTGTTTCTTGTCTTTCGTATGAGAGGTGATATCTGCCTTTGATCTGTTTAACGTGGCAAAGGACTGACTTGTGTTTTATTCTCTACTTTTGTTGCCAATTTTCTTCAAGATGTATATTGTCTATTTGGGTGCTCTTTATATTTACACTTATGTCGACAGACGGCGCTGGAAAGCATCACCATCTTTGCTGTGTCATCTGTGCGGCCGTTAATATTTTCAATCCATGTCGCTGTAGTACTTCTCTAACACCATCGGTACTCCCTTTAGTGGTGTGCTCACACATAAGCCTTGCATTGTACTACAGCTAGAAGGATCAATGTCCGACTTCTCAAGTAAGCCTTGGGATGTAAGAAGAACCATTATAATCCGACACCAAGGAGTCGTCGTCATGAGTAAAATTAACTCAGCACAAGTTTCTTCGACAACAACACGATCAATCCATCCTTTATTTGGTCCTTCTCTTGCTCTATTTGTTTTTAATAGTGGTAAGTTTGGACACGTTCTTGTCATGTGATAAAACCATTTCATTATCTATCTGTCCGTCTGTCTGTCTTTCTGTGTCTGTCAATCTGTGTGGCTTTCTTTGTCTGTCTGTCTTTGTCTGTCGGCCTGTCTTTATACGGCATTGTTTCCACTATATGTCAAATTTCGATATTTTTCAGTAAAGAAAACGACGTTTTGTAAGCATCTCTTTTGAGATATTAAACTCTTTGGTTCATGTGCTTCGTTCAGGGTCTATGTCTGGCATTGATAACGTGTGTCTTAGTCAGGGTCTATGTCTGGCATTGATAACGTGTATCTTAGTCAGGGTCTATGATTGCATTGATAACTTGTGTCTTAGTCAGGGTCTATGATTGCATTGATAACTTGTGTCTTAGTCAGGGTCTATGTCTGGCATTGATAACTTGTGTCTTAGTCAGGGTCTATGTCTGGCATTGATAACTTGTGTCTTAGTCAGGGTCTATGTCTGGCATTGATAACTTGTGTCTTAGTCAGGGTCTATGTCTGGCATTGATAACTTGTGTCTTAGTCAGGGTCTATGTCTGGCATTGATAACTTGTGTCTAAGAAGAATGAAAAACAGGTAGGGAAGACATACATTTGTAAAATGAAGAAGGAAAAAATATAGCGAAGAATGAAAAACAGACAGGCATGAATTTAAAAACGAATATGGAAGAATTAAAAAAATTGATGGGGAATAAATTAAAAAATCAGATATGTAAGAAATGGCAAACAGAAAGTGAAGAAATTACAAACAAATAGGGAAGAAATGAAGCAATAGGTATGGAAGATATTAAAAAATAGATACGGACCACATTAAAAATATACAGGGAAGAAATTACAAAAAGATAGGAAAGAAATGAACAACTGATAGGGTGAAAATGAAAAATAGAGAAGGCATTAATAACACTAAAAGAAGAACTGACAAACAGATAACGAAAAGAATAAAGAACTTTTTATGGAAGAAATGAAAAACAGATAGAGAAGAAATGAAAAACAGAGATGAAATGAAAAACACATATGCAAGAGCTAAAAAGCAGATTGGGAAGAAATGAAGGGCAGTCGATGATGAACTGAAGCCTAGATAAAAAATTAAGTCCATTGAGGTCAGAAGGAATCCATATACACAACGTTTCTGGCACTGGGTTTCAGACTAAATTTCCGTGACCTGATTTTATATTCTCCCTTGTCGAGCCACGACATCTGTGGCACATCCGTCCAGGAAATTTGCAGAATCCCGATCTGTCAAAATTTTCCAGCCGACAATTATTATTATTATTTTTTTTTTCACATGAGGAATATTAGTTTGGTTGCAGAAAGATTGTAAAAGTGTACTAGAATTAAAAACACAGATTCTCTAAAGAGATAGCAAGATTCTGAAACAATTAATTCTATTATATCAACAACAAAAAACACGATTACATAACAGTATTCGGTCTGCGTGCGACAGATACTGACATCCAAACAGATAAATCATAATCTGAAAATTGCCGGGTGTTATGTATACTCGTCACTGCTTTATGACACAGAAACATGGACACTGAATAACAAGTTGGAAAAGAGTATTGAAGCCTTCGAAATGTGGGTATATAGAAGATTGGGTCACATTTCTTGGAAAGTGAAGAAAACAAATGTGGATGTATTGACAAATTTGAGTGTGAAAAGATAATTAATGACCGAAACCTAGGTTAGACAGTTAAATTATTTTGGTCATATAAAAATACATACCTCAAAGGGAGCCGGGTAGTGCAGTGGTTAGCGCGCTGGCTTCGCATCTGAGTGGTCCTGGGTTTATTACCCAGTTGAGGCGGTAGTGTTTTTTTCAGACCGCAATGGCTCCCGGGTCGACCCAGCCTTTAATGGGTACTGGTTCAGTCCGGGAAGTAAAAGCGGGGAGGGAGAGGAGATGGCTACCCGCATCATATAGTCGAGCCTTTGAAATGTGAGATCGCTAACATCTCACACCCCTACGGCAGTAATTCTATGAGTTACTTTATTTTTTTACTTTTTACCTCCTTGTTGAAGACCATACTAGAGGGTAGGGTGGAAGGCAGACGTTCAAGAGGCACCATTATAAGTGGACGGATAACATCAGGCGATTGACTAGAAAAATTACGTCAGATTGCACCATTACTGCAGGAGACAGATTACACTGGGGAACCATTGCAGAAGACCTTCGATGCGGAGATGGCACTTGGACTGAACTTATTCAGTGTGTGAACTCAGAAATGCAGACTCAGATATCATTAAATAATGAAAATCGGATACAGAATTGTGCTGTGTCAGGAGAACAGATAAACCGAAGCACGTATTCACCAGGTGTGTCGACTCCACGAGAAGGACATAGCGATGTGGTAAATATACTCGTCATCGGCATTCGAAAACAGCAATAATAAAGATCGTTTAGTCTAAAAAACATATATAGGCTACGTCTTGGTGACCACACGAAGGCAAACACAAATCGAATCCCACGTTACAGCCATAAAATCTTCGTCAGGCACAATAACAAACGAGAATGTTCAACAAATCACAACAAATACAAAACATGATGTACGCCATCGGTACAGACATGAATTTAGGTAAAGGTATGAAAGGAGACAACAATAATGAAAAGAAGAAGTAAACTGAAATATATGGAGGACACGAGACAAATAGTAGCAGCGATAAAATGGACTATACTGAAATAATTATATCGATTCACGGCAGTACATAAATCGATTTAACAAAAATATCTGTAGGTAATGACTCAGTGACTGTGTCAGGATAAAAACAAAACAAAACTCACGTTACTGCCACATGACCTCATCAGAGATTAATAAAAACGACAACAACAAATCACAGCTAATACCAGGACATGATAAATGAAACAGCAAAAGTCATGAATTTACGTTAAAGTCTAAAACAGCTTTTCTCTCTCTTTTTACCCTAGCTCAGGGAAGGAAGACTAACGTCTGGTCAGGTAAAACATACTGATCAGACATGTTAGTCAGGGTCAGGTAAAACATACTGATCAGACATGTTAGTCAGGGTCAGGTAAAACATACTGATCAGACATGTTAGTCAGGGTGAGGTAAAATATACTGATCAGACATGTTAGTCAGGGCCAGGTAAAACAAACTGATCAGACATGTTAGTCAAAGTCAGGTAAAACATACTGATCAGACTTGTTAGTCAGGGTCAGGTAAAACATACTGCTGGCCAAGACCCTCACCTTGACTTCCCCGCAGTCCCCCCTTGAAATGGGCTGTTTACATGATAGCCTGGTTAACAAGGTGAGGGATCGACGTAATCCCTGTAGCACTGAGCGACACGCAGATGGAGCCAAGCATAGCACATCCGCCAGGAGGACCCTGGTCCACTTGCATAAGCACGCTCGGGATGTGTAGAAAGCAACGACAACCGGCCACTTACATCATTTACAGGGCGCATAAAAGAGTAATCCTATTCATTGTGGGCATTCAACAACAACATAACAACAACAACACTAGCTCAACCATTGAAATAATATTAATGTCTCAGGGAATCCATACATACACATTATTATCTTTCTTTCCCTTTCGTAAGAAAAATGTCATAGATGGTTTAAGCAAAAAATTACTGACATTTTTCTCAAGTTAATTGACAATGCTATGAAACCAAACTGCCTGTTAAAGAAATCTCAAATTAACGCCATATTCTGTAAATACACACACCAAAAAAGAAGTCCCATATAAATAATCATATCGTACTTGGAATATTTGGAATCCTAGTATTCAAACAGGCATGCTGCTAATGTCTGTTGCCAGTTAGCCAAAGGATAACCGTTGCAGGTATTTTAAATATCCTGCGGCTAACTAGGCCTTGGGGAAGGTACACATAATTTGGGTAGATTTTTAACTATAATTTTTTTTAAATTTTGCCCTTGGCAGCTGCCTCTGTATTCTATTTCTAACTGCCAAAGAATGTTTAACATGCTCGACACAGGAGTCCGATCTCACTACCCAGAGATCAGGTGTCCGATCTCACTACCCAGAGATCAGGGGTCCGATATCACTACCCAGAGATCAGGGGTCCGATCTCACTACCCAGAGATCAGGGGTCCGATCTCACTACCCAGATATCAAGGGTCCGATTTCACTACCCAGATATCAGGGGTCCGATCTCACTACCCAGAGATCAGCGGTCCGATCTCATTACCCAGAGATCAGGGGTCCGATCTCACTACCCAGAGATCAGGGGTCCGATCTCACTACCCAGAGATCAGGGGTCCGATCTCACTACCCAGAGATCAGCAGAGCTTTTACCAGAAGCTCGACGTGAACAAATCTCTGTGACCACCGTGATTCGAACTCCTGACCTCCGACACCCGAGGCGGACACCTTATCTCGAGACCACTTGCCCCATTGTCGTATATAACATTTATTAGCAACACGAAAATAAATAATAACTGCTACACACATCGAACGTTTATTGACTATGTCGAAAAGGCATCAGATAGGTTAAATGACATATGAACAAATGTATATATATCAAGAAATATTATTTTTGAACCCAGTTTAGCTAATAAAATAAACATTTCTTATGTCAAACCTATTCTTGTCTTTTGGTACACAAATACTAAATTGAGGGTCGATTATACTCCTAAATTATATAACATGTTGAAGACTTTATTTTAATACCCAATACTTTTCCAGGAATATGTAAGTGTATAATAAAATTGAGAATATGACATTAACAAAAGTACTATCTAAAATAGGTTAATAGCAAAGATTACCTCTGTTTCACCTTCCCGCGTGCTGCTACTTCTTCTGCTACCTGCATAATGTTTGCCTTGACAACCGCTAACAGTCTGTCAAGAGTTATTGTACGCGTGCAGCATATACACAGGACCTCGTTTTATCGTTCGGTCTCATATATGAACGCCCTGTATCGACACTGGTCTCATATATGAACACCCTAAATGGGGTCTGGTCTCATGTATGAACACCCTATATGGGGTCTGGTCTCATATATGAACGCCCTACATCGGGTCTGGTCTCATATATGAACGCCCTATATCGGGTCTGGTCTCATATATGAACACCCTATATCGGGTCTGGTCTCATATATGAACGCCCTACATCAAGTCTGGTCTCATATATGAACGCCCTACATCGGGTCTGGTCTCATATATGAACGACCTACATGGGTCTGGTCTCATATATGAACGCCCTGTGTCGGGTCTGGTCTCATATATGAACCCCCTGTGTCGGGTCTGGTCTCAATTATGGACGCCCTACATCGGGTCTGGTCTCATATATGAACGCCCTACATCGGGTCTGGTCTCATATATGAACGCTATACATCGGGCCTGGTCTCATATATGAACGCCTTACATCGGGTCTGGTCTCATATATGAACGCTATACATCGGGTCTGGTCTCATATATGAACGCTATACAACCGGTCTGGTCTCATATATGAACACTATACATCGGGTCTGGTCTCATATATGAACGCCCTACATCGGTTCTGGTCTCATATATGAACGCTATACATCGGGTCTGGTCTCATATATGAACGCCCTGTGTCGGGTCTGGTCTCATATATGAACGCCCTACATCGGGTCTGGTCTCATATATGAACGCTCTACATCGGGTCTGGTCTCATATATGAACGCCCTACATCGGGTCTGGTCTCATATATGAACGCTCTACACCGGGTCTGGTCTCATATATGAACGCCCTACATCGGATCTGGTCTCATATATGAACGCCCTACATCGGGTCTGGTCTCATATATGAACGCCCTATATCGGGTCTGGTCTCATATATGAACGCCCTACATCGGGTCTGGTCTCATATATGAACGCTATACATCGGGTCTGGTCTCATATATGAACGCTATACATCGGGTCTGGTCTCATATATGAACGCTATACATCCAGTCTGGTCTCATATATGAACGCCCTACATCGGGTCTGGTCTCATATATGAACGCTCTACATCGGGTCTGGTCTCATATATGAACGCTATACATCGGGTCTGGTCTCATATATGAACGCTATACATCGAGTCTGGTCTCATATATGAACGCCCTACATCGGGTCTGGTCTCATATATGAACGCTATACATCGGGTCTGGTCTCATATATGAACGCTCTACATCGGGTCTGGTCTCATATAAGAACGCTATACATCGGTTCTGGTCTCATATATGAACGCCCTACATCGGATCTGGTCTCATATATGAACGCCCTAGATCGGGTCTGGTCTCATATATGAACGCCCTACATCGGGTCTGGTCTCATATATGAACGCCTTACATCGGGTCTGGTCTCATATATAAACGCTATACATCGGGTCTGGTCTCATATATGAACGCTATACATCGGGTCTGGTCTCATATATGAACGCTCTACATCGGGTCTGGTCTCATATATGAACGCTATACATCGGGTCTGGTCTCATATATGAACGCCCTACATCGGATCTGGTCTCAAATATGAACGCTATACATCGGGTCTGGTCTCATATATGAACGCCCTGAGTCGGGTCTGGTTTCATACATGAACGCCCTACATCGGGTCTGGTCTCATATATGAACGCTCTACACCGGGTCTGTTCTCATATATGAACGCCCTACATCGGATCTGGTCTCATATATGAACGCCCTACATCGGGTCTGGTCTCATATATGAACGCCCTACATCGGGTCTGGTCTCATTTATGAACGTCCTACACCGGGTCTGGTCTCATATATGAACGTCCTACATCGGGTCTGGTCTCATATATGAACGCCCTACATCGGGTCTGGTCTCATATATGAACGCCCTACATCGGGTCTGGTCTCATATATGAACGCCCTACATCGGGTCTGGTCTCATATATGAACGCTATACATCGGGTCTGGTCTCATATATGAACGCTATACATCGAGTCTGGTCTCATATATGAACGCCCTACATCGGGTCTGGTCTCATATATGAACGCTATACATCGGGTCTGGTCTCATATATGAACGCTCTACATCGGGTCTGGTCTCATATATGAACGCTATACATCGGGTCTGGTCTCATATATGAACGCCCTACATCGGATCTGGTCTCATATATGAACGCTCTACATCGGGTCTGGTCTCATATATGAACGCTATACATCGGTTCTGGTCTCATATATGAACGCCCTACATCGGATCTGGTCTCATATATGAACGCCCTACATCGGGTCTGGTCTCATATATGAACGCCCTACATCGGGTCTGGTCTCATATATGAACGCCCTACATCGGGTCTGGTCTCATATATGAACGCCCTATATCGGGTCTGGTCTCATATATGAACGTCCTACATCGGGTCTGGTCTCATATATGAACGCCCTACATCGGGTCTGGTCTCATATATGAACGCCCTACATCGGGTCTGGTCTCATATATGAACGCCCTGTGTCGGGTCTGGTCTCATATATGAACGCCCTGTGTCGGATCTGGTCTCATATATGAACGCTATTCATCGGGTCTGGTCTCATATATGAACGCCCTACATCGGGTCTGGTTTCATATATGAACGCTATACATCGGGTCTGGTCTCATATATGAACGCCCTGTGTCGGGTCTGGTCTCATATATGAACGCCCTACATCGGGGCTGGTCTCATATATGAACGCTCTACATCGGGTCTGGTCTCATATATGAACGCCCTACATCGGGTCTAGTCTCATATATGAACGCCCTACATCGGGTCTGGTCTCATATGTGAACGTCCTACATCGGGTCTAGTCTCATATATGAACGCTCTACATCGGGTCTGGTCTCATATATGAACGCCCTACATCGGGTCTAGTCTCATATATGAACGCCCTACATCGGGTCTGGTCTCATATATGAACGCCCTACATTGGGTCTGGTCTCATATATGAACGCCCTACATCGAGTCTGGTCTCATATATGAACGCCCTGTGTAGGGTCTGGTCTCATATATGAACGCCCTGTATCAGGTCTGGAACCAGCGGAGACTTTCACTGAAAACAAAATGCGGATTTACATAACTTGTGTTGTCCCCATCCTGCTGTATGGTTCCGAAACATGGACTATTCTGTAGGAAGTTCTGGTAGCACATTGAAGTCTTCCTCATGCCCATCCAGAGGTGAATACTTACATTGGATTGACCGGGTCTCAAACGACGAACTAACCCGATGGACATGCCTCAAGAGCAGTCACCATGCTAAGCCGTAGTCGTCTGGCCCTATTTGAAGATGGGGTTTGCCTTTCCAAGGATTTCCCCGATTGTCAGCTCTTAAAGCAGGTGATGGACATCAAAAATAGGAAGCGATCATATCCGTCATATCCTGACCACGCACCACCTGGTTGGGCCAAATCGGAAAGACATCATCCTCATTGTATGCAGCCTAGAGCTCAGCCACTCATTATGCTCTTAGACAGTTGGCCGAGGGGGCTAGTCACCTGATCGGGCTACCTAAATATCTACCTTCGATAGAACAAAGACGTCAACTCCGCTGTTGAGACACGGTTGTTACCAACACTGTGTATGTTTATTCTTGCGTGAGCCAGGGGAAAGACGATCTGTGGTGAGTTGCAGTAGTTTTCATCACATTCTCGGCGTGCTGATGAAAGAGTGCTAATATATGCTTGGCTTCAGCAAGGAGACGCTCACTACTACAGGGATCACATTTATTCCCAGTTCGTCAGCCAGACTGCTATAAAACAACCTATTTCTAGTGTGATCTGCATGAAAGTGACGTGCAGTTTTAATCAGTATATTTCACATTACTAACATTGTCTAATCAATATGTTTTGCCTGACCAGAAGTTAGTTTTCTACTCTCCCCTTTGAGACAAGGGAACAATTGCAATTTGCAGGATTCGAACCACCCTACCATCCGCGTTATCGTTCGTTTATTACTTAAAACATAAAACATCTTACAGCTCCGCTACAGCGACACCCGATGTAGTTTCTCGAAACTTAAAAAAATTGCTCTATGTTCTTGCGACATGATAATCTATATTCTGATTTTAGTAAATGAAGTGTAGCAATTCTTCGCTGCTTTATCAAAATAAACACCATTTTGTATGTCTTATTAAAAAATGCATCTTCATAAAGTGAAATATTTACAGGCATTGGCGATCACGATTCCCCTTCAACCTAATTGTCTCAGACGTTCAGTCGTTTCCCTGTTCTATACAATCCAATTAGGCATTAAATTTAAGGGGAAACCTGCACCTATTCAGAATGTGAATGGTAGGTAATAAAAAAAAAGGTACACACACAGTTGTTAACCAATTTTTATGTAAAGTAAATGTGGGCTGGAAATTAACATAAAAAGACTAAAGTTAGGGCTTTCATCAAATAGAAATAAACTCCACAAGTCTAACTTTACTTACAGGGGTGGATGCTCCTAAGCAGGTCCCTGCTCCTGCGTGAACTGGATATAGACGGGAGGAGAATTTCCTGTTTAGCTGGCTAGGCTCGAGCAGCTTATTACTCAAGTGCGGTGGAATATGGTTAAGCGATATGCGAGTCCATCTAAATAGACTCAAACACTAGAGTACAATAGACCCGCAGTTTGTTAGGCGTCATTTATAATGCTCTTAACAAACCACCTAACCGTGACCAGTGTTATGCCATGTCACACAGTTAGTCGCTTCTTGCGATATGCTTTCTGTGGGGCAGTGGTACTATTCTTGTTTTTGTCATACACAAAGATCCTGGCGGAGTCCTCGGGGGAAGTCCACAAGTGGACATCCATATAAATGGATAAAGTCGGGAACAAGTGTCAAGCTACTTATAACTTAGCCAAATGAAGATGGGAGATCACTTAGATAATTACACAGACGAAGAATACATTAAACAGCACGAGACATACACTTCTGTCCAGGCAGGTATCTTAAAAACTAAATATAAGAATCATTAAATGATATGTGCATTCAGTTTTATTGTCAGGTCAGGTCAGGTCATCTCGTAACCGGTGAGGTCGTTGGGGCATACATGAAGACATCCTCACAACACCACAACACCCTTCTCTGTCATCGGCCGCGGTCTGTGCCTCTTCTGGTCGGAGATTGGTTTTATTGTATGGAGTATAAATCTGTAATCTGTCACAGCAAATTGACAAAATGATTGAAGCCTTTAGAATGTGGATCTTCACAAGACTTGGACGAGTTTCTTGGAAAGATAGGAGAACATTAAGTGAAGTCCTGGAACAACTCAAGGTGAAGAAGACGCATCTGAAAAGAATACAAATACGAAAAACAAAATAGTTTTTGTATGTCAAGAGACATGAAAGTCTGCTCAAGGTATATATTGGAAGCAAGAGTGATGGGCACGAGAACCAGATATCGGCAGAGGTACACATGGATAGACAACATCAGGATGTGGTCGAGACACAGTCTGAGTGAATGTACTAGCCTGAGACAGTTAGAGATCCATTACAGTCTACCTCTGATGGGGACACAGCACATAATGATGATTTAATCAAATAAACGAATGTGGGCAGAAGTGGTGGAACAGGTGGGCGAAGGGGACAACAGGTGGGCGACGGGAACAACAGGTGGACGACGGGAACACAGGAAGAACAGGTGGACGACGGGAACAACAGGTGGGTGACGGGAACATAGGAACAACAGGTGGACGACGGGAACAACAGGTGGACGACGGGAACACAGGAACAACAGGTGGACGACGGGAACACAGGAACAATAGGTGGACGATGGGAACACAGGGGCAACAGTTGAACGACGGGAACACAGGAACAACAGGTGGACGACGGGAACACAGGAACAACAGGTGGACGATGGGAACAACAAGTGGACGACAGGAACACAGGAACAACAGGTGGACCACGGGAACACAGGAACAACAGGTGGACGACGGGAACACATGAACAACAGGTGGACGACGGGAACAACAGGTGGAAGACGGGAACAACAGGCCGAAGACGGGAACAACAGGTCGCAGTGTATTTAGCGAAATGTCACAGCCAAGAAGTAACGATGACATAAATAAATTATATAGAAGAGATCAAAGTCTCATCTCTCAGTTCCGAGCAGGACATGCCAAAGTCAATAGCCACTTGAACCGCATCAATCCCCAGCACCTGCCCTTGTGTAGACATTGCTCTCATGCTGATGAAACAGTTCGACATCTACTCATTGAGTGCAAGACGCTTGCGGACACGAGGAAAAGATTCTCACAAGCACTGCCGACAATTACCAACACACTGTACGGAGAGGTGTAACAACTGTAGAAAACCTGTATATATATTAGAATGGCATTAGGCTGCCAAGAACAGGCTTGCTCAGCAGTTATGGGATAACAACAACAACAACAAGAACGGGGCAAAAGTATCGGTCGATGAAGATATTTATCAAGAACTAGAGACAAGGTAAACAGCCAGACATAGATGTTTGCACTGATTCGCCTATTCGTGTCAAGCGCGTGATAAGGACACCTGTGTTCGAGAATTTCCAGTTTTTGTTTTAAGGCCAATGGTTTTACATTATGAGGTTTCTAGCCCCATGCAAAACCTTCTCTAACTGCCTTTTACGACATGCTTGAAGGGTCTATTCATTTTAACCCGAACACGAAGTGGGTAACTCTAGTATTCATTTTAGATGTATATATTATTGGATGTGTTAGGAAACAAAGCATTGTCGGAGACCGGACATAGTCAAAGTGCAGGACGCAGTCATATTTTAGCTTGGAAATGCAATTTGGCCAATGGAAGACTGTAAATATCTCACTGTATTTGATTTGTAAATGCGTGCGAGGAAAGGACTACGAGCGACTTTAATACGAGGCGTGTTCAAATTAAACCGCACCAAACTATAACAAGTGAACATATGTACGATGCACATGATGACGTCACTTCTGATGTAAACAGGACATACAAACCGTCAAGTTTGGAAAATGTCTTTATCCTCCGACTCAAAATTGCCTCAGCAGACAGTTGAAAACATGGCGGGTCCAGAGTTGATCAGAGAGCGGTGATTCTCTTTCTAATAGCTCAAGGATATCGACCAGTTGACATTAATCGCAGAATGCAGGCAGTGTATGGTGACAAAAGTGTGTCAAATACAACAGCGAAGAACTGGACAACGATGTTTAAATAAGGACGTGAGTTAACGAAAGATCTTCCCAGACCAGGTCAGGCACATATTGTTGCGTTAACTCACGTCCTTCTTTAAACATCGTTGTCCAGTTTTTCCCTGTTGTCTTCGACACACTTTTTGTCACCATACACTGCTTGCATTCTGCGATGAATGTCAACTGGTCGACATCCTTCAGCTGTTAGAAACCGAATCATCGCTCGCTGATCAACTCTGGACGGATTCCGTATCACACCCGCCATGTTTTCAACGGTCTGCTGAGGAAACTATGAGTCGTAAGATAAAGAAATTTTGCGAACTTCACAGTTGGTATGCGCTATTTACATTAGATGTGACAGCATCATGAGCATCGTACGTATGTTCACTTGTTGCAGTTAAAACCGGTTGCATTTGAACACGCCTTGTATAATTCGGATAGATTATTCTCTTGAAATCTATCACATACGATATTTGTCGCAACTCCACATTCCAGCAAATCGTTCGTTCCGTAATTTGAAATATGAAAGAATTTGAAAATGTAAAATTTATTCTTAGCTGACGTAAACAAAGATGTGGAGAGCTGGGTGTGGCCCATGGGACATAGTTTGCTGATCGTTGATCTAGTTGTTGTTGTTGTTGTTGTTATGAATGGCCACACTGAGTAGGTTTACTCTTTTGTGCGCCTGAAAAAAACGTTAGTTGGCGGGTTGCAGTAGCTTTGCTCACATCCCGAGCGTGCTGATGAAGGTAGACTGGGGTCCTCCAGACGGTTCTGCTATGATTGGTTTCATCCGCGTGTCGCTCACTACTACAGGGATCACGTTGATCCCCCCCCCTCATCCCTCCTCTCCGCCCCAACCACCGTTTAGCCAAACTGCCAAGAAGAACAGTTTCCAGGGAGGACTACGAGGAGGCAGAGGTGAGGGTCTTGGCTAGTATATTTTGCCTGACTCTGACTAACATGTCTGATCAATATATATTGTCTGACCAGACGTTAGTCCCCCCCCCCCTCCCCCTGATCTAGTAGATGATTGTTTCGCTGTATCATTCTCTTGTCTGTGGCAGTACTTAACAGTGGTATGTGCTCTGTGGTCGTCTCGGTAACGTGATTGCATTCAGCCCCTCTTCAGCTAATAATGACATCTCTTGAATTCAAAGATGACTCGGACGTAAAGTGAATTTGTTCTTTCCTCCCGAGTTAACAGCCCCGAAAATCCACCTCGAGAAGTTTCTGGAAATGTTATTGATAAAACAATGGCATGTGTGGTTGTTTAGTCAATCTAACCACTTTTTCTTTGGTTGGTGGAGGGAAGCAGGAAGGTTACAATAGTTTATCACTTTAAACCACAGAAATGCCAGTCCTTTTGGTTATATCAGGGCTATAAAAAAGTTGGCATCTCCTTCTGGTCTCTTGGGTAACACTAAGATCATTTTAAGCTGGAAAGGAGGTACTCTCTGAGGAAACCATGTGTCATTCAGTGTAGGAGTGTGACATTGATGTCATGTCATTATATTGATCCCGTGTAGCGAAGTGGTTAGGGACAAGACTCCTTGCCTAATCATGTATATGATCGGATTCAGAAAAGGTAGTTCCCTTATTGGAAATAAACCGATAAAAATAGTACTGAAGTCGGATACACTGGACCGTAAGACGCAAAACACAGTACAACGCATTCCGTCTTATGAAACAAAGCGAAATTTTAAAAATTATATTGTACCTCTGATATATTTCTTGACTGCGATATGTGCACCTTTCGGTCCAACACATCCGACTTCAGCAAGCATTTTTGAGTACCGCACTAACCTTCTCTCTTTGATCCATTCTCTTTAGCCAGTCTGTCCTGTTGCAGCCTGTTATCCAGGATACCGAGTTGATGTGCAGAAGTGTCTTAGCAGCTCTGGTTCACTGACCCTGGCGTTATCAGTCAGCTATGGGTCGCTGGCCCTGGCGTTATCAGTCAGCTATGGGTCGCTGGCCCTGGCGTTATCAGTCAGCTATGGGTCGCTGGCCCTGGCGTTATCAGTCAGCTATGGGTCGCTGGCCCTGGCGTTATCTGTCAGATATGGGTCGCTGGCCCTGGCGTTATCAGTCAGCTATGGGTCGCTGGTCCTGGCGTTATCAGTCAGCCATGGGTCGCTGGCCCTGGCGTTATCAGTCATCCATGGGTCGCTGACAGCTGCAGCTCATGCACTGCTAGGCATCTTGATTACGGCGAATAATCTGAGACGTGAATGGGGTTTATTGTTGCTCTTAAAAACGACACCAGGTGTGATGACCACTGACCACTTTGTCAGTAACTGACCAATGATTTAAGAAGGAGAAGATGTGTATCTACAGGAGAAAGACCCACCAACCATGTATATATATATAACCTTACTGCCAATAACAACCTGCTCTTGCATACTGCGGCTGCTTAATGAGTCCTCATCTATAAGCTCTTTAACTAGAGGAGAAGCTTCTGGAAGCATGATATGCCCGTTCTGGCTAACGTAACAACACTCATTGAAATAGGTTTTGCTCGCACTTGAATTGAACGTCAAAAATTGTAAATACATTTCCGAAACATAATCCAATCCTATTTCGAAACCCATAGCAACGCGATAAGGCAAGCAATTCGCAAATTGAATTCATTTTTTTGTTTTTGTTTAGTGGACGTTCTCGGAATTTGACACATTTTATTTGTTTCCTTAATTTTTAATTTTCTCTCAATGATTTGGAAAATAATTTGTTTTTTCTCCAGGATGATATGGTATGCCTCAGCTGCATTGCGCCAATGTCCAAGGATGCCAGCACATCAGAAAGAGTGTGTCTAGCAGCGGAAGGATTTGGGAACAGGATGTGCTTCCTGGAAAGCGTTGCGAGTCGAGTAAGTAGTGCCATGTGACCAGAATTACCATAAATGATGACGTCTGTTATTAAAATGAGATTTTCCTTCATGTACAGTATAAGGAAGGTGACCACGCCGCTTCACAGCGTTCGGTACTGCTTCTACATGTTACCTATTCGCACCATACGATACGTTTGATTACTATTGTATTTCACCATTTATAGATGCCATGTACCAACATCGCTAGTGTGTGAACATGTTGTGTAGACTTCTGTAGCAATTTGTGACACGCGATCGGATTTCAAGCGACACACACAACACTGCCTGGTCGCTCAATACAATATCATTGGACGGTTGCATTGTGCTATTTTCCCTTCTGGAATACGTACTGCTGATGTCTCTGTCTGGCTATTGGCATTTTCAGTCCCATTTTGTTTTTCACAGTATACGCCATGAAAATCTTCTACAGAATATACTAGGGGGGCAGTATCCAGGGGAAACGGAGGGGGTGGGAGGAGGGGAGAAGGGGAGGATCGAGACTTGCCATTACATCTGATGCATGCATAAGTTAACGTTTGAACCTATGCTGGGGATCAAGACGCTGAGCAGCGCATGAGCTGCAGTGGTCAGCGACCCATAGCTGACTGCTAGCATAACGGCCTGCGAACCATAGCTGCCAAGACCCTTCTACACCTCCACGCGGTGATCCTGGATAACAAGTTGCAGCAGGGCAGACTGGCTAAGGAGAAGGGATCGAAGAGGGAATGCTAACCCGGTAATAAAAAATGCTTGCTGAAGTCGAATGTGTTAGACCGAGAGGTGCAAATATCGCAGTCAATCTGTAAACTACGATACAACGCATTCCGTTCTCTGGACTACATTCTGCTACTTAAGCCCTTTCAGGGTTTGGTAGCGGGAGATTGAGAACGAACGCAGAAGTAGAAGAAGAAGAACCTATGCTGAAATGAAGAGAGTTGACAAGGATAATGTCGAATAGGGAGACAAATTCAGACAACCTCACAATCAGTCTTAGTGCTGATGAACCAGAGGATGACGATTTGTTTCCTTCTAGATTCTTTGCTGTTACGTTCTGCATCTATTAATTGCAAAGATTTTCATATTTTATCAGTTTCATTCATTCAATCATTCACCTTCTATTCATTCAATCATTTACTTTTCATTCACTCAATCATTCATCTTTCATTCATTCACTCATTCACTTTTCATTCATTTAATCATTCATCTTTCATTCATTCAATCATTCACTTTTCATACATGTAATCATTCATCTTTCATTCATTCAATCATTCACTTTTCATTCATGCAATCATTCACCTTTCATTCGTTCAATCATTCAAATTTTATTCATTCGATCATTCCCTTTTCATTCATGTAATCATTCATCTTTCATCCATTCAATCATTCACCTTTCATTCATTCAATCATTCACTTTTCATTCATTCAATTATTCACTTTTCATTCATTCAATCATTCATTTGTCATTATTTAATCATTCACCTTTCATTCATTCAATCATTCACCTTTCATTCATTCAAACATTCACTTTTCATTCACCCAATGTAAAGCATAGACCGCCATAACAGCTGATCCCATTTAAAGAAAGCAATTTTTCCAACATTGTCAAACATTGACATATTCGTCTTCTCCTTCTTCGTTCTCAAAAGGTCCGGAGAACGGAATGCGTTTTGTCGTAGTTTACAGCTTGTTGCGATATTTGCACCTTTCGGTCCGACACATCCGACTTCAGTAGCCATGTTTTTAGTATTGGACTAGCCTTCCCTATTCAATCTCTTCTTCTTGGCCAGTCTGCCCTGTTGCAGCCTGTCATCCAGGGTCGCCGAGTAGAGGTGTAGAAGGGTCTTGGTAGCTCTGGTAGCTCTGGCCCTAACGCTAGCAGTTCATACACTGCTCATCATCTTGATCCAAACTCAGAATGTTTAACGCCTCAATGTCTGAGTGCGTATCTTGATGTTAGCAAATTCATCATCAAACGGCCGTTACGGCCATGTAGCAGTTTACAGCTTGACTGCGATATTTTCACCTTTAGGTCCGACACATCCGACTTTAGAAGGGCAGTTGTGGGTACCGTATTAGCCTTCCCTCTTCGATGCTTTCTCCAAAGGAAAGCATAGATTTTAACTGCAGCTGGTCCATTTACACGAAGCCTGTATGCCAGCGGCATATTATAAGGGCAAATTATTTTAAACATGATGAGATTTGCCAGTCTAAAGAACAACCCTCTTTAGTTGCCTTTTAACACATGATTGGAAGATCACAATAGACCTGTTCTTGTAAACCAGGTACGATTCTTTCAAAGGGAAGACATGTTTTAAGCTTTAAACTGTCTTCTTCAAACATGACATATATTGTTGTTGATGTCACTTGCACTTAAGCTATGTGCTCTTTCCGGCTTTCTTGGGTGGCGGATTACGGTGGCTCTCTTCAAATCACGAGGCGTACTTAAGTAGGTGGGTAGGGCTTCTTCTGGTTGCAGTGCAATTCGAGGCTCTTCAGTAAGTTTATCATTATGGGGATCACCGTGCCGATCCCCACCTGGCTAGCCAGACATTGTTGAAACAGTCTATTTCCAGGGCGAACTGGCTGAGCCTACCCGAGTGGTCTGCCGGGGTGTTTGTGTAGGAAAAGGACAAGAATAGCACAACTGCCTCACAGAGAGCATGGCGTAAGAGGCGACTAACTGTATCACATGGCATTACACCGGCCATGGTTAGGTGGTTTATGTAGAGCAGCATAGATGGCGCCTAACAGGCTGCGTGTCTACTTTGCTCTAGTGTTTGAGTCTATTAAGATAAACTCGCACATTGGTTAACCACCTAACATAGCGGAGTACTAAGCTGCTCAAGCCTAGCCCGCTTATCAGGAAATACTTCTCCCGGCTATATCCAGCTCATACCAGAGCTAGGATCTGCACAGATCATCTGCCCCTGTAGAAGTACAGGTCGACTAAGAACTAAGAACTGGTTGAGCTAACATCACCCAGCGACGCATAGATGGCTCCATACATTAGGGTCAGTGATCAATAAATGACTATGAGCCTATATCACCTCGAAGTGGCGGCCCTGGAAACAGACTTTAGCCATGCAGCCTGGCTAAGAGATTATGAATCGAAGAGAGAAAGGGAACCCGTCCCAAAAATGCCCTGCTGAAATTAGATGCGTTGGGCCAAAATACCCTGACTTAACAGCCAAGCTGTAAACTGCTACACAGCGTCACAAACGTTCTTTATTAGGGCAAACGCCGAAGAAGAAGAAGATCAGAAAAGACGGCGAAGTTGATGATGACGAAGAATTAGCTAGTTATCAGTCCACGTGTACCCTGATGGGCGCTATGTGCATCCTAAGTCGCCTCTTCTGGACCAGATGCGATGTGTCTGACGTCGCTAGCCCGTGTCGCTGTAAAATCGTTTTCACGTCGTTTATCCACCTACACATTGGTCGTCCTCTTGCTCTGAAACCGGGCCGTCAGACATTGTAAGCTCGCATAGGAAGCTGATCAGGGGCCATTCTCATGAGATGATCAAACCATCCTACCTTCTGCCTGGACATGTATTCGGCACATAGGATGGCATCGGCACATGGAATGGCATCGGTACATGGGATGGCATACGTACATTATTTGGCATTGGCACATATAATGGCATTGGCACATAGAATGGCATCGGCACATAGAATGGTATCGGTACATGGGATGGCATCGGTACATGGGATGGCATAGGTACATTATTTGGCATTGGCACATAGAATGGCATTGGCACATAGAATGGCATCGGCACATATAATGGCATCGGCACATGGGATGGCATCGGTACATGGGATGGCATCGGCACATGGTATGACACCCTACCTTTTTGCATATATCCTCGTCCTTCAAATTGTCTCTCTAGGAGACGCTCGCGTCCATTCTCAGACATCTCATTCCACAGGTGGAGATTACACTCTCTCCTGGCTTGGACATGGTCCATGTTTGACTCTGGTAGCATAGGGTTGGTAGGAAAATGCTGCACATGAGTTGCTTCTTCGTTGCCAAATTAATATGTGGATGTTTGAGAATTGGCGCCAATTGATAGGTCACTGCGTCTGCTTCCTGGCGTTTCCTCCCAATTTTTCTGCTGCCGTCTTCTGAGAAAATGCTCAGATGTCGTTCGGATCCTTAACTGTTTTTATAAACTTATATTTTAAAATTGTCCCACAATCAAGCATTGGCAAAGATGCCCTTTTGCTCCCCATGAAGCATAGTGTCACATCTACAGTTGGCCCCCTGTTGCGGAAAACTTGTATCGGAGTATTTATAGAGGCGGTAGCAGTATCTATGAATTTACATGATGAGGTTTCTAGCCCAACTCACTACCCTCTTTAGTTGCTTTGTACGACATGCTTCGAAGTTTAATTGCCAGATTAATGTGTACGTTGGTCCTGTCAATATTCCTAAATACTTGTGAGACATGGACAGTTACAGCTGACCTTAAGCAAAGGATACAGACATTGGAGATGAGATGTTTCCGAAGACTTTTAAACGTCACGTTCAAAGATCGAGTAACAAATGAGGAAATACGAGATAGAATTACAACAGCAATAGGGCCTTTTGAAGACCTCCTGGCAACTGTCAAAAAAAGGAAATTTGCTTGGTACGATCACATATCGAGATCAAATGGCCTTGCAAATGCGATCCTGCACGGAAAGGTGCAAGGGCAGACGACGAAGAGGCCGTCCCAAAAATGGGTGGGACGGCAACATAAAAGAATAGACCAATCTCTGACCAGAAGAGGCACAGGCAGCGGCCGCTGACAGAGAAGGGTGGCGTGGGGTTGTGATGATGTCTTCATGTGTGCCCCAACGACCTCACCGGTTACGGGATGACCTGACCTGTCCTGACCATTTCGGTCTAATGTGAAGGATAGTCCATAACTGTAGCTGGCCCCTTTTAAGACTGTTTCTAAGTATTTGCAATAATTCTCCTTCCGGTTCCAATGTGGAGCAATGGTCATTGATGTAGCTGGCACTTGTACAAATACATCAGTATCAAAACTTATGTAATAGCTGTTGTTGTTGTTGTTGTTGTTGTTGCTATTTTCGAAGCAACTCGTAATGAGTTGAGTTCATTTGTGACGATGTTTCTTTGATAAGTAAGTTACAGTCTGTCTCTGTACATCCCGAGGCGTACATATGAAGGTGGACTGGTGTCCTCCTGGCAATACTGCAATGAAAGACTCCTCAGTAAACTGACCACTATGGGAATCACATTGTCAATTCGGACCTAGTTAGTCAGAGTGACATAACCTGTTTCCATGGATCACGGCAGACGCCTACGTGTCTTGAGGTCTTGAACAATATATTTCATCTGACCATGATATTACTTTTCGCTCCCGTCAGTGACTTATCATTATGCCAAGGTTTTGTTTACATGATGAGATTACCAGCCCTAATCACATCCCTCTTAAGGCACATTTTATTAAATGCTTAGCAGACGACAGGGGTTCTTTTCATTTCAACCCGCATACCATTCTGGTGAGCATAGATAACACATATATCTCTAACATCAATGATAATGAGCCAATGAACAGTTACTTCCCATTACTTTCTGTTAGACTATTGTAAATGTATTTCTAATGGCCAGAATGTTAGTTGCCTTTGCGAAATTTGTCGTTCATATGTTTCCCACTCAATTTTCATTAAGTTCCCAATTGTTTTCTGGTATTATGTAACAAGGAGGAACTGTCACTGGTTTGTGATTAAGTAAAACATAATTGTTTTTGTTTTTTTAGTAAAGTAAAGTAAAGTAAACCCATAGCGTTACTGCCGTAGGTGTGTGAGGTGTTAGCGATCTCACATTTCAAAGGCTCGGCTATATGAGGGCGGTAGCCATCTCCTCTCCCTCGCGGCTTTTACTTCCCGGACTGAACCGGTACTCATTTAAGACTGCATCGACACAGGGGCCATTGCGGTCTGAAAAAACATTTCCGCATCAACTTGGGAATGAACCCGGGACCACTCAGATGCGAAGCCAGGGCGCTAACCACCGCTCTACGCGGCTGCCTACGGTTTTTTTAATGTATGGAATAAAATAATTTAGAACATAATGTACAGTCTATCAGGTGATCTGACTTTGTGTTGTGTTTAAAACTAAACGGTGTCTATACTTAGGTTGGTCAGCATGTAGCTTGAGCATCAGAATAGTAGAACCACAGCTTAACAGGTAAAGATACCGGGTTTGATTATCTTTATCAGCGCGCTTTAATCTACCAGATGTACATTTTTGAAAAGGAAGGTACAAAGAAGTAAGCTGAGGCAAGTCTCTAACGCCTCTAACTCTCCGACAGAAGTGTGTCCTAATCGACTACTGTTACCTTCTAACTTCTTCTTCGCATTGTTATTATCAGCTTTCCTGAGGGATAAAGTCTTTGGTACTCTAATTTATATTGCTGACCGTCTCTTAAATGAAGTCAACTTAGTTTAGCTTAACTCAACTAACTAATCTTAACTTAACTCATATTAACTTAACTCAACTGAACTTAACTTAACTAATCAATACCCTAACTAAATTCATATTAACTTAACCCAACTTAAGTTAACTCAACTCAACTTAACTTAACTCAACTTAACTCAACTCAACTTAACTCAACTCAACTGAACTCAACAAAAAGTAACTCAACGTAACTTAACTCAAGTTAACTTAACTCAACTTAACTCAACTCAACTTAACTCAACTTAAATTAACTCAGCTTCACTTAACTCAACGTAACTTAACTCAAGTTAACTTCACTCAATTTAACTCAACTTAACTCAACTTATCTCAACTTAACTTAGCTCAACTTAACTCAACTTAAATGAACTCAGCTTCACCTAACTCAGCTAAACTTAATTCAACGTAACTTAACTCAACTTAACTTAACTCTGCTTAGCTTAACTAAACTTAACTTAACTCAACTTAACTCAAGGTAACTTAACTCAACTTACTTAACTCAACTTAATTTTACTCTTCTTAGCTTAACTTAACTTAACTTAACCTAACTCAACTCAACTCAATTCATCTCAGTTCAGCTCAGCTCAGCTCAATAACTCAACTGAACTCAACTTAACTTAATTTAACCTAACTTTAACTCATCTCATCTCAGCTCAGCTCAAATACTCAACGCAACTTAACTCAACTCAACTCAACTCAACTTAGCTTAGCTTTACTTATCTTAGTTTAACCTAATTACATTGGTTAAGAGGGTTCTGCAGAGTCTGCATACATCCTGTTTCTTCTACTACACTTGATTTAAAAATAACTATGTGCATTCATTCTATTTTTAATACAGTAAATGACCCTGCCCCGACTATTTCCAATCGTAACGCATTCCATACATTCACCACCCTCTGACTAAACAAATATTTTGTAATATATCACACGGATCCTCCTTTAATTAATTTGTAGCTGTACACTTTTTAAAAAAAAATTTTTTAGTACTCTGAAAAACTTTAGATAGTCTAATTTACCATTGTCTTTGATTATCTTATAAATCTGTATTCAATCCCCTCGACTTCTTCTCTTTTGTAGCCACTTCTGGGCCGATTTTTCCTGTTTTGCCTCAGAACTAATTCTGGAATACCACTATCAGTTCTGTCGCTCTTCTTTGTTCTTCTTCTTTGCGTTCAGGATCTTTTGGTCATGCTATATCTGCAGGCCAGTCGCCATGATGAAGTCTGTAGTCTTCACCAGGTCGGAGCGGCTGCCCCACAGCTTTTGTCTCAGCTCCACACCCTCTGGCCAGGTCTGGCATCTCATTTCCCTATAGATTAGGCATTCTTGTAGAATATGCTCAGGGTTCTGGCATCCTGTTCCACATGGGCACTCATCAGTGTGTGAGATCTTCAGTCGGTACAGATGTTCTAGTAGTCTGCAGTGTCCAGTTCTCAGGCAAAATAAGGTAGTTTGTTGATTTCTTGTTAGTTAGTTAATTGGGTCTGGTGTACTGCATATGTTTCTGTCTTCTCTCCATTGGTGTGTATACTGATTTCTGATGATGTTCTTGATTTCTCTGTATGCTACTCGATGATTAAATTGTGCATTTTTGCTGCCATCTTTTGTTAGAGCGTAAGCTCTCTCGTTTCCCGTAATTCCGCAATGGGAGGGTAGCCACTGGAGCACTATTGTTGAGGATCTCTGGAGTTTTCCCAGTTCTGCTCTGATCTCTGATAACAGTGTTTCGTTGTTTGTTTTTTGTATTTTCTCTAATAGTTCTCTGTAGTCCTTGAATACAGCTATTTTTGTTGGAGGTTGCCTTTCTGTTTGACGTATTCTCAGTGCTCGCAGGAGGGCCATCGATTCTGCTTTAAGGTTTGTGGACAACTTTCCTGTTGGGAGGGCCTCTTCTGTTATATTTCCTCTTTTGTGTCTTATGAATATGCCATCTCCCCCGTTTCGGCATGCCCCCTTTGTTATACCATCTGTGTACACCTGTGTCCATTCCTTGGCACTATATTGCTCCTCAATCATTGTTTGTGCTAAAATTTTCAGCTCGTGGACACTGTATTGGTCTTTTCTTCTTATTCCTGTGATCTCTGTACTTATTTCGATGTTGTTTATGTTGCAGCTTGGCTCTTCATAGTTAATAAGCATTTCTATTTCTGTAGGTTGGTTGGGAATTAGTTCTCCATATTGTTGGTGTAGGTGGTTGGATATATGAATAAAGCTGGTTCTCTTCAGCCTATTTTTAACTGGGTGTTTTAGTTTGATATATATGGGATGATCAGGCATGCGTAGCATCTTTTTACTATGTGTCAGCACTCTTTCCTCTCGTCTAGTATTTAGGGGTCTTATATTTGTATTTGTTTCCATTTTCTGGATTGGTGTAGTTTTCATTCCTCCTGTTATTATCCTTAAACCTGAATTTTGAATTTTGGTGAGGCGTTCCATGTTTGTTTTTGATGCTGTGATCCAGGCTGTCATGTCGTATTCAAGTACTGGCCTGACTGTGCCAGTGTATACATTTTTGAGGATGTTGCCATTTGCACCCCAGCTTGTTCCGACCAGCTTCTTCATGGGGGATAGTTTTCTGGTTGCTTTTCGTTCTATCTCCTGAATGTGTTCCCTCCATGTGAGTCTCTTGCCCATTTTAACTCCGAGACACACAGGGGTATTTTCTTGTACAAGCTTTGGTCATGCTATATCTGCACGTCAGTCGCCATGATGAAGTCTGTAGTCTTCAACAAGTCGGAGTGGCTGCCCCACAGCTTTTGTCTCAGATCACCACCCTTTGATCAGGTCTGGCATCTCATTTCCCTATAGATTTGGCATTCCTGTAGAATGTGTTCAGGATTCTGGACTCCTGTTTTCCACATAGGCATTCATCGGTGTGTGAGATCTTCAGTCGGTATAGATGTTCTAGTAGTCTGCAGTGACCAGTTCTTAGGCGAAATAAGGTAGTTTGTTGATTTCTTTTGAGTTGATGAATTGGGTCTTGTGTACTGCTTATGTTTATTTTCTCTCTCCATTAGTGCGTATATTGATTTTTTTATGATGTTCTTGACCTCTCTGTATGGTACTCGATGATTAAATTGTGCCTTTTTGCTGCATTCTTTTGCTAGAGCGTCAGCTCTCTCGTTTCCCGTAATTCCGCAATGGGAGGGTAGCCACTGGAGTGCTTTTGTTGAGGATCTCTGGAGTTTTCCCAGTTCCGCTCTGATCTCTGATAACAGTGGTTGGTTGTTTGTTTTTTGTATTGCCTCTAATAGTTCTCTGTAGTCTAGGAATACAACTATGTTTGTTACTCTTCTTTGTATTCTTTCCAGCATGTATATAGTCCCTCTACGATAAAGCGATAACGACTCAACACCTGAACACTGGTATTCCAATCTAGGTCTAACTAATAATGAATAAAAACATTAAACCTTAAATATATTCTTTTGGAAACACAGCTATATTATCTTCCAAATCCTTATGTTCGTCACTCACTGCCTATTACCCACACCTGACTTCATAATGTCCACCTTTCACATCCTAACCACCACCGATCTACCCCCCCTCCCCCCCCCCCCCACATCCCCAAGTGCCTCTCTACTTCCTAATGTTTATCACTTCTTCCTTGCACCCATCCGAAGATAGCGAAGTTATTCTTCCTTAAGTTAATAATTATTTATTAATCTGAATTAAGTATTTTCATTCGACATTATCAACGCCCTTAAGTGTTTTAATTTATATATGGGCTTCAATGTTATCGCAGATGCTCATATACGTGCATCTTGACACGTTTGTTAAGTTATGTAGCCATTAATATGACAGTTTGTTTTCTAGTATCACGTATTTTAATTTTTATATTTAATGCCATTTTACGTTTTCCATACAGTGGTCCTCACAACTGATGTAACACATATTCTTTAGATCGTGTTAGGGTATCTTAACCTTGAGTACATGCATTTGGTATCGTGGAAGGAAGATTGCCAGATTTTATCAACAAGGTTAACTAATGATCAAGGGGGAACACGAAGGTTTATTGAAAACCAAAGGGATATGGACAGTTCTACTATACGTCAGGGGTGTTCATGTAGGTTTACGGACAGTCAAGGAGAAACCGGAAGGTTGACTATCAGCCATAGAGGTATGCTAAGGTTTATTAATTGTCACAGTCGAATGGTACGGTTGACTAACATTCAAGGTGGAAGGGTAAGGTTTACTAATATTCAAAGTGGTACATTAAGTTTACTGAAAGTCAAGATGGTATGGTAAAGTTTATTAAAAGTCAAAATGGTATGGTTAGGTTTACTAAAAGTGAAGATGGTATGGTAAAGTTTACTAAAAGACAAGATGGTATGGTATAGTTTACTAAAAGCCAAGATGGTATGGTAAAGTTTAATAACAGACAAGATAGTGTGGTAAAGTTTACTAAAAGTCAAGATGGTTCTGTAAATGTTAACTAAAAGTAAATTTGGTAGTAACAGAAGATTTACAGAAAGTGAAAGAGACGGCTGAAAAATGCTTTATGTCATACAAATTACCAATCGGACATTTACCTAATTCAATTCAACTAAAACATTTTGTGAGAACGAACTAAGAAGATGTTCTATTAGCGGTTTAAAAGACAAGCCACAGACTCTACTAATGGCCGTGTGCCACGCTTTGAGAATCACTGTTTCATATCAGCACACCAAAACGGCAAGCAATGGTTCCCTTCAGTTATCAGACATGACAAATTGTCAGCGCATGCACGTTAACCAACAAGCGTGTCTGGGCGAGTCAGATATTAGTATAGAGTTTTTATACGGCACTCGATATTTACTAATTGTGTTTAACTGTGCTCGTTATTTGTTGACATTTTGTAGCCCTGTTTTCGAAACAGTGGGTCGTGGATTTACACGTTAAGGGCCTCATATGTCATCTAGGCGGTTGATCGATACAACACGTGACAGGTAATGGGACATTCAGCCAAATTCTGATCCGTAATTTATACAAATATACCTCCTCCTCTTCCTCGTCTTCGTCGTCGTTATCTTCCTCTTTTTCTTCATTTTTTTTTTTGCATTGCCTTTCTTCTTCTTTTTCCTCATGATTTGTTTTCTTTTTCTCTATCTATTTTTGTTCTTTAACTTCTTTGTCTTCTTCTTTTTGTTATTTTTGATCTTTCTTCCTCTTTTTCTTCTTTTTTTCCTTTTTTCTATTTCTTCTTTTTCTTCATGATTTAAAAAAAAATCATTGTCTTTATCTTTGTTTCTTTGTTTTGTTATTTATCTTCTTCCTCTTCATCTCTTTTTCTTCTTTGACATTTATTAATTTGTTGTTCATTTTTTATTGTTCCAGCTCTTCTTCTTCTTCTTCGTCTTCTTCTTGTTCTTCTACGTCTTCGTCTTCGTCTTCTGCTTCTTCTTTCTCTTGCCCCTGTTGGTGTAGCAGATCCTCTATTTCTTTGCCCTGGCCGTGATCTAGCTTAGAACATTCTCACACTCATCCACATCATCATGACCATACTCAGTAAATGACATATCAAACAGCAGGTGGCATATTTATTATATCATACTCATATCATAGAATGAGTAGAGAAATTACAAACACAATATAATACATATCTTAACTAAACATTCTACTAAAACGGGAATTGTAAGCATTAGCTATTGATGGAATTCCCAACGATCTAAAAACCCAGTTCTATTGCAATTACATCCCACACACATCGCCTTAACTGCGTCTTCAACACACCTTATCAAATACTCTTCCTCACAGAAATCCCCTCAGGCGGGCGATCTCGACATACTCGTTCACAATGTGTCCTTTCTTACAAACACACTTTCACATTATCTATTAATGCAAAACTCACACACCTATTTGAGCGATCCTGTTCTATCACTAAACATTCGTCCAACCGTCAATCAATCGCTCCTCTATCTAAGTCGGTGAGTTAAACATACTATCCACATTCAGTCTCTCTCTCTCTCACTCTCCATACAGCCTCACTCTCTCTCCAGCCTCTCGAGCTTAAACTTTGTCTCGAGTTATATATCCTCAAGCAAGGCCAGAGCTTGACCAATCGATCTCAGGTATGGTCATCTTCAATCCCAATTGGAACGAAACACTTTGCACACCTGTCACTCATTCTCTCGCAGCAAGCCCCGTTGCCAATTTCGTCTGTCAATCAATCTCCCCCTACCAAAATCAGAAGGCCAGTGGTCAGTTTCTATCTGTCCACATTCCTTAACCCAACTCTGTTCTCCTTTGCTGAGACGGTGAGTGACCTTGACATGCATTCAGGTAGCTTTAAGCTTTAACATGTTCAGGCATCCTAAACTCCCCTTGCTCCGGCGGGAACTGTTACATTGGTGCAAGGCCACTGCCATTACAAATAACCCTCCTCTCCGCAAATCAACTCCAAACAACTCGAAGCGATTCGATCTTGCACTCGAATATTCTCTACCATTGGTTTCCCACGATTTGTTTTCTGGCCCCAAACATAAATTCCCTCTAGTCCCGTTTCACGACATACTTGCAATGGCAGTGGACCTATTCTTCCCTGACAATTAACGAGCCAGGCTTCCACGCGGATAGATCAACATATTCTTCTTCATCTCCTTCTTGTACCGTATGAAGCATATGGCTACTACTGAAGATCGCCTGTCAAAGGAAGCCTGCGCCAAAGCCATATGTGTGGTCTTGTATACGTTGCATGATGAGGTTGTATGCTCTATAGTGTAACGGAAAAGCAGTCGTTGGAGTTATACAACTGGTATAGGAGTGGAGATTAATGTCTGGTAATGCAAAACACACTGAGGAGACTATGTTCGTCAGGGTCAGGTGAAACATGCTGGTCAGTTAGTCAGGTGAAACATGATGATGTGTTAGTCAGGGGAAACATGCTGATGAGTTAGTCAGGTGAATCATGTTGATCAGTTAGTCAGGCGAAACATGCTGATCAGTTAGTCAGGTGAAACATGCTGATCAGTTAGTCAGGTGAAACATGCTGATCAGTTAGTCAGGCGAAACATGCTGATCAGTTAGTCAGGTGAAACATGCTGATCAGTTAGTCAGGCGAAACATATTGATCAGACTTCGGGAGAGATTAGGCTCTGTCTGGTTAGCAACAAATCCAAGAAACATTGCTCACACGTTGAGTCACGCTCATGCAAACACTTATGGATGCGGGAAAAGGCAAGACAAGGAAGGAAGTAAAAGAAAGTGGTTGCATGCATACTGTAGAATCTTCTAAACCAGTATAATGACTCTAAGTTAAGTTAATATCTGCAGTCAGTCAGTTAAATTAATACCAGACAAAAGTGCCGCACAGATATGTATTTGCAGTGTTTGTATAAGTCTTTGTTTACAATTTACTGGATCTCTCAGCTGCCTTTAGTGTAACTAATACATTCGTTTAAGATGTTTGGTTTCTGCAGTAATTCATATTTTTATATTATAGCAGACAATGAAAGACAGAAGTCAATTTGACATCCATAACAGATTTTAATCACGTCTGCTAGCTGGCTGTTTCTCACTTTAGTTTACGTTTGCTGGTGGAAACGTTCACAAGCTTTGGCAACACAGTTATATGTCACGTTCCTCATAGAAGTCTAACGAAGTGCTGGCAGCTAAATTAATTGATTTTTTCTCTCGTTACGAATATGAAGAGATATATCCACATCCAGAAATGGACTGATACAATTAAGTATGTCTTGTAGACTTGGTGAGGATATCCACATCCAGAAATGGACTGATACAATTAAGTATGTCTTGTAGACTTGGTGAGGATATCCACATCTAGAAATGGACTGATACAATTAAGTATATCTTGTAGACTTGGTGAGGATATCCACTTCCAGAAATGGACTGATACAATTAAGTATGTCTTGTAGACTTGGTGAGGAAATCCACATCTAGAAATGGACTGATACAATTAAGTATATCTTGTAGACTTGGTGAGGATATCCACATCCAGAAATGGACTGATACAATTAAGTATGTCTTGTAGACTTGGCGAGGATATCCACATCCAGAAATGGACTGATACAATTAAGTATGTCTTGTAGACTTGGTGAGGATATCCACATCCAGAAATGCTTACTTACTTACTTTCTGCGTCCGGCAACCTCACACAGTCTTCGCCCAAAAACCAGCCACCGCCAGTGTTCTTTCATTTGCCACCTTCAGGTCCTCTACTGCACAGGATTCCTGCAGAGTAGGAGATATAATCAGGTGTCCTGGACGGCCCCACATTTGCCACCTTCAGGTCCTCTACTGCACAGGATTCCTGCAGACTAGGAGATATAATCAGGTGTCCTAGACGGCCCCACAATTGCCACCTTCAGGTCCTCTACTGCACAGGATTCCTGCAGACTAGGAGATATAATCAGGTGTCCTAGACGGCCCCACATTTGCCACCTTCAGGTCCTCTACTGCACAGGATTCCTGCAGACTAGGAGATATAATCAGGTGTCCTAGACGGCCCCACATTTGCCACCTTCAGGTCCTCTACTGCACAGGATTCCTGCAGACTAGGAGATATAATCAGGTGTCCTGGACGGCCCCACATTTGCCACCTTCAGGTCCTCTACTGCACAGGATTCCTGCAGACTAGGAGATATAATCAGGTGTCCTGGACGGCCCCACATTTGCCACCTTCAGGTCCTCTACTGCACAGGATTCCTGCAGAGTAGGAGATATAATCAGGTGTCCTGGACGGCCCCACATTTGCCACCTTCAGGTCCTCTACTGCACAGGATTCCTGCAGACTAGGAGATATAATCAGGTGTCCTGGACGGCCCCACATTTGCCACCTTCAGGTCCTCTACTGCACAGGATTCCTGCAGACTAGGAGATATAATCAGGTGTCCTAGACGGCCCCACATTTGCCACCTTCAGGTCCTCTACTGCACAAGATTCCTGCAGACTAGGAGATATAATCAGGTGTCCTGGACGGCCCCACCTTTGCCACCTTCAGGTCCTCTACTGCAAAGGATTCCTGCAGACTAGGAGATATAATCAGGTGTCCTGGACGGCCCCACATTTGCCACCTTCAGGTCCTCTACTGCACAGGATTCCTGCAGACTAGGAGATATAATCAGGTGTCCTAGACGGCCCCACATTTGCCACCTTCAGGTCCTCTACTGCACAGGATTCCTGCAGACTAGGAGATATAATCAGGTGTCTTGGACGGCCCCACATTTGCCACCTTCAGGTCCTCTACTGCACAGGATTCCTGCAGAGTAGGAGATATAATCAGGTGTCCTGGACGGCCCCACATTTGCCACCTTCAGGTCCTCTACTGCACAGGATTCCTGCAGACTAGGAGATATAATCAGGTGTCCTGGACGGCCCCACATTTGCCACCTTCAGGTCCTCTACTGCACAGGATTCCTGCAGACTAGGAGATATAATCAGGTGTCCTAGACGGCCCCACATTTGCCACCTTCAGGTCCTCTACTGCACAGGATTCCTGCAGACTAGGAGATATAATCAGGTGTCCTGGACGGCCCCACCTTTGCCACCTTCAGGTCCTCTACTGCAAAGGATTCCTGCAGACTAGGAGATATAATCAGGTGTCCTGGACGGCCCCACATTTGCCACCTTCAGGTCCTCTACTGCACAGGATTCCTGCAGACTAGGAGATATAATCAGGTGTCCTGGACGGCCCCACATTTGCCACCTTCAGGTCCTCTACTGCACAGGATTCCTGCAGACTAGGAGATATAATCAGGTGTCCTGGACGGCCCCACATTTGCCACCTTCAGGTCCTCTACTGCACAGGATTCCTGCAGAGTAGGAGATATAATCAGGTGTCCTGGACGGCCCCACGTTCGCTTTATTCGTTGTTTGCATATCCCAACATTTTCAGGTTAGACCCACACCTGAACACACCTGTTCTTAACCTGTCCAGAGATCTCCACGTAGTATATGGCAAATCATGTGCTGGTGCAAATTTTTATTTAATCTCCATCAAACCTTCACTGTTCTTTTGGCACGACTTTTTTATTCGGTTTCTCTCTGGGTTCTGCCATGAGGACTGTACAGCTCGCAGAAAACTTGTCCATGATTTCAATCGGATTCTTTCTGGTGTATGTTCACAAGAAATGTTATCTTTGGTCACAGGACTGCTTTTATCTCTCAACTTCAGATGCGACATGTCTTTTAATATCCGGAGGTGCGATTCCAGCAATTGCACAGACGTTTTCCTTTGGTGTCGGTTTAAGACATCCTGTTAAAATTCGGCTTGTCTCATTTACTGCCACATCGACCTGTTTTGTGTGTGTAGATGCATTCCATATTGATGTCGCATACTCCGCCGCTGAGAGACAGTCCAAGGATGCCCCCTCCCCCCTTCCCATGCAGTGTTTGTTAGCTTGCCAGTTTGTCAAGAAATGACATTTTATATATGTATGCCGAGTACACGGCGATGATATTGACAGAGAAAAAAAAACACAGAGGAATGCCCAGGAGAAGGTGTTAAAAAAAGTACTTGTGGAATTTGATCCCTACGGGATATTGAGAAACTAGAAGGATTACAAATTGATCAATAAAGTAGCGACCATATTTAGCATGTAACACACGGAATGCCTACACAGCAAACTGATAAGAAAGGGAGGTAATAGGATTTAAACCTCAGACCTTCAGCAGACGAACGTGCTTTGCTGCAAGAAATTCATGGAGATTTGGCCAATTAGACAAAACTAAATTGCGTCATCAGTGGCCGATACGCTCTAAAATCCAAAATTTGCATTTATTGAATATAGTTTGCTGTTTGATTCCGAATTATTTGTACTTTCTTTTCTGATGTCCAGTGTGCATGTTTGTGTTGAATCTTTAGCTATACAGAAAACCGGTAAATGTGCGGCGCTTGTCTCTCAAGAAACGAAAGCACGAAACGGTGGATGTTCGAAACCTGTAATGTTCAAGTGACTCCCTTTCTCAAAGAAGGTGAAATAAACTGCCTTTTCCTAACGGAGACTGGCGATAAACTTGGAGGCTCCACATACGCGCTGTGCACCTAAAGAAACCCTCGACAGTTGAAAATCGAAAATTAAAGGCTGTTAGCCGATTCATAGAGGAAAACAATTTTTAGAAAATATGTGAAATTTCTAAACAATACACAACTTACCGCCTTCCAGACCTAGAAGCCGCTGGAAATAAAATCCCCAAAAGAAACTTGCTACAGGTACCTTACGGTTACATACACTCGCCTGTTTGAATGCCATGATTTTAATTATTCCACGTATACTTCCCTTTGCTTTCCTTATCGCTACCTTCCTTATTCCTTCTGTTTAGGTGTAATTTGTTAAATATGTGACGGGCCGATTTTGTGACATGACTTTATTTCCCTTCTTACTCTTCATTCTGATTATCGTAATAGTACAGAAGAATACACGCCAGAAAATGACAGCACAGACAAACTTGGCAGAGATGGGCAGACAAAGATCTTCAGACTCAGAACGGAACATAGTGGACTCACCTCCACAGAATGAGTCTCAGAGACACTGCCCCGTGCGATCGTGGAGCACCCAAGCAACTGTGGGGGGGGCCGGAGAAAACCTGAAACACACAGCCTCCTTCGTGGACCTCACCGGACTAGCAGTACAGCATCAGTTGATCAATGAAGAAGGAAGAAGTACAGATCTCACTTTTCAGAAGCAAAGATTCGGGGTTTTGCTCTTGCTACCAGTATGCTCTCGTCGACCCAGCTGAAAATGAGTACCTGGTATACGGTTAGGAATGAAAGACAGAGAGGAATGGAAATGGCCATCACACCTCACATACGCTGTGGCTTAGTTATCCTTCCTTTTTCGTTGCGTTCGTCTTCTTTCTCTATTCCCCAAGGCGGGGTTTTTATCTGCTGTTTTTATACTGCTGTTTTTATTTAGCGCTTGTCGGCCCAGTGCATCCGACTTCGGCATGCATTTTATGTAAGGGTCTGCTTCCTCCTGCATTTTCTAAGGGTTTGCTTCCCCGGGGTAACGGCCGGTGCTGTGATGGGGATCGAACCCAGCACCTTTTGGTTGTGAGCCTTGTCATTTAACCACTTGCCCATGCCGTTCCTTCTTAGTATACTGAAGTCTTTAACCTCTAACACTTTCAATTCCTGACCAGCGGTTAAATGGGGCGGGGCACTTCCTCTACCTTTTTTCCACTTTTCGTTTGATTGATTAAAATCTTGCATTTATTTCCGCATTAATTTTTTGGTGTCATTTTTCAGCTCCATACAAAGCATTGGGTTACCAACGTCCTTACTTACTTTTTTTCGTGCCCTGGACACCACGTCGGACATCTTGTTCCCAATGTTCAGCCACGTGGATTGCCTTGTCGTTGTTGTTCAAACATGTCATCCATATGACATGTTTCCAGAAGGTTCGGCCAGCTCATCATTTGGGCTGGGCCTTGTGTTGCTCCACATTTGCTTCTCATCATCCATGTATCTACATCTTCTGAAGTTCTTCCTACATCCTGATTCACCATTTCGGAGTCTATTTAATGACGTCCATGTTACATAAACCAAGCCGTGTTCAGACGCAGGCTCTTTCCACAGCGTCAGTTCTTCCTACATCCTGATATACCAGTTCGGAGTCAATTCACAGCGTCAGTTCTGTATTTTTCTATCCGACATTTTCCGAGGCTAGTCTACAGGGGCTGTTCTGACTGTACGAAACTTCGGCTAGGGTGCATTGGGTCGTTTGCTGTTTCTTTCTCTCAGTATTTGATGTGAGACGTGACTTTGGTGGTGCTACGCCGATTATGGGGTATAGTTTCTCAGCTGAGGTAGGTGTTAAGCACCCTGTAACTATACATCAATGAATTAAAAACAAGAAATGGGATCAAGATGCTGAGCAGCGCATGAGCTGCGGTGGTCAGCGACCCATAGCTGACTGCTAGCGTCAGGGCTAGCGAAATAGAGCTGCCAAGACCCTTCTACACCTCCACTCGGTAATCCTGGATAACAGGCTGCAGCAGGCAGACTGGCTAAGGAGAAGGGATCGAAGAAAGAATGCTAACCCGGTACTTAAAAAATACGTGCTGAAGTCCGATGTGTTGGACCGAAAGGTGCAAATATCGCATTCAAGCCGTAAACTACGACACAACGCATTCCGTTCTCTAGACTACATTCTGCTACTTAAGCTCTTTCAGGGTTTGGTAGCGGGAGATTGAGAACGAACGAAGCCAAGCCAAGCCAAATACAAAAAATATTATAAACCTTTTTAACACAGAAAAATTACAGATGTTAACTGGTGTTTCAGTCTAAATAAACTTGTATCAAGACATGGATAAGTGAGAACAACATAGACTAAAAACAGAAAACTAAATTAATTTTAAAAATAACAGTATCACATAGTAAATGTCTCTCGATGTGTATATATGTAAGTGTAGTGGTGTGTGTTATTGATTGTTAATTTGCAATTTTGCTGTTGTCAAAATCGATAAATTTGTACTTTTTCTCTCAATTATTGTCTATCTCTCTAACTGCTTGTTTGTAACTCTCTCTCCACTATTTGTCTGTTTGTGTGTCTGTATCGTCTTCCGTTACTTGTCAAATTTCTGTACCACACACTCGTGGTGAGATTCTCTTCCTTATTTTTCTTTACTTCCGCCGTGTATTTCTTTTTCTATCCTTCTTTGTCACTATGTCTTTCGCTCCCTCTAGTGTGATCTCTCTCTCTCTCTCTCTCTCTCTCTCTCTATATATATATATATATATATATATATATATATATATATATATATTTCTAACTTGTTCCGTTTGGTCTCTCCTTCTTTCCACTTTTTCTCTCTCTTGATCTCCATTTACATCTTTCTCCATCTTTATTACTCACAGTGACACACACACAAACACACACACGCATTTGCACAAATACACACACACACGCATATGCACAAACACACACACACACACACGCATATGCACAAATACACACACACTCCCTCACTCTATTTTTTTCCGATTTTCACTTTAGTTGGCTTAAAACGACTCCTCAGTTGTCATAAGGCCATAATCTCATAAAATGATCCCTTCACTCAGGGACAGTCTCGTATTCACTCCCTAATGTTATGTAGAATATCAGATGTCAATCTAGCGTGAGAGTGAGAAAGAGGGAGAAATAGAGAGAGAGAGAGACAGAGAGAGAGAAATAACAAGAAAAACAGACAGCCAGAGATATTTGCCATTTATTTTTATTTTCTAGCGACAACACAAAACTGATAAGATTTAAATTCACCAAAAAGTTGGAAATTCCAATAAGGATATGAAATCATTTGTTCCTTAAATTCCAGTTCTTATAGTTTAGTTGTCCATCACAAGTGATGAAGACCACTCTCTTTGTTCAGCCGTGTGGACAGTCATATCTCTTGCTGTGTCCGCTGAAATGGGTGACTTGCCCCGTGATTTAGATTAAAGTGAGGAAGAAACTGCGCCTTTTGTCAACCTCACTCACAGAGCCTAAGCTACCTTTTGCCAGTGGCAAGACATTCATCTAGACGACTGGAGATAGCATAGGATGCAGATTTTGCCTCAGGGTTACCACCGAAGCCTTTCCGTAAACATGTAACGTAACCCGCAGGGTAGAAAGGTGGGATGGCATCTAACGCAGTTTGTCGTGCCTTTTCGATAACCACAAGAGGTCGTATGGACAACACTCAGCGGGTGAGTGACTCTGACATCTCTCCCCAGCTGTATTCAGCTCATCGTAGTAGCATCTAAAATTCCCACACGCCAAATTCGTGAAGGTGAACCGGCAGAACTAACCCATGAAATACGACACAGGTATAAGAGTAGCGCCATTCAGCCGGCGTCCAGACCAGGATAAACGGATGGAAGAAATCACAAAAAAGAACGAAATAACAAGTCCAGTTCTTATAAACACAATGAAATAACATGATATAAAATAAGAGCAATATAAATATATTTTTTAAACACTTGATCTTCGTCAGAGGCTAACAGTTGTAAATAGTCAAAATATGCAAGAAGACCAAAATACAGTTTACATATATATATATATACACACACACACGAGCGCATGAGCTGCAGCGGTCAGCGACCCATAGCTGACTGCTAGCGTCGGGGCCAGCGAACCAGAGCTGCCAAGACCCTTCTACACCTCCACGCGGTGATCCTGGATAACAGGCTGCAGCAGGGCAGACTGGCTAAGGAGAAGGGATCGAAGAGGGAATGCTAACCCGGTACTAAAAAGAATGCTTGCTGAAGTCGGATGTGTTAGACCGAAAGGTGCAAATATCGCAGTCAAGCTGTAAACTACGACACAACGCATTCCGTTCTCTGGACTACATTCTACTACTTACACTCATATCAGGGTTTGGTAGCCGGAGATTGAGAACGAACGAAGTCAAGCCAAGCCATATACACACACACACACACACACACACACACACATACATAAGTGTACACAAACACACACGCGCGTGTGCTCGCGTGTACGTACCCAAGAAAATATAACGTTTAAGGACATTGTTTTACTTCGACTCTTTTATCTTGTGAAAGTTTCCTTGAACCTGTTTTACTATGACTCTTATCTTGTGAAAGTGTCCTTGAACCTGTTTTACTTTGACTCTTATCTTGTGAAAGTGTCCTTGAACCTGCTCTGTTTTACAATTCCAATCTTTGTCTAATTGCACGTCCAGGTTTGTTCTAGTCGTGAATTTTTCTTATTTCTAATCTCAAAGGCAAGATTATCTGTGTGTCTGTCCATCTGTCTATTTCTTTCGATCCTTATATATACTTAACTTTATACTTTATATCAATTCAGAGCACAATCCAGTTTGTATGAAAGTGCATATACAACTCAAAATCACAGAGTGTAGCGGGACAAAGACACTTAATAAAGACACTTAATAATGACACTTAATAAAGACACTACAGCGCTAAAGTAACCAGATACAGGGCAAAAATACCAGGTAGCAGTAAAGAAGGTGTATACAAACTTACAATCAAAGGACAGGCAAGGAAACACCGAGAGGAGAATAAACACTAAATGGGAACATATAAAAACCAGTATCCATGTAGCAAATAAATCATTACTAGATATAAAACTTAGGAAAAACCAAGAATGGATGACAAATGACATCTTAACTAAAATGACAGATAGAAAGAAGGCTAAAAACAGTCCTGCATATTCATCTCTGCACAAAGAGATACATACAATGTGCAGGCTGGCCAAAGAACAGTGGTTGGAAGAAAAATAGAAGACAATAGAAGACATTGGACTAAAACGCAATACCAGAGAAATGCATATAGAAATAAAGAAAACAGCAAACAAGACACAGGTAACCCAGAGTGGGGAATATATCCGAGATAACAATAATAATGTTCGCATCGGCGTCAAAGCCCGTTGTGTCGATCGACCACTATCATGTCTAACTGCTGAGGCTGTGTTTGTGCGTAGCGTGTCGACCGAAATATCTACAGACTCCCCAGGTGGAGCCGTGTACTCCGCAGCTTTGTGATGACGGCCGCGAGGAGTGTGTTAGACCAATGTTTGGGTCAAGCTTTTAGTGTCTGTCCGTGTCAAACTCCCTGTTTCAGAAGAGAGCTGGTCGTGGTCTTCAGACTCCGCACAGGCCACAACAGACTGAGGTACCATCTATTCAATAAATTGAAGATAGATGACACTGACGAATGCACCTAGTGGCACAGGGAAAATGACCGCTGAACATCTGCTGCAAAATTGCCCGACATACGAGGACCAGAGAAAGCACATGTGGCCATCACCAGTGGCAACACTAGACAAGCTCTATGGCAGTGTCGACAGTCTCAGGATGACAGCTGCTTTCTTCAAACACATTTAAGTTGACGTCTGACAGCGTACGATGAAGAAGAAGAAGAAACTCCCTGTTTCTACGTGTCCCTCCGTTGAGGCTTCTGATTCTGTTCACCTTTTGGTCAGCGTGACCCTTGCGGTATTAAGAATACGAAGTTAGAAGAGGTACCGTGTAGCCTCCTGTGTTGGAAGTGGCATGTAGGAGGAATTCGGCTTCAGTCCGAGCAGAAATGTTCTTGAGTAGTGATAATCTGGACTGAATTATGGGTGGCAGTTAAGCGGAACGTTGAACTCCGTCATGGACTGGTTCCCCACGGCTTGAGCCAGGCATGCAATGCAACATAACAAACAGGATAACCGATCGAAAGCACATAAATTCCACAAAATAAAGTCCTTGATACCATCTGGTGAAGGAGTTGTGAAGTATAATCTGAACACAAACCACCAAACATCGGAAAAGTCGACACAAACACCAGAGCGAGTCGAGAGAGCAGCCACTTAGGCGCGGCCATCTTACTTTTTTCCGTATTTATCTGAGATAAGAATGGTACCATTTTGATGAGTGAGAATAACATATCGAACTGATGGGCGGAATATACAAGGGAGCTTTTTGAGGACAGTCGCGGAGCCAAAACCATCAACATATGATAATGAAGGACCCAGCATCCTAAGATCAGGGGGGGGGGGGGGGGGGGGGTAAATGTGATAAAACCTATGAGAAAAGGGAAAGCAGCAGGACCAGACTCCATACACATAGGATTGATAGAGTCCCTAGAGGAATTTGGTATAGATATACTTACTGATCTGTGTAATGACATATACAATACTGGATGCATACCAACAGACCTGAAAACATCTACGTTTATAACGCTCCCGAAAAAAACCACATTCAACAGAATGTTCAGACTTTAGAACAATAATTCTAATGAGCCACACAGTTAAAATACTACTGAAGATGATACAAGAGAAAATAAGAGGTAAAATAGAGAGAAATTTCAGAAGAACAATTTGGTTTTCGAAAGTTTAATGGAACAAGGGAAGCAATTTTCTGTTTGCGAACTTTGACAGAAAAATATATATAGAAATACATAATGACATTTATATTTGCTTTATAGCCTACTTTTGTCCAACATAAAACATTAATTAAATGTCTCCAAGAAATAGGTCTAGATGGTAAAGACATAAGACTGCTCCATAATCTGTGCTGGAAACAAACTGCAACAGTAAAATCAGGAAAGTTATGCTCTCCAAGTATACATGTAAAAAGAGGAGTGAGACAGGGATGTGTATTATCCCCTTGTCATTTTAATATCTATACACAGAACAAATATTCAAACAGATAGAGAGGATGCCAGGGTTTGCCATTTGAGGAGTGGCAATGAACAATCTAAGATATGCGGAGGATACAGTTTTGATTGCAAAAAGTGAGCAAGAATTACAGGAGCTTGTGACAGCATTATACACAACAGGTCAAGAGTTTGGATTAGACATAAACATAGAGAAAACAAAGACTAGGATAATTGGGGAAAAGTGACAACAAACCATGTATGCAGATAATAATAAAAGAAAACAGGTATAGAGTTTCTCCTTTCTTTTTTATTTTTTTATTTTTGCGTTCGCCTTATTTCTCTAATCCCCAAGGCGGTGTGCGTTGGACTGTGATTTTTATTTTGCGCTTGTCGGCCCAGTGCATCCGACTTCAGCCTGCATTTTATCTAAGGGTCTGCTTCCACCTGCATTTTCTAAGGGGTTGCTTCCCCGGGGTAACGGCCGGTGCTGTGATGGGGATCGAACCCAGCACCTTCCGGTTGTGAGCCGTGCCACTTAACGACTAGACCACGTCGTCCCCGTTTCTCCTATCTAAATCATATAATAACAGAAGAAGGCAGATGTGAACAAGGAAATCAGAAAGAAAATAGGTATGGCCAAGATGGTTTTCGACAATATGCGACACATACTGACATCTAAACTGATAAATCAGGCAGTCGTTCAAGAAGCAGACAACGCTTTAAGTGGGATGGGGGGATAACACCAAGAGATGGATTGGAAAAAGCCTCTCAGATTGCATATTTACGGTAAGAGATAGAGTACACTGGAGATCCATTGCAGCCGACCTTCGAGGCGGAGATGGCATCTGAACTGAACTGAACTTTATACTGGTTTAGAAGACTCTACAGCGTCTGTATACAGCCAGTATCTTAGAGGGTTATTTACCAATGTGCGAGTTCATCGTAATAAACTCAAACACTAGAGCTAAGTAGACCCGCAGACGTCAACTATAGCTGATCTTAACAAACTATCTATGGAAAGGTACAAATAACTTTGGTAGATTTTGTATTTGAATTTTGTCCGAGCAGCAACTCTTTTCGACTTCCAACTGCCAAGGAATTTTAACGTGCTCAACACTGAACACGGGAGTCCGATCTCACTACCCAGAGATCAGGGGAAATCTGACCAGAAGATCCACATTTTAAAAATCCCGATCATCACCGTGATTCGAACCCGCGACCTCCGGCACCCGAGGCAGACACCCTACCTCGAGACCACTGAATCGGATATAAATGTGTCTTTCTGCTAATTTCTCTTCCTTTAGCCCTCTCTGTTTCTGCTACCTCTTTCTATCTCTCTCTCCCAACTGTCTATTTATATGTATTGTTTTTTTTCCCACTACGTATATATGTATTATCTCTCTATCCCATTATATTTCTTACACATTATAGAAGTTAACATCGTAGAGATGTGATCTAAACGGTGCATGCGGAGAAAACCAGACACAAACCGGATGGAAGAGACTCGAAAGCCTGGCAGGCAGCTCTTCTAGAAGAAGGAAAACATCGATTACAAACCACAAATGAAGAGTCATCGAGGGAGCTACGGAGTTCGTGCTCTGTCGTCGATGTCTCCAGAGGATGGCATAAAGACAAGTGGACTCAGAAGGAGAGGAAAGGGTGATAAGAGGAGAGAGAGAAAGAAGAGGGCTGGAAAGAGAAGAGGGCGAAGAAAGGCAGACAGACTCGGTCTATTCAGTGGATCAGGGAACCTGAGACGACGAAACAGGAAGGTGTACAACCAACAGGCTACAGGCATCTTCAGCATCTACACTTTGCGCCATCTGCTGAGAGAGACTGAGCACCTATGGGTATGCCCGGAGTGCAGTGAAGTCGACTCCTAGAACAGAACAGAACAGAACACATTATACCTCTCTCTCTCACATGTTTCTTTCTCTGCCCCTCTGTCATCTCCCTGTTTTTGTCATTCATTCTATCTCCTCCTTTCTCATGTCACTCCTGTCTCACTATATCTCCCTCCCTCTCGCTCTCTCCATCACTCTGCTCTCATAAAGCCCTGTTCTCATAGAACCCGCTGTTTGTTCTTATTTAATTCCCTGAGCTCTGGTAGCTCTCAGCTGTCAAACTAGAGAGAGACAGAGAGGGAATAATAGAGAGATAGATATATATATATCATTGATTATTTTTCTTGCAGTTACGAAGGTTTTATCAGAATTACCCCAAACTTCAGAATCTCAAGAAAGACGTGGGATCAACTGTAAACCACATTTCTATTGTTTAAAATAAAAATCATTTTCAATTTATCTTGTCTAGAAGGTCTCACTTGTGAAAATATATTGTTGTTGTTTGTTGTTACGGATCCTGCGGCATCCGGGCTCTTGCACTTGTTCCAATGCCATGTAATGACATCTGCACGAAATATATGATGATTGAACGTCAGACTTGATTTGGTTATTCCTCTTCTGCCATGGAGTGCAAGGAACTTTTCTTGGTTTTATTTTGCTGCAGTTTCTATAGAATGGGGTATATAGTTTCTATAGGATGGGGTATATAGTTTCTTTAGGATGGGGTATATAGTTTCTATAGGATGGGGTATATAGTTTCAATAGCATGAAGTATTTAGTTTCAATAGGATGGGGTATTTCGTTTCTATAGGATGGGGTATATAGTTTCTATGGGATGGAGTATATAGTTTCTATAGCATGAGGTATTTAGTTTCTATAGGATGGAGTATATAGTTTCTATAGGATGGGGTATAAAGTTTCTATAGGATGGAGTATAAAGTTTCTATAGGATGGGGTAAGTAGTTTCTATAGGATGGGGTATATAGTATCTATTTGATGAGTTATATAGCTTCTATAGGACAGGGTATATAGTTTCTATAGGATTGGTTATATAGTTTCTATAGGATGAAGTATATAGTTTCTATATGATGGAGTATAAAGTATCTATAGGATGGAGTATATAGTTTCTATAGGATGGAGTATATAGTTTCTATAGGATGGAGTATATAGTTTATATAGGACGGGGTTTATAGTTTCTATAGGATTGGGTATATAGTTTATATAGGATGGGGTATATAATTTATAGGATGGGGTATATCATTGCTATAAGACGGGGAACATAGTTTCAATTGGATGGGGGACATAGTTTCTATTGGATGGGGGACAAAGTTTCTATTGGATGGGGTGTACAGTTTCTGTAGGTGAAGGTAGCAACACTATTCACAATCCTACTTTGTCTGAATTGATCAAGTCGCTCCAGATCTACCACGGGATCTAGAGGTCCTTAAACTGAATCCTGTGGTCAATGGTTTCTATTTAATCTTAACCCCAATACGGCAGACAATATTCTTGATCGTATCCTCTTTCACTTTCATTTTCACTTTCTCTTTTTGCTATCTGGCTCTCTTATTCTTTCTCATTATATCCTTTTTTGTGTGAATTTTTCACTGTCCTTATTTCCTTTCTCTCAATCTCTACTACTCGAGTCTTTCCGTGTTTTGTCCATCTTTCTCATTTTGCATCTCTCTCTCTCTCTCTCTTTCTCTCTCTCTCTACCCTCTCTCTTCTCTCTTTTAATCGATCTATCTTACTCTTTCTCACTATATATTTCTCAATTTATTCTTGCCCACTGTCCCTCCTTCTCTAACTCTCTACCGCTCGCACTGTCTTTCTGTTTAGCCATTCTTTCTCATTTTGTATCTCTCTCTCTCTCTCTCTCTCTCTCTCTGACACATGCTGCATTATTTAATGCTGCTTGTTTTTATCTGATATGATATTTTCTGTATCGTTAAGCCCAGCGATAAGACATAAAGGATAACCAATACACGTGAACTATAATAAACTGCTTGTTTCCAGCAATTGGTCATATAACCAGATCAGTCAGCCGTAAATACAGACTAGCTTTTGACGTGTTCGTGGGGTACGGTCCCCTGTCACACCTGTTATCTCGCCCTAGGTTGATTTAAATTTAACTGGTGACATAGTGTACTTTAACCTCGTTCTCTCTCTCTCTCTCTCTCTCTCTCTCTCTCTCTCTCTATCTATCTCTTCCTCTGTATCTATTTAACGTTATCTCTATCTTTCTGTCTTTCTATCTCGACTGCTGCTTATTTCTGTCTCTTTATGTCTTTTCTCACTGTTCTTCTTTCTCTTTCAACACTTATACCCCACCTTTCTCTCTCTCTCTATCTCTTTCTATCGCTCTCTCTCTCTAACTCTCCCTCTGTATCTATTTCACGTTATTGCCATCTTTATCTGTCTATCTCGATTGCTGCTTATGTCTGTGTCTGTGTCTTATCCCACTGTCCACCTTTCTCTTTCAACACATATCTCTCTACCACCACACTCCCTCCCCGTCTCTCTCTCTCACTCTCCCTCTCTATCCCTTTGCTTTTTCGGTTATCTATCTCTGACAGTTTCACTCACGACTTCTAACTCATGCTCTGTCATTTTTTTTACACATATCTCCTATTTTCATGTTTCTCTCTTACCCAATTTCTCTCAATATATATATGTATATATATACTCATATACAAACACACACACACACACACATACACACACACATATATATATATATATATATGTATATATATACTAATATACATACAAACACACACACACATATATATATATATATATACTAATATACATACAAACACACACATATATATATATATTTGTGTGTGTGTTTGTATGTATATACGTGTGTGTGTATATATATATGTGTGTGTGTGTGTGTATGTTTGTGTATATATATACACATTTAATCTTTGGCGTGTTCGTCTTGAAAAGAACGTTTGTGACGTAGTTTACAGAGTGCTTGCGATATCTTCGACACATCCGATTTCATCATGGCATTTTTGGGACTGGGTTTGCCTTCCCTCTTTGATCCCCAACCGCTTAGCCAAGTTGCATGGTTGCAGTCTACTTCCATGGCCGCCACTTGGAGACGGAACATGGTCTTGGTCAGTTATTGGTCACTGACCTTGATGCAAGCAGCCAGCTGAAAGCTGCTTGCTGCTGTCGGATCATTCACTGCTGCATTTACAGCTCCTTTACATTTATATGTATAGCTCAGTCTGCCCGTCTCCCTACCACACACCTGACTGTCTATCTGCCGGTCTGTCTGTATGTATGTCTGCGTCTGTCTCCACCAATCTCCTATTCTCATATTAACTGTTTGTCCAAGGAGTGTTTCAGATTTAATTCATAGAGCTCGGGAGACTAGCAGCTCTCAACATAGAAATATAGAAGAGTGAGAGTGAAATAAACACACACACACAGATAGAGAGAGAGATAGAAAGAGAGAGAGAGAGAGAGAGAGAGAGATTGAGAGAGAGAGAGAAAGGTACTTGCGTTTTAATTCACACCGAAACAAAAGAGATTTGTATTTTTAGCACAGGATTTGAGTTAATTACGTTACAGATTGGTCCACTTTTTAACTGTTGGGAATGTCAAACATTCTGCGAGAATAGACGATAAATACCACATCGGGTATGAGGATGGAGATTAGGGCGATAATAGCGGCTCTAACTTGGTTGGTGACACAGTCGGTGACACACGCAGTGACACTGTCAGACCATTGCCAAGGCTCACAGGACAAGCTTCGTAAGATAGAAAGGTACATGCTAAGAATGGAGTTGGCCTCTCTTTTGAGCTACCCTGGTGTACAAGGTGTCACGTGGATCTACTGCCCGGGACACGCAGGCGTCTGGGAAAACGAGAGAGTTGATGGAGTGGTGCCACGAGCTGTGGTGAACGACGCTTTGATGACGAGAGATAAGGTTAAGTTGATCAGGGCAGTTATGGACACTCTACAGAATAAGGAAGAGACAGAAGGTAGCGAAATTGCATGTGTGCAGAGGATTATATATTTGTAGAGAGAGTGTCCTGTCTGGAAAAATCCGAAGAACACGAAATCAACACCTGACTGAGACTCTGGGTATATATAAGCTTGGCTAGCCGCTTGGATGGAGAACAGAGCACTTTTGGGAATGTCCCCTATGTGATGATGTTCGTTGCTAGAATCAAGAATCAAGAATCAAGAATCAAGAATCCATCAAAACGGGACTTTCGGCTTCTCTTGTTCATGCAGTATCAGCAATGCATTTCGTGAATCTATCAACGTTGGTCAACGATAAAGAGAGCAGCATCCAGCTTCTATAGCATGCTGTCTGACGATGTAATAACAGTCATTATGGTGTTGTCCTTGATTGAACGACAAGGCGGGATCAAGATGCTGAGCAGCGCAAGAGCTGCAGTGGGTAGCGACCCATAGCTGACTGCTAGCGTCAGGGCCAGAGCTGCCAAGACTCTTCTACACCTCCACGCGGTGATCCTGGATAACAGGCTGCAGCAGGGCAGACTGGCTAAGGAGAAGGGATCGAAGAGGGAATGCTAACCCGGTACTCAAAAAATGCTTGCTAAAGTCGGATGTATTGGATTGAAAGGTGCAAATATCGCAGCCAAGCTGTAAACTACGACACAACGCATTCAGTTCTCTGGACTACATTCTGTTACTTAAGCCCTTTCAGTGTTTGGTAGTGGGAGATTGAGAACGAATGAAGAAGAAGAAGAAGAAGAAGAAGAAGAACGACAAGGCAGAAGGCAATGCCAACAGGCACAATGTCGGCAGAACATCACTGGGAGGCAGCATGCTTGGCTACAACGGTCGCACGTGGCCTACAGGTATATCAGTTTCTTTGTATACTGCTGGTCAAGCTAAGAAGCATCCATTTTTGCAAGCTAACCCTAACCCTCAAGATTAGTCGCAACCTTTTTACCTAAGGCTTTACTTATTTATTGATATTATTATAAACTGATACCGACCTGTTCTCCCCATAACACAAAATGGAATATCTCGACACAATTAAAAAGGTAAGGTGGGGAAACAAATTAACTCTGTTTGAAGGGAGATAATTAAGGCGCAAGTACCGAGAGAGAGAGAGATGATATTGACTTTTCGCTCGCGGCAACAATGGAGTGGTCAGTCACCATATGGACGTTTACGTGTTACTGGAACTCAAATTCCTAGAACAAGAAGAAAAAGAAGAAGAAGAAGAAGAAGAAGAAGAAGAGAAGAAGAAATCAAGCAGAAACAACAACACAAATTGGTTAAAATTGTGAAATATGTCTGGTGATTAACATTGAAAGGTTAAAACGCAGTTTCACAAAAGAATACACAACACATTCCGTTCTCTGGACTACATTCTGCTACTTAAGCCCTTTCAGTCTTTGGTAGTGGGAGATTGAGAACGAACCAAGATAGTTACTGGATGATCCGTCAGCTTTGGTTACACTATTGCGTGTTCCAACTTCTTTTCCAACTGCCTATGTCAGTGGACCAATGGATAATGAGAGACCCATCTCTAGTATCACGAATATTGTTGCGGAACGCAAGGAAGTTGGACTTGCGTGTTGGTGGCTGTCCGCGTGGTAGCTTCTTGTCTCTGGGGTACCATATTCACGTCCCTGTCTCCATCGTTCGGCAGATAATTTCTTCCATTAAAATATTTGATGAAACATGAAATGTGGAAGGGATTACAGTAGCTGAGAGATAAAGCGCTTTCCTCCCAAGAAACACAATGGTCGGTTCTCGAATCTGGTGAATGTCAAGTTTGTCACTGGTCTCAAGGGAGATCGGTGCTTTGTCCAATCTGAGATGACCGATACATTCTGAAGTCCCTTGTACACTCTGAGGGAGTGAAAGAACGATTGGCAGTTTACATTTTAAAAGAGCAGACTATTATGCGCTGTCCGTGCAAAAATGTTAAAGGGCGCGAAATTCCTATCCAATAGTGGCCTGACTGAATGTCATAAGAAGGTGGTCACACTTTCATGCAAAGACACTACAGGCCAATCAACCATTTGTCATCACTTGCAAGGCATTACCGATCGCAAGCGTTGATGGCCACAACATCAGACGATTCTGTCTTAATAATGTGATATGCGGTGTTTTAAGATTATAGTGAGGAAGATAATGCGCTGGTTATCAATCTCACTCTTGTCCCAAGTTACCTCGGATCAGTGGCAAGACTTTTAGTTTTAGTCGAGATTACTGGAGGTAACTCGGGATGCAGGCACTCTGGTCTTACCTCCCGCGAGACTAGGGGTCGCTTGAAACTTGGGGGATTCGATCGCCCACCGTTCCGTTCATCACTGTGAGAGGCGATTAGCTTAGCCCCTTGATTACAGTGAACCCCCAAGTACAGTCAACAATAAGAACAACACCAATAACAATAACAGCAAGTGAACTCAAGTAATGAATAACAATGAGAAACGTTTTCATCAACTGAACAACATAAAAACGTTTAGTGAGCGTCTCTGTAACAGTGACAGACCGCTCGCTCTTGAAGCAAACTTTCAATTCCTGATATCGACAGTTTGTTTCCGTAGGTTGGTAACTTAAACAACAGGCAGAAACAGGTTCCGCAGGTTGGTAACTTAAACAACAGGCAGAAACAGGTTCCGCAGGTTGGTAACTTAAACAACAGGCAGAAGAAACAGGTTCCCTTTGGGATCTATCAAATTATTTCATATCGGAAATAAACATTATTTTATGTCTGGCTAACAAGGTCGGGGATCGACGTAATTCCCAAAGTAGGGAGCGATATGCAGATGAATCTTAGCATAGAATAGCCGCCTGCATGACCACGGTCTACCTTCATCAGCACGCTCTGGATGTGAGGCAAACTACTGCAACCCGCCAGTTAACGATCTTTCAAGGACGCACAAAAGAGTAATCTTACTCACTGTGGGCGTTCAACAACAACAACAACTACTACTACAACAAGGAGCTTGGCTTCCTTCATGTTGATATTCAGTGCCAATTTGGCTGATTGTTTTTTCACTCTGTCAAGCGTCTAACAGACAATCTGCGGTGTAGTCCAGGTTCTCTAGTTGTGCCCCCCCCCCCCCCCCCATCCCCCGAAAAACTGTCATACGACATGTTTCCCATTGCTGGGGTAGTCGAGGGGTTTTGAAGGCTGAGGACTACAGGCCGCTTCGCCACTGCTGTCGCCACGTCGTGTGATGGCTATGATTGTTTATTTCACCCCGAACAGAAAAACAACATATGCCATACCTGGGATTCAAACCGCTGCCCTCCTTGTCTGCAGGCAGGCCTCGAAACCATTCGGCCATGCGCTCTATAGTCTCCATGAATTACCAGTCCCCCCCCCCCCTTCTCGATTGATGTCTTAATTATACAATTTATTGTCAATAAGAACACGGAGGACATGCGAATGCATCCTTATCACGCAAACCCACTGTTATTGAAGCTGCTAATGTACGTGTTTGGATACAGATTCCTGTAATGGAGGCAGCTGGAGTGGTTGTTCTATGCTTCACTAGGAGCGAGAAGACGAAGGAAGATGAATAGGAGGCTGCAAAGTCACTCTTCGTCTATTTATATTTTAGATATTCTTGTTTGTCTTCATAACGAGATTTCAGTTTCCCTATTTCCACTTAAACTGTAGAAGACCTGGCGAAAGAGATGACAGCTGTCAGAAACTCATATGTGACTGTTAGCCGGTCAGTGAACCAAATCTGTCCATCACCCTCAAAGACAAAGACGGCCGTCCAACGTAGACGATGATGGCATAATTTATTTTGCTAGCGCTATTTTTAGTAAGGATTAACTGCGCTACTTGTTATCCTCACTCCCTCGTCTCGTGCCGCCCGACCCCAGTGGCAAGTCAAGGACAAGACGACTAGAGGGCAACTACGAGATGCAAGGGACTCCGCATCAAGCACCCGTGAAAAATACGACGGACTCCGGAGTCGAACCCACAACCTGATCATGAGGCCGACGGCTTAACCACTTCGCCACGGAATCCCCATCACCCTATTCGGCCCCCAAATGGCGACCCTGGAAAATGTCTGCATACGAGCAGCTTGATTGAGAGAATATGGGTCGAAGAGGCTAGACAAATCAAGTTTTAAAATGTACCAGATGTGCAGAGTCGAACGACGCAGATATAGATAGCATCCTCACTGTAAACTACACCACAACGTTCTGTTCAAGACGAACAACAAAGAACAGAAGAACTCACACTTTAAAATGACTTCTTTCACTTGTCCGTCGTCTGCTGCAAAGATCGACTTGCAGCTTCAAGAATTTACGAGTACCTGCAGCGAATCTCAGTATCGATTATATTTCATATTATCCCTTAACTACTCTTGAGGATTTCCAGCGAAATTATTGATATCACAAATCATTTGATTTATTATTTTTTTTGTGTACAAAATTTACTACACCATTTACTGCGCTCTCCAGAACTGCTTTTTTCTAGTCCGCCATGTCGCTTGATGTGGCCAAAAAAAAAAAAAAAGGTTTCCGAGACATAACATGGCTTAAAAGCAAGTTGTCTTCCACACATAGATCATGCAGGGTGGCTTTATTTGTAATTTTTTTTTTACCCAAGGTATTTTGAGGATTTTCCTGCAGCATTTTGTCTCGAAAGCCTCAATGTTCTTTCTTAATATTTGTGTGATAGTTCATGTTTTGCATCCGTACATTGTCACCGGGAATACGTATGTTCTGAGGATCTTCAATTTTAATTCTAAGTATCGTGCCACACATTTTGCATACTATTAAGTTGCTGTACCGCTATCAGCAATCGTCTCCTTATGTCCAATGTACAGACCCCCATCGTTTGTTATAAAAAAAAGAACAGAACATTAAAAATAATTTTATAAATCCCCCTCTCCCCCAAAGAGGATGGGGAGAGTTGTACGAGAATTATCTCGTCACTTTGAAGGTGGGGTCCAGGTTTTTGTGACGAAGTGTGACGAGAGGTTAAAAAATCACGAAAATATCTTGACATAATATGTAAACAATTCCAGATAACATCGTACTACCCCATAATCCGTCAGCTTTTCAGAAATCCTGAGTCAGAGTCAATCTCTGTCTAACTAAACATAGCAACACTAGAATCCAGAGTAGAGACGTAGTTACAGTACAATTAGTTAAAAAAAATATTGTAGTGCGCAAATCGATTCCCACAGTTTGTTTCCCTTTGTTGTCGTTGGCACCATAGCCAAGCAACACACGATGTTTGTAGAACGATTGACATAACAGAGAATGTCCAGTAATCTTCCCGCTGCGTAATAGGCGTTTGGAGAGAACATTCTAGTATACCATACATTCTCGTTTATTGCTGCGCTAGTATCTGTGACTTATGTAGAAATAAATAAAGTATGTTTTGTTTCGTTTCTGTTCTGGAGCTATCACAAAGACACTACCTATTGATGTTTTTATCGATCCTTGGATTATTGGCGTTAAATTTCTTAGCTTACCGGTACTTCAGTTTTACTTCTTTATTTATTAATGATACTCTTCTTGGTTTATTGTCAATAATGTTGTTGGACTTTTGCTGCTAATCTCATTTCTGTGTTGGAGTGTACCGTCAAACTATCGGTAGGAATTCTTCTCCACAAACAGAAAGGATTGACAAAACTACTGTACTGTAAAATTGTCACTGCCGAGACACAAAGCGTAAGATACATGCAATAAATAATATCATCAGAAAACTGACCTGCACAACATGGCGGGCACAGCCATCAATCCTTCGGACATCTATACTTGCCTTGTGTTTCTCCGTAGCTGAATACGCTGCACCAGTCTGGAAAAACTCTGCTCATGCGAAACTAGTTGATACAGCAATAAATGAGGCGGGTCGGATAGTATCAGGGTGCCAAAGACCCACCCCTATTGATATAATATACCCCATAATTGGCATAGCACTCCCCGTGATCCGAAGAAGCGTCGCAGCAGAAATCCAACGAGAAAAACAGGACCCAAGGGACCCAATGTTTGGACATCAGGCACAAAACACTAGACTCAAATCCAGACATAGCATTCTAAAAACAACAAACCCCATACAGACAAACCCTGAAAGTCGCCGTATCGAGAGGTGGCACGAATTGGTAAAGGCCCCAGAGATGGAACGTCGGGAGGAACCTGCTCCAGTAATCATCAACCATACACAACATGGAAGTCACTGAACAGACTCCGAACTGGTGTATCACGGTGCAAGAAGAATATGAAGCGATGGAATGACGGCAGATGTGATTGTGGCGCAATACAGGACCCAGACCAACCGATGACCTGCCACAACCTCCAGGAAGCATGAAATAGGTACGACTTGCTGGAGGCAAAATGACAAGGCAATCCATGTCGCTGAATACTGCATGCAAGATATATAACGTGCTGCTTGGACACGGAAAGTAAGTCATAAGGGAGTACATTACCACTGACCACCCACTGACCAATAAATCCACATTACAAACAGATATACACACAAGCATCCATACACTGGCCAAGACGTCTTGATATCGCCCAAAGGACTATGGTATGTGGTGAAAGGACCCTGCCTTAGTCAGTAGAATCCAGAAAGGCAGACCTTTAATCAAACATAAACAATGTTACTGGTAATATCTTTGGTGTATCCCCTGCATTGCCATTTATCTGATAACTGCTTTGGCTATTTGTCTACATTATCAGTGACATATTGTCGCTATGTCGGCTGTACACACATCGCTATGAAACTGTTGAGCACCCTCTTTCGGAATGTCCTGCGCTTGTTGGTGTTGGAAAAGAGGTTCTTCCGTCGAGGCTTGACAAAATGGAACACTCTGTACGTAACTAAACAACAGTTCACTTGCAGATATCACTATATGACATTGGGTCAAAGGGTAGGAGTTAATAGGTTGATGAATTTTAAAAAAACTAACCAACCTTAAGTCTTTGGGATATTGTAGTTATGTCTTTGGAATATTGTCGCTATGTCTTTGGGATATTGTCGTTATGCCTTTCAAATATTGTCGTTATGCCATGGCATATTGTCATTATGGCTTTGGGATATTGTAGTTATCTTTTTGAGGAATTGTCGTTATGTCTTAAGATACTTGTCGTTAAGTATTAGAATATCGTCGTAATATCTTAAGATATTGTTGTTAATTATTGGAATATTGTCGTTAAGTCTTAAGATATTTTCATTAAGTATTGGAATATAGTCGTTATGTCTTGAGATATTATCTTTCCTCTCCTTTGACGTGCTACCGAGACAGTTGACATACCTGTCTTGTCTTACATCCTATCAAAACACGGTATCCATTGTATCATGTACTGTTCTGTAACTTTAATATCGATGTCACTGCACTCACGGCAGACCGCAAAGTGCTTGGTATCTTTCGCATATAGCAGTGGATAAGAATGCTGATTGTAACCACAGCTCCGTCCTCTAAAAAAACATAACCAAAAATGTTATAGACTATCAAAAATTGGTTCCATCGCAGAATAGATAATTTGAAATGATATGATACGACAACTAATGTTCTACTTTTCGAAAGAAACAAAGTTACATAACTATAGTTTTGAGCATCTTGGTCTTATCTCTGTTAACTGTTCTGTGTTTAGGTAGCTTTTTGTCACGTTGCTAGTAAAACCTGGGTTGTGAATGACGAGTGACCGTGGTGGTGGTTTCCCCATTGCTTGACTGTGGATGGAGCCTAAGGTGCAATTAACCGACCTCGGTGCAGACCTAACTTTCGCTCTTACATTATCTTCTTCTTCTTCTTCTTCTTCTTCTTCTTCTTCTTCTTCTTCTTCTTCTTCTTCTTCTTCTTCTAGTTTGGCTTGGCTTCGTTTGTTCTCAATCTCCCGCTACCAAACCATGAAAGAGCTTAAGTGGCAGAATGGAGTCCAGAGAACGGAATGCGTTATGTCGTAGTTTACAGCTTGACTGCGATATTTGCACCTTTCGGTCCAACACATCCGACTTCAAACGGCATTTTTGAGTACCGGGTTAGCATTCCCTTTTCGATTCCTTCTCATTCGGCAGTCTGTCCTGTTGCAGCCTGTTGTCCAGGATCACCGCGTGGAGGTGTAGAAGGGTCTTGGCAGCTCTGGCTCGCTGGCAGTCAGCTATGGGTCGCTGACCACTGCAGCTCATGCACTGCTCAGCATCTTGATCCCTTCTTCTGGTTTCATTCTGAAAAGAACGTGTGTGACGTTGTATTGTAGTTTACAGCGAAACTACGATATCGCCACCATTCAGCCTAACACATCTGATTTCAACACTACATTTTTAGGTCAACCAGCATCGCATAGACGGGCCCAAGAGGACGACCCAAAACAATAATCGCATGAGAATGACCGCTGTAGCCATGTGTTAAAATGGGGAACAAGAAGGTACACGTCTAATCAAATCCTTATGAACGCCTGCTGCTCAGACATTATGCAGACCGAACCAACGCTCTTCTCCATTATCAAGTGTGGTTAAATCCCCAAAGGGCTAAGCCTAAATTGATTAAGTCTCTCAAGGCGACCAGCGACAGAGCTTGTCCGACTCTATTAGACGAAGTTTCCTTTTTCTAGGACAATCTATTATTTATGTATCGTTCTGCCTGCCTGCTTGCTTCCCCTGGCGGTCAATAATGATTTATCATGTTTAGCTATAACTCAAATACACGATGTTTAATTGTTATGTATACCAACAGTAAAGTTTGAATAAAAGACTGGCAGAGTGTACACTTTACACGGTGATGATACAAGGTTCTGTCACGATTATTGACAAGCTCCAGTCGACCCAGCAGGCGGTTGTGCTTTGCTCGGCTTATTCTGCGTGTCACTCACTACTACGGGATCACGTCGATCCCTCATCTCGTTAGCCGGATGCCATGAAAACAGCCTGTTTCCAGGGAGGGTCACGAGGAAGCCGAGATGATGGTCTTGCCAGTATATTTTGCCTGACCCTAACATCTCTGATCAGTATGTATTGGCTGACCAGACGTTAGTCTTCCTCCCCTGATAATTGATTAAATTATCCTTTGTTGCTTTTTAGTCTCAATGTCCTTTTCCGTAAGCATGGAATGTTTCCTATTTTGTCTTTCTTCTTTGTTCTGTCCTACAGTCCTTCTTTATGATTAAAATATAGATGTATCCGGTACACTAAAATCAACTTTCAGGTAACCATACATTCAGAGCCGTCCCTTCAATAACGCTTTAGACTTGTGGTGAGATTGATTGAGTTCAACCATTGGTTTAAAATTGAATTCAATGACAAACGCCGGGAACAGCTTCATTTTTAGCTTACCTTTTATTACTATAAACCAGAATTAGAGTATTAAATTAATTCATTCACTATCCAATATTTTGGGACTTTGGATACAATTATTCTTGCAATATAAGAACTGCCATAAAAACGTACAGGTACCTTTATAAATGCAAGAAAATGTTGTATTTGAGAAAGATGTATGTATAGTTCATGTATGAAAATTTGTAAGGCCAATGTATCAGCTTTACGGTATTGTAAGAACGTTTAGGAGTCAACATGTCGGCTCTACGGAGTGAATCAGATAAGGTAGTTCCATAACAGACACTGCTGTCTGGGATGAAGTGTTAGTTGCCTAATTAAATGGTTCAACAGGTTGTTAATGAGGTGCGCTGGCCAGTTCCCTTCCTCGCTGTCTTTCCTTACCTAAAAGTAAACCAGCTATCCATTTACAGATGTGTCGACTGAAGCATGCCAGTAACAGGTGTTGAACCCCGCGCATTTGCCGCGAAAAGAGAGTGCTCTACCAATACGCTAATCGGACACTCGGTATTATATTATAAATGGGAAAGCAAATTGGTTTTCCCAGTTAATTCATTTCGTATTTACGATCCATGTGAAGCGCAGGACCACCATTACAGCTGTCGTTGTACAGCAGTCCTCTTTAGGAGCGTTTGTAGTGGTAGTTTCTGTAATAGCTGGTTTACATAATAAGATTGCCAGACTCATGCACAACTCTCAATGGTCGTCTTTTACATTCTTAGAAGGTTACAGTGAACACGTTCTTGGCATCTATGGTTTTTCTTCTTCTTCTTCTTCTTCTTCTTCTTCTTCTTCTTCTTCGGGGATAATCCCCGTTGTATCTTAGTTTGCAACGGGTCTCCTATATTTGCGCGTGTTTCAGCTGGATTTTTTAGGTGCCAGGATTGTCTTCCCACTGCCATCACTATTTTCTTAGCCAGACTTCACTTATACAGCCTGTGTACAAGGCCGCCACTTGGAGCCTGGATATGGTCTGGATCGCTGACCCTGATGCAAGCAGCTGGCTATACGTCAGTTGCAACTTTCATCTCATTCACTGTGTTGCATCTTCAGTTCCTTGTCCCGTCACCACTTGGGTGTTTTCACAGTTCATTGAGTGATAAACACAGCAGCTGCACTCACATCGCTGTAGCAAATTAATCAATATTAAGATTGATTGACTTATGTTATTGTTTGTCTATCATGGGCAATGAAGACTATGCTCTCTGCTCATCTATTTTAAATATGTAATGTTAGTCTGGATACGAAGCTGACGATCCTGATGCGGGTCTGAATAGATTCAGAAAATTGTGGGCAGAGAATTTTCGCTTGAAGGTTTTATTTCATGTACTTTTCTAACCTGTCTCCGCTGTTCAGCTGTTACTTTTCTGGATGCCTCGCACGACGCTGCACATTTACAGACCAAACAAACTATTTTGAGCACGCTTTTGTCGTTGTTACCAAAAGTTGTAACGGGGAAACTAAAATTGTTCAAGTCTCCCTGATACGTGATTATTTATATATCGTTATGTAGCATAGTGAGAACAGTGTATCTATTACAAGAAACACGTTTAAACATGCATTCTAGCAGTAGTAGATGATAATCCATATTGCTTTAGATCACGTGTCAACAAACTATGGCCTGCCATAATATTTTATCCATCCAGCAGGGATTTTAATTAATAAATCTAATTTCAGGTAACTTTTACTCAAAGGCAAAGGCCGCATTCCATCGTAGACGATGATGGCATAATTTATTTTGCTAGCGCTATTTTAAGTAAGGATTAACTGCGCTACTTTTTATCCTCACTCTCTCGTCTCGAGCCGCCCTACCCCAGTGGCAAGTCAAGGACAATCCGACTAGGAGGTGACTATGAGATGTAGGGGACTCCGCATCAAACACCCGTGAAAATTGACGGCGGAGTCCGAAGTCGAACCCACACCACCTGATCACGAGGCCGACGGCTTAACCACTTCGCCATGGAATCCCTTAACTGTTACTGAAATTGAAATAATTGCAATTAATTTAAAACAAATAATAGCCTGCTGTTTTCATATGCCGATGTCAACGATTCTTTCTTCCAATCAATTTCTAAGGTTCTCAAATTTACACTCCTGTGTAATATCGCAATGTAAATACGCATCCTTTCAAAGTAATTGTCACATTTCTCTTTTGTTGTAGACCATTTCAAGATTCTTATTTTTTTTTTTTAAAGACGAATCAAATTCAAACTGGTCAATCATTTATACAACTTATTTTTTGTTTTGTTCCGTTGTCCCTCGAATATGCGTCAAACATACAATGTGGTCTTTGTGTAACAAAGTTTGGAGGTTTCTGCTTTAAAACACGAGGTTGTTAGTTCCATCCATACACAACCAGGTTTCCTGCAAGTGAGACAGCTGCAGCAATCGTAAAAAGACTATTTATGAAGTATTTACTCCGATAGAAACAAATATGTATTAGTTCAGCATCTTTAAAGATGTATGGTACATAGAACACACATAATCTGATATAACGGTATCATGCGACCCTTTACTAGGAAGATATCGACTTACAATATTTAGAACTGCGAACCTGCCACTACAGACTCAACTGAAATATCTGTCAACGCCACAAAAGGGGTAGAGTGACAGCATGAGCTTCTTTGGCACCAATTTGATGTATAAACTATGTCAACGAAAGAAGTTTCAGACGCACCGCCAGTTGTGTGAAAGAAACAGAGGTAGTTATATGAGAGAAGAGGACGAAAAAGTCTCAAATACCAAAGATGTACGCACATACGCGTGTAGGTTCACTATTTACGTACGGTAACCGTGCATTTGTCATACTCTTACTTCCAGGTACCACATAAGCATTTATATATTTTACAGCTCTAAATTATAACTAAGTTTTTCCATCACTTTGCAGATCGTAACATCAGATAATAAAACAAAGGCATGTATCTATTTTGTTCTCGCATTTCAGTTCATATTTCCATTTGTATTCAATAATCCAAACATGAAACATATCACCACAAATACACTGCTTGATTTGGACTTGGCGCCATCTTAGGGCCTGCACATAATCATGTCGTCTGTGACCATATTTATGCTTCAAATAATGTTACTTATCTCATGTTGGTAAACTGTTTCATTTTATTCACTTTCTTGCACTGATTTATAATTTATTGTCGCTTGATAGCGCATGTTTCGTCTAACATATGCTCATGCTGAACATTTAATTAAAATATTGAAAGCCGAAATTGGAATTGGATTAATAATTAGTGTTGAGTGGGGACTTGTGAATTAAATTTAATCTTCTAGTCTAGTCTAACTCTAACTCATTAATCATTGATTAAGCAAGCTATTTAATTCGTAAATTACTTCTTTACTCGTCTTGATGAATTCTCTCTGGCAGCGAATTTGTAATAGATCTTATATCTCGGGACATACTAAAAAGAAGGTGGACTTGAGTCCACCTCGCTGTAGTGCAAAGTTCAAAGTAGCACGGTTTCACAGCAGGCTCAGCATTACAGGGATCAGCCTCAAGTCAAAGTATTGAATAATTGATCACCTCGTTGTCCAAGCTGCTGTAACACAGCCTGTTTCCAAGTGCATGGCGTGGGCCTGAGGTGAGAAAGAAAGTTTTGGTCAGTATGATTCACCTGACCCCGACATTAGTCACTTGGCTTCAAACACATATAATTATCACTTGAATTCTGAAAATGACATTTCTAAATAAAATAGGCACTTAATAGCAGTTTAGTTGCTCATTCAAGTTCTGCTAATTCACATGTCCGCTAATTCACATGTCCGCTATTTCACATGTGTCTTGGTAGGCTCTACTCGTGGCTTAGTTACTACGTGTGTCGTATATTTGGGAATTTATGTGATTTAGAAAAAGAATTAATAATTATGTAAAAGAAAATGGAGAGTTAATCAGTTTTTAAATTATACAAGAACAAAAAGTGATAGACTGAAAGATCAGCTGTATGTAAGTTACTCAGTCTGTCCTTTACAGTTCTTCAGTCTCTACTTTTTCTTCTTTCATTTTATGTTACTATATTGTGTTATTTAAGCTTTGGTATTTTACCCAGAGGTAAGTTGCAAATTTTAAAAACTAAATGAATATTAAAGAATATTTGTTAAACCTATACCTTCATGTACAGCTAAGCATTTATTCAATTTCTGTAATCTAGACTAGTAATCTAGACTAACAAATTGTTTGACAGTAGGCATGCAACTTGCGTATTATGTCCATTATAACGTCTTTAACTAACAATTATTTTATGTTTATTATAAATTGTATATTTTACACTCAGTAATATGTTCTAATCCTCAATTGGATCATGGGATTCTTTACTGGGGAGGAAAGAATAGAACCACCATCTCCCATGCATGTCGTAAAAGGAGACCAGCGACATCACCATGTAAAACAAATTTGCTACAGAAACCACCACTGCAAAAGCACACCTTCGGCGCAGGCTTCCTAAAGGAGGCTAACTGTAGTGGCGTCCCTGTACTCTTACAGAGTGAAAAGGGACAGGATGAAGACTAATAGGTTATGAGCTATGCATACACTCCCAATCTCAATTAGAGGAGATAAACAGTGGATACATACACTCATTGTCAAAATATTGTTTACCGTAACAAAAATCCACCCATATTACATTAACTGCGTTGAAAAGAATTGGACTAATTAAATCATCCAAATAACTTGTAAAAGGTGACTATAGAGGGTTGTGCACGGCGCTAGCGACCTTAATATTTAAACATGTTACAACTGATAGTAAAGTAAGGGTTTATTGCATAGTAGTTATGCTCTGTCGGGAAATGTCGCGAAACTTGTTAGAAACTTCAGCATACTAAGCCACAGTTGTTTGAGGTAGGGTGACCAGTTCCTTTCCTCACTATCTTTTACTTCCCTAGTCATATGCCAGATACCCATTTACAGCTGGGTTGACTTGAGCATGACGGTCATGGGAGTTTAATATACTCTACCACTGCTGTTGGTCCCTTTTAAAGGAAACTGTTTCCAAGCATATGCAGTCATTCCTCTTTTCGCTGTAATGTGAAGCATAGGTGTTAATTGCATCGTCCAATTACAGAAAGCCTACATCTGAGCTTTTGCTGTGGCGAATAATAAAGCTTCAGGGGTAAGCACCCTTAATTCTTTAGTCCTCTAAATCGTCCCTTGCAAACCTCAGCAATGGAAATAGATGCTAGGTGTAATGATAGCTTAATCTGGATGCACTGCATCAAATCACTACCTGTAATCAGAACAAATCACATCATCCTCTTCTATATACTGGACATTAAATATTAGCTGCCGTGTGGGGGAAAATGATAAAAGTAATTAAATTCCTACCCAATATGCAACTTACCTTTCCCACAGGGCAAATAAAATAATTCCTCACAAAAAATATACTGAAATCCTTTGGCTACCTGACAGCAGGCATACACACGTTTCAATACGAGGATTCCAAGTAGTATTCCAAGCAACAACAAAAATCATTTCAGGATTAAAAGCATGGTGTTCTTTTAAGGTTGTTTGATTTGACGAGCTGGAGCATACTAAAGAAATATTAGGTGACATCTAATATTCTGTTTTTTATATGTAAAATGCATAATATTTTCTGCTTAAAAAATGGCCGTGCTTGAAATGGATTCTAATTATATTGTTTTCAGTAATTTGATTACAATACATTTCATTTTCTTTAATTGCTACTTCAAGGCATGTCAAGCATATTTACTTTGTTTTACTTATTGTGTTTTTTCCAATTCATAATAACTTCACTTTGCATTTTCCTTTGAAATATGAGCAAAGTACTGCAATGGTCACTCTCCACCAATTCCAGTTTGGGTCATCATCTTGTGCTCTACTCATGTGACTCCACTGTCATTTACCAAGTGGTCTTTGGTCTCTTCACTTTTTCCTCTTTTATACGATTTCCAGTGCACTTTGTGAATGGATATATTTTGAGCTTTCTTGCAGAGGAGTGTCTGATCCAACTCATCGTTCTCTCCTTCATTTCATAATATGAAAATGAAGTCAAAAAGTAACCTTAATATTTTGTAATTAGCAGAATATGCATATTAAGGTTATTTTGTGGCTCGTCCTTGTATAATATGGTGAAACTGCGTTGGTACTGAAAGTAAAAATAAAGAATATAAAAAATATAGTATTGATCAAGGGCTGAAGAATCATCCCAATGAATGAGCTGACTGCAGTCTGCAACTCATAGCTGACTGCTTGCATCAGGTTCAGCGAACAAGAGCTGACCAAGACACCTATTCTGCCTTCAAGCAGCATCCGTGGAAACAGGCTACACTTGTGTAGTCTGGCAAAGAGAATGAGTCACAGTGGGAAGGCAAACCCAGTGCCAAAAAATCCAGCTGAAATTGAATGGATCAGGCCGAAAAGCACATCTATCACAGTCTCTATGTAAACTATAACACATCGTCCTTTTCAGGATGAACGTCGAAAAAGAAGATAACCGCATGTGAACAAAAAATATGAACTAAACCTATGTTAAGACCAAAAACCCTTCATCAGTGACAAAGAACAACACAATGAAAAAAAATTAACATATTAACATATAAGGGTACTTAGCTACGAATAATAATGTTATTTGTCCTTGATGGCCATCTGGTCTCAGCATAGGTATCATTCATGTTCGTGGTCTATGACCCATAAAAGTCTATGCTGTTATACTCTCCAGTATCTTAACTTAACATCTTTATACTAGTTTTGAAGACTCTGCATAGTTTCATTTACATTTCCTTGTCGTAAAAGCTATGTGAACGTTGCCCAGATATCTGTGGTATGACACTATATTCACTTTAAAGTTCTTCCTTCATTCTCTCTATCCATTCTGCAAACATGCTACTTAGATTCTTTATATATTTGTTGTTGTATCCTTGTCAGATCTATATTTGCCAAAACTTCTTGCTAACTGATACGAAGTATGTGTATGAGACACCTGTTTATGGAAGTCTGCGGCCTGGATATGAAACTCACTTTCATAGTATTAAAACATGGACAAGTACGGTTCATACGAACAATAACACAACATACGAGATGTGTTCAAATTAAGCTGGACCAAACTACAAGAAGTGAACATATGTACGAGGCGCATGATACACCTCTGGTGTAAACAGTACATATCAACCGTCAAGTTTGGAAAATTTCATTATCCTCAGACTCATAGTTTCTTCAGCAGACCGTTGAAAACATGGCGGGTGTGATACGGAATCTGTCCATAGTTGATCAGTGAGCGGTGATATGGTTTCTAACAGCTGAAGGATGTCGACCAGTTGACATTCATCACAGAATGCAGGCAGTGTATGAAGACAACAGTGAACACGCCTCATACATTACAACCAAAAGTTTTTTTTATCAAAGACAAAAGAATACACATGAAAACAACACACAAATTGCAGAAGTAATGGTGAACACATAAAAAGACACTTTCACCCAAAAATGGCTGAACTCGGCAACACAGATGATTGATCCCAGCTAAGTATCGTTTTATGTGTTCCTCACTTCAATGATTTGTTACTTATTTTCACATGTATTGTTCTTTATCCCCGACAAATGACTTATTGTTATAATGTAGGTTTCGTCCTTGTTCTGATGCTGTATGTACACCATACTTGTCTATGTTTTTGTACTCAAAGGTATCTTAAATCTTAAGAGGTATTTTGATCAAATTTCCGTTGCAGCCTTGCCTTATTACCACTTTCATATTAAAGTCATTTTTTTACTCTCCAATAGAAGTGTAAGGCCCCCACCACAGTGGGATCCTTGCAGGAAGTCTGTATCATGAAAGCATTTATGTGATCATATGATTGCTTAGGGAATAGCGTGGGATAGTGGTTAAGTGACACGGCTCACAAACCAGAGGTGCTGGGTTCGATCCACAACACAGCACCGGCCATTACCCTAGGGAAACAAACACTTAGAAAATGCAGGAGGAAGCAGACCCTTACATAAAATGCATGCCGAAGTCGGATACACTGGGCCGACAGGCGCTAAATAAAAACATACTGCAACGCACACCTCCTTGGGGAATAGAGAAATAAGGCACACACACCCCCCCCCCCCCCCCCCCCCCCCCAAATGATTGACGATTTATTTTCATTTTTGCCCCAAGTTAATCACATGGCCACTATTTCAGCTGGCTCGTTAGCAAAAAGCCTACATTCAAGGATAAGCAATTGCACTTTCATAACAATGGTTTCCGTGCTAAAACCTGATGTGTCGTGCGAAAATATGCAGATGTCGCAGCCTTGCTGTAAAGTATGACACAACATCACAACGTCCTTTTCATGATGAACCCCAGAAAGAAAGAAAGAAAGAATGACAATGGTTTTGCGTGATAATGTTGCTAGTCCCATGCATAACTCTCTTAACATGCCTTTTAGAACAGTCTTGGACGATTACAGTGGTTCTATTTGTTCAAGTCGACTACCACTTGGGTGATGTGCTTATCTGATTTGTTTGGCACCCCATTTTACACGGCCGATTGACAGTCACAAACACAACCTCACATAGCCACTTCTGGGATATGCACAGAAGAGACAAGTAGTACTATACCAAGAGGTCACACATCTGTTCAGAATCTATGAGCGAGGTGTGATGTTGGATAAACATAATGTACGAAATTGTGCGTAATAAATAGGACACTGGTACTGAAGCCTTGGACAATCTTTATACAGTAAAATGTCTAGGCGTCGCAGAACAATTTCTAGGTTGCAAAGCAAACAAAATGTCAAGTAAACACAGAATAATTTTTAGACGGCATTGCAAAATTTATAGGCGACACCGCAAAATTTATAGGCAGCACAGCAACATTTATAAGTGGAGCAGCTAATTTTCTTGGTGGCACAGGAAAATTTATAGGTGCCACAGCAAAATTAATAGATGCCGGGGTCTTTGTGAATGACAAGGACAAGAATAGCACCACTGCCTCACAGAGAGCATGTCGTAAGAGGCGACTAACTGTGTGACATGGTATAACACCAGCCATGATTAGTTGGTTTGTTTAGAGCAGCATAGATGGCGCCTAACAGGCTGCGGGCCTACTTTGCTCTAGTGTTTGAGTCTATTAAGATGCGATGGACTCGCACATCGGTTAACCAACCTCCGTAAGCGCTTGTCCCAACGCTGCAGAGTATTAAGCTGCTCGAACCTAGTCGCTAAGCAGGAAATCTTTCTCCCGGCTACATCCAGCTCATACCAGAGCTGAGACCTGCATAGGGGCATCTGTCCTTGTAGAAGTACAGGTCGACTAAGAACAGTAAAATGTCTAGGTGGTTTCACAGAAAAATATCTAGGTGGTTACACAGAAAAATGTCTAGGTGGTTACACAGAAAAATGTCTAGGTGACACCAAAATTTCTATGTGACATTGCAAAATTTCTAAATACCACAGCAAAATTTCTAGGCGACCTCACACCCGGGATTTGTCATGCCCTATGCTATACTATCCTTTTCACAGACTCCCGTGGATACAAGTAGATAATCTAGTGCTTTTACCTAATCATATTTTATATTTGCCTTTAAAACGCATGATATTTTCAACTTTTATTACTGCATTTATTGTCAATTTATTCAGTATTTGGACATCATTGCATCTTATATTAAATTGTAGACTTCTAAAAGCATGCTTTGTTCAACTCTTCTTAAATTTCTTGGCATTTATAATAAAGCAATCGTTTTATTTATTCAGTATATGTCTTACATTCTTTATCTGTCTGTTTCTGATAAATTGATCATGTTTTTTTTCATATACTGTTTTATTCTTGTATCTAATTTATACAATTTGATTTCAACATGTTCTACATTTTAAACTTTTTCTATCTGTTATCTTACATAATAACGAATATCAAAACTTGATAGTTCCTAACACTTTAGAACAAATGTGAAAGTTAAAATGCTAACATAGTCAATTTTATTCTACACCTAACAGCAGTCTACTATAACTTTAAAAAAATAAGTTTACAAACAAAATTGTAAAACAATTATTGCAAAGTGGAAATATTAACATTATTTGTTATTTTTGTGTTAGTTTAATTATTTTGTAGTATTCTAGAACGTTACTCGTTACATTAATATAAAGTTACAAAAACGAAGATACAAGACAGTAAAATATGCACATTGTTGTACATTGGAAAGAATTGAAAGTTTAAAAAAAATATATTTGATTAGTCAATCACAACTCAATCAAAGGCCATTGTATCTCTCGGTGCATAGACCAGTGACCACATCTTACCAGCATACACAGTCCTGGGCTACTCTTTCTGCCTCTCTTCAGGTGTAATTATTTAATGGCAGTTCCCTCTCACATTCTCTTCTCCATGTATATTTAGATCTACCTATTTCATTAGTAGACTTCTGAAATATTTGAACAAAAATACAATTTTATTTATTTTTAAATGTTCATCCCTAGTATTTTCTCCATAATGAAGATTGTGTATTTAAATGCAATAATCATCATCAAGTAGCATGCCCTTTGCAGAACGTCGCTCTCACGATAGTCTTTCTGTAGAAAAACTCTGTCTTCCGGCCTGCACCAAGGTCAAATCCAGTGTCTCCTTGATGTTCCGGGTACATTGTCTTCTCGGTTGGCCCCTGTCTCGCTTTCCAGTGACCATGCCCTCCATAACCACTCTCTCCAGCCCGTTGTGTGGTTTGACATGTAAAAAAAAACTAAGTTTTTGGCTCATTGCGTCATTAATGAGCCAATTCTCCTCCACATTCAGGTCTTGCCGGGTGGATTTGTTTGTTTTTCTTTGTGCATGGGATTTTCAGGACTCTTCTGTAGCACTGTCTCAAAAGCACCGATCTTCGCTCTTATTGCTTTTGTAATCGTCCACGTTTCACATCCATAGGTTGCCACAGGAAATATGCATGTTCTTAGTATCTTTAGTTTTAGTGCCTTGTTTGTATTATACCATAAGTTCTGCATACTCCTTAGCTTCTGCATTGCCATAGTCAGTCGTCTTCTTACTTCCTTTGTACATTCTCCAATGTTGTTTAGTATTGATCCCAGATATTCAAAATGCAATACAGATAATAATACAGAGACGACTTCAAAGACAATACTCTACATCTTTAATGTTTTAATTGCCTGAAAGAACATAATTTATCTCATTCCTGCAGGCCACTGCAAATAAATGAAAAAATATAACACAAAAAAATTATTTTGTGGGATGGAAAACAGACAGTATTTACAAATACTTGTGTACACACATAAATCATTTCAATTTCTTTATTCTGCGCAGGCACTCATATATGAAAGTCTTCCTTTTTGGTTGTCATTTCTGTTCACCATTTTTCAGAGCCATACAATAGAACTGACTTTACATTGGTGTTAAAGATTTGTATTTTTGTGTTGGGCTTACTTTCTTTTGATTTCCATAAGTTCCAAGGGCTATGAAACCCCTTCTGGTATTTCATTTTTTTGGGTTGAAATTGTTGTCTAAACGTCCTACTTTGTCTAAATTGCTTCCAAGAAATATTAATAATTCCACGTCTTGTAGGAATATGTCTCTCAACATATTCCCTTCTCCTTTTTTTCCTTCGTTCGTTCTCAACAAGGCTTTGCTAGTAGCTGTAATGTAGTCTGGAGAACGGAATGCTTTGTGTCACTAGTTTACAGACTGACTGCAATGTTTGTACCTTTCGGTTTGACACAACCGTCTTCAGCAGAAACATATTCTAATTGTCATCAGTTGCATTTTTTCACATAATCATTGCTTGTTCTCTATGAATTATCAATTCTAATTTCTGTGACCTCTCATCAAGTATGCTTATTTTGTTTTGCATCCGATTGTGGTTATGAGACAGAAGAGCTAAGTCTTCAGCAAAGTCCAGGTCATCAAACTGTTTTTTCAAATTCTATTGAATCCCTTTTTTATTAGTTGATGATGTCTTCATAATCATAATCAATTCAATAACAGATAGAGAAATGATGTATGTTTGTTTATGTGTGTGTATGAATATGTATCTAAAACAGTTAGTCGGCCACAAACTGGTATGACATTGGTGAAAAATGTAGTTGATAGTTTCTAAATCTGTCATTAGGTGGCAGCAGCATCCAGCTTTGTAACTACCACAGGAGACAGACCATAATATAAATCACGTGCATGTGCACAGCTCAGATACAAAATGGTGTCTGTTCATGCTCACAGTTCAGTCATCAAAGAACAGTGTTCTGCCATGCGTTTATTATTAAACAAAAAACTTTCTGCTAAGGATGTTCATAAGGAAATGCTTTCTGTTTACTGTGAAAAGTAGGGGATGGCATGGGCTAGTGGTTTAGTGACATGGCTCACAATCCAAAGGTGCTGGGTTTACTTCCCAACGCAGCACCGACCGTTACCCTGAGAAGCTAACCCTTAGAAAATGCAGGACGAAGCAAACCCTTACATAAAATGCATGCCTAAGTCAGATGCACTGGGCCGAGAGGAGCAAAATAAAAACATAGTGCAACGCACACCTCCTTGGGGAATAGAGAAAGAAGGAGAACGGCAAAAACTTTTTTTTTAAACGCACAAAAAATAAACAAAATAAAAACTGTGATAAGTGTTTGTGGCATAAAGCGGTGCATAACGTGCAATTAATTTTCTCAAGGACGCTAAAAAAAACTGTTGATGAAGCCCAACCTGGTTATCCTGTTCAAATTGCAACTGTGCGGTGGGTGTGGGCGATGATTCGAGCTGACAGGCGAGTAATGATAGGCGGTGTAGCAATTACAATAGGGTGTTTGTTCGCATGGTTTAGCCTACAACATAATGCATGATCCCGCCTTGATGGGAGACATTTTGGGAATGATGGAAAGGTTGAACATGAAGTGCAAATGTGACGGAGACAGCAGATCAAAGACTTCTATTTCTGCAGGTTTTGGTGCACTGATAAAATGATGTGTATCAATGTTGGTGGAAAATATGTGGAGAAATAATGGACAATGAAAGTGAAATGACAAATAGTTTTCAAATTAATTTCTCATTTAGTTTTTTTTTTTTAAATAGCCATTTACTGACTTGCACAGCATTTTTGTCTAGAGTATTAAAACTTTCAAATGTTCAACCTCGAGCTCTGCTTTCCCATTGCATCTCTCTCTGCATCCTCTACCAAGGGTGATAACTGGTATGCAGTCTGTCATTTCATAGTCCGTGTGATTCCGTGAAGCATGTACTTGTACATTACCTTCACAGTAGGGGATTCATCTACATCCAATACCAATCACATTCCTTCATTCAGGATAATGCATATGTTCCAACTTTTCATACTATGATATATATATACATACATATATATATATATATATATATATATATGTTTCCAATATACAAATATATATATAGTCAAGTGTCTTCGTGGTTGACGTTGGTGACCATGTACCTCCATTTCCTCTTATCACGTGTGTCGGTTAACCCCTTAGCACCATTTGTACTTAATTTTAGGTTTTGTTGCTCCATGATGAAACATGTTATATCCAATGCGCTGGTGGTTTCCCGTTGCCTTCTGCCATTAGCCTTTGATAATCCAGTACCTCACTTCCAAGGCAGCAGGTGGTTTCAATCAGTTTCCCTTCTCCTATGTGAGCTGCCTTCCTAGGCTTTTGAGCCTCATCTACTTGGATAACATGACTCACACAATAACACAGAATTATAATCTAAACATGCATATTATATACATACAGACATTGAAAATAGAATTGTAAAATAGCTAGTTAGAATATACATAAACAGTGAATTAGTATTCCAAGTGCAGGAGCAACGACCATACTGTCTGACTGAAAACACACAGGAAACAGTGATCAGACAGAATGTGATGATATGTGCATATGAAACTTCTAAGTTGACATCATATATCTTTTATATGAGATTTTTTTCTAGTCTTTTAAATTGTAATCCATTTTTTTCAGTAGCCTCTTTTTGAAGTATAGGAGAAGTTCCGTAAGATGTAATCTTTCGTTTAGTGTGAGTTCTAACATCTTGCAAACACAAGCACGTTTCCAACATACAAATTTGCATCTTTGTCATAGTAATTGAAAACCCTTGCACATGTGTATGTCATTGCAACTGTTTGGCTGGTGTGGGAAGACGAAGATGTGAATGATAATTTGTTCAGAAATGATTTATATCGATTAATTCTTCTAGAATAATCATCTTAATTATCTGGAGAATTTAGTTTGGACACTAAGCTAGATAATCATACTGCTTTTACAAGTAGACAGCAAAACCTGTGAATAGAAAAATAGTTTTACGACTTTGTGATTTTGTAAAAGCATGTAATTTTAATTTAGTGCTTAAACAAAGTCCATTGTGATCATAGTTTGCTTTTTTATCTAACTATTAAATGCATTTTTATTGTCATTTTTGTTTGTGAATGTTCTGTAGACAGGACTATAGTGCACATATTTAAACACATAGAGTATGTAGATCCACATTAATTGTTAAACACATATCGCCTTTACAAAAATAACCAAATATTTGAATGGGTTCAACAAACTATAGAATGTTTTCTTTGAATGTTTAAAATGTCATAATTTGTTTGATCTTTTGTTCACAGGATGTTCCACCAGATTTATCAGTCTCGGTGTTTGTGCTAGAGCAAGCCCTCTCAGTGAGAGCTTTACAGGAGATGGTCGGTTCTTCAAATCAGGAATCCAAGGTGCTGTTCTTCATCTGGCTTACTGCCGTTTTTTGTTAGGTGTTGTTTTTTAACCTTTACTGAACCATTAGCGAAAAAAATGTGCCTGTGGCATTGTCTCTGTTTACTCACCGGTGGATTCATTGTGTTAACACCGGTTTGCTATAGAAACGGCTCAATCGAAAATAAGACTACTTCTTCCCAGCATTTTTGACTTTAGACAATTTTTTAATGTTCCTTTCTGTTTCTCATGGATTTCTCTGTTTTTGTTTGGATGGTTATTCCATTATTGATAGTGATGGAAGTTAAGTTGTTGCAACGGATTTTTCTGAGTTAGACCTGTTCAGTTTGCTTATGTAGATATTATAAATAGTGGAAACTAACAGATATGCCGATCTGGTTAAGAACACTATCAGTGCTTTTATGGCAATTTTGTGTATTGACAAGTCGTCTGGTGTACCTGAAAGTGCTAAGTCTAAATGTTTGTGATGTACAAATGTTTGTTTGTGATGTACAAATATTTGTTGTTTAATAAAGACAAATGCAACCTGTTAACCGTTTTGAGAACAACACCTTTACACTGGGCCATTAATAAAAAAAAACAACCTTACACACAAACCAAGCTCGAAAGAAATCAGAAGAAGACTAGCCATGGCAATGCAGAGACTGAACAGCCTGAAGAAATTATGGCAGAGCACCAACAAACTCATAAAAGTAAAAGTCTTGAGAGCCTGTGTTTTTCCTGTGGCAGCTTATGGCTGCGAATCATGGACGATTACCAAAACTTCCAGACAAAGAATCGAATCCTTCAAGTCAAAATGTTACAGAAAGATCCTCAGAATACCCTGGACAGAGAAAAAAACAAATGTAGACATTCGGCAAGAGTTGAGCATAGAAGAGAACTGGTTTATCAATTCCATTATGACCAGAAAATGCAAATACTTTGGTCACATCAAGAAACACAATGGTCTTGAGAGAACAGTGATGGAAGGTACGGTGCCAGGCAAAAGAGGAAGGGGTAGACCAAGAAGACGATGGCACCAAGATATCCAATAATGCCTGGGTATGACTGTGGCAGAGGCTGGAGGTTTGGCAAGAGAACGAGTTTCTTTCAGACAGACTGTGATGGGAGCGACGTTCTATAAAGGACATGCTACATGATGATGATGATGACACACAAACCCCCCAAAAACTTTCTTAATGGATCGATTAATTGACACATTATCAATCAATAAATGTCACAAATCAGTGACATATTTTTCTGAACAAGTAAATTACATGTCAAAATTTACATTATTAATTGACACTAGAGTGTGTTTATTGTATGAAACTCATTTTCAGTTTTTCTTAAATGAGAGATTTTTAAGTCAGTGCAGCAAAAGTCCAGAGTTAATTTTGTGCAGCAGAAAATATGATAATCAGATTATGTTGGAAGACACAATACTACAAGAGATGGATCATTCATCTATCTTGGTAGCAATAAATACAAAGTATATTTGTTGTATATTGTTGGGATTCCAGAATTACAGTTATGAGGAACGACTCAGAAAAACCGGCCTACAGTGTCTCGAAGAGAGAAGAATTCGTGGTGACTTAATACAGGTTTATAAGATGATCAGAGGAATGGATAAATTAGACTATAACAAGTTTTTTAAAATACAGCCACCTACAATAACACGAGGGCATAGCTACAAGCTGACTAAGGAGAGGTCCAGGTTAGATATTAGGAAATATTTTTTTAGTCAGAGAGTGGTGTCTGCTTGGAATGCATTGCCAGGGGAGGTAATGGAGGCAGGGACAGTTAATGCATTTAAGAATAAACTGGATGCGCATAGCTTTTAGAGCAAGGTGATGTAAATGTGACTGGTTGTATACATACTCTGCAGGGTCTTGTAAACCAGTATAAAGACGTTAAGTTTCGAATGTCCACGATGAGTAGCTTTACTCTTTTGTGCACACTGAATAGATTGTTTTGTGGTGGGTTGCAGTAGCTTTCCTCACATCCCGAGCATGCTGATGAAGGTGTCGCTCACTGCTAGGGGGATCACATCAATCCCTAACCTCATGAGACAAAGTACGAAGTACAGATAGCAATGTCAATTTGAAAATGGAAATGTTTCATTGCACCTGGGCTCCCCTATGTGTATTTAATCCCTTTCATTGCTGGTACTGCCAATTACAGAGTTCAACTCCATAGCCCCGGCTTTTCCGCAAATTTTTTCTAATTCATCAGGTCTTCATTTAGACCTGGGCCACCTGGAAGAAGTGGTCATACCATGAAAAAATCCATGACCTGTCCAGTCTGCCAAATTGAACATAATTTGATTTTAACTGACTCTTCAAGCCCCAAGAGCCAGCTGTCCATAGAGAATATCCTTTGGCAGCCTCTCATCTTCCATATGTTAAACATTCCCCAACCATCAAAGGTGTGACCGATTTAACAGTGAGTCCATCCTGGGATGTAAAATCACATTTATGTGGCACTCTCTCTTGCCCCCAATCCTCAATATATGGTGTAGGCACCTCATGTGAAAGGTGATGAACCAATGCTCCTGCTTAGTGTAAGTGCTCCAAGTCTCGCTTCCATACATGAGAGTGCTAAGAATGCAGGTTTCTTCTTCTTCTTCGTTCATTCTCAATCTCCCACCACCAAACCCCGAAAGGGCTTAAGTAGCAGAATGTAGTCCAAAGAACGGAATGCGCTGTGTTGTAATTTACAGCTTGGCTGCGATATTTGCACCTTTTGGTCCAACACATCCGACTTCAGCAAGCATTTTTTGAGTACCGGGTTAGCATTCCCTCTTCGATCCCTTCTCCTTAGCCAGTCTGCCTTGCTGCAGCCTGTTATCCAGGATCACCGCGTGGAGGTGTAGAAGGGTCTTGGCAGCTATGGTTCGCTGGCCCTGACGCTAGCAGTCAGCTATGGGTTGCAAACCACTGCAGCTCATGTGCTGCTCAACATCTTGATCCCAGAATGCAGGTTTGATAGATCCAGACTTTGCTGTAGTGAGACAGCACATTATTTACTCAGGCTCTCTTCACCCTGCGAGCCGTGACTGTGCTCACCCTGGCAAGCCTACTTTCTATGTCCAACTCGAGTGAGATTGTTGCTGATGGCAGACCCCAGATAAGTGAATGTTTGAAAATAAAATAAATCCACCATAAAAATTCAGATCTTAAAATCCAATGTAAAGTCGATCCTAATGTATGGCTCTGCTATATGGAAAACATACACAATTACAATGACAAAGGACAGGACACACATTATAGAAAACTGTGTTTAGCAGAACAAGACAGTCTTTGCTCTGAAATCCCCGAGGTAGTAGAAGTAGAGGCATATCTAAACACTGATGGAGAACACAATTGTGACAAACATAAAGGCAGCAGGAAGGACGTGAACATAGCCGGAAAGGGAGTTTCAGGACAGAAAGACTTCTTGAGTGTATGTTGAAGGTCTATGCTTCGTAGGGAGCAGAAAGACTTTGATTGATTGAGAGTACATGCAAAGCTTTAGGGTTGTGTTATGTAGAATTTTCTTCTTTGGCGTTCATCCTGATAAGGATGTCTTGACATTGTAGTATAGTTTACAGCGAGGCTGCAATATCAATGGCTTTCGGCCTGACACATCCGAATTCAGTGGGCTTTTTTGGGTACTTGGTTTGCTTTTTTGCTACGATCCCAATTCTCTTAGCCAGACTACACTTGTGCAGATTGTTTCCAGAGCCACCGCTTGAAGGCAGCTTAGGGTCTTGGTCAGCTCTGGTTCGCTGACATTGATGCAAGTAGCTAACTCTGAGGTCTGTCTCCCAAGGATTTAAACTGAAACATGTAATGTACGAGGCGTGTTCAAATAAAACCGGACCTAACTGCACCAAGTGAACATACGTATGATGCGCATAATGACGTCACTTCTGATGTAAACAGCACATACCAACCGTCAAGTTTGCAAAATTTCATTATCCTCTGGCTCATAGTTTCCTCAGCAGACTGTTGAAAATATGGTTGCTGTGATACGGAATCTGTCCAGAGTTGATCAGCTAGCCGTGATTCAGTTTCTAATAGCTGAAGGATGTTCACCAGTTGACATTCATTGCAGAATGCAGGCAGTATACGGTCACAAAAGTGTGTCGAACATAAGCTCTGGCGACGGCCCACCCGAATTGCTGCATCAATTTTAGTGATGGCATCTTCTGACGCAACAATATGAGCCCCACCTGGTCTTGGAAGATTTTTCGTTAACTCACGTCCTTCTTTAAACATCGTAGTCCAGCTCTTCACCGTTGTCATTCAACACACTTTTGTCACCATGCACTGCCTGCACTCTGCGATGAATGTCAATTGGTCGACATCCTTCAGTTGTTTGAAACCGAATCACCGCTCGCAGATCAACTCTGGTCAGATTCCATATCACACCCGCCATGTTTTTAATGGTCTACTGAGGAAACTATGCGTCAGAGGATAATGACATTTTGAAAACTTGACTGCTGGTATGTGCTGTTTACATCAAAAGTGATGTCATCATAAGCATCGTACATATGTTCACTTAGTGCAGTTAGGTCCGATTTAATTTGAACACGCCTCGTACATAATATATTGAGACCCATGCATGCTCTGGTTCCCACTTTCTTGTTTGTACGCCTCGTAAACCTCTTTGTAATTTATGTACCTATGAGGTTAAGGTAGCCATTATTCCATCAGCCTCTTCATTGGCAGGTATGTTGCAATGAAATAGGTTTGTCTGTATTATAACTATTTTGAACCACTGCCAGAGATCATATAGTATTTCTCTTAGGGTGAGCATATGATATTGATCAGTTTCTATTTTGTTTCCATAGAGATATGTTTCATAATTGTTATCAGCTAGTAATTGAAACATTAGCTCTCTGTATTCGTGACACGTTTTTCTAATAAGTAGCTTTATTTGTGAGACTACTTTTGGTTATAATCTTCATTTCTAAATGTCAAACATTTTATCTGTCACAGACAAGTGTCATAACCGACACACTGCTGGTTGTTTTTTTTTTGGTGTCTTTTGTTTCCCAATTCTCTGGCAATGCAATATGTCGGTAATAAAGTAAACAAGTATGAGTTGGGTGCACAAATACAAAAACAACAACCTATGTTTTTCCCAAAACATCTTCATCGGGGACAAATGTGAATAATTTTTCGTCTGCTTTTCACACTTCTCATGATTTTTCTTAATAGTATTTTTACTATCTTTGTAAAAAAATGGAGCAGGAGTCGATATATTCAGGAGCTCATGGCTTTGTCAATTCTGACACAATAGAAGATGACGCTCTATTCTGACAATGAAATCTGATGCAATAACTTAACTTAACGTCTTTATACTGGTTTAGAAGACTCTGCAGAGTCTGTATACAACCAGTTTTTTTTATATTACCTTGCTCTAAAAGCTATGCGCATCCAATTTATTCTTAAATGCATAAATTGTAGCTGCCTCCACTACCGCCTGTGGCAATGCATTCCAAGCATTCACCACACTCTGACTAAAATAATATTGTTAGATTTAACCAATGATTACAGACAAGTGTTACATTTAACCAATGATAACAGACAAGTGTTAAATTTAACCAATGATCACAAACAAGTGTTAGATTTAACCAATGATCACAAACAAGTGTTAGATTTAACCAATGATCACAAACAAGTGTTAGATTTAACCAATAATCACAGACAAGTGTTACATTTAACCAATGATCACAGACAAGTGTTAAATTTAACCAACGATCACAGACAAGTGTTACATTTAACCAATGATCACAGACAAGTGTTACATTTAACCAATGATCACAAACAAGTGTTAGATTTAACCAATGATCACAGACACGTGTTAAATTTAACCAACGATCACAGACAAGTGTTACATTTAACCAATGATCACAGACAAGTGTTACATTTAACCAATGATCACAAACAAGTGTTAGATTTAACCAATGATCACAGACAAGTGTTACATTTAACCAATGATCACAAACAAGTGTTAAATTTAACCAACGATCACAGACAAGTGTTACATTTAACCAACGATCACAGACAAGTGTTAAATTTAACCAACGATCACAGACAAGTGTTAGATTTAACCAATGATCACAGACACCTGTTAGATTTAACCAATGATCACAGACACGTGTTAGATTTAACCAATGATCACAGACACATGTTAAATTTAACCAACGATCACAGACAAGTGTTAGACTTAACCAATGATAACAGACCAGTGTTAGATTTAGTCAAAAGTCACAGAGATCCACCTTTAGTTGTGAACTAATAAAGTTGTGAACTAATAAAGTTGTGAACTAATAAAGTTGTGAACTAATAAAGTTGTGAACTAATAAAGTTGTGAACTAATAAAGTTGTGAACTAATAAAGGTGAAGATATTATGATACTAGTTGCTGCCATTAGAGACCAGGCATTAAGAGAGATTTTATTTTTAAAGACATCTGACCATTGTCAAATGTCCTGTTCCTTGCTGTAGTCTTCCTTAACTTTAGGCAATAAAAACATTTACAAGTAATTGCTCAGTGAATGCACCTGTACAAAAACCAAATGTTACTGCTACAAGGTCTTTGTCAGGGGCAAAGAATAAACAAAAAGAACTAAAAATCACAACAAAACAAGATATGATAATGATACAATACAGTTTGATTTGGCATTCATTACCAGGAAGATGCCATGAACATGTGAGGTATGGTATGCCAGTTATGAAAAAAGTAGAGTAGACCAAATCAGAAATGGTCAATACGATTACATGTAAAATGAATACAAAATGAAAAAATGCACACTTAGGCCACACCAGGACAAAAACAAAATAAAACTCACATCAAAGTCACAATCAGGTTGTCATTCACATTATTTGATCGTCTATCCTCAGACTGCTCAATCTGGTCCTCACTTAAAGTGTTTGATTGTCTATCCCCAGGCAGCTCAATCTGGTCCTCACTTTAATTGTTTGATTGTCTATCCCCAGACAGCTCAATCTGGTCCTCCCTTTAATTGTTTGATTGTCTATCCCCAGACTGCTCAATCTGGTCCTCACTTTAATTGTTTGATTGTCTATCCCCAGACTGCTCAATCTGGTCCTCACTTTAATTGTTTGATTGTCTATCCCCAGACAGCTCAATCTGGTCCTCACTTTAATTGTTTGATTGTCTATCCCCAGACTGCTCAATCTGGTCCTCACTTTAATTGTTTGATTGTCTATCAACAGGCTGCTCAATCTGATAATTACTTAACCCCTTAACCCCTGGCCGCTCTGTCTGTAAAATCCCATTCCCCTGTGCTCCTGAGAAAACACGCACAAGGTAGATATTTGAGGAAAGCTATTTACTATAACAAAACTATGTGCTCTAATGGAAGTATTCTTCTTCAGATTGACTGACCTGGTCATCTCCAATGTTCCTACTTGCTATGCTAGTAAATTGTGGAATGTATTTTTTGAAGACAGTCCTGTATCAAATGTACTTGATACATTACAAGGGATACCTACCTGGACCCATAATCTGATCTTCCAAGGGACATGAACAGATTTAGCTTGACCATAATCGAATCACAATGTCGTCATTCAAATAATCATTTATCCTTTTCAGAATAATCACCATTTAAAATAAATTGATCAGCCTCCAAATCCTTGAGAATACTTCCAACGCTAATTCTGTTGTCAGCATTATCGAACTGCTATTTCCTGAATTTTCAAAACTACTTTCCATCTTGAAAATCTCCAAAAGCTTTGTGAAAAATATGACATTTGTGGGTTCAACCATTTTTGTTATCTTCGGAAATGTGTATACTGTGTAGACGTCACGATAATATGGCCAAAATTAAAGCAGTACAGCCCGAAATACGAATTAAAGTAATGGTCCATCTATCTCACTAAATAATGGGAGATGCGATATTTACACACAGCAGTATACGGGTAAGCCACTTGCCATCTACATTTACACCTCTGTTGATTCAATGTAATTATTGGAAAATCTCTTTGAGAGCTGCAGTAAATAACATTGGGGAGATGGTGTCGGCCTGTTCATTTTATTTTTATATCTTCAGACATCCCAATCTTATCAGTGCTTAAATTATTAATTTTATTGTTATATCTTCAGACAGCTGAAGCTTATTATTGCTTAAAATGTTTATTTAATTTTTATATCCTCAGGCAGCTCAATCTGGTCATCGTACACTGCTGTATGGACATGCCATTTTGCTCAGGCACTACCATGGCAATATGGTGAGTCACACCCCTTTCTTGCAACAACAACAACAAAAATTGAAAATGACTCATAAAACAGACTTCATTGCACCTGGCACCCCCATACGTTCTGTCCCTTTCATTTCTGGAAGTGCAGATGAAACTCTCTTAGCTCCTAAGGCAGCTTCAAAATAAAAATTGTTACCTGGATTTGTAAGGTACCCATTTATAGCTGGATCGACTGGAAGAATTGATCTTACCATGAAAAGACTTGTCATTTTTACGTTCTGATTCTTTGTCAAAGAATCTCAAGCACTAATTTTAGTATTTCTCAAGAAAATAGTCCTATTTTGGGGGTTCGAGCAGGGAAAATTATCGAAGAAAGTGCGTACAGAAACATCTACATTTGCTGAAAATATCAAATCCTTCAGAAAGAAGCCAGACAATATGACCAGACATGCACTGGATTGGAAACCACAGGGGAAGAGGGAAATGAAGGCCAAAAAAACAACTGGAGAAGAGCAATGGGAAAGGAGACCTGGGCAGTTGGAGCTCAAGAGGATGATTCAAAATAGAAATAAAGGGAAAGCGTTCTATGTTAACTTAACTTAACATCTTTATACTGGTTTAGAAGACCCTGCAGAGTCTGTATACAACCAGTCACATTTACATCACCTTGCTCTAAAAGCTATGCGCATCCAGTTTATTCTTAAATGCATTAACTGTCCCTGCCTCCACTACCTCCCCTGGCAATGCATTCCAAGCAGACACCACTCTCTGACTAAAAAAATATTTCCTAATATCTAACCTGGACCTCTCTTTAGTCAGCTTGTAGCTATGCCCTCGTGTTATTGTAGGTGGCTGTATTTTAAAAAACTTGTTATAGTCTAATTTATCGATTCCTCTGATCATCTTATAAACCTGTATTAAGTCACCACGAATTCTTCTCTCTTCGAGACACTGTAGGCCGGTTTTTCTGAGTCGTTCCTCATAACTGTAATTCTGGAATCCCACTATCATCTTTGTCGCTCTTTTTTGTATTCTTTCCAGCATGTTTATATCCCCTCTATGATAAGGACTCCACACCTGTACACAGTACTCCAATCTAGGTCTAACTAAAGCTTTATACAGTTTGACGATCACTTCCTTGCTTCTATGTTTAATATTTCTTTTTATCATACCTAACATTGCATTTGCCTTTTTCACTGCTACCTTAACTTGCTCACTGCCATGTTCCTAGGGGAATCAGAGTCAATGAATGAGATGACAGCAATCAGCAAAACATAGCTCACTGCTAGCATCAGGATCAGACGAGAGGATCTTTCATTGCATAGAGGAATTTATGGAAATCAAAAGAATTAAACACAAAAAATTTAAAACTGAAATGTAAAGTCTATTCTATTGTATGGCAAGTGAAACATGGCAAATAACAACAATAGAGTTACAGAATTTCATAAATGGCAGGTTACAGTGTTACTATTGTTTGTTCCCCTTTTACGCCTTGGTGCAAATGTGCCCACATGACCTTGATCATTCCTGGATATGCTAATATGGAGATACCAATAATCTCATACTGATCACTACAATTTTTAGATATATTTCAGTTGATATCAGAAAGTAGGAAGAGCTTGATGGATTAACCCAGTGGTTACAAACTTTCTCGGTCCACAGCGCCCGTGGTGTACCAGAACTTTTCCATGTCACCCCAAGTCAGAAAATAAGCCTACTTAACAGTTGCAGTACGCAGTTGATGAAAATATTGGAATGTTTCATGGCATCCCTGTAAACCAGCCATGCCTCCCAGGGTGCTGCGACACACAGTTTTGGAACCACATGATGAACCAAAAATCTCAGACTACGTTCTTTAGATACTCACTAGGGATCAAGATGCTGAGCATCGCATGAGCTGCAGTGGACAGCGACCCTTAGCTGACTGCTAGCATCAGGCCCAGCGAACCAGAGCTGCCAAGACCCATCTACACCTCCACGCGGTGATCCTGGATAACAGGCTGCAGCAGGGCAGACTGGCTAAGGAGAAGGGATCAAAGAGGGAATGCTAACCCAGTACTCAAAAAATGCTTGCTGAAGTCGGATGTGTTGGACCGAAAGATGCAAATATCGCAGTCAAGCTGTAAAACAACGACACAACGTATTCCGTTCTCTGGACTACATTCTGCTACTTAAGCCCTTTCAGTGTTTGGTAGCGGGAGATTGAGAATGAACAAAGCCAAGCCAAGATACTCACTACATTCATTAGATACTCACTACATTCTTTAGATACATTCCAGGTGATATCAACAAGTATACAAAAAGAATGGACATGTGTTTTATAAACCAACCTACTTAATGCACAAGCAATTTTTAAGGTCTACTAATATAGGGGTCTTCTTCTGGGTTCGTTCTAAGTCTCCCGCTACCAAGCCCTGACCAAGGCTTTACAAGTAGCTGGATGTAGTCCAGAGAACGGAATGTGTTGTGTCGCTAGTTTACAGCTTGACCTCGATATTTGCACCTTTCAGTCCAACACATTTGTCTTCTGCAGTAATACGGGAGTAAAAATAGATGCTTTTTTTTTTTTTTTTTTTAAATTTAAAAAATTTGTTATTACATAAGGACAGGATGATTTAGCTTGTCATTAATTTGACCTGCTGAAGTTGGATGTGTTGGACTGATAGGTGCAAATATCGCATTCAAGCTGTAAATTACGACACAATGCATTATGTTTTCCGGACAACATCCTGCTACTTGTAAAGCTCTTTACAGTGAACTAGTCACTCTCTCTCATTAAAGCTTAGATCTCATACTGTCTAGTCTCTAACACTTCATCTCCTGTCTCACTAAAGTTGAAATCCCTTACTGTCAAGTGTCTAACACCTCATGTCCTGTCTCACTGAAGTTGAAATCCCTTACTGTCAAGTCTAACACTTCATCTCCCATCTCACTAAAGTTGAAATCCCTTACTATCAAGTCTCTAACACTTTATGTCCTGTCTCACTGAAGTTGAAATCCCTTACTGTCAAGTCTAACACTTCATCTCCCATCTCACTAAAGTTGAAATCCCTTACTATCAAGTCTCTAACACTTTATGTCCTGTCTCACTGAAGTTGAAATCCCTTACTGTCAAGTCTAACACTTCATCTCCCATCTCACTAAAGTTGAAATCCCTTACTATCAAGTCTCTAACACTTTATGTCCTGTCTCACTGAAGTTGAAATCCCTTACTGTCAAGTCTAACACTTCATCTCCCATCTCACTAAAGTTGAAATCCCTTACTATCAAGTCTCTAACACTTTATGTCCTGTCTCACTGAAGTTGAAATCCCTTACTGTCAAGTCTAACACTTCATCTCCCATCTCACTAAAGTTGAAATCCCTTACTATCAAGTCTCTAACACTTTATGTCCTGTCTCACTGAAGTTGAAATCCCTTACTGTCAAGTCTAACACTTCATCTCCCATCTCACTAAAGTTGAAATCCCTTACTATCAAGTCTCTAACACTTCATCTCCCATCTCACTAAAGTTGAAATCCCTTACTGTCAAGTCTCTAACACTTCATCTCCGCTGACATTATCTGCTATGAGGTTACCTTTACCTGAAATGTCATATTTGGAATTTGAGTGCTATCTCTTAAACACATTCTTCTTCTCTCCACCCCCCCCCCCCCTTTCCTTCCTCCCCTGTAGAGTAGAAGACTCTCACATTCACTGCTTTCAATACTCCAACATTCACTTGCACCTGCAGTTTACCACAAGTGAAGAAGCCATTTGGTTTGGAAAGAATGATCTAGAAACTATACATGGAATGGGGAATGAATAACTGTCCTTCCTGGCAACCAGGAGAAGAATATCAGTTTTCTCTCGAGCCGGTATGACAAAACCACCCCCAGTCCATGACCAGGACAGCAGATCTACACAAACTCCTGAAGGATACCATTATGTTGATGTTGCTGTTGTTGTTACTTAGAGCAGAACTTGTAACTTACATAGTATTCTTATGACCTACTTTGCTTGTTTTCTCCGACAGTATCTATCGTGTCTATCCACAAGCTCATCCAATGACAAGTTAGCATTTGATGTGGGTTTGCAAGAGACAGCACAAGGTGTGTACTTCCTGTCATATCAGATTAGAGTAGCATGTTCGCAGAATGGATAGAGCGAATGAAGGAAGAACTTTAAAGTGAATGTAGTGTTGTACAGCTCTTGACTATGTTATGGAGATTAACGCTGGAAAGACACAATTAATGACTAACAACGCCAAGGCCTTCTACAGTGGGTTAAAAGCTAATGGCCAGGAACTCGAGGTGGTCGACCATTTTAAATATCTGGGCTCGATTGTCAGTGATGAAGGATCAAAATGTGAGATGTTGGCCAGAACGGCACAGACAATAACGGCACTTGATGGCTTAACAAAATCTGGCAAGATAAACGGTTAGCCATATGCACGAAGATGAGATTAATGCGTGCATTGGTCCCGTCAATATTCCTCTATGCTTGTGAGACATGGACAATTACAGCTGACCTGCAGCAGAAACAGGCCTTGGAGATGAGATGTTTCTGAAAACTTCTAAACGTCACGTACAAAGACAGAGTTACAAATGAGGAAATACGACAAAGAATTACAACAGCAATAGGGCCTTTTGAAGACCTCTTGGCAACTGTCAAAAAAAAGAAACTTGCTTGGCACAGGCACATATCGCGTTCAAACGGTCTTGTAAATACGATCCTGCGCGGAAAGATGCAAGGCAGATGAAGAAGAGGTCGTTCCAAAAAGAGGTGGGAGGACAACATAAAAGAATGGACCAATCTCCGACCAGAGGCACAAGCAGCGGCCCCTGACAGAGACGGAAGGCGTGGGGATATCTTCATGTGTGCCCCAACAATATCACCGGTTACGGGATGACCTGACCTGAGTGTTGTACCGCAGATATCTGGGTAGCATGTTCACAGAATGGATAGAGAGACTGAAGCAAGAACTTTAAAGTGGATGTTCACAGAATTGATAAATAGAAATAAGGAAGAATTCAGAAAGGAAATGTGATGACAAATCAGCTACCACCATTACTCCTCCACAGCTGTGATACCAAATAATGTTGATGATCAATTCATTTCACAACCATCTCTTGATTATTTCATCACTTTTTTATGTTCTCTGTTTTAACTTAACGTTTTTATACTGGTTTAGAAGACTATGCAGAGTCTGTAAACAACCAGTTTCATTTACAGTTTTCTCTACCCAAACATGGCCAAATGGGAAACAGAACATACTGGCTACACAAAAAATGATGCCTATTACCAGTTGAACAGAAGAGAGCAGGTCGTGGTCTTCAGACTCCGCACAGGCCACAACAGACTGAGGTACCATCTATTCAATAAACTGAAGATAGGTGGCACTGATGAATGCACCTGTGGTACAGGGAAAATGACAGCTGAACATCTGCTGCAAAATTGCCCGACATACGAGGACCAGAGAAAGCACATGTGGCCATCACCAGTGGCAACACTAGACAAGCTTTATGGCAGTGTCGACAGCCTCAGGATGACAGCTGATTTCTTAGAACAAATTCAAGTTGACGTCTGACAGCGTACGAAGAAGAAGAAGAAGATTTACAGTTTTCCAATACAGTCATTTCATCCAGATTTTTCTTTCTGTATTACTTGGCCTCTCTTACCCACAGTATTTCCTGTTGTCACAATCCAAAATATAATGATCCCCAACGCCTTCAGTGCTCCTCCAAAACACTAGTGTGTATTCAGGCCTGATTGTTAAACCACACAATTTGTTAGCAAATTGTATTGGTTCACTCATACATAAATATATATACTTGGACTACCTGGAAGTTGATAATTAAACAGGCAGGTTATGCCTGCTGCCAGGTAGTCAAAGGCTATCCATAGTACGTTCTTTATTTTACAATGTTTACTTCCTGCAACTTACTAGGCCTGGGGGAAGGTAGATTTCCAATTGGGTAGGAATTTTATGACTTTTTAGAATTTTTGTCTGGACACAGCCCACTCTTATTGATTTTCAACTGCCAAGAGTTTTTTTGCATGCACAACATGTACATGGGATCTCCTAGATTTTTTTGCCAATCTTCAAATATGGCTAGACGCTGATCTCACTTCCCTTGAGACCAGGGGAAGATTGAAACTAATGGAATTCAAAACCCCACCTATTTTGCATTTTCGTTTTTTGAGAGGCAAGCACCTGTACCTCTCAGCTATAGCGAAATATATACTCTTCTCAAACAGTAAGTACACAAAAGAACAAATTTAAGTTGACTGATGCCTATTTAGATGACGTTTCAACTTGTCATCTAATGTTGAGAGACGTTTTTGCAACAAACATCAGGCCTTACACCCATTTGCGTCATAACTTTAGGACATAAAGGGTCAATGTAGTTCCATAGGGGACACAACTGCTGGGGATGAAGTGTTCAAGACTATTGTACTAAGCCTTGGCTTGTTTAGGAGGTAGGGTATCCAGTTACCTTCCTCGCTGCATTTTCTTCTTTAACAGTAAGCCAGGTACCCATTTACAGCGCAAGTATCTGTTTATAAATGTGAATCTATTTTGTCAACAATCTTGTTCTCCAAACTTCAGAGCCATATAGCAGTACGGAATTTTAATTTGATTTGAAAGATCGTAATGATAGACTGATCTTTCATTAAAATTTCTGAACTTCTTTATGACACCAAATTTGTCATTTTCAGGTGAATCTTGTTGGTGGACAATTCATCCTGCATCCAAGCAGAGATCAGAAGGTGAAAAGGTCAGAGTTGGAGACGACCTCATTTTAGTCAGTGTGTCTTCAGAACGGTACCTGGTAAGTACTAATAAATTACCAAAGATAGGGCACGACATGTCCGCTACTAGTAGTACTACCCCTACCTCGCCACACACTAGTGGTACTACCCCTACCTCGCCACCCACTAGTGGTACTACCCCTACCTCTCCACCCACTAGTGGTACTACCCCTACCTCGCCACCCACTAGTGGTACTACCCCTACCTCGCCACCCACTAGTGGTACTACCCCTACCTCGCCACCCACTAGTGGTACTACCCCTACCTCGCCACCCACTAGTGGTACTACCCCTACCTGACACTCCATTCAGCTTAGATGGACTGGCCATGTTGTTCACATGTCAGATGAGCGGCTTCCAAAGAAAATATTCTATGGCGAGCCTGAGCCAGACAAGCGAGCTCGCAGTGGCCAATTAAAACGTTACAAAGATACTCTGAAAGCCTCACTGAAGAACTGCGACATTGACCCTGATAATTGGGAGAACATTGCTGCTGATCGCTTTGCCTGACGTAGTAAAATCTCTTCAGGCATGACACCTATGGAGCATACAAGAATCAAGGAAGCTGCTTGGAGACAAGCAACATGAAAGGCAAGAGTTGCCTCTGTCTGACGGTCAGACAGTGTTTCTCTTCCCTCAGTGTGACAGACGCTTTTGGGCTTGGATATTTTTTTTGTTTTTTTTGTTGTGCGTTCGCCTTATTTCTATAATCCCCAAGGCGGTGTGCATTGCACTGCGTTTTTATTTTGCGCCTGTCGGCCCAGTGCATCTGACTTCAGCATGCATTTTATGTAAGGGTCTGCTTCCTCCTGCATTTTCTAAGGGTTTGTTTCCCCGGGGTAACGGCCGGTGCTGAGATGGGGATCGAACCCAGCACCTTCTGGTTGTGAGCCGTGTCACTTAACCACTAGGCCACGCCGTCCCCTGGGCTTGGATTGATTTGTTCAGCCACCTATCAAACCACTCCAGGAATGACAGATGACAATGTGGTCCTCTTTGGAAGCGATGGACAAACAACAATATCCTTCGCATTGGAGCGAAAAAGTGAATCATTGTAAATGTCTGAAAACAGGTTTCCTTTAAATGGGGCGAGCTGTAGTGCAGGCCTATGCTTCAAATGGGAACAAAAAAAGAGAATGAATACATTAAATACAGAAAAGTCCAGATTAGTTACCAGAAAATATTTTATTAGTCAGAGAGTGGTGAATGGTTGGAATGTATTGCTACAGGAAATAGTGGAGGCAGGGTCAATTAATGCATTCAAGAATAGATTGGATGAGTATAGGTATTTTTAGATCAAGTGAATGTAAAAGAAACTAGTCATATACAGACTACAGAGTTTTCTAAACTATAATAAATATAAGTATGAATGAGGACATTTAAAAACAATCCAAAAATAAAAGAACTATGCATTGTCTGATTGTCTTATTCCAGCACATTGGTAGTGGTGGCAGTGTGATAGCATCCTTCCAACAAACGCTATGGACTGTGGTTCCAATGTGCTCTGGCGCTGTCAGACAGAAGACTCTTGGTAAGTGTTATCATACAAATAATATTGAAAGTGGTTCTTGTTATGTTATACTGAGTCAACATCACTGCGCCCTAGACAGAGACATAGGTGCTTAGTCTCTTTCAGAAATGATGATGGTTCTGTATAGTGATTCAAACTGGGACTAAATATTAACATGAAGAAACCAAACTGTTTGAAATCAATACCTCAAGTAGAGATCAAGATGCTGAGCAGCGCATTAGCTGCAGCGGTCAGCGACCCATAGCTGACTGCTAGCGTCAGGGCAAGCGAACTAGAGTTGCCAAGACCCTTCTACACCTCCACGCAGTGATCCTGAATAACAGGCTGCAGCAGGGCAGACTGGCTAAGGAGAAGGGATCAAAGAGGGAATGCTAACCCGGTACTCAAAAAATACGGGATGAAGTTGGATGTGTTGGACCAAAAGGTGCAAATATCGCAGTCAAGCTGTAAACTACGACACAATGCATTCCGTTCTCTGGACTACATTCTGCTACTTAAGCTCTTTCGGTGTTTGGTAGCGGGAGATTGAAAATGAACGAAGCCAAGCCAATACCTCAAGTAAAGAGTCAGTATTGCTTGGAGGTCAGGAAATGGAAGAGGTGAACACCTTCGCATATTTTGGCATCACCATTGATACTTCAGAGGGCACAGAAGCAGTTGTAAGAGCTACAATTGGGAAGACAAGGACAGCATTCCTGTTACTGAATAACATATGGAAATCCAGGGAAATAAAGACTAATATCAAGTTAAGATTGTTTAATTCCAATGTCAAGTCTGTACAAGGGAGCCACGTAGCGCAGTGGTTAGCGAGCTGGCTTCACATCTGAGTGGTCTTGGGTTCATTCCCAAGTTGAGGCGGAAATGTTCTTTCAGACCGCAACGGCTCCCGGGTCAACCCAGCCTTAATTGGATACCGGTTCAGTCCGGGAAGTAAAAGAGGCGATGTCAACTGCCTTCATATAGCCAAGCCTTTGAAATGTGAGATCGCTAACACCTCACACTCCTACGGCAGTAATGCTATGGGTTACTTTACTTTACTTTTACAAGTCAGTACTCCTGTACAGAGCAGAAGCTTGGAGAACGAAAAAGGCAATACAGAGGAAACTCCAGTCGTTCGTCAGTAAATGCCATGTGGAGGATAATGGCTATAGGCTGGCAAGGTATGGTGATGAATGAAGACCCGTGGGAAAGGAGCCAACAACAACTAGCAAAGCAACAGATCAAACATAGAAAATAAGGTTAGATAGGACACATTTCTATGGAAATCACCATCAAAAGTAGTCAGACAGGTCCTAACATGGAATCCACAGGGGAAAAGTAAGAGAGGTAGACCAAGAAACACCTGGAGAAGAGACTGGAAATGAACTTAGGTCCTTGAACCTTAATTGGAGAAAGTCAGAAAGGGCAGTGCATGAACTGAACTTGCTGGAGGAGGGTTGTCTATGGTCTATGCCCCGAAAGAAGCGAAGGGGATTGATGATGATGTATAGTGCTTATTCCATTAGCTTGCTGATACTTACTTACTTTCTGTGTCCTGAGCACCGCACCAGACATCATGTTTCCAATGTTCAGCCACTTGCATTGCCTTGTCATTCTCCCTTCAACATGTCATCAATATTTGAGCAGATCATCAGGTGGTCTGGGTCTTGTGTTGTGCCACAGTCACATGTTTCATTATCCCTGTGTCCCTATCTCCTTAAGTTCTTCCTGCATCGTGATACACCAGTTTGGAGTTTATTTAGCTAATTCCATGTTGCGTAAGACAACTGGTAGTACTAGCTCACGTTCCTTTCGCAGCTTAATCCAAGGAACCTGTGTCAGTTCATTCCATTTTTGTATGTATCATATTCCATGATTAGTCTGCAGGGGCTGGGTTGACTATAAAAGACTTTGTCTACATTTCAGACTTATACAGCCATAATGTGATTTCAGACTTGTACAGCCATAATGTGCCTTGAATCGTTTGCCTGTTTCTTTCTTTCAATTTCTGATCCAACATTTCTTCATGTCTCAAGTGGTGCATCACCGATTATGGGGTATATTTTTTTCAGTTGTAGTAGGTTTTAGGCATCTTGTAACTATCCGACCAGTCCCATTTATTTCTGTATCAATCAGTTTGACATGTGTAGACTTGTTTCAAACTGACGCAGCGCACTTACCTTCAAAGAAGCACAGGACGAGTGCTGATGTTCATAGGACATCTGACTGTGCTTCCCACTCTGTGCCAATTTTTCAATGATACATTATTTCTCGAATGTATCTTCCATTTTGTTTCTTGACGATCTATTACTTAGGACAGTTTGCAATCCAATTTTACACCCAGGTATTTGGTTGGGAGCCGTACTGTTTTCCAGATTCTGTCCTTGCCATTTGATCTGTAGTTTTATTTTTGCCTCTCTATTTCTGAGGTGGAAATCACATATTTTGGTTTTGCTGGGGTTCAATTTGAGGTGATTTTTGTGGTAATATATGGCAAGGACGTTTGTCAGTTTGGGTTCAACCTCTTCAAAACAATTTCCTGGGGCACCGACTGCTGTGTCGTCGACATAAATGAATTTAGTGGCCTATAGGTTGGTTGTTGGTACATATGTGTTTTGGTATATATGTGTTATACAACATAGGTGCTAGGACACTTTCTTGTGCCAGACTGGGTTTTTTTTGTGTGGTTTTGCCATCAGTTTTTTCCCCACACCCAAAGTGACATAGAACTGTGTATTCTACAGTAGACATTTGACGAGGTTCATCAGGTGCCAGTCATTTGTCTTAGAATATAGCTTTGCCAGCAGTTTCTGGTGGTTTATCGTGTCGTAGGCTGCACTTGAATCAATAAAAGCCACATCTATGATCTGCTTGCATTCATACCCATTCTTGATTACTTGTGTCAGGTTACGAATTTGACTACTACATGATCTCCCATGTCTGAAACCTGCTTGTTCCTTGATAAGTTTCTTGTCTATCGTGGGGGCGATACGGTTCTGGATCATGTTGATATAAACATATATAGACAAAAGCTCAGTGGCTGTACCCCGACAAACACAAAGCACCATGCAAAAGTAGACATTAGAGTAATGAGTATCATATCTTGCTCCTCTGATGATCGACATCAATTTGAGCTAGTGAATTGAATAATCTTCCCTATGGGCTGCCTTCATCCTGAGAGTATTGATTAGGCTACCTTGTACATTCATCTCTTTCACTCTCTCTCTCTCTCTCTTCCACTTCTCTTTCAATATAAATTTGTTTCTTATTATGTCTATCCATTCCTTCATTTTTGTTCATGTCTGTTTATGTACATTAAAAAAAAAATTAAACCCCTAAAAATGTATGTCTGTCCATGTGTGTATTATATATATACACACACACATGCACGAGAGATATATACATACATACATATATAGGTGTATTAGTGTGTTAATCTGGCAAAGATGGCGCCGTAACTGGCTGCGAGTCTACATTTCTCTACTGTTTTGGATCATTATGGATGCCGTCAGATCACGAATTTGCCTGGAATTCACACTAGTCGACGACTTAAACTTGTGTTCACGGATACGTGGAGTTGTTTTCCGTCTGGACTTGTTATTTCGTTCTTTTTTTGTGATTTCTTCCATCCGTTTATCCTGGTCTGGACGCCGGCTGAATGGCGTTACGCTTAAACTAGTTATACCTGTGTCGTAGCTCACGGGTTAGTTCTGCCGGTTCACCTTCACGAATTTGGCGTGTGGGAATTTTAGATGCTACTATGATGAGCTGAATACAGCTGGGGAGAGATGCCAGACTCACTCACACGCTGAGTGTTGTCCATACGACCTCTTGTGGTTATCGAAAAGGCACGACAAACTGCGTTAGATGCCTTCCAACCTTTCTACCCTGCGGGTTACATGTTTATGGAAAGGCTTCGGTGGTAACCCTGAGGCAAAATCTGCATCCTATGCTATCTCCAGTCGTCTCGATGAATGTCTTGCCACTGGCAAAAGGTAGCTTAGGCTCTGTGAGTGAGGTTGACAAAAGGTGCAGTTTCTTCCTCACTTTAATCCAAATCACCGCGCAAGTCACCCATTTCAGCGGACACAGCAAGAGATACGACTGTCCACACGGCTGAACAAAGAGAGTGGTCTTCATCACTTGTGATGGACAAACTATCAACACAGCAAGAGATACGACTGTCCACACGGCTGAACAAAGAGAGTGGTCTTCATCACTTGTGATGGACAAACTATCAACACAGCAAGAGATACGACTGTCCACACGGCTGAACAAAGAGAGTGGTCTTCATCACTTGTGATGGACAAACTATCAACACAGCAAGAGATACGACTGTCCACACGGCTGAACAAAGAGAGTGGTCTTCATCACTTGTGATGGACAAACTATCAACACAGCAAGAGATACGACTGTCCACACGGCTGAACAAAGAGAGTGGTCTTCATCACTTGTGATGGACAAACTATCAACACAGCAAGAGATACGACTGTCCACACGGCTGAACAAAGAGAGTGGTCTTCATCACTTGTGATGGACAAACTATCAACACAGCAAGAGATACGACTGTCCACACGGCTGAACAAAGAGAGTGGTCTTCATCACTTGTGATGGACAAACTATCAACACAGCAAGAGATACGACTGTCCACACGGCTGAACAAAGAGAGTGGTCTTCATCACTTGTGATGGACAAACTATCAACACAGCAAGAGATACGACTGTCCACACGGCTGAACAAAGAGAGTGGTCTTCATCACTTGTGATGGACAAACTATCAACACAGCAAGAGATACGACTGTCCACACGGCTGAACAAAGAGAGTGGTCTTCATCACTTGTGATGGACAAACTATCAACACAGCAAGAGATACGACTGTCCACACGGCTGAACAAAGAGAGTGGTCTTCATCACTTGTGATGGACAAACTATCAACACAGCAAGAGATACGACTGTCCACACGGCTGAACAAAGAGAGTGGTCTTCATCACTTGTGATGAACAAACTATCAACACAGCAAGAGATACGACTGTCCACACGGCTGAACAAAGAGAGTGGTCTTCATCACTTGTGATGAACAAACTATCAACACAGCAAGAGATACGACTGTCCACACGGCTGAACAAAGAGAGTGGTCTTCATCACTTGTGATGAACAAACTATCAACACAGCAAGAGATACGACTGTCCACACGGCTGAACAAAGAGAGTGGTCTTCATCACTTGTGATGGATAAACTATCAACACAGCAAGAGATACGACTGTCCACACGGCTGAACAAAGAGAGTGGTCTTCATCACTTGTGATGGATAAACTATCAACACAGCAAGAGATACGACTGTCCACACGGCTGAACAAAGAGAGTGGTCTTCATCACTTGTGATGGACAAACTATCAACACAGCAAGAGATACGACTGTCCACACGGCTGAACAAAGAGAGTGGTCTTCATCACTTGTGATGGATAAACTATCAACACAGCAAGAGATACGACTGTCCACACGGCTGAACAAAGAGAGTGGTCTTCATCACTTGTGATGGACAAACTATCAACACAGCAAGAGATACGACTGTCCACACGGCTGAACAAAGAGAGTGGTCTTCATCACTTGTGATGGACAAACTATCAACACAGCAAGAGATACGACTGTCCACACGGCTGAACAAAGAGAGTGGTCTTCATCACTTGTGATGGACAAACTATCAACACAGCAAGAGATACGACTGTCCACACGGCTGAACAAAGAGAGTGGTCTTCATCACTTGTGATGGACAAACTATCAACACAGCAAGAGATACGACTGTCCACACGGCTGAACAAAGAGAGTGGTCTTCATCACTTGTGATGGACAAACTATCAACACAGCAAGAGATACGACTGTCCACACGGCTGAACAAAGAGAGTGGTCTTCATCACTTGTGATGGACAAACTATCAACACAGCAAGAGATACGACTGTCCACACGGCTGAACAAAGAGAGTGGTCTTCATCACTTGTGATGGACAAACTATCAACACAGCAAGAGATACGACTGTCCACACGGCTGAACAAAGAGAGTGGTCTTCATCACTTGTGATGGACAAACTATCAACACAGCAAGAGATACGACTGTCCACACGGCTGAACAAAGAGAGTGGTCTTCATCACTTGTGATGGACAAACTATCAACACAGCAAGAGATACGACTGTCCACACGGCTGAACAAAGAGAGTGGTCTTCATCACTTGTGATGGACAAACTATCAACACAGCAAGAGATACGACTGTCCACACGGCTGAACAAAGAGAGTGGTCTTCATCACTTGTGATGGACAAACTATCAACACAGCAAGAGATACGACTGTCCACACGGCTGAACAAAGAGAGTGGTCTTCATCACTTGTGATGGACAAACTATCAACACAGCAAGAGATACGACTGTCCACACGGCTGAACAAAGAGAGTGGTCTTCATCACTTGTGATGGACAAACTATCAACACAGCAAGAGATACGACTGTCCACACGGCTGAACAAAGAGAGTGGTCTTCATCACTTGTGATGGACAAACTATCAACACAGCAAGAGATACGACTGTCCACACGGCTGAACAAAGAGAGTGGTCTTCATCACTTGTGATGGACAAACTATCAACACAGCAAGAGATACGACTGTCCACACGGCTGAACAAAGAGAGTGGTCTTCATCACTTGTGATGGACAAACTATCAACACAGCAAGAGATACGACTGTCCACACGGCTGAACAAAGAGAGTGGTCTTCATCACTTGTGATGAACAAACTATCAACACAGCAAGAGATACGACTGTCCACACGGCTGAACAAAGAGAGTGGTCTTCATCACTTGTGATGAACAAACTATCAACACAGCAAGAGATACGACTGTCCACACGGCTGAACAAAGAGAGTGGTCTTCATCACTTGTGATGAACAAACTATCAACACAGCAAGAGATACGACTGTCCACACGGCTGAACAAAGAGAGTGGTCTTCATCACTTGTGATGGATAAACTATCAACACAGCAAGAGATACGACTGTCCACACGGCTGAACAAAGAGAGTGGTCTTCATCACTTGTGATGGATAAACTATCAACACAGCAAGAGATACGACTGTCCACACGGCTGAACAAAGAGAGTGGTCTTCATCACTTGTGATGGACAAACTATCAACACAGCAAGAGATACGACTGTCCACACGGCTGAACAAAGAGAGTGGTCTTCATCACTTGTGATGGATAAACTATCAACACAGCAAGAGATACGACTGTCCACACGGCTGAACAAAGAGAGTGGTCTTCATCACTTGTGATGGACAAACTATCAACACAGCAAGAGATACGACTGTCCACACGGCTGAACAAAGAGAGTGGTCTTCATCACTTGTGATGGACAAACTATCAACACAGCAAGAGATACGACTGTCCACACGGCTGAACAAAGAGAGTGGTCTTCATCACTTGTGATGGACAAACTATCAACACAGCAAGAGATACGACTGTCCACACGGCTGAACAAAGAGAGTGGTCTTCATCACTTGTGATGGACAAACTATCAACACAGCAAGAGATACGACTGTCCACACGGCTGAACAAAGAGAGTGGTCTTCATCACTTGTGATGGACAAACTATCAACACAGCAAGAGATACGACTGTCCACACGGCTGAACAAAGAGAGTGGTCTTCATCACTTGTGATGGACAAACTATCAACACAGCAAGAGATACGACTGTCCACACGGCTGAACAAAGAGAGTGGTCTTCATCACTTGTGATGGACAAACTATCAACACAGCAAGAGATACGACTGTCCACACGGCTGAACAAAGAGAGTGGTCTTCATCACTTGTGATGGACAAACTATCAACACAGCAAGAGATACGACTGTCCACACGGCTGAACAAAGAGAGTGGTCTTCATCACTTGTGATGGACAAACTATCAACACAGCAAGAGATACGACTGTCCACACGGCTGAACAAAGAGAGTGGTCTTCATCACTTGTGATGGACAAACTATCAACACAGCAAGAGATACGACTGTCCACACGGCTGAACAAAGAGAGTGGTCTTCATCACTTGTGATGGACAAACTATCAACACAGCAAGAGATACGACTGTCCACACGGCTGAACAAAGAGAGTGGTCTTCATCACTTGTGATGGACAAACTATCAACACAGCAAGAGATACGACTGTCCACACGGCTGAACAAAGAGAGTGGTCTTCATCACTTGTGATGGACAAACTATCAACACAGCAAGAGATACGACTGTCCACACGGCTGAACAAAGAGAGTGGTCTTCATCACTTGTGATGGACAAACTATCAACACAGCAAGAGATACGACTGTCCACACGGCTGAACAAAGAGAGTGGTCTTCATCACTTGTGATGAACAAACTATCAACACAGCAAGAGATACGACTGTCCACACGGCTGAACAAAGAGAGTGGTCTTCATCACTTGTGATGAACAAACTATCAACACAGCAAGAGATACGACTGTCCACACGGCTGAACAAAGAGAGTGGTCTTCATCACTTGTGATGAACAAACTATCAACACAGCAAGAGATACGACTGTCCACACGGCTGAACAAAGAGAGTGGTCTTCATCACTTGTGATGGATAAACTATCAACACAGCAAGAGATACGACTGTCCACACGGCTGAACAAAGAGAGTGGTCTTCATCACTTGTGATGGATAAACTATCAACACAGCAAGAGATACGACTGTCCACACGGCTGAACAAAGAGAGTGGTCTTCATCACTTGTGATGGACAAACTATCAACACAGCAAGAGATACGACTGTCCACACGGCTGAACAAAGAGAGTGGTCTTCATCACTTGTGATGGATAAACTATCAACACAGCAAGAGATACGACTGTCCACACGGCTGAACAAAGAGAGTGGTCTTCATCACTTGTGATGGACAAACTATCAACACAGCAAGAGATACGACTGTCCACACGGCTGAACAAAGAGAGTGGTCTTCATCACTTGTGATGGACAAACTATCAACACAGCAAGAGATACGACTGTCCACACGGCTGAACAAAGAGAGTGGTCTTCATCACTTGTGATGGACAAACTATCAACACAGCAAGAGATACGACTGTCCACACGGCTGAACAAAGAGAGTGGTCTTCATCACTTGTGATGGACAAACTATCAACACAGCAAGAGATACGACTGTCCACACGGCTGAACAAAGAGAGTGGTCTTCATCACTTGTGATGAACAAACTATCAACACAGCAAGAGATACGACTGTCCACACGGCTGAACAAAGAGAGTGGTCTTCATCACTTGTGATGGACAACTATTATTAGTGTGTTAATTCATATACTCATTGTTTTATGTATTTATTTTATTTTGGGCCTTTAGCTTGATGATAGTATACACTCCTACATCCTTCTTTCAGGCACCCTTCCTTGCTCAACCCATTTTAGTAGCCTTGAAACTCTCTCCGCACAGTATGTATCCATTCTTGTATGCCAAAGTAACAACTTTATAGATCATCTGTAGTGCTGAGCACTCAAAGTGATGGCGATCAGCGGTTTCTTATGGAAATGTTCACAGCTAGAGTGTGGGTTCTCAGCCGATTTTGAAGTATTCAGAGCTAGAGTGTGGGTTCTCAGCCGGAAAATGGTGCGTCAATCTTTCCTTGTGAGTTAATTGCCACTGTTATTTGGATTGGCACTTGCCATATGTGTATATTGTTGTTAAATGCTATACCTTTTTTTTTGTTTCCTTACAGGATTTGTGTTCGGAGGAGATGTACTGAGACTGTTCCATGGCCACATGGATGAGTGTCTCGCCATACCAGAGGCCAGGAGTGAAAATGAGTTCAAGTAAGTGGTCAGTTGGCCATGATCTTAAGTAAGTGGTCAGTTGGCCATGATCTTAAGTAAGTGGTCAGTTGGCCATGATCTTAAGTAAGTGGTCAGTTGGCCATGATCTTAAGTAAGTGGTCAGTTGGCCATGATCTTATGTAAGTGGTCAGTTGGCCATGATCTTAAGTAAGTGGTCAGTTGGCCATGATCTTAAGTAAGTGGTTAGTTGGCCATGATCTTAAGTAAGTGGTCAGTTGGCCATGATCTTAAGTAAGTGGTCAGTTGGCCATGATCTTAGAGAATGACCACAGGGTAGTGTGACTGGTCATTCATGTAATGTTAGCTTTGAGCGAATCCAGGGAGCAAAGAATATGGATACTGCAGCTTTTCAAGGTGACTAAAAGGTTTTGTTCATTGGGCTTGCAACCTCGTCATGTAAATAAAATTACTACGAAAACACGACTGCAAGAGTGTGCACATTACTTTGTCACAGATTTCCTGTATTAGGCCAGCTGTAGAGGTGATCATTGGAGCAATAAAAGGGACCAAAAAAAAAGGATATTATTTGGAATCAGGATGCTCAAGCAGGCTGGTGTATACCTGCTGCCAAGTAGGTGAAGTCAATCATGTTGAACATCCATAAGCTTCTGCAAAAAGCCCAAATAGGCTGGATGGGACATGTTGTTTGAGTGCCCAATGAGCGCCTCCTCAAGCTGCTGATATACTGTCAGCTTAGAACAGGCAGACGCACATTGGGAAAACTGAAGAAATGTTACAGAGACTCCTTAAAAATGTGTCTTCTTCTTCTTTGCGTTCAGGATCTTCTGGTCATGCTATATCTGCAGACCAGTCGCCATGATGAAGTCTGTAGTCTTCACCAGGTCAGAGCGGCTGCCCCACAGCTTTTGTCTCAGCTCTGGCCAGGTCTGGCATCTCATTTTCCTATAGATTAGGCATTCCTGTAGAATATGCTCAGGGTTCTGGCATCCTGTTCCACATGGGCACTCATCGGTGTATGAGATCTTCAGTCGGTAAAGAAAAAATGTATCTAAAAAGCTTCACCATTGATGTCACCTTCTGGGAGATGTTTGCACAGAGTCATTCCATCTGGCGCACTAGCATCACTCCAGGTGCTCAGATTGCAGAGCGAAACATCATTGTCGAGACTCCGAGAAAACAAGTCTCTCGAAAGAACAACGCACGACAACCTCACAGCCCATTCTTCCTCACATGTGTGTTCTGAGTGCGGCAGAGTCTGCCATGCCAGGATTGAACTTTGCATTCATGTGAGATCACATTTTGCAGCACATGTCTGATGCTGTCACCTTCATTTGCAAGGGTCAACTATTATTAGCTGAATGCTATCCCTAGCAGGTCCTATTTGCGATTGTATTTCTTGTGACTTTCTATGTGACTTATTGAGTAGGAATTGAATAATTTTCCAAATATGTTGCCTTGAGATCAGCTAACAGTCTGCTCTTTTAGATTGTTAACTGCCATGGGTTATTATACATGCACAGTATGTACACAGGACCTCAGAGTTTATTGTCCGTCTCGGATAGGAGACTGAGTGGTCTGGAGGAAAGAAATCGGCTTCGGGTGTTAAAATCACGGTGGAGACCAGATTTTTTCACGTGGGCTTTCTGGTTTTTCACCTGATTCCTGGGTAGCAGAGATCGGACGCCCGTGTGCAGTGTAGTGCACCTTAAAAATCCCTCGGCTGTTGGAAATCGAAAAGAGCAGGCTTAAAGGCCACTGCACCGATAAAATTCAAAATTATGTTAAAAATCTACCCAATCTATTACGGAATCCTCTTCCATGCTACATAGTTTGTGCATTGTGCAGAGATTCTTCAACAATATGGAGAAGGACAGAGCACTTGTTGGTTAAACCTTGTGCAATGACGTTGATTCATGGACTTAACTAAACTAAACTAACTTGATCTCACCGCCCTGAGACCAGTGGTAACTTGATCTCACCGCCCTGAGACCAGTGGTAACTTGAAACTTGTGTGGGTTTCAAACACCAACTATTTCATGCTTTCGTTCATTTTTTGAGATGTGAACACCTGACCTTTTTTTTATTTTTTTGTTTTAAATTATTGCAATTGTTTGTCTAGTTAGTAAAGGCATGTTTGCAGAACAGGTAGTGATTTTGACTTCTGAGTTTGAGTTCTGTAATTATGTTATGTTATTCAGAACTGACGTCATAGTAATCTTGGCTGAGCAATAGATGCTCTTGTCTATTTCGGCAAAGGATAGAGATACTGAAAATACCTGTAGCTTGCTGGTGGTACACACTCAATTCTTTCTTTCAGGCATCCCTCTCTGCTTAGCGCAAATATGACTTAAAAGTTGTGCAGCTTGTAGATTGCTGTTCAATCATCTGACATGTGGTTGTTGATTGATTTTAGTCTGTCACTATGCATATCTAATGTCCATCTACCTATATATAATGTTTACCTATCCATATCTAATGTCCACCTATCCATATCTAATGTCCACCTATCCTTGGCCCTCCCGGGTGGTTCACCTGGGTCTTTGTGTATGACAAGAATAGCACCACTGCCCCACAGAGAACATGTTGAAAGAGGCGACTAACTGTGTCACATGAAATAACACCAGCCATGGTTAGGTGGTTTGTTTAGAGCAGCATAGATGGCGCCTAACAGGCTGCGGGTCTACTTTGCTCTAGTGTTTGAGTCTGTTAAGATAGATTCGCACATCGGTTAACCACCCTCCCCCGCATTTGTCCCAGCGCAGCAGAGTAATAAGCAGGAAATCCTCATCCTGGCTACATCCCGATCATACCAGAGCTGGGACAAGCACAGGAGCATTTGCCACTGTAGAAGTACAGGTCAACTAAGAACCTATCTGTATCTAATGTTCACCTATCCACATATAATGTCCACCTATTCATATCTAATGTCCACCTACCCATATTTAATATCCACCTGTCCATATCTAATGTCCACCTATCCATATATAAAGTCTACCTACCCATGTTTAATGTCTACGTATCCATATCTAATGTCTTCCTATCCATATCTAATGTCCATCTATCCATATCTAATGTCTTCGTCTTCCTATTCATATCTAATGTCCACCTATCCATATATAATGTCTTCCTATCCATATCTGTTGTCTACCTGCCCATATCTAATGTCCACCTCTCCATACCTGATGTCCACCCATCGATATCTAATGTCCACCTACCCATACTTAATGTCCACCTGTCTATATCTAAAGTCCCAGCTATTGATACTTTTCAAGTCAGGATGTCAGCTCTTGAATTAACTTAACATCATTTTACTGGGTTAGAAGACTCTGCAGAGTCTGTATACAACCAGTTTTTGTCTTGTTTCCCGAAGAGGTTGCAGGCCTAGAAAATCAGGACAGCAGATCCACACAATCGTCTGAATGCTTCAGTCTACTGGTTGTTCACTCATGACCTAGCAGTCCCTTATGTACCTTCGGAAACAACAGCTGAAAACATGACATTATTGCTATTGTGGTCATTGAATGCCACCTGAAAGCTGAGGTGTTCACTTCAATCTCAATTCACTTACTGAATATAGTTGTCACAAATGCATGTCTGCTCAACAATGACCTTGCATCTTACTCTTGACCGAAGCTTTTTCTTATTTCTCACCAGAAGGTACAGATCACCGCTATGTGCAATAGTATCGTCATTGTTTGAACTATTTAGGAATAGTTTGGTTTTGATTTGTTCTCATTTTGAAACAACATTCTGTAACGGTATAGCTTTGATTTAGTCTGATTGGACCATTTAGAAACAGTAAAGTTTTGCTCTACTCTCTATTTGAACCGTTTAGGAACATCAGATTTGCTCTACTCTCTATTTGAACCGTTTAGGAACATCAAATTTGCTCTACTCTCTATTTGAACTGTTTAGGAACATCAGATTTGCTCTTCTCTCTGTTTGAACTGTTTAGGAACATCAGATTTGCTCTACTCTCAATTTGAACTGTTTAGGAACATCAGATTTGCTTTTCTCTCTGTTTGAACCGTTTAAGGACATCAGATTTGCTCTACTCTCTGTTTGAACCATTTAGGAACATCAGATTTGCTCTACTCTCTGTTTGAACCGTTTAGGGACATCAGATTTGCTCTACTCTCTGTTTGACCTGTTTAGGAACATCAGATTTGCTCTTCTCTCTGTTTGAACCGTTTAGGGACATCAGATTTGCTCTACTCTCTGTTTGAACCGTTTAGGAACATCAGATTTGCTCTACTCTCTGTTTGAACTGTTTAGGAACATCAGATTTGCTCTACTCTCTGTTTGAACCGTTTAAGAACATCAGATTTGCTCTATTCTCTGTTTGAACCGTTTAGGAACATCAGATTTGCTCTACTCTCAGTTTGAACCGTTTAGGAACATCAGATTTGCTCTACTCTCTGTTTAAACAGTTTAGGAACATCAGATTTGCTCTTCTCTCTGTTTGAACCGTTTAGGAACATCAGATTTGCTCTACTCTCTGTTTGAACCGATTAGGAACATCAGATTTGCTCTTCTCTCTGTTTGAACCTTTTAGGGACATCAGATTTGCTCTACTCTCTGTTTGAACTGTTTAGGAACATCAGATTTGCTCTACTCTCGGTTTAACCGTTTAGGAACATCAGATTTGCTCTACTCTCTGTTTGAATCGTTTAGGAACATCAGATTTGCTCTACTCTCTGTTTGAGCTGTTTAGGAACATCAGATTTGCTCTACTCTCTGTTTGACAGTTTAGGAACATCAGATTTGCTCTACTCTCTGTTTGAACTGTTTAGGAACATCAGATTTGCTCTACTCTCTGTTTGAACTGTTTAGGACTAGTATGTTGTTGTTGTTGAATGAATGCTCACAGTAAATCATTTTATTCTTTTGTGCGCCCTGAATGGTACATTAAGTGGTGGGTTGCAGTAGCTTTCCACACATCCTGAGTGTGCTAAAGAAAGGGGCCGGGGTCCTCCAGATGGTTGTGCTATGCTTGACTTCATCTGTGTGTCGCTCACTACTACAGGAATCACATTATAGAACTGTGAAGAAGTGAGGTGGGGGTCTGGGTCAGTGTTTTCTTCTTCTGCGTTTGTTCTCAATATCCCGCTACCATGCCCTGAACAGGGCTTTGCAAGTAGCAGGATGAAGTCCAGAGAACGGAATGCGTTGTGATCTGGGGTAGTTGTCTCGCCGCAGCGACTCAATTTCAACCAGTGTTCGTAAAGCGATCTCAGTCCCGCCAGGCGAAGCGATAGCGCGGGCTTGCGGAAAACGCTCGCCTGCCTTTCCCCGTAGAGCGAATGGGGTGCGGTTTGTTGTAGTGGCTCCTCCACCGAGGTGCGCTCGTCTGGTCCGTATCAGGAAACGTGGTCCGTCCGTGGTGATTTATCTAAGGCTTATAGCAGAGCTCGACAGTACGTCTCGCTGGTGGTCCGACTCTCACAAAGAGCTTGTGACCGGCAAATGGAAAGCAGGAATCGTGCCTCGAGGCCCTGCGTTCTCCTACGGAGAAGGGCAGGCTGGCAGGCCAAATTGTCTCTAGTCCCAGTGAAATTCATCGCCGAGGTCGTTGGGATCCGTTCTGCACAGAGCGCTGCCATCCCTCCTCGAGCGAGCCCGGTCGGTCGGTCGTCTGGTGCGTGTGGGAGGCCCCTGTCAGGCGGTCCTAGGTCGACGGAGTGAGGGACGGGTGGAACAACCGTCCGTCCGTCCCGTCAGTCAGTCCCTGCGGCCGTCGTCCCAGTGAGGCTTTTTACACACCCTTCCTCCGCCGACCGGTGTGTGCTGTACGTACGTCTCCGACAGATATCTGGTTGATCCTGCCAGTAGTCATATGCTTGTCTCAAAGATTAAGCCATGCATGTCTAAGTTCACACTGTCTCACGGTGAAACCGCGAATGGCTCATTAAATCAGTCGAGGTTCCTTAGATGACATGATCCTACTTGGATAACTGTGGCAATTCTAGAGCTAATACATGCTTACCAAGCTCCGACCCTCGCGGAAAGAGCGCTTTTATTAGTTCAAAACCAATCGTCGTTTCCCCTCGCGGGGTTGCGGCGTCCCCACTGGTGACTCTGGATAACTTTGTGCTGATCGCATGGCCTCATGTGCCGGCGACGCATCTTTCAAATGTCTGCCCTATCTTCTTCTTCTTCTTCTGCGTACACAGTCAGACAGTAACCATTATTTTCTCGAAAAAAGCGGCGGTCATCCTGAGACTCTCGCCACTACCATAGAGCTTGTCTTGCAGTTCCACTGGCAATGGCCACATCTGCTCTCTCTGATCCTCGTATGTCGGGCAGTTCTGCAGCAGATGTTCAGTGGTCATTTTACCAGTACCGCACGGGCATTCGTCGGTACACCCTATCTTCAATTTGTTGAATAGGTGGTACCTCAGTCTGTTGTGGCCAGTGCGAAGTCTGAAGACAACGACCTGCTCTCTTCGGTTCAACTGGTAATAGGCATCGTTTTTGGTGTAACCAGTATGTTCGGTTTCCCATTTGGTCATGTATCTGGCTTTGATAAGCCGTTTTGACTCTTCGTACGTCATACTGGTATCTGTTTGTGGTAACCTTGCACCTTCTTTTGCCAGTCTGTCTGCCTCCTCGTTGCCTTGGATGTTGCAGTGTGACGGAACCCACTGTACCACTACCCTTTTTGGTGCGGACTGCTGGCACAGTTTGCAGAGTGCTGCTCTTAAGTCATTAAGCTCAGTGTTTTTCTGGCTTTTTAGCGCTGTGACTACTTCGAGAGCATCTGTCAGCAGGACTATATGGCTCTCATTTTCACTGTGTGTTACCATTTCTTCCACTGCCGCCCTCAGTGCCTCTGCCTCTGCTCTGAAATTGCTTGTGTACTTACCAGTAGCGAATGACAGTGTTATTTTTCTGCCATTTGGTAGGTTCAGGAATGCTCCTGCCCCTCCGTTCTGTGTTGTGTTTGTTACAGAACCGTCGGTGTATGCATGGGTCCAGTCCATGCTTGGGTAGCTTTTCGTTATGAAGCTTAGAGTAGTGTCTCTCCTTTCTTTTTCACTCTGGCAGTTTTTGTTTGCAATACCTGGTATATTTTCTACCACTTCTGGAAATATATCCTGCCTCCAGGTAGGTTTTCGTACAGTAGTGATGGGTTTTGGTGTTGTTAGTGCGTTTATGGGATCTTCGTGCATCTTTGCTTTGGCTATTTCTGCAAAGTTTCTCCGCTTTAGTTTCCCATTTCCCAAATTGTTTAGTCTCTGGTACATTGGGTGGTCCGTCAGTCTTCTGAGTTTCTCTGACTGCAGCTGGGCTCTGCAGTCTCTTCTATCGGTCATGGATTGCAATTTTGTAATCTTTTCAAGTTCTACAATTGGCGTTGACTTCATGCCACCTGTTATAATTCTCATGGCTTGGTTTTGAAGTTTGTTAACTTTATCGAAGTTCGCCTTCGCTGCGGTTGTCCATGCCGCAATGCCATACTCGAGAACTGGTCTCACTCTTCCAGTGTACAGTTTCTTTAGTATGCCTTCGTCTGCTCCCCAGCTTGTGCCAGCAAGTTTCCTCATGATGTCTGCCCTATCAAATGTCGATGGTACGTGACATGCCTACCATGTTTGTAACGGGTAACGGGGAATCAGGGTTCGATTCCGGAGAGGGAGCATGAGAAACGGCTACCACATCCAAGGAAGGCAGCAGGCGCGCAACTTACCCACTCCCGGCACGGGGAGGTAGTGACGAAAAATAACAATACGGGACTCTTTCGAGGCCCCGTAATTGGAATGAGTACACTTTAAACCCTTTAACGAGGATCTATTGGAGGGCAAGTCTGGTGCCAGCAGCCGCGGTAATTCCAGCTCCAATAGCGTATATTAAAGTTGTTGCAGTTAAAAAGCTCGTAGTTGGATCTCAGGCGCAGGCGGGCGGTCCGGCTCGCGCCGGTTCACTGCCCGTTGTCTCCTGCCCTACCGTCTGCCGGCTCTCTCCCACGGGTGCTCTTCGCTGAGCGTCCTGGGTGGCCGGCGCGTTTACTTTGAAAAAATTAGAGTGTTCAAAGCAGGCCTCGGCTGCCTGAATAATGGTGCATGGAATAATGGAATAGGACCTCGGTTCTATTTTGTTGGTTTTCGGAACTGGAGGTAATGATTAACAGGGACAAACGGGGGCATTCGTATTGCGGCGTTAGAGGTGAAATTCTTGGATCGCCGCAAGACGAGCTACTGCGAAAGCATTTGTCAAGAATGTTTTCATTAATCAAGAACGAAAGTCAGAGGCGCGAAGACGATCAGATACCGTCGTAGTTCTGACCATAAACGATGCCGACTAGCGATCCGCAGGAGTTGCTTCGATGACTCTGCGGGCAGCTTCCGGGAAACCAAAGTGTTGGGTTCCGGGGGAAGTATGGTTGCAAAGCTGAAACTTAAAGGAATTGACGGAAGGGCACCTCTATTGATACGGTCTGGCTAATATTGAACGGGTGCTGGAAATAGACCCTCTGAAGACAGGTCAGCTTTACCCTACAAATGACAATGCTCTGCTACGGTAATCCTGCTAAGCCCGAGAGGAGCCGCAGACATTTTGGTCCACGTACTAGGCGGATAAGCCAACGGTTCGAGGTGAGGGATTACGGCCGAACGCCTCTAAGCCAAAAATCATGCCCAAAAGCAGCCTAGCACGAATGCAAAGGGAGGCTTCGACATGGTGGGGACCTCGGGGTCACGCTCCAGCCCCGCCCGGTCAAGCCGCAGAATGAGGTCTCTGCCGTCCGCTGATAAAAGCGGGCGGGAAGCTGCTCGATATTCACCCCATACGGCGATGAGGAATGAAATCATTTGTAGAAGACTTAGTTCTCGGTCGGGTGCCCTAAGCAGTAGATCAGCTACCTCACTGCGAACTGCTGAAACTCAACCCTTGACCATGTCCGCTCCCTAGGCGGACAACATCTCCGTGCAAGACTAGGCTTGTCACCTGGTCAAATGCACTATTTCGAGAGGAATCACAGGTCGCTGACATTTGGTCCACGTGCTTGGCTGATAAGCTACCATCTGAGGGATTACGGCCGAACGCCTCTAAGCCAGAATCCCGCCCAAAATCTCAGCACCGCTGAGATGGGAGGCTACGACATGGCTGGGGCTTGTGTCCCGTCCCGATCGAGCCGCAGGAATGCACCTGGTAAAATGCACTCCTTCCTCGCTCTTTGCATCTGTCTGCTATCAGTCATTCCAATGGACGCAGAAGAGATGCAGTCCAGCGGACACTGCACCTCCTGTCCTATGGTGGCAAGCTCCCGGGTGGCGGGGAATGCTAGGCGTACCATCACTGCAGATGAGCCGAGAAAATAGAGCGAGCAAAAAGATACCTCACTCATATGCATATGCTACGTTTCTGGCAGGACGTGACGATCCTGGGAAAAAGTCACACTGGACTGCCTCTCTTCCGGGATAGTACAAACTAGTACATAGTCCATCATATCATTGCCAAACGCTATAGACACGAGTAGGGAAGACTCGATAGTCCTGCAAGACAACTTCCCAAGAGAGACAACTCTGACCAAAAACAACTGCTGCCTTGCAGTTAGGCTGGGGACAGCCAAAGGCTAAGGAGGGCAACCCTACAGAAACGCCTGTTGAAATCGGATGCACTGAGCCACTGGCTAACAAATTAAATCAGTGCAACGTAAATATCGCTGTAAACAGCGTACGATGAAGAAGAAGAAGAATGCGTTGTGTTGCTAGTTTACAGCTTGACTGCGATACATGCACTTTTCGGTCTGACACATCCGTATTCGACAGGAGGGGTCAGTGTAATTTGCCTGATCCTGACTAACATTGTCCGATCAGTATATTTTGGATGACTAGACATGAGTTTCCTTTTCCCTTAGCAATAGTATAGCTTTGTTATATTATCTGTTTCAATGATTTAGGAACAGTACAGATTAACTTTATTTTCTGTTTGAACCATTCAGGAATGGTACAGATTTGATTTATTCTCTGTTTAAACAATTGAGTAACATTATAGCTTTTTTTTAAATTCACTGTTTGGATTTGCTCTATTCTGTTATAACCATTTAAGAAAAGTATAGCTTTGGTTTGGTCTCTGTGTGAACAGTTTTGGAAAACAGTATAGCTTTGTTCTGTTCTGTTTAAACCACTTACAGTATCATTTTGCTTTGCTTGAACCACTTAGAATATAGTTTTGTTCTTTTCTGTTTGAACCAGAACATAGCAGTATAGTCTTGTACTATTCTAATTGAACCACCAAAAACTTCATCACAGTTTTCAGTATATTTTCCTTGTTTTTCTTCTTAGCTGTGTAATGTACGAAACTGGAGCAGTGTGTAGTCACGCACGATCATTGTGGCGAATGGAGCACATCAGAACAAAGTGAGTCCTGTGCCGTAAGATGACGACTGTAGTTATTGGTCTGGGTGAACTATAGGCCAAGCACATTTCATTAGAGTGGAAAATTACTATTTAAGCGTTCATTACCGCCCTGATGCTCTACATAGAGAAGCTTGGAGCTGTCTTGATAGAATGTTGTTTGCGAATGCCCACAATTAGATTACTCGTTTGTGCACCCTGAAAAGGACGTTAAATGGCGGGTTGCAGTAGTTTTTCTCACATTCCGAGCGTGCTGGTAAAGGTGGACCATGGTCCTCCAGATGGTTGTGCTATGCTTGGCTTCATATGCGTGTCACTCACTACTACGGGGAACACGTCGATCCCTCACCTCGTTAGCCAGGCTGCCAAACAGCCCGTTTCCAGGGAGGGCTACTAGGAAGCCAAGGTGAGGGTCTTGTCCAGTATATTTTGGCTGACCAGATGTTAGTCTTCCTCCCCTGATAGAATGAAAACATATTTTTGAACCCTGGTTACCCAGTCTGTCCGATTCACCTGTGCTCCGGAGAAAATACGTACAAGGTAGACATTTGAGGAAAAATAAATACTGTGATAAAACTATGTGCTACAATTTAGTTATTCTATCTAAAATTGACTGACCTGATCATCTCCAATTTTCCTACTCCAGTAGAGTGTAGACTATATTTATTGAAGTCCATAATCTATCAAATTGACTTGATACATTGTGTGGGATACCCCTCTGGCTTGATCATAATCAATGATAATCCGAATCGCACATGTCGTTCAAATAATAATTGATCATTTTCAGAATAATCACCATCTAAATCCAATTTATCAGCCTCAAAATCCTTGAAATTGGTTTCAAGGACTTGTTCTGTTGTTAGCTTTATAGGATGGCCATTTTCTGAATTTTAAAATCATCAAAATCATAGTGAAGATTTACTTCGATATTTGCACCACCATATTTGTTATTTCCGGAAATGTGTGTGCTGTGTAGACGTCACTTTATAATGGCACAAAAATCCAATCAGTACTCCCCAAAATATATCTTAAAATAATCGTCCACCAGTCACATTGGCAAACGGGTAGCTCGGGAAATGTTACACACACCCCGATATATGGGTGTGATGGGTTCAAAGAGGTAATGCTTGTCAATCGCTTGAGATGTAAAGCCATGTGCTGGGTCAATGGCAATCTTACAAATGCCAAGGAAACCATCTCTTCTCTTAGCTGCTCCTCTTCTATGCTTCGGGCATAGAGGTCCTCTTTTGTATATACTTGCTATTGAGTGTGCTGGCAAACAGGGGATTGACCTGTAGTGTAGGTTGAACAGAAACGGTGAACTATCAAATCCCAAATACGGGATCAAGATGCTGAGCAGCACATTAGCTGCAGTGGTCAGCGACCCATAGCTGACTGCTAACGTCAGGGCCAGCGAACCAGAGCTGCCAAGATCCTTCTACACCTCCACGCGGTGATCCTGGATAACAGGCTGCAGCAGGGCAGACTGGCTAAGTAGAAGGGATGGAAGAGGGAATGCTAACCCGGTACTCAAAAAATGCTTGCTGAAGTCGGATGTGTTGGACCGAAAGGTGGAAATATCGCAGTCAAGCTGTAAACTACGACATAAAGCATCCCTTTCTCTGGACTATATTCTGCTACTTAAGCCCTTTCAGGGTTTGGTAGCGGGAGATTGAGAACGAACGAAGAAGAAGAAGAACTAACTTTGCTGTTTTCTTTTGTGCTGTTTTCAAAACCTACACGTAAGAGATGGTGCAGACAAAAGGCGCCCACTGCACATGAACATTGCAGATATCAAGGGTAAATGAATCGGGAGAGAGATGTCAAGGATAACACAAGCAGAGAGAATGATTGGTCAGGTAACCATAGAGACTATAAACAAAGGAGAAGAATGGATTCACACTGCAGGTAAAATGACAGACTACCACTAAGTCATTACCACTCTGGAGAGAGAATGCAGAGACTGGAGCAGTGGGAAGTGGACCTTGAGGCTCAACAACTTATAAGTGGATTATTAGTCCAGGATTCTGATACTATCATATATACCGATGGATCTGCGTTACACTGTAAGAAAGTCAATTGGGGCTTCTCTGCTAGAGTGAGAGGCAGGATCATTGCTGAGAGGAGCGGTGCATACAAAGAAATGATAAATCACCATAAACGAAACCATTAACGGAATGGCCATAATGAGAAAGATATCGGGCTGAACATGGGGAGCTTACACGTCACCCTAAAGAAGCTGGGAAAAAAACATGAAAAAAAACTAGTAAAAGTTGATTAAGGTTGAGCTTAATCAAAATTTAAAAATGGGTATGGTCAGATACCGCACCGAGACGAGAACACAAACAAAACCTACGTTACGACCAATAGGCCTTCATCAGGGACAACAACACTGAACTAACAAATCAACATATAAGAAAAAATGGCCAACTCATCTGTTTCAGGTGGGAGACGCTTTCTGTCTAAGCGACCGGTCGTGCCAAGTACTCGATAGAAAGCTGTACACAGGTAATTTGAGAACAGAGCTAGAATACGGGATATCAGCTTGGTCCACAGCAACAAAAAAATAACTTCCAATAAATGAATACAACTGTAGCAGATGGAACAGGATCTTGCGCTTTAAGGCCGCACCTTAAATCTAACAACTAACAATAAACTTAGTGATCAACAAATCTCTTTATTCCTTACTTTACGACACTGGCACTCTTCTACTATTCACAACTTCACTCACTCCTATCCAGGGATTATCTAACCTAAAGCTCCCCCTACTGCTACACCTAAACTATTGTCAACAGTCACTTTTCCATGCTTGGCCTGCCGTGATGCAAGTCCGAATTATGGCGGAATGACGCCGATGGGTAAATCGTGCTGTGACCTCAACCCAGGTAGATTGCCCTTGGTCCTGTTCCTCAGTGACGCCTGTTGAATTGTGTGGTGGATGTCAGGAAAAACTAAATAAGGCAGCCACAGGTTTGAATTGACGTGTGTTGAATAAGGGCCGGCTGACCACGTGATAACTTGTCATAGGTCAACACACGTGTCAGATGGCAACGTTCACTCCCACAGTGGACAATTATATCTGGCAACTCAAAAGTTCGCCCACGTGGCTGATGCTGGTCACACCCCAACCTAGATGAAATGCTACTCACAATTGAAAACTGTGATGATGTGACGTTCAGTTCAAAGTAAAGTGGCCAACTCGTTCAAGGTGTCAAGCGCTGGGAAACCTCGTGCTAAGTGTCGAGCTCTGGATCGCTCGGACTGAAATCGTTCAAGGTGTTGAGCGCTGGAAGATCTCGTGCAACTCGTGCTGACAATCTCTTAATGTACGTCGTTAAAATATCTCCCTCTTCAATGTATCGCTCTGCAAATTGCGTCATGTTGGTCCTGACAGCTCTCGAACAACTTGTGCTGACAATCTCTTAATGTCTGTTACTCGCATAATGTCGGTCTTCAGTGTCGCTCTGCAAATCGCTTAATGTCGGTCTCTCTGCAAATCGTGTAAAGTCTCTCTTCTTCAATCTCTTGCGCTCTAGAAATTGCGTAAAGTAACTCCTCTAGCTCCCGGCCCGCCATTGGCTTTTATAACACTGGACTATTTTCTTAGCAGGCGCTACTTTCAAAATGGCGTGGCTATTACTCCACTGCAGTATTCGCTGACGTGAGTGGTCAGGTCCCGGTCAGAAGTCCTTAGGGACACAAGATTTGTCTGCCCAGACTAAATCTGTCACACAACCCAAAACCAAGGTATAAGTATCATCACTGAAGATATGAGAACAACACGAATAAATGCATTGGAGAACATCACAAGAATCAAAGGTATGGAAATGCGCAGAGATCAATAAACACTCTAGCTGGGAGAGAAGCTTAAATGAATGACGGATGACAGGATAAATTGTATGGAAAGAGGGAGAGAAACCACTTCATATCAAAAACAAAAGATCTTGCAACAGCATACCCAATCATAAGTCAGGCAGTGGTTAGAGATCTTAAACAAACATCCCAAATTCCACCATGGAAAAAAGTCAAATCCCTTGAAATAGTAGAAACCATATAGGAAATAAGGAAGAAGAGAACTCAGAAATATTTAGAAAGAAAATTTATCAAGGAAAATATCTTATGAGAGTATACCCGCCAGAAACATGGATACATGTATTTACAGTAGTAGTAGTAGTAGTACAGATGGCTCAGCTAATAAAACCATATCCAATGAAGGTGGAGGGGTTTATTACAGACTAAATAACAGAGAAGAAAAAACTTGAGTATTAACAGCGGGAACATACTTCAATAACTTCTGTGCCGAAACAGTGGCACTGAAGGCCGCAGCCAATCTTGTAATCTAAGATCAAGATGTCCATCTAGAAAGCACAATATTCTTGACTTATCTCGTTAGTATAGTATTAGCAGAGCTAAAACAACACAAAGATGAAGATCTCGAGCAATGTATGTACTCCCTGACACAGCTCTCAGCAGAACACCCAAGGCCGGATATATAGTGGATCTCATCTCACTGCAGTATTAAAGGCAATAAAAGTGCAGACAAACTAGCAAAGTTTGGAGGAGCATACCCACAAATAGACCTTATATAATGAGAGGCCAAGACCACAGTTAAAGTCAATTTCAGAGAAAAATGGGATGATCAACACCCCCACTTCAAAAAAGAAGACAGCTACTATAACTTAACTAGAGAAGAGCAAGTCATCATCTTCAGACTGAGAACTGAGCATAACAGACTCAAGGGTCATCTTTACAACAAAATGAGGATTGGAACAGATGAAAGGTGTCCATGTTGGAAGCATATCATGTCCGTGGAACACATCCAACAAAACTTCATGCTCACGCAAGAAGAAAGATAACAAATTTGGTCTCTCAAGATAGATATGAGACAAAAGCTGTATGAAATTAAAGCAGCTTTACAAAAAGTGGTGTTCAATGGCACCTATAGTTCTGCCAGAACAGAACATGTGTCCAATCTGCAGTAAAGACTGAAACTCAACTGTTACTTCTGTAATTTTAAAATTAGTCAAGGTCCTGTTAACATACCAGTGTTGCATTTTGGGAATATGGTGTTTACTTTGAGGATGGGTCGAACCCAGAATCCTTTTTGCGTACGGAAAAATCCAGCACCAACTGGTGGCCGAATCCCGATTCCTCGGCTGAGAAGCCAGTGCACTAACCGCTGGACTAGCTTGGCTTTCTTCTTTTATGCTTATTTCCCAGATTATTCTGGTAACCGATTTTTGAGGCTGTGTCGAATTCTAGACCCTTTTTGCGATCGGAAAAATCCCGCACAAACTGGGGGCCGAATCCTGATTGCTCGGCTTAGAAGCCAGAGCACTAACCACTGGACTACATTGGCTCTCTTCTTTTATGTTTACCATGCCAAATTCCTGTAAAAATGTCAGATTTTGAAGATATTTCAGTTAATGGTAGTTTTATTACGTGCAGGTGGGCTGGTGCATTCATGGGCTGGGGGCAGCAGTGTCGCATTCGTCATGTCACATCCGGAAGATACCTGGCAGGAATGCCGGACCAGTCTGTGCAGACTGTTCACCGACAGAAAGCTGACGAGGCCAGTACAGCCTTCAATCTCTTGATGTCCAAGGTGAGTTTTGTAGCTTTCTTCATAATGATCCTTTAGTACGCTACAATGTTTTGGGGGAAAATTTTCGCAACTTTATATTTCGCTATGGTAGTTGACTTTCAAAGCTTGTAACTTTTCTGTTTGTTGGTCAATAAATATGATATTCTTGTGTGTAAAGACACAATTGAATAAAAAACTTGCTGGTGTTATTGTTTTTGTTGTGTTTTTGTTAGTTTCTGAGATATAAAAAGATGAACATTTATTAAAAACCCACCCAAAAAAAATTGAACTTGACCGCTAGGCATAGTCGCTTCAATAGAAATCCATGGAAACCACAACAGCGTATCGATACTGTGTTTACAATATCGACACAACTGTTAGTTTCCAATTTAAATATAGTTCTTACATCTAAACAAACAAAATAAACAGATCTACTCGATAAAGATTTTTCCCAACAACCTACTTCACCTTTTGCAAAAAAGTCGGCCTGCTCCAATCGGCGTAATAAGAAGAAAAATTTTTCAAAATCCATTTGTAATCTAACTACAATATTTCTACCAGTAAAAAAAAACCTGTGTGGATGGACGTGACGCATTCATCATTTTAAAAAATGGCTCCGTGCAAAAAAAAAATGTGAAGTAGGTTGTGCGGGAGCCGCATTGGCTTCGCATCTGAGTGGTCCTGGTTTCATTCCCCAGTTGAGGGTAAATATTTATTTCAGACCGTAATGGCTCCTGGGTCGACCCAGCCTTAAATGGGTACCGGTTCAGTCCGGGAAGTAAAAGCGGCGAGGGAGAGGAGATGGTTACCACCCTCATATAGCCGAGCCTTTGAAATGTGAGATCGCTAACACCTCACACCTACTACGGCAGTAATGCTATGGGTTACTTTAGGTTGTTGGGAAAAATCTTTATCGGTTAGATCTGTTTATTTTATTTCTTTAGATGTAATAACGTTTGAATTGGAAACTAACATTAAAGCGGTAGTTTATACACGATAAACCAATGGCCCTGGAACTGGCAGCGTACCACAGCAATGGCAACTGACGTAAATTTGTTCCGTCGCGATTTAACGGCAGTGGTAGGTTTACATTTGACCTAAATAACGATGTCAACATGTATGGCTTTTTCGAATGCTGCGCTCATCCAACATTTCAGGAGTTTGGACAGCAGATGTCACATATTACAGAAAAGCTTACATAATTTTTGGATGCATTTCAGACTTCTACTTCTTCATGTACTATGCAGAGGTCATACCTGATGTGTCCTTGCATGACGTAGACCTGTCAGTTGTAACGCAGGTGTTATAGACACTTATATTCTGAGCTGTAGTTATCCATGTTATTATGTTTTATGATATTTTGTTTGTAAAATAATGAAATATGATATTGTATTAAGTATTTCTTGATTTTCAGGATGAGAAGAAGCAGTCAGATGCTAGAGAAGATGAGGGGATGGGCCTAGCGGACATCAAATATGGTGACTCCATGGTTTACCTGCAGCACAGCTCTACAGGACTTTGGCTTTCCTATCAAACTTTTGAGACGAAGAAACGAGGAGTCGGGAGAGTGGAGGAGAAAAAGGTAAATTATCGCAGAAGCAATTAATTTTATGTGGGCATAAAACCATGACCACAGACCATGACCAAAAGGTCTTTGTCAGGGGGTAAAGAGCGACACAGATATGACTGTCTTATCTATATGATTAAAATTAAGATAGAAACACTTAAATAAGAGCGACACAGATATGACTGTCTTATCTATATGATTAAAATTAAGATAGAAACACTTAAATAAGTTTCACTATTCTAAATAGCTAAGACTGTATAAACTATATTTATATGTCTTAGAGTGAAATAGATGTCGCACTGTTACAAAAATATAAATGGGCCGGCCATGTGGTGCGCATGCTGGATAACATAGACACATATAGCGACATCATGGTGGCCACACAACTTTAGCCGTCCTCGTAGGCAACCAAGGCTGAGATGGAGAGATGGCATAATGGTGGTCCTGGGCCCAACATGGTACATCAAGAATGAAATAAGTTTACTCAATAGTTGGCTACCTGGCATCAGACACACGTGCCTGATTGAATACTAGAATTTTGAGATGGAAATAAGCATCATCACTCTGCCGAAGGTGCAAATATCGCAGTCAAGCTGTAAACTAGCGACAGCGCATTCCGTTCTCCGGTCCACATCCTGCTACTTACAAAGCCCTGTTCAGGGCTTGGTAGCAGGAGATTGAGAACGAACGCAGAAGAAGAAGGAGAGGACCAGAAATCAGAAGTGACCACTACCTTGTGACAATAAAGAGAACAACCAAAAGAGTAGCCCTAACAAAACAACACTCGCAATCAAATAAGAAATGGGATCAAGACGCTGAGCGGTGCATGAGCTGCAGTGGTCAGCGACCCATAGCTGACTGCTAGTGTCAGGGCCAGTGAACCAGAGCTGCCAAGACCCTTCTGCACCTCCATGCGGTGATCCTGGATAACAGTCTGCAGCAGGGCAGACTGGCTAAGGAGAAGGGATTGAAGAGGGAATGCTAACCTGGTACTAAAAAAATGCTTGCTGAAGTCGGATGTCTTGGACCGAAACGTGCAAATATTACAGTCAAGCTGTAAACTACGACACAACGCATTCCGTTCCGTGGACTACATTCTGCTACTTAAGCCCTTTTAGGGTTTGGTAGCGGGAGATTGAGAACGAACGAAGCCAAGCAAAATAAGAAATCAAATGCCCAAGAATGAGAAGCAAGAATAAAGGCTTACAAACTGAAGGAGTCAGAAGTTATGACTAGATACCAGGGGTTTATATTGACAGCAGCAGGAAGTGTAGAAGAACCACCCGAGAATTTAGTTATCTGGTTAAAATTCAAGACTATCCTCAAGGCAGCAGAAGCACGTGGTGAAGCCAAAGTCAAGAAAAATATAAAGAGGACACGCTGGGGCATAGAAGAAGCCAAAATGATAATATGACATTTAAACAATACGTTGAAGGTAAGAATGCAGCAGGAAAACCAGAGAAATGCAAAGAATACATAACACTCAGAATGAAAGCCAAGAAAACAGTGCTAAGAGCAAACCAAAAATCCTGGGAGAACTTTAGAGAAAACTGGAAAAGAATGTCGTAAAAAACCAGGTGTTCTACAGGAATCTAAGGAACATGAGGAAGGGATAAGAGGACCTTCTCAAATTTGTAAAAAACAAACAAGGTGCTTTGCTTGCAACTCCAAGAGAGATAATGGATTGTTGGAAAGACTATTTCACAGACTCCTCTGTGCAGAGGGTGACCAAGTTCTATGTGCAGCAGGCTCTAATTCAGATGATGAAATCAATGATGGGGAGAACATCACAATAGAAGCACTGACAAATCACCTGGAAAAGATGGTATAACACCAGAAATGATCAAGTACATGAGAACTGCAGATGAACGGTTATTCTTGAAGGTTCTCCAGGCAGCCTAATGCCGCAAGGATATACCAAAGGGCTGGGAGATTCCAATATTAAAAAATGATGACAACCGACAGTGTGAGAGGTCTATCTCTGAGTATCCCCAGCAAAACCTGGTCTAGGATACTAGCAGATGTAACAGTTCCCGCCGGAGCAAGGGGAGTTTAGGACAGGGGTGAGGTGGTTTCTGATACCTGAACATGTTAAAGCTTAAAGCTACCTGAATGCGTGTCAAGGTCACTCACCATCTCAACAAAGGAGAACAGAGTTGGGGTAAAGAATGAGTGACAGGTGTGCAAAGTGTTTCGTTCCAATAAGACTAAATATAGTCATTCCCTGAAATCCATTGGTCGAGCTCGGACTTTGCTTGAGTGTATATAACTCGAGCGGAAGTTTGGCTCAAGAGGCTGGATGCAGGGGAGGCTGGATAGAGAGATGAGAGCGAGAGAGAGAGAGACTGAGTGTAGATAGTATGTTTAACTCATCGACTTAGGTAGAGGAGCGATTGGTAGACTGTTGGACGAATGTTTAGTGATAGAACAGGATCGCTCAAATAGGTGTGTGAGTTTTGCATTAATAGATAATCTGAACGTGTGTTGGTAAGCAAGGACACATTGTGAACGAGTTATGTCGAGATCGCCCGCCTGAGGGGATTTCAGTGAGGAAGTATTTGATAAGGTGTGTTGAGGACGCAGTTAAGGCGATGTGTGTGTGATGTAATTGCAAGGCAATAGAACTGGGTTTTAGTTAGTTGGGAATTCCATCAAGAGCTAATGCTTACAATTCTCGCTTTAGTAATATGTATATTAACATATATATAATAAAAGAATGCTTAGCTAAGATGATATGTATTATATTGTGTTTGTAATTTCTCTACTCATTTCTATGATATGAGTATGATATAATAAATATGCCACCTGCTGTGTGATATGTCATTTACTGAGTATGGTCATGATGATGTGGATGAGTGTGAGAATGTTCTAAGTTAGAATAACGGCCAGGGCAAACAGTGGGTCTGTTACACAGAGACTAGGCCATCTGGCTAGATGTCACAACAATTCTCTAGACAACATGATGACCTGGTATCTTGGATTTGCCGTGCCCAGTACTAGGCTACAAACCTAATGAAACAGTACAGCATCATTTGGCTTGGTGCAGAATATATATTTTTAATCACCTGAAGAAATTTGATGCCAAATTGATTTGATATTGTGTGGATTTCACTGTGCCCTTCAATACATCTCGTAACAGGTAGCTAACCTTTATTTTACCACATGATTTTTTTCAGCACGTCACATTTTACTATGGTTGTCCACTTTGAGAGCCTGTAACCTTTATATTTGTTGGTCTATAGATATGATTTTGTTGTGTGTAGAGACATAAATTAATATAGAACTTCCGTATAACTTCCTCCAACTCTTTGTTTGTTCTTCAGGCCATCATGTTAGTTGAGGGCCACATGGATGATGGCTTCACCTTCTCCAGGGCTCAGGAGGAAGAGTCCCGCTCTGCAAGAGTCATTCGAAAATGCCAGAGTTTGTTTAACAGGTTTACGAAGTAGGTTTAGAAATGTAGTGTAAATGGTGTGCTAACATCTGGTGACAGCTTTCTGCAATCGGCTTTACGTCCAATCCTCTCTATCTTCGAATATTGGGGGAAAAAACAATTCCAGAACCAAATCTTGGGAAACTGAGCATGCAGTAACTTTGCTATTCTATCTTTCTATCCCTGCTGTTTCTTTGACCATCTAACGTTGTGGTTTTTCAAACTGAAATTTGTTTTGAGAGTTTCCAAGGCAATTTTGAAAGAAATGAGGTGAATATTCTTTCTCAATTGGTAGTGCTGTTCTGAAGTTACATCTTTACTTTCAAGATTACTGAGTAAAGTGAAAAAAATATAGGGTACTAATAACTTCCTGTGTGAATCGTGAGACCCCAAACTGGGTTAGGAAGAATAGGAGCAATACAATTACATCAATGTTATAAAAGATGGCTAAAGAGGGTTGTGCTTGCTTGGGGCTGGTTGTTGTTGTAAACAGTCCATCGTTTCCAAAGAGGACCATATTGTCATCTGTCAATCCTGGAGTGGGTTCGAAAGTGGCTGGTCGAACCAACTTGAGCCCAAAAGCGTCTGTCACACTGAGGGCAGAGAAGCGCTGACCATCAGAAGGAGGCAACTCGTCTCTTGCCTTTCGTGTGGCCTGTCTCTATGCAACTTCCTTGATTCCTGTCTGATCCATATGCACTGTCCCAGCAGAGATTTTACTATACCAGGCAAAGCAATCAGCAGCAATGTTCTTCCAATTTCCAAGGTTTAGGGCGGTTAGCTTCATCATATACAACAATGTGTTACAAAAAGCAAGACTGCAAAAACACACACAAAAATGATTTGGCTCGTGTTTCCTGTAAGGAGCCATCACCAGTAGTGAACCTATGCTTTGCAAGTAACGAAATAGAGAAGAATAAAAAAATTGGAATGGTAGAGCGTTGCCCTTCTGGACAATCTCAAACTCACAAGGGGGAGAGATTAACAAAGAAGGTAACAAGATAAGAACAGCCACATACAGCAACAACTCTACAAACAGCAACAACTCTACAAACAGCAACAACTCTACAAACAGCAACAACTCTACAAACAGCTCATAAGAACGGCAAACAAAGAAACTTGCTTGAACAGATGGGAAACACAGGGAGGAAGGTCTACAGACATATGGCAAGCCCCAATCCAAATGACAGTATTAACTAACTCACAAGGAATCAGGAGCACCAGAGAACAAAATGCAACCACAACACACCCCAGCTGTGTACACATTCATATGAAATCATAAATCGTCATCTGTTTGAGTATTCAGTGATCAACGATGTTAGGAGAATGCTTCTTCCTCCGATGGCGGATAAATGGAACAGATTTGTATGGCACTAAACAACGACTAACAAACATATGCATATACCATCACATGGCATTAGGCTGAAGGACGAGAACACAGAAGCTGTTGGATCCACAACAGCAGCATTAGAATGCGTGTTTATCACAGCAAGGGAACTTGGTTCTTGACCCAGTCCCAACGTGCATCAGTTTACTTAGCTGTAAATTGGTACCTGACAAACAGTTAAGGAAGGAAGGGCAGTGAATAAGGGAACTAGTTAACCTATTTCATAAAAAGAAGAGAAGAGAATGAAGTCCCAAACACTTCAATCCCATCAGCAGCAACTGATAAGGAACTAACTGCCTTAATAATTACCCAAAATAGTAATTGAGACTTCATGATGAATACTAGTATCCAGGGCTATAACTTGGGGGCACAATAAAGTCTTGATCAGCTCTGATTTGCTGACCCTGATGCTGTCAGCTCATTCAGTGTGCTGCATCTTCAGCTCCAATGAAGTCTCTCACACTTTATCCCTCGGTGGCAGCATATTTTCTGTTCTGTTAAGAATATATGTAATTGCCTGCTGAAGACGGATGTGTTGGACTGGAAGGTGCAAATATCGTAGTCAAGCTGCAAACTAGCGACACAACGCATTCTGTTCTCCGGACGACATCCTGCTACTTGCACAGCCCTGTTCAGAACTGGAGATTGAGAACGAACGCAGAAGAAGATGATGTCATGGCAGATCCATAGGTGCTCTCTGGTTGTACATACTCCTGTTCCTCTGAGGATTCTCTCTGTGCTGGATCATGTATGATTGCAATCTGTGATTGCTGGTTCATTGACTGGAGTGCCTTCATCCAATAGGTGATTGTTGATCAACTGCAAAATGTGTGCATCTGTTGTTAGTCATTCCCTAGCTTGTGGTGTAGGGCTTGTGAGCTCAGGTTACAATCCCAAGGCACCGAGTTCAAATCATGTCATGTTCGATTTGACTGGTTGGGCTTTTCATGAATTTTGTCATGGTATGGCTGCTTTTCCAAGTCTACCCAGCTGTAAATGGGTACTTGTCGAAATCAGGGGAAAATTTAAGAACCTCTGTCGGAGCTGCTTAGTTCATACTCTGGCATCTGCACTTTCGGTACTGAAAGGGACTAAGCACATGCACATATTTGGGACACCCTTATGCAATAAATTTGATTCTATGAGGAATTTGCCATTTTTCTCTCAATACTTAAAAAAAAATATATTCCACCAAAAGAAATCAGGGTAGCAAAAAAATAAGGAATGAAAGGAATATGTATTCAGAACGCGGATGAGACATGAATTACAAACATTGCAGATTGACTAAAATGCCATCGAGAAAAATCATTTGCTAAATTTAAATCGAACATGCTATTTATAGAATGAAAGATGTAATTTCAGTATCACAGATCTGCCACTATTAATCCTCTGGTTTCCGATTTCATTAACTTAATACTCTTAATCCGTGACTTTATTTACCCATGACATGTAGGTCTTCTGAAGGGTTCTTTGATTGATTTTTGGCTTTTAATCATTATGTGAGGGGGTGGTGCTGTGCAGTAGCGATATTGGTTTCTTCACCTTAAGGCAACAGACTATAACCCCAGTAAGACAGGAATTGTTCCTATCTTGGTAAAGTGCAAATCTTTCCAGTATACTGTGGTGACTGTAGGGGCAAGTGTATTATATTCCTACGCTAAAAAAATCCCCTCGTAGACCCTAGAAATTGGAAATAAACTTCGCAGTTATAAATAAATAGAATCGTTCTGTATATTTTTTCTTCTTCTTCATTCGTCCTGGAAAAAATGTGTTTGTTATCGCGGTGGCTAGTTGTTGCGGTAGTTTGTTGTCACCATGGCCTGTTATCGAGGTGGCATGTTATTGCGGTGGCTTGTTGTCACTATGGCTTGTTATCGCTGTGGCTTGTTGTTGTGTTGGCTTATTTCGGTGGTTTGTTGTCGGGGTGGTTTGTTGTTGCGGTAGCTTGTTGTCACAGTGGCCTGTTATCGCGGTGGCTTGTTGTCACAATGGCCTGTTATCGTGGTGGCTTGCTGTGGTAGTTTGTTGTTTCGGTGGGTAGTTTCGTAAAGTTGAGTAGGAAGCGGCATTATTAATATTGTATTTGACAGTTTCTTTTCTCTGTTTGGAACATCTAGGGGATAGAGTGGTTCAACTCTTAAAGGCAGAAAGAGCACTCCTGTCACTCTTTAAGGAGACTCCTGATACCTAAAGGATGCTAATATCACTAAATGTACATTGAAAGGATCTAGACATGATATCATTATTTGTTCTAGGCCCTTGGCGCTGTTCGAGAGCAAAACTGTGTTGTTGCCATAACGTATTTCCGGTATCTCCTTTCCACCTATTGTGAAAGGATCTAAGTCTGTAGAAATTGGATCTGCCTTTACATTCCTGATGTTTTCTGCATATATATTGAACAGGTATGGTGAAAAAGGATACAAATAAAAAGGATTAAACACATAAAGTATGGTACAGATACTACGTTGGATCAAAAATAAGAACGAAACCCACATTAGAACATAAGGTCTTCATCAAGAACAATGAACAATACATAGAAATAGAACATCAAAACGTGAAAGAAAAGAACAAATAGAAAAGATACCTTGCTTCATTTTGTCCATGATTTGTTAGTTGTTTTTCCATGTATTGTCCATTCTTCCGGATGAAGGCCTTTTGGTTGTAATGTAGGTTTAGTTCTTGTTCTGGTTCCAGTGTGGTGTCTCTATCATATTTGTCTATGTTTTTATACTTATAATAGATGGAAGTGTTTGTAGCCTTTTATGGTATAAGGTCTCTGGCTTTGTGAGGTGACTAGTTTTTTCCTTGCTTTGCCTTCCCTACACTTAACATTCAGATGCCCATGTACAGCTGGGTACAGTGGATCATACCATGACTCAGGTCTGGGCCTGGTCCCTTTTGTTTCTTTTTTGTTTACTGTTTCTCTTTGTATTCTAGTGGTGGAGGCGAGCAATTTCCACCCTGAACCGTAGTCTTGTAGGTGATTATCAGGACGTATTAGCCAGTGCTTGTATACACGTGTGCGTCTGTATGAACCTATGCTAGTGTTTCAGTGATGCAAGATGTTTCCGTGTGGTTCAAACCCAGAAAAAAAGAGTTAATGGTCCCTTTGCTGTGAGAGACAAGCACTCGGCCACTGGAAAGATTTATGAACAATAAATATATAAAAATTGTAATTCTGAATTAAAGACAGGTTTGCAATTTTGTAGTGCTAATGAATAAGCCATCACTTGTCATCGCCGGACTTGCTCTTTTATTTCGAGAAAAAACAGTTGACTGTACTTAAATTTTCTCAGCTTTTTCTTTGGGGGAAATTTGATCATTTCTGATCCTGCATTGAGAACAGAAGGCTGTCTCTTCCAATTCTTTCATTCAGTCCCCTTTATGGTTTATTGTCAGTAAATTTCCCAAACTTTTTTTTGGCCAAACTTGGACATTTTTTTTATTGAGCTCGAAATTCAAGTCAAAGGTAAACTTGCATTCGTTCAATCTTAATAGTCAGTTGCACTGTAGTCACTAATGGTGCCTGCAATAATAGAGCATACTACAGCTTACTACTCACAGTATCTTTAGTTATCCACTTGGGAGATAAATAAATTATAATTTGCATGTTAACGTACAACTCAGACTTAATAACATTTAGAGCTAACTGCATTCATGTGTTCGGTGCATCATTCACAATGTTATGTGTTGTTTGTGTGATTTCTACTAAGCTATTGTTTTGTGTATTTTAATAATGAGACTAACACTACAGCTGAGAAGTAAGGTGTTTAACTGTCAAGAAACAAAAGTGAAAGATGCAGGCATTTGGATCTCTCAAATTTTGAATCTCTCAAATTCCAAGCATTTCCTGATCTCAAGGGAGGTGAGATCAGGTGCCTAGTCCTACTGGAGATGGATGATAAACTAGGATGTCCTGTATACACATTGTGCTCATACAAAAACTATTAGCAGTTAAAAATTTAAAAGAGCAGGTTGTTAGCCACAAAAAATATTTGCTTAGACATCTAGGACCCATTGTGTTGATCGACCACTACCATGTTCAACTGCTGAGGATTGTAGCAAAACCTCGTTCAATTCCGAAGGAGAGACTACTATCTGTTGGAGCTATTTAGGGTGGGGGCGGCTCCTCCCACACCACCAGCTGGCCGGTGGGATGCCGTTGTTACACTTAGCTAACTTGGACATTATCTGATGAGCCGGAACTTCCCGGTCCAGTCAAACCACGGGACCAAACACAGACAGGTGGCGGTGGATCAGAGTGTCCGAGATGGAGGGAAGACTCGTCTTTGCAGACACCTCAACATTATGGACATGATCGAACCACTAGATACCGTTGATGAAAATGACTGATCATAATGAGTGCAGATAAGAAATAGAATACTTATCTGCTAGGCTCAATTACATAAACCACGATTTGGTATGGACAGAGACGGAAGATACACACAAAGAAGGTAAACAGATGCCATGAAAGGATAGGTGAGAATAAATGTGGGGTGGACTGCACAGAAAATCATAGATAGGAAGATATACACAGAGCAGTTGGTCAGTGTGGGGATGTGGTTAGTGACGCGGCCCACAACACAAACTTGCTTGAGCTCAGATTCATTAAACAGCAAGGTCATACCTTCTTGGAAAGTTTAAACCATTACAAAAATGTGCGCTGCAGTCAGAAGCACTGGGCTGTTAGGCGTGCATCACTCTCTACCATAGCCAAAGTCTCTTGTCTTTCTGAGTTACTTTTTCTTCTTCTTTTGTCATCTCATTTTCTACCGGGTTGTAGCCCAGTGTCATGGTATGTATTTGTCTCTGGCCTCTCTCATGGCTCGCATAACATTTTCCCCCCTTTCTTGTTTACGCTGTCTGTCCATCTTTTCATCGGTCTACCCTTCTTCATGATGTTTTCATGTAGAAGATAGCATAAACAATATAGTCTGGTTGCATTCTCACAATGTAGCAGAACCAATTCATTCTCTGTCACTCGATGTACTGTAGGCAGGGAATTGTTCCAACCTTCTCTTGAATTACATCACCTTCTTTCTTCTCCGTGTGTTTCATAGACTTCCTTTTCTTTATGTTTTGGAGATCTTATTCGATCTCTCAAGAAGTTCTCTGTCTTTCTGATACTTGGAATACTTAGAATCATGGTATTGAAATGGGCAGGCTATGCCTGGTGCCAGGTAGCCAAAGGCTATCCGTAGTACATTCTTCTATTTTGCAATGTTTACTACCTGCAACTTACTAAACCTGGTGGGAGGTAGATTGTGTGTTGGGTAGGAAATTCATTACTTTTTAGAATTTTGCCCAGGCTGCGGCTAACAGTCCACTCTTATCGATTTTCTACTGTCAAGGGTTCTTTTATGTGCATCTTCTTTTTGATCTTGATCTCATTTTCTGTTTTGTCTCCACATATTTCAATGTCTTCCTCTCCTTTCTGTTCTGGGCATCTTACTCAATCTCTCCACAAGTTCTGCATATCTTTCAGATCTATTTATTCCTTTCTCTTCTCCAAGTACCTCAGTGATACCTGAGGGGAAAGAATACAGGCACTGTTACCTTCTAAGCATGCTGTAAAAGGAAAATAGGGAATATTGTGCATGGACTAGCAACCTCATCATGTAAAATCATTGCCGTTGAAACCACCACTACAACTGTTTTGATACAGGCTTCCTGTAAGGGAGCCAGCTGAAGTAGTGGTACTCTGCTTCACTTGGAGCAAAAAGGGCAAAATGATTATGATGATGAAGTGTTTTGATGTCTTCTACTGTTTCCTCAGTCTTAGGTATCCCAGAATGACTACCCTGTGAAACAAGCATATTTGAGATATAGAATTCTAGAAATCAGAGTTAGGAATATAAATTGTAATTTGATAAAACTTGCATATCTCCATGTTGTTTTGTTTTGTTTTGTTCAGTCAGGTATGCTTAAGTCACTAACAGTGAAAGTGTAACAGGTGTCATTTATAGTGTTATTATCGCAGTGGCTTGGCTACAGCTATATCTTTTGAGAGAAAATAAATTGAAACAAATGATAACATTTTAACAACAGTTCCAGATTTTGAAGGAAAATTAATTTTACTTACTTACTTAGTCGCTCCTCTTCTACCGTGAGGTGTAGAGGTGAAAATTAATTTTAACAAACACTAATATTTTGGTAACAGTTGCAGCTTTTTGGAGAGTAATTAATTTCAACATACAGTAACATATTGGTAACAGTTACAATTTATGAGAGAAAATGGATTTATATAAATGGCAATATTTTGGTAGCAGTTACATATTATGAGAGAACATTAATTTATACATATGGTAACATTTTGGTAACAGTTATTGCTTATGAGGGAAAATTAATTTCAACATTGCTTGTAGTAAATAAATTGGCTGATATTTTTCACCTGACGTTACCTAATATTTTTTGTTTGGAATAAATTGTGATTGAAACACAAAACATATTAAAACTAATGACAGAAATTCTTGGAACAATGGATGACAAAGAAATTCCTGGAACATGGGGCAATGGATGACAAAGAAATTCCTGGAACATGGAACAATAAGCAGTAAACAAATTCCTTGGACAATGAATGACAAAGAAATTCCTGGAACAATGGACAATGGGTGACATAGAAAGACCTGAAACATGGAATAACAGATGACATAGAATGTCCTGAAACATGGAACAACAGAAAACATATAAATTTCTGGAACAATGGACAATGGGGACATAGAAATTTATGGAACAATGGACAATGGGCGATATAGAAATTCCTGGAACAGTGGACAATGGATGACATAGAAATTCCTGGAAAAGTGGATGACAAAGAAATTCCTGGAACAATGGACAATGGGGACATAGAAATTCCTGGAACAGTGGACAATGGATGACATAGAAATTCCTGAAACATGGAATAATAGATGACATAGAAAGTCCTGAAACATGGGACAATGGGTGATGTAGAAAGTCCTAGAACATGGAACAATGTGTGACATGGAAAGTCCTGGGACATGGGACAAGAAATTTCTGGAGCATCGGACAATGGGTGACAAAGACATTCCTGGGACAATGGAGGATAAAGACATTCCTGGGACAAAGGAGGACAAAGACATTCCTGGGACAATGGGTGACAAAAGACATTCCTGGGACATGGAATAGACATTTATGGAGCATGGGACAATGGGTGACAAAGACATTCCTGGGACAATGGATGACAAAGACATTCCTGGGACAATGGGTGACAAATAAATTCCTAGAACATGGGACAAACAGCAGCAAACAATTTCTGAAACAAGGGGCAGCAACAAAATTTGTAGCTAGTTTAATATCTTGACACAGAAGTGAGTCAGTGCATAATTGTTAAAATAACAATGAAGGCAGGAGGTTGGGGAAATCTAAGATAATTTACCTCAGTCGGCTTGACACATGATGATGATTTAAATTTGAATGCTCATAAAATCAGTTGTATATCAAAGTCATACTAAGATGTTTTTCAGTGAATTAATGTTTATTGAAAGCTGTTATCTGAGAAATTTGCTTATCTCATTGTAATATATCTACATGTTTTTTACAGCGAAGCTGTGATAACTTACACACAATTTAAAAATTAAAAACTTGTATGAAAATAATATATGGAAACAAATTAATAACATTTTATTTGTATCACTGACTATATAGAAAATATATGTAGAAAATATTACGTCTTATTGACTATACAGAAAATGTATTATAATTTATTGTGCTGTCGAAGATGGATGTCACTAGTTTACATCTTGACTGCGATATTTGCACCAAAAGGTGCAAATATCGCAGTCAAGATGTAAACTAGTGACAACGCATTCCGTTCTCCGGACTACATCCTGCTACTTGCACGGCTTGGTAGCAGGAGTTTGAGAACAAACGCAGAAGAAAAAGAAGAATACATTGGATCTATCACTGACTATATAGAAAATATATGTATAAAATACTATGTCTCATTGACTATACAAAAAATGTATTAGAAAATATTGTGTCCATCACTGGCTATATAGAAAATATTGCTATATTCTTTCCTTTCTGGCAGTTGTCTTAAAAAGGACGCTGTACTCTAGTTTTCAGCGAGGCTGTGATATCCGCACCTTTCAGCTCATCGCATCTAGTTTCAACACCGCAATATTGGGGCCGGGTTTGTATTTCCTCTGCGATTCATATTCTCTTAACCAGACTACACTAGTGTAGCCTGTTTCCAGGGCCGCCACTTGGAGGCGGGATAGGGCCTTGGTCAGCTGTGAATCTCTGATCCCTAATACAAGCAGCCAGCTATGAGTCATTGGCTGCTGTCAGCTCATTCACTGCTGCATCTTCAGCCCCACTTCCTATATAGAAAATATATTTGAAAACATTGCTCCTATAACTGACTTTATAGGAAATATATTTAAAAATATTTTCCTTAAATTACTGTCGATATAGAAAATATGCTATAAAATACTGCCTCACTGACTATATAAATTACATTAGAAGTTGTTTTTTTTTTGTCACTGACCAAGTAGATAGTAAAATGGGGATCGTTATACGCATTACTATGAACAAATATATTCAAAAATATTATTTGTATTACTGACCATATAGAAAATATATTCAAAAATATTATTTGTATTACTGACCATAAAGAAAATATATTCAAAAATATTATTTGTATTACTGACCATATAGAAAATATATTCAAAAATATTATTTGTACTACTGACTATAGGGAACCGCATAGCGCAGTGGTTAGCACGCTGACTTCGCATCTGCGTGGTCCTGGGTAGTGTTTTTTTCAGACCTCAATGGCTCCCGGGTCGACCCAGCCTTAAATGGGTACCGGTTCAATCCAGGAAGTGAAAGCGGCGAGGGAGAGGAGATGGCTACCACCCTCATATAGCCAAGCCTTTGAAATATGAGATCGCTAACACCTCACACCCCTACGGCAGTAATGCTATGGGTTACTTTACTTTTACTGACTATATAGAAAATATATTCACAAATATTATTTGTACTACTAACTATATAGAAAATATATTCACAAATATTGTTTGTGCTACTGGCTATATAGAAAATATATTCAAAAATATTGTTTGTGCTACTGACTATAAAGAAAATATATTCACAAATATTGTTTGTACTATTGACTATATAGAAAATATATTAGAAAATATTGCTTGCGTCACTGACTCTATAGAAATTATATTATACAATATTGCTTGAGTCATTGACTTTATGGAACATATTGCTTGTATTATCGTATCTAATAAACTTATGTTTAAATGTGATGCACCATAGCACCGTTGTTATCGTCACATGTCTCAATAACATCCTCTGTATGTTTGCTAACAGAGCCCTGGAGTCTCTGAAGACAGAAGGTCGCACCAGCCCCTCCTGGTCGAGACTGAGTTTGTCGGAGGTTATCAAGTGCTTGGAAGATCTCATTGATTATTTTGCGCAGCCCGGAAAGAATGTGGGTAAGTGATCCTTCTTCTTCTTCTTCGTACGCTGTCAAATGTCAACCTGTATTTTTTCGAAAAAAGCAGCGGTCATCCTGAGGCTGTCGACACTGCCATAGAGCTTGTCTAGTGTTGCCACTGGTGATGGCCACATGTGCTTTCTCTGGTCCTCGTATGTCGGGCAGTTTTGCAGCAGATGTTCAGCGGTCATTTTCCCGGTACCACAGGTGCATTCATCAGTGCCACCTATCTTCAGTTTATTGAATAGATGGTACCTCAGTCTGTTGTGGCCTGTGCGGAGTCTGAAGACCATGACCTGCTCTCTTCTGTTCAACTGGTAGTAGGCATCATTTTTTGTGTAGCCAGTATGTTCTGTTTCCCATTTGGCCATGTATCTGGCCCTAATAAGCCTTTTGGACTCTTCGTAGGTCACACTAGAATCTGGTTGTGGTAGTCTTGCACCTTCTTTTGCCAGTCTGTCTGCCTCCTCGTTGCCTTGGATGTTACAGTGGGATGGAACCCACTGTGCCACTACTCTTTTTGGTGCGGACTGCTGGCATAGTTGACAGAGTACTGCTCTGAAATCATTAAGTTCAGTATTTTTATGGCTTTTTAGTGCTGTGACTACGGCCAGGGCATCTGTAAACAGGTAAGTGATCCAACCAGTTATGTTTAGATCTGTTGTGTACATGTTGTTAGATTTGGTTTTCATCATTTTAGCGAGGTACTTTATTTTCATCTGTAGACCGAGTCCTTTTGGTTATAGCAAAGCGTGTTCACCATCTTGATAGTTAGCCCTGGTAAGGGTTGAATTGTTTTGTATTACATAGGACCTGTCAGAGGGGTGATTAGTAACTTAACTTCATTATACTGGTTTAGAAGACTCTGCAGAGTCTATACACAACCAGTTTTTGTCCTGTCTTTCCTGTAACCGCAAGAGGTCATAGAGGCATAACTCAGCCTTTGAATGGTGTGTCTTGGGCATCTTGCTAGCCAAGCAGAATACTGGAAAGCCACATTCAGGTTAAATGGTCACTCATTCTGTCTACACTCGGAGTTGTTTACTTAGATGTGCTGATACATGCACCATACATCCACAGCATCTTTCTACCAACTCTGTGCTACCAGAGACAAACTTAGGCCATGTCCAAGACATGAGAGCATCGCGTTCATCTGGTTGATCAGTTCTGAGACTGGTTGTAAGGCTGTCTGAACAAGTCTCTCTATTGGATCCTATTCAAATGAAAGACAGCTAACCCTGTCTTGATCAAGTAGAACCAGTGATCCTGTTCCGCTTGAGAATGGGACATAACAGATTGAATAGTCATTTACACCGGCTAAAATTTGCTCCATCACCCATGTGTATGTGCAGGCAGGCAGCTTAGACATCCGAACATATCCTGCAAGACTATTATATGCTTAGCCAATTGCGTACTGAGCACTGGTCCACGAAGACAAATATCCACACAAAGCTGTTTGAAAGCCCCGAAGAATTCTCTACTGCCGCAGCCTTTATCCAGAGAACTGGACATCACGTGTAGACGTAACAGAAAAAAACATGATGAACGAGAAGAAGAATAAAAAGTAGAACCGCAGGAAAGGCAACTAAGGCTCTGCATGACACTCATCAGGTTACAGGTGAACTGATAACTTACTAACTTGATACCATGTTTACCTCATATTTTTGTTAATGGTGTCATCCATTTGTCTGTTTGGCCTAACTTTAGTGTATACTTTAATCCTCTAAACCTTTGAACTTTGTTTCTTACAGAGCATGAAGAGAAACAAAATAAACTCAAAGCCCTTCGAAACAGACAAGATCTTTTCCAAGAAGAGGTAAGGAAAGTTTATTCTGTTTGCTACCATGATACCGCAAATCTGATATTTCTTACAGATTGCAGTTTTTATTGTTGTTTTTTTATAATCTTCATAATTATCAGCACCATGATCATCTGGTTGTAAGGTTGTCTGAACATGTCTCTCCACTGGACCCTATCCTCTGGTTGATCAGTCCTAAGACTGGCTGTAAGGTTGTCTGAACATGTCTCTCCACTGGACCCTATCCTCTGGTTGATCAGTCCTAAGACTGGCTGTAAGGTTGTCTGAACATGTCTCTCCACTGGACCCTATCCTCTGGTTGATCAGTCCTAAGACTGGCTGTAAGGTTGTCTGAACATGTCTCTCCACTGGACCCTATCCTCTGGTTGATCAGTCCTAAGACTGGCTGTAAGGTTGTCTGAACATGTCTCTCCACTGGACCCTATCCTCTGGTTGATCAGTCCTAAGACTGGCTGTAAGGTTGTCTGAACATGTCTCTCCACTGGACCCTATCCTCTGGTTGATCAGTCCTAAGACTGGCTGTAAGGTTGTCTGAACATGTCTCTCCACTGGACCCTATCCTCTGGTTGATCAGTCCTAAGACTGGCTGTAAGGTTGTCTGAACATGTCTCTCCACTGGACCCTATCCTCTGGTTGATCAGTCCTAAGACTGGCTGTAAGGTTGTCTGAACATGTCTCTCCACTGGACCCTATCCTCTGGTTGATCAGTCCTAAGACTGGCTGTAAGGTTGTCTGAACATGTCTCTCCACTGGACCCTATCCTCTGGTTGATCAGTCCTAAGACTGGCTGTAAGGTTGTCTGAACATGTCTCTCCACTGGACCCTATCCTCTGGTTGATCAGTCCTAAGACTGGCTGTAAGGTTGTCTGAACATGTCTCTCCACTGGACCCTATCCTCTGGTTGATCAGTCCTAAGACTGGCTGTAAGGTTGTCTGAACATGTCTCTCCACTGGACACTATCCTTTGCATCTGTCTTCATTTTGCATTTCAGCATAGGTTCATACATTAATATCTCTGCATGCTTGTTATGTAAAGGTAAGTCTTGTTCAACCCCTTCCTTTTTTTCCCTGAACCTTTCCATCTATAATCTTCTGTAGAAGACTTTCATGTCACATATTGTGCTCCCAAACAACTCAATCTTTGTTTTTGAATCATTTTCAATATTTGTCTTTGTGCTATGATTTAAGAAACCCCTCAAAGTCACAAAAACTAGCAGTGTGGAATTTAACCTTTAGCACGCAACATTTTTATGGCGAAAATTTCCCCAACTTTATGTTTCGCTAGCGCAGTTGACTTAAAAAATTTTTAATTTTCTGTTTGTTGGTCAATAAATATGATTTTCTTGTTTTTGATTGCTGTTTACTATGGTTGCTATATAATGTTTTGTAAGCAGGGAGAGGTACCTAAAACGGTAGAACAGGATTGTGTACAACCAGCGAGCTACAGGAACAATCAGTATCCATACTCTTGGTCTTGACCATTGCTGAAAAATACTAAGCACCTATGTGTCTGGCTGGAGTGTGGTGATGTAAATTCCTCATAAGAAAAAGTAATTGAACTGCTCTGTGGAGCCTAAGGTGCAGCAGCGACTCATAGCTTGCTTGCACTGTTGCTTGCATCAGGGTCAGTGACCCGTAACTGACCAAGACCCTAATCCGCCTCCAAGTGGTGGCCCTGGAAACAGACTGCAACTATGCAGCCTGACTAAGAGATTAAGGATCAAAGAGGGAAAACAAACCCGGTCCCAAAAATGGCCTGCAAAAATTGGATATGTCTGGCTAAAAGTCATAGATAACGTAACCTAGCCGTAAACTACAACACATCATCATAAATGTACTTGTCAGGACGAACGATAAAGAACTGCTCTGTACATGATTAACATTATTGTGTTCGACTGAAGTTACCTTTTTTTACATGTTTCTCTCCAACAGGGTATGATAGCCCTAATACTGGAAACCATTGACAAATTCAGCTCTTACAAAAGCCGCAGACAGTTTGCCCATTATGCTGGAGAAGAAGCTGCCGGAAAGTGGGATGACATCTCAAGCTATCTCTATTTACTGTTGGGTCAGTATTTTTATGTTATTATGTTTTTATTTTCTTCGCGACGAGTGGGTGGTCAAATGGTTTGGAGATTTATTTCCTGATCGAGGGAATATGTGTTCCAAAGTTCAAAAGAGCCTAAGTTTATGTCTACGAGGCATGTTAAAATGAAACCGGACCAAACTGTAACAAGTGAACATACGTACAATGCGCATGATGTCACTTTGGGTGTAAACAGTTTTTCCAACTGTCAAGTTTGCAAAATTTCATTATCCTCCCGCTCATAGTTTCCTTCAAGACATGGAGGGTGTGATACAAAATCCATCCAGAGTAAATCAATGAGCGGTGATTCAGTTTCTAACAGCTGAAGGATGTCGACCAGTTGACATTCATTGCAGAATACAGGCAGTGTATGGTGACAAAAGTGTGTCGAAGACAATATAGAAGAACTGGGCGATTAGCACACCACATTTTTTTTAACGAAAATTTTACCTAATTAATTTCTCACTATGGTAGTCGACTTTCAAAATTTTTAACTTTTCTGTTTGTTTGTCATAAATATGATTTTCTTGTGTGTAGAGACACAATTGAATAACGGACATGTGGGTGTTGTTGTTTTTGTTGTGTGTTTGTTAGTTTCTGAGATACAAAAAGATGAAGTTGAAAATTTATGAAAATCTCGTAAAAAAATGTGGACTCGACCGCTAGTCCTCGTCACTCCGATAGAAAACCATGGAAACCACAACAATGTATCAATTTACAATATCGACACAACTATTAGTTTCCAATTTAGACATAGTTCTTTCATCTAAACAACAAAATAAACAGATCTACTCGCTAAAGATCGTTCCCAACAACCTACTTCACCTTTCGCAAAAAGTCGGCTTGCTTCAAACAGCGTATACAAAATTAAAATTGTTCAAAAGCCATTTGTAATCTAAAATACGATACTTTAACCAACAAAATGTCGTATATATATGGTGGCGTATTCAGCATTTAAAAAATGGCTGTCGGGAGTATGTACGTTCAAATAAAAAATTAAATATTTTCCGCATACCGTTTTTGTAGGCCGAGTTGTGTTACAAGGGCGTGCTAAAGGTTAAAGAAGGATGTGAGCTAACAAAAGATCTTCCAAGACCAGGTCAGACGCATATTGTTGCGTTAAATCACATCCTTCTTTAAACATCGTCCAGTTCTTCACTGTTGTCTTCGACACACTTTTGTCTGGAAACATGCTGTTCAGTCTGGCTGACGAGATGTAGATAGACGTTATCACCATATTACTGAGCGTCACACAGATGAAGCCAAGCATAGCAAAATTGCCTGGAGGATCGCGGTCTACCTTCATCGGGATGTGAGGAAACCTCCTTCATCGGGATGTGAGAAAACCTCCTTCATCGGGATGTGAGGAAACCTCCTTCATCGGAATGTGAGGAAACCTCCTTCATCGGGATGTGAGGAAACCTCCTTCATCGGGATGTGAGGAAACCTTCTTCATCGGGATGTGAGGAAACCTCCTTCATCGGGATGTGAGGAAACCTCCTTCATCGGGATGTGAGGAAACCTCCTTCATCGGGATGTGAGGAAACCTCCTTCATCGGGATGTGAGGAAACCTCCTTCATCGGGATGTGAGGAAACCTCCTTCATCGGGATGTGAGGAAACCTACTATAACACCCACCAATTAACGTCCTTTTCAGGGAACACAGAAGAGTAAACTTACTCATTGTGGACATTAACCCTACCAGACCGCTGTACCCATTTTTCGGTAATTTCTGCCGCTAAACCGCTGTACCTAATTTTCGGTACTTTGGATAGTACATCATAAAATGCGTCAGAATCTAAAAATAACCAACCAATCGTAGTCAATCCTCGTGATTAGTCATTGCAAATGGCTGCCCCCATGTTTGAATTGATTTTGTGAGGTTTAACGTGAACAAATTCGGAAAATTGACAATGAAATGAACGGCTGATGAACCAAGCACTTCAACAGGAAAGCAAAGTAAGTCTAGGCTTATGAGAGTCCAACAGGTGATCAATAATTTGGTTGATTCAGACTCTGTTCAAGTGAAACAGACAGTGAGAGCTCGAGTGATGAGATGAAGGCTTTTCTTGGACTGAGGATCTATATGGTATACTCATGTATAAAGCCCATCTATCAGGATTATTGGACAAATGAGGGCTCTTTGTTGTGTTTACTCCCGGATTTCGAAATATTTTATGACTCGAAACAGATTCTTTGCCTTTTGCTGGGTGGATTGGCACACAAAGGTGGAATATTGACGCTAGATGAAAGGTAAACCTATTTTCTACAATGTCTCCAAGTTACATCTTATTCTAACCACTTGTTTGCATGTAACTAACATTTTTCTATATCATGTTGGTTTTTTCTCTTTTGTGCTCAGGAACCCAGGAATGGGGGACAGTTGGGTTCAGGGCCTTAGGTCTGGTAGGGTTAAACAAGAACAGAACATTATTCACATCACAGCTGCTCTGTAAGACTTGTTCTTTGGTCAGTTCTCCAATCTCCTGTCACTGTCATCTTCTGAACATCTTTGATGTCATGTGTTCATCTTCCTTATGGTCTGTCTCTTCCTCATTTGTCTAGCACATTTCCATCTTGTTTTTCTTCTGATCCATTGTGACATTTGATGGGGTCAAAGTAGTTGAGTTTCCAAGACAATTTTGTTCTATATATCTGGCTCATTTAGGATGTCTGTGTTTATGTTTTTTTCTCTTCTTTCCTCTCTATTTTTCGCTTGTGTCCTGTTTGTGTCTTTCAGCATCATGGTATTCTGAGAACTTACCTATAACATTTTAGCTCAAAGTATTCAATTTGATTCTCTAGTGTATAAGTTCAGGTCCAGGTTTCGCATCCGTATGTTGCCACTTTCATGTCCGCAGGGCTTGTTTGTGTTTTGCTTTATGTTCCTCGTTTTATTTAATCTCTGCTTTACCATGGCCATTCTTCTGATTTATTTTTGATAGTCTCTATCGTTGCTTAAAATGGAGCAGATAGATTTTTCCACTAAGCTAAAATTTAAAAAAAAAATAAAAACCTATCTTGCACATTCCATAGCGACTGCAAAGGCAAGCAACATTTATTCCTAAGCCTTATAATCCCCAAGATGGACTCAGCAATAGGAATAAATGTTGCAATGATAGTTTTTAATTTGCTGTGATTGTTTTGTAGTTTTTGTAGTAAAATGTAGTTTTACTCTGACAGTTTTTAATTTGCTGTGATTGTTTTGTAGTTTTTGTAGTAAAATGTAGTTTTACTCTAATGACAGTTTTTAATTTGTTGTGATTGTTTTGTAGTTTTTGTAGTAAAATGTAGTTTTACTCTAATGACAGTTTTTAATTTGCTGTGATTGTTTTGTAGTTTTTGTAGTAAAATGTAGTTTTACTCTAATGATTTTTGTGGTATTTAGAACAAAATTAACATGATTCCAAACCAGGAAGCAACAAACAGGTTCACTACAGTCTTCCAAGCATATCATAAAAGATGACATGAGAAGGTTGTGTGAACAAATGCTATACTGGTCCTAAAATGTTAGATCTCTCAGCAACTTTTCTTTCTAGGTGACCTGGTACCATGGGTTTGTTGTGCCATGTTGCACAGGTTTGTTTGTTGTTAAGTTAAAGATAGTATTTGTATAGTATGGTTTTTGTGATTTTAACCTGTGTAGTGAATTATACCTTGATGTTAGGTAAAAGGTAATGAAGCAGGTTGTAGTGTTACTATTCATTGCTTCCTCTTTTGGGCTCCAGTAACACACTTTAAAAAAAAATTGTTGTAGTTTTACATGTTTGCCTCACTAGTTTTTACTGGCGGAGGTGCGCCTATTCCACCCTAGATCGTAGTCAATTTGGGCGATATTAAGACGCATTAACCAGTGCTTGGATGTATGTGTGCGTCCGTATGTACCTATGCTAGGTTTGTGCGCTCTCAGAAGCCAGCCCAACCAAAGTGCAATGGAAGGGTCTCACCCTGAGGGCGCGTGTGAAAGTTGTGCAAGAGTGTGACTGTAGGACAGAGTCAAATGAAATAGAGTGAGGTAAGAAGGGGAAGCATATCCCAGACACACTGGCTCTACGTTGTAAGAATAAAAGCTGACACTTTAAGCAATGCTTCAGAGTTTTTGTTATTTTGCATATCTTCAGCTGCCATGATCCGTGGAAACCGGGCAAACTGTGCTCAGTTTGCACAGTCCTACCGTCTTGATTGGTTGGTTAACAGACTTGAGAGTCAACAGTCTTCCACAGGTGAGTGACCATCTATAAGGCACACACAAACTCAAAGAAAATGAGTGTCACAGAGAGAGAGAGAATAAGAACCATTAAATTAATGGTGCATAGTTTTCTAATGAGGAGTTGGTCGTTAAATGGTTTTTTCTTCTTCGTTCATTCTCAATCTCCTGCTACCAATCCCTGAAAAGTGCTTTGCAAGTAGCAGGATGGTGTCCGGAGAACAGAATGTGTTGTGTCGTAGTTTACAGCTTGACTGAGATATTTGCACCTTTCAGTCTGACACATCTGACTTCATCAGGCATTTTTAAGTGTCACTTTAGCCTTCCCGCTTTAATCCTTTCTCTTTAGCCAGTCTGTTCTGTTGCAGTCTGTTTTAAAAGGATAACTATGTGGAGGTGTATAAGGGTCTTGGCAGCTTCTGGTTCGCTACGCCTGACACTAACAGTCACCTATGGGTAGCTGACTGCTGCAGCTCATGCACTGCTCAGCATCTTGATCCTAAAAATAGTTTCGATACCAGCCTCGTGACCTAGGCATCACTGGTTCCTAACCTTGGTACAGAATAAGTTTTTGCCATCAAAGTAATACAAACACCTAACCTGTACACTTCATGGTGACTGCTGGAGCAAACAGCCTTTATTCCTTAGTCCTAAAAATTTTCAAACTGGAACCCACCAATGGGAATAAACACAGCAACTATAATTTTTGATAGTATTGTAACATGAGAAAACCAATCTTTACCAAATAATGGGGGACTCAGTGGTCTCGAGATAAGATGTCCGCCTTGGCTGTGGGCGGTCGTGGGTTCAAATCACGGTGGAGACCGGGATTTTTTTCACGTGGATCTTCTGGTAAAAATTTCCCTGATCTCTGGGTAGTGAGATCGGACTCCCGTGTTCAGTGTTGAGCACGTTAAAAATTCCTTGACAGTTGAAAATCGGAAAGAGTAGGCTTAACGGCCGCTGCCTGGACAAAATTCAAGTTACAAATCTACCAAAGTTATTTGTACCTTTCACCAGGTATTTTGTTAAGAGCAGCTATAAGTGGCACCTAACTGGCTGCTGGTCTACTTACTTCTAGTGTTTGAGTCTATTAAGATGGACTCACACATTGGTTCAACCACCCTCCAAGAAACTGGTTTAATACAGATTCTGTAGAGTCTTCTAAATCAGTATAAATACGTTTAAGTCAAATAAAGTTTAATGAATGTAAAATGTTATTCCATTCACAGACTTGACGATGGCATCTTAGCGACTTTTTGTCTGACCTAATTTTGCAGATTTGTCTTACAGGCCAAGACAAACGCAGCAACTCTGTATTTGATAATAGTGTTTTTAAAATAAAATTGATTAACCCATTTACTACCAAATTAGTGAACACTCTGTAGCTGCATTAATTTATAGTTACATTTTTCAAGCTGTGTCTGGGATCAAGATGCTGAGCAGCGCATGAGTTGCAGTGGTCAGTGACCCATAGCTGACTGCTAGCGTCAGGGCCAGCGAACCAAAGCTGCCAAGATCCTTCTACAGCTCCACGCGGTGATCCTGGATAACAGGCTGCATCAGAGCAGACTGGCTAAGGAGAAGGGATCGAAGAGGGAATGCTAACCCGGTACTCAAAAAATGTTTACTGAATTTGAATGTGTTGGACCGAAAGGTGCAAATATCGCAGCCAAGCTATAAACTACGACACAACGCATTCCGTTCTTTGGACTACACTCTGCTACTTAAGCCCTTTCAGGGTTTGGTAGTGGGAGATTGAGAACGAACGAAGTAGAAGAAACTGTGTCTATAATTTCAACTGTAGTTTTCTCAATTTTCAACAAATTCAAAAATATAATGTTATTAAAATGAATGAACATGCTGTTTAAATAACTAAACAAATTGGCATATTTATATGTAGATATTATAATTATCATAATAGGACTTTAGGAAGAATAACTGTTTTAAAAAATGTCTACTTTCAGTCATAAACTGGTGTTCTAATCCATTTTATGTCTTTTTCTTTATAATTCTCATGTAGTGTATCCCATTATGAGTAAAAATCATCCAAGAACATAGACATATACTAATATGTGTACTTGTTTTCATTTATCTAGCTACTTACACTTCTCTGTGAACAATTCACTTTTTGCCATGCTAAACAATTTGACAAAATGATTGCTTTATTCTCCATACCACTTTAGCTGATGTCTCTTTCAAAGTCAGACTTGTTTGGAAAAGCATGCATAATCCAGATGCACAATCATTTGCCTGTTGAAAAAATAAGTCATTTCTCACAGAATGTAACAACTCAAGAAATTGACAGTAAACCCAAAAATCCACCTAATGTGAATAACCATATTAAACGAAAGCAACGCATGCATCAGATAATTGCTTTTCAATAGGTCGGTCTAAATATGTAAGCGTTTCCTCTAAACTTCACGGCAAACAATCAATGTTAGATACTGAATGTCACCCAATTTGATAGTAACTGATTTGATGATGTTACCAATGGGCACAGACTGAAAAGAGTTGGTTTGTATTTCTCTCCCTTTGTTATCACCTCTTATATTTTGTTTTTGTCCCTGTGTTAATTATGTAAACATCTCCAGGTGTTCTTGATGTGCTGCACTGTGTGTTGATTGACAGCCCCGAGGCCCTGAACATGATCAAGGAAAAGCACATCATCACAATCATTTCTCTGATTGACAAACACGGAAGAGACCCAAAGGTTCATATTCAAGATGATAGTTCTACATTATCGTTCGTTACGTTTCAGAATAATGACACTTGTATTGAGAAGAGTGCAGATGTAAAAAGTAAAGTAAAGTAACCCATAGCATTATTTCCGTAGGGGTGTGTAGGGGTGTGTTTGATCTGTTGCTTTGCTAGTTGTTGTTGGCTCCTTTCCCATGGGTCTTCATTCATCACCATACCTTGCCAGCCTATAGCCATTATCCTCCACATGACATTTACTGACGAACGACTGGAGTTTCCTCTGTATTGCCTTTTTCGTTCTCCAAGCTTCTGTTCTGTACAGGAGTACTGACTTGTAAAAGTAAAGTAAAGTAACCCATAGCATTACTGCCGTAGGAGTGTGAGGTGTTAGCGATCTCACATTTCAAAGACTTGGCTATATGAGGACGGTAGCCATCTCCTCTCCCTCGCCGCTTTTACTCCCCAGACTGAACCGGTACCCATTTAAGGCTGGGTCGACCCAGGAGCCATTGCGGTCTGAAAAAACATTACCGCCTCAACTGGGGAATGAACCCAGAACCACTCAGATGCGAAGCCAGCGCGCTAACCACAGCGCTACGCGGCTCCATATGCAGATGTACAGTGATTGTTATTATTATCATCTTCTTCAGCGTTCATCCTGAAACGGATTTCTGTGACATTGTGTCGTAGTTTGCATCTTTTTGCGTCTTTTGGCCAGACATATCCGATTTTAGGGCAGCATTTTAGGGACCAGATTTACCTTCCCTCTTTGAACATTAATCTCTTAGCTAGGCTTCTTCTTCTTCTTCTTCTTCTGCGTTTGTTCTCAATCTCCCGCTACCAAGCCCTGAACAATGCTTTGCACGTAGCAGGATGTAGTCCGCAGAACGGAATGCATTGTGTCGCTAGTTTACAGTTTGACTGCAATATTTGCACCTTTCGTTCCGACACATCCGTCTTCGACAGACTTAGCTAGGCTACATGGTTGCAGTTTTTCACCAAGGCTGCCACTTGGAGGTGGAATATTCTTGGCCAGCTATGGGTCACTGACCCTGGTGAAAGCAGCCAGCTATGGGTCACTGACCTTGATGAAAGCAGCCAGCTATGGGTCACTGACCTTGATGAAAGCAGCCAGCTATGGGTCACTGACCTTGATGACAGCAGCCAGCTATGGGTCACTGACCTTGATGAAAGCAGCCAGCTATGGGTCACTGACCTTGATGAAAGCAGCCAGCTTTGGGTCACTGACCTTGATGAAAGCAGCCAGCTATGGGTCACTGACCTTGATGAAAGCAGCCAGCTATGGGTCACTGACCTTGATGAAAGCAGCCAGCTATGGGTCACTGACCTTGATGAAAGCAGCCAGCTATGGGTCACTGACCTTGATGAAAGCAGCCAGCTATGGGTCACTGGCTGCTGTCAGCTTATTCACTGCTCCATCTTCTGCCTCAAAATAAAAGCTTTGAAGTCCCTTTGTCCATAATATGGGCTTTGTTTTGTTTCTGTTCAGTGTTCCAAAATGAAAGCTTTCAAGCCCCTTTGTCCGTAATGTATGCTTTGTTTCTGTTCCAGTGCTCCAAAATGAAAGTTTCGAAGCCCCTTTGTCCATAATGTATGCTTTGTTTCTGTTCCAGTGCTCCAAAATGAAAGTTTCAAAGCCCCTTTGTCCATAATGGAGGCTTTGTTTCTGTTCCAGTGCTCCAAAATGAAAGTTTTGAAGCCCGTTTGTCCATAATCTGAGCTTTGTTTTATGTTTTACTTCTGTCTCAGTGCTCCACAATGAAAGTTTTGAAGCCCCTTTGTCCATAATCTGAGTTTTGTTTTATGTTTTACTTCTGTCTCAGTGCTCCACAATAAACGTTTTAAAGCTCCTTTTTCTATAATGTGCTAGCCGAATGCACAACTCCTCTTGCCGCCTTTTACTTACAAGCACTTGAATGTTCACAGTGGTCTTATTCGTATCCCCTCCAGAATCCACATTGGTATGTTTAGCAGTTGCTGTTTTAAAAAAAATATTAGTTGTCATGATTTTGAGCTATTAAAATAGTTATCACACCCACACAACATTTTTATATTCAAAGTGCTCATTTCTGCTTTCTTGAATTTTCATTAATTGGTTTTTATATTTGACATTTATCAAATGTTTATCACTTTACAATATTATTTTAGCTTAATTAGGTGCCGCAGGCCACTAAAGTAGAGAGCTAAGGCACTCACATCTTAGCAAATAAACTAAAGTACAAAACAGTGGACGTTCAAAACGAGCAAGTTTCAAATAACCCCTGGTCTCAATGTAGGTCTGATTTAATGCATGCCTAGTCCGTTCGGAGACAGATTATAACATCAGAGGTTCCGTGTACGTAAAAGAACCCTTGGCAGTTAAAAATTTAAAACAGAAGACTTAGCTGCCGTCATAACAAAAATCTGAAAAAAAGGATGAAATTCCTACCAAATATGCCAACTACCTTCCCCCAGGCCTAGAACGCCACAGGAAGTAAAGGGTGTTACAGTAATATTATGTTCAGAGAACTGAGGAACTAAAATGCTAGTTCAGTCAGGCACAACATACTGACCAGGACATCTTGTTAGGGTCAGGCACAACATACTATCCAGGATGTCGTGTCAGGGTCAGGCACAACATACTATCCAGGATGTCGTGTCAGGGTCAGGCACAACATACTATCCAGGATGTCGGGTCAGGCACAACATACTATCCAGGATGTCGCGTCAGGGTCAGGCACAACATACTATCCAGGATGTCGCGTCAGGGTCAGGCACAACATACTATCCAGGATGTCGGGTCAGGGTCAGGCACAACATACTATCCAGGATGTCGGGTCAGGCACAACATACTATCCAGGATGTCGGGTCAGGCACAACATACTATCCAGGATGTCGGGTCAGGGTCAGGCACAACATACTATCCAGGATGTCGGGTCAGGCACAACATACTATCCAGGATGTCGGGTCAGGGTCAGGCACAACATACTATCCAGGATGTCGGGTCAGGCACAACAAACTATCCAGGATGTCGGGTCAGGGTCAGGCACAACATACTATCCAGGATGTCGGGTCAGGCACAACATACTATCCAGGATGTCGGGTCAGGGTCAGGCACAACATACTATCCAGGATGTCGGGTCAGGCACAACATACTATCCAGGATGTCGGGTCAGGCACAACATACTATCCAGGATGTTGCGTCAGGGTCAGGCACAACATACTATCCAGGATGTCGGGTCAGGGTCAGGCACAACATACTGTCCAGGATGTCGGGTCAGGCACAACATACTATCCAGGATGTCGCGTCAGGGTCAGGCACAACATACTATCCAGGATGTCGGGTCAGGCACAACATACTATCCAGGATGTCGGGTCAGGGTCAGGCACAACATACTATCACTATCCAGGATGTTGCGTCAGGGTCAGGCACAACATACTATCCAGGATGTCGGGTCAGGCACAACATACTATCCAGGATGTCGGGTCAGGGTCAGGCACAACATATTATCACTATCCAGGATGTTGCGTCAGGGTCAGGCACAACATACTATCCAGGATGTCGCGTCAGGGTCAGGCACAACATACTATCCAGGATGTCGCGTCAGGGTCAGGCACAACATACTATCCAGGATGTCGGGTCAGGCACAACATACTATCCAGGATGTCAGGTCAGGCACAACATACTATCCAGGATGTCGAGTCAGGCACAACATACTATCCAGGATGTCGCGTCAGGGTCAGGCACAACATACTGACCAAGACCACTATCTCTCTTCCATAAAAGCGTTCACTGGAAATGGACTGTTTTCAAGACAGTCTTGCTAACGAGATGTGGATACTTGATCACCATAGTAGTGAGTGTCACGTAGATGAAGCCAAGCATAGTACAGCCGCATGCTCGGAATGTGAGGAAAGCTACTACAACCCCTTTTCAAGGCACACAAAAGAGTTGTTGTAGCTTCGAATGCCCACAATGAGTTGGTTTACTCTTTTGTGCGCCTGGAAAAGAACGTTGACTGGCGGGCTGCAGTAGCTTTTCTCACATCCTGAGCGTGCTAATGAAGGTAGACCGGAGTTCTTTGGGTGGTTGTGCTAGGCTTGGCTTCATCTGCGTGTCACCCACTATTACGGAGATCACATCGACCCCTCACCTCGTTAGCCAGGCTGCCATGAAAACAGCCCATTTCCACGGAGGGCTTCGAGGAAGTTGAGGTGAGGGTCTTAGTCAGTATATTTTGCCTGATCCTGACTAACATGTCTGACCAGTATATTTTTCCTGACTAGATGTTAGTCTTCCACCCCACACAAAAGAGCAAACTTCCTTATTGTGGGCATTAAACAACATGCCCAGAGAACTAATGAGAAATTCATGAATGATTCTGACACTTTTCCTCAGGTCTTGGATGTCCTGCGCTCATTATGCGTGGGTAATGATGTTGCTGTTCGCACAAACCAAAACCTGATCTGTGACAACCTGCTGCCTGGAAAAGATCTTCTACTACAGACGAAGCTGGTGGACCATATCATCAGGTGAGACTGGTAGGATTAGTTTGGATTTTATGTGTATCATTTGGGAGTCCCTCAAAGTTCTAGGCTAAGTCTTGTCTTGAGGGATGAAACATCAGAGTAATGGATTGCTGGGGGGGGGGGTTGAAGTATAGCGTGACTTCATGTCACTGAGTTAATTGTCTATCTCCGTTGATGATGGCGACATCTTCAGACGAGTTGCACTGTATTTGGATTATAGGGAGGAATGCACTGCACTGGACATCAAACGCTCTCTTGTCCTGAGCTATCTTGGTCCAGTGGAATGATAATCAATCGAGATGACTGGGAGTAACTAAGGATGCAGGCACTCTGGTCTTAGCTCACTTGAGACCAGGGGGTTCATTTGAAACTTGCAAAATTTGATCACTCAGTTTTCGTTCATCGCTTTGTGAGATGAGTACTTTACCTTTCGACTACAGTGACCCCTTTCGTACAGTAGCCATGAAGGTTTACTGTGAAAAATTGACCAAACGGCAAATGGTAAGCAGCTGGGACTGACCTTGGATTTTAAATTCCTCAAAAGTGATGGAGCAAAAACAAAAATTAAAATAAATATGCGGTTTTTTTTCTTTGCATTCGCCTTATTTCTCTATTCCCCAAGGCTGTGTACGTTGCACTATGTTTTCATTTTGCTCCTGTCGGCACAGTGCATCCGATTTATGTAAGGGTCTGCTTCCTCCTGCATTTTCTAAGGGTTTGCTTTCCCCAGGGTAACGGCCAGCGCTGTGTTGGGGATTGAACCCAGCACCTTCTGTATGTGAGCCGTGTCACTTAACCACTAGCCCACACCATCCCCTTATATGCAAGTCTGATGGTAAATTTATTAGTTATCCATGCTTTTTATTTCGACCATCAAAGTAGACCATCTTATAGAAAGCCTGCACTTGAGCATATATTTGGACTTAAAGTGGTCGGTTCCGTTTTTTTTAGTTTTTTGTTGTTGTCCAGGGTTCGCCACAGAAAGAGAAAAGTGATTGTGGGACACCCCAATAGTCTCTAACACCTTATACAGTTCCAATCACCAGCAACAAAACACCTTCAACCCGGAACACCCACTCATCCACCTGTCATTCCAAATCATGAAGTAAAGGTCCAACACTGCATTTGGATTACCCTGACCAACTTTTAGTGTTACCGGGGTACAAAAGGAGATCAGCAAATAGTAACACTGTAACCAGCTAGGCATGTCGGCGAAAACAACTAAGAAGGGTTGGTCATGGCTTCCCGATCATGTAGATACTTTATGCTAAACAAATTTCAGCAGATATTTTTTATGGCTAGTCGTTTATGTGTTGGACTAATGCTCCACAGGGAGCTGAAATGGTTTTCATTGATTGATTGATTGAATACATTTGTTTGAAGTTCGGTTTCAGTAGAAATGGATTTTTCATGGTGAGGTTGCTGACCCTATGTCCAACCTTCCTTAGTCACCTGTCATGACATGCCTGGAAGGAAACAATGAACTTATTAAGTTTAGTCTGGGGACTACTCAGACGTCGAGGTGAGCCCGTTGATGGGTGATTAGCTGCAGGAGTTGGTGGTGGAGATGTAGATCGTCTGTGTGCGAACAAATCTTACACTCCATGCTGAGTCTTTTGCAGCGACTGTCTGATGATGAGAGATTTGTTACTACCAAGGACACCAACAGGCTACCTGTTTTGCCAGAGAACAGGCCACTGTAGACTACTATGTCACCTCTACCAGCTCAAGATATCCTATAAAAATGAGTGGACATATGCAACTGAAATTCAGACCCCTAAACATGTCCTACAAGACTGCCCAGTCCACAAAGATCTATGTTGTCAAACCTGGCCAGAGGGAACAGAGCTGAGGCAGAAGTTATAGAGCTGCCTTCTAGCTCTAGAAACTGCTGTGAATTTTGTCCTGGCGACGGGATTGCATATCAAGCCTGACAAAATACTTGAATGCTGATGGAGAAGAAGAAAAAGAAGCTACTACCACAAAGATCTGCACTCTGGTATATGCTTTCGACACTAATTGCTGCACGTTACCACATAGATGACAAAATATTTGGCTGTTTTAAGAAAGTCATAGTGCACCCATTTGAAGATCGAGAAAGAGTTCCATATCAATGTTTTGTTTTAATTAGACTGTCAGATTACGCTGGTTTCACCAGTTTTCTGTTGTTGCCAGCTGACGTGGACGAATGGGGTGGCAGAGCTACATATCTAGGACTGTCAATGGTAAGATAGAAGTTCCAAGCCTGACCGGCCACCGACTAGCAGTGGCAACTGCACCCAATCCAGGGGATTCCCAATCACGCTTCATATCCTGGCATGGGATCAAGATGCTGAGCAGCGCATGAGCTGCAGTGGTCATCGACCCATAGCTGACTGCTAGCATCAGGGCCAACGAACCATAGCTGCTGACCCTTCTACACCTCCATGCGGTGATCCTGGATAATAGACTGCAAAAGGGCAGACTGGCTATGGAGAAGGGATCGAAGAGGGAATGCTAACCCAGTACTCAAAAAATGCTTGCTGAAGTCGGATGTGTTGGACCGAAAGGTGCAAATATCGCAGTCAAGCTGTAAACTACGACACAATGCATTCCGTTCTCTGGACTACATTCTGCTACTTAAGCCCTTTCAGGATTTGGTAGTGGGAGATTGAGAATGAACGAAGAAGAAGAAGACATCCTGGCATGACTGACCCACCACTGCTCATCTTAATTATTATTATTCTTGTTGTTGTTCTTCTTCTTTTTTTTATTCTTCTTCTCCTATTTTGTTGTTGCTGTTCTCATTCACCACTGTAATCTTCATTTGTAAAAATGTTAAAGTCATTAACAGTGACTAGTCATTGATGTAATTGTCTCTATCTACATTTGTCCCCAGTTTGCGACCCAACCTATACACGGGGGTCAAGGTCGGATCTGCCATGTACAGGAAGTGGTACTTTGAGGTGATGGTGATTCAGTACCAGGCCAGCACCCACCTGCCCCCTGTCCTCAGAGTGGGCTGGGCTAACACATCTGGCTTTGTGCCTTATCCTGGAGGTGGGGAGCACTGGGGAGCTAATGGATGTGGGGATACTTTGTACTCCTATGGGTTTGATGGAGTTAACCTTTGGACAGGTATGCTTTTCTTAAAGCTTGTTGGAATGCTGTGTCACTTACCATATCTGACTGAATTTGTGATTTGAAGGAATTGCACAAGTTTTATGTCTGATCCTCAGCAGTCTAGGCATCCCAGCAGGAAACTCCATACCTTCTTCTTCTTCTTCTTCCTTCTTTCTTCCTTCTTCTTCTTCTTCCTTCTTCTTCTTCCTTCTTCTTTTTCCTTCTTCCTCCTTCTTCCTTCTTCTTCCTTCTTCTGTGTTCATTCTCAATCTCCTGCTACCAAGTCCTGAACAGGGCTTTGCAAGTAGCAGGATGCAGCCTGGAAAATGGATTTGTGTTGTGTCGCTAGTTTACAGGGAGCTTCCGGTTTGAGCGCCATTGGAACTGGTTGTAAACAGACTCTGCAGAGTCTTCTAAACCAGTATAAAGACGTTAAGTTACAGTTTGACTGCGATAATTGTGGGGTTTGACATGGACAGACACGGAAAGCTTGACACAAACAGTAGTCTAACACACTCCTTGCCGCCCTATTCCCACTGCTGTGGAGTACGTGGCTCCACCTGGGGAGTCCATAGGTATTTCGGTTGACATGCTATGGCTCCACCTGGGGAGTCCATAGGTATTTCAGTTGACATGCTACGTATAGACATAGCCTCAGCAGTTGGACATGGTAGTGGTCAATCAATGCAACGAGCCTTTGATGCCTAGGTGAACATTATTATTAGTGTGAGGATATCCACTGCAGTCCAACTCTTCCTTTGACTTTAACTTCACATAAGGGTTTTTAAAACTCTTGACAGTTTATCATTATTGCACTGTTGAGTTCCCAGGATTCTGTTTCAGAAATGAAAATTTGCCAGATGCTATACAATTGTTGGTTTCCTCTACGGAAGTCTCTCACATCATTTTTGAGCCAACCTGCTTAATTTAAAACCCATAAAAATAATCTCTCTCCACAGGTGGAAAACCCAAACAGGTCAGAGTCACACATCAACCTTTCCAGAAAGGAGATATTGTAGGGTGTGCCCTTGACCTTACCATCCCGCAGATAATCTTCACTGTGAACGGGGTGAGAGTTGCAGGATTCTTCAAAGACTTCAACACAGATGGGATGTTATTCCCTGTCATCAGTCTGTCTGCTGGTGTCAGGTTAGTAAATAGTATTTTATATATAGAAATGTCATCACTGTTCAATGACACCTGCCGACATAGCTGGACGGAGGTAAGATGGCGCTCCTGACAGGCTGCGCTTACAATTCAATCTGGTGTTTGTATTTATTTGCGAATGTTCGCAAGTTTCAAATCGGACAAAAATTTACCTAGTTGACGGCTAACATTCAAGACTGTGTTCTGTGGAGGTTCTATAAATAAAAAGGTTAAAAGCCGAGACTCGACTTTATCGCTGTAAGTTTCCTCATGGCTCGGGCTTTCTCCACAGAATGGTATGCCACCTGCCGAGAGCATCGCTCAAAGCATGAACTTCATAGCTCCAGCGATGAACCCAGGGATACCTTGGAAAAATTGTCATCATGTACCGAGCACCGCAGTTCGAAATTGAACCCCGGCCATCTAAACACGAGGAAAACGGCATGACCACATTGCTATGGAGACCCCCATAAGTGGAAGTTCTATGCACTTAGATAGTCAAGTTTGTCGCTGCTTAGTGTCTTGTTGCAGATTTCAGCAGCGTAAAGTGAACGATGCTCACAGCTTCCAGTGTGGGAAATTGAGCCAACATGGCAGCTAGAGCCTGCTCGATAACAGCCCAGAGCTCAGTTCACCTAAAAAATACTCAATGGTCACCATCCTCAGTGCTAGGATGCTTACCTCATCCCCCATACCACTGGAGGTTTCACATAAACTCTGTCTCTGTATCTCGAGACGAATCACCTGACCCGAGGAAGTACAAATCTAAATGTTGGAGAAGAGGTAAACGGAAACAGAGAAGACCAGATACAAACACTGGACCAGCAAGCAGATGACAATACTCCTCGCATTAACACACTCTTTACAGCCCCTGTCCCAAAGTCTACGTACTGAGCTCCCCTTGAGGAGTCCTACAGACGTCAGTAGACACACTCACCTTTAAACCACAAGGTGCTAGGGCTTCATCCCCGGATATTGGAAGTTCCCGTTCAGATCTGGCTACAAGCTGCAGGTCATGGCAATGACAGTGGTCGATCGATGCAACATGCCACAGATGCCTAAGCGAACATTATTATTATTATTAACTTAGCTAGACATGATGCCATGAATCATGTTACATGGAGGGGCAGGATTAAGCATGAAATACAGACAAAGGAGATACTGATTGCTGATAGGCTAAGGACTCAGCGTTTGAGAAGACACGCCACACCATGCAATGCTGCTAAAGGTCCTAACTTTCCATGCACACATTGTGGAAGATTCTTCTCTGCTCGGATTGGTCTTACGAATCACATTCGTTATCATCATGGACTGTAGTTACATCCTCTTTTTTTTCAAAGCACAATAACTATTGTCTCACAAAATGGAAAGAGCCAATCAAGGCAGGCTCTCTCATGGAATCCCCAGGGCAAGAGAAAGAGGAGTATACCTAAAAATATATAGAGAAGAAGAGATAAAAGGAAACTGCGATTAAATGATTACACCTGAAGAGAGACAGAAAGAGTATGTAAACTGACGAGATGTTCTCATAGAGGCCTATGCACCAACAGGAGCAATGGGCTTTGATTGGATGATTGAATTTTTCACTGTATTTTATTTTGAATACCAATTTACTTTCATAGATCTAGCCTCACGACAAGTGAAAGTACTTCATGCATTTCATTTGTGAAGTGAAGAAAAAGTGTACGGCAGGCAAAAAAATTTCAGAACAGCTGACCAAGGGCAAAAAAATAGGAATATAACAAGGCATGAAATTGTAGAAATATTCAAAGATGTTTTAAACCTTTAGCATGCTACATAATTTTTAACGAAAATGTGCATCTCGCTATGGTAGCCGACTTTCAAAATTTGTAACTGTTCTATTTGTTTGTCAATAAATATGATTTTCTTGTGTGTAGAGACACAATTGAATAAAGAACTTGTTGGTATTATTGTTTTTGTTGTGTGTTTGTTAGTTTCTGAGATACAAAAAGATGAAGTTGAACATTTATGGAAAACCCGAAAGAAATTTGGACTCAACCGCTAGGCCTAGTGACTCTGATAGAAATCCATGGAAACCTCAACAACATATTGATACTGTGTTTACAATATCGACAACTGTTAGTTTCCAATTCAAACGTAGTTCTTTCATCTAAACAAACAAAATAAACAGATCTACTCGATAAAGATCGTTCCCAACAACCTACGTCACCTTTTGCAAAAAGTCGGCTTGCTCCAAACGGCGTATGAGAAAATTTTGTTATTCAAAAAATCCATTTGTAATCTAACATACGATATTTTTAGCGGCAAAATATCGTGTGTAGATGGATGAAGTATTCAGCCAAAAAATAAAAATTGTTTTTTGAATTACAATTTTGTAGGTCAAGCTGGTCTAGACCAGAGCGCGCTAAAGGTTAACCATCTCTCTTTCAATATGCCATATTGGCAGTAACATTATCTAACCTATTAAATAATTCCATCAGCTGTCGTTTTATCTTTGGCTCTGACCACGGACGCTTCAAGTTTGGGCCTCCAGAAGAGCATGCTCCAGTGATTGAGTCTCTGCCTCCCAAAGAGAAGGTGAAGATTGAACCATGCTTCTACTTTGGAGAGATCAACAAAAACATCATCAGCGGCCCTACAGAAATGTGTGAATACCAACCATTTGTGCCTAATCCAGTCAGCACCTCACATGTAAGTGTGATCCACAATCTTCTATTCATTTCTAGTGCCACTTAGTTTGTGAATATTTACCAGATCAACTCTCATCTCATCATATTCTATCTCATCTTATCCTCTAATCTTATCTCATCTCATATCAACCTATATCATGTCATCATATATATTCTTATATCATCTCTTCCTATCTCATCTCATGGTCATATTATATCATCTCATCCTATATCATCTCATCACTTCTCATTCATTTCATCTCATATCATTCTTTGTTATCTCATCATATCATCTCATCTCATCCTATATCATCTCATCCTTTCTCATCTAATCTTATATCATCTCATTCTATATCATCTCATCTCATCCTTTCTCATCTTCTTCTTCGTACGCTGTCAGACGTCAACCTGTATTTTTTCGAAAAAAGCAGCGGTCATCCTTAATCTGTCGACACTGCCATAGAGCTTGTCTAGTGTTGCCACTGGTGATGGCCTTTCTCATCTAATCTTATATCATCTCATCCTATATCATCTCATCATATATAATCCTATTTAATCTCATTCATCTCATCTCTCTCATCTCATCCTATCTGATCTTATCCCATCCTATATCATCTCTTTTTCTTCTTCTGCGTTCGTTCTCAATCCCACGCTACCAAGCCCTGAACAGGGCTTTGCAAGTAGCAGGATATAGCCTGGAGAACGGAATGTGTTGTGTCGCTAGTTTACAGCTTGACTCTTTCATTCAACACATCCATCTTCGGCAGTTATATAATTTCATCGGGGACGGCGTGGCCTAGTGGTTAAGTGGCACGGCTCACAACCAGAAGGTACTGGGTTCGATCCCCATCACAGCACCGGCCGTTACCCCGGGGAAGCAAACCCTTAGAAAATGCAGGAGGAAGCAGACCCTTACATAAAATGCATGCTGAAGTTGGATGCACTGGGCCGACAGGCGCAAAATAAAAACCACAGTGTAACGCACACACACCTTAGGGAATAGATAAATAAGGCGAACGCAAAAAAAAAATAATTTCATCTCATCTTGCATCATGTCATCATATATAATAATATTTAATTTCGTCCTATCTGATCTCATTTGTCTCATGGTCTCATCTCATTACTCTCATCTCATCCTTTCTCACCAATTCTCAACTCATCCTATCTCATCATTTTTTCTCAACTCATCTATTTTCATGTTGTCCTTTCTCATCTCATCTATCCACTTATCTCATGCGTCCTTCTTTTATATTGTAGTCTGTGTGGCCATTGTTATTTTCATTCCATGCCTCTATAGTTTTTTTTAACACAGGCATGTACAAATTATAGCCCGTGGGTCTCATTTGATATGCGCTCTGATTTTATCCGACATGGGAGAAAGTTTTAAGAAAAACTGTCAATGTGATTTTTTCCCATTGCTGGGGTAGTCGCCACTGCTGTCGCCACGTCGTGACCTGGTTATGCTTGTGTATTTCACCCCCAACAGAAAAACAATATATGCCATACCGGGATTCGAATCGATGCCTTCTTTGTTGGCAATCAATCCTTGAAACCATTCTGCCACGCGCAAAAGTTTCAAAATTTCACTGAATCTCGCCCAATGGCCATGTATGGGCGATTATGTTTTTCTATAATCAAAGAGAAAAATAAAACTATGATAGACTACTGATAACATTTTAACAAAATAATCTCCAGTGTAAAGTCTGTACTATTGTATGGTTCTGTAACACGGAGAACAAAACAACGGCAACAAAAAAGTAGAGATTTTCATAAATGGATGCTAACTCAGAATAGAGAGATTGAAATGGCACGTTAAGATTACTAATGTGAAATGGATGCTAGCTCAGAATGGAGAGATTGAAATGGCACGTTAAGATTACTAATGTGAAATGGATGCTAGCTCAGAATAGAGAGATTGAAATGGCACGTTAAGATTACTAATGTGAAATGGATGCTAGCTCAGAATAGAGAGATTGAAATGGCACGTTAAGATTACTAATGTGAAATGGATGCTAGCTCAGAATAGAGAGATTGAAATGGCACGTTAAGATTACTAATGTGAAATGGATGCTAGCTCAGAATAGAGAGATTGAAATGGCACGTTAAGATTACTAATGTGAAATGGATGCTAACTCAGAATAGAGAGATTGAAATGGCACGTTAAGATTACTAATGTGAAATGGATGCTAGCTCAGAATAGAGAGATTGAAATGGCACGTTAAGATTACTAATGTGAAATGGATGCTAGCTCAGAATAGAGAGATTGAAATGGCACGTTAAGATTACTAATGTGAAATGGATGCTAGCTCAGAATAGAGAGATTGAAATGGCACGTTAAGATTACTAATGTGAAATGGATGCTAACTCAGAATAGAGAGATTGAAATGGCACGTTAAGATTACTAATGTGAAACTGTTAGAAAGAACCAGACAGATGTTGGTGGAATATGAGGTTAGGAGAGAATGCTACACATTTAAAAAATCAAATAATTTTCAACTTCGTTCATTCTCAAACTCTCTCTACCAAGCCCTGATAAGGGCTTTGCATGTAGCGGGATGTTGTCCAGAGAACTGAATGCGTTATGTCACTTGTTTACAGCTTGACTGTGATATTTGCACCTTTCTGTCCGACACATCCATCTTCGGCGACCACTATCTATATCCACTGTCTGTACAATGGATGCATTCGAGTATTCATTCTATTATTGTTTAAATGTAAAGGTAGTCCATTAGCAGATGCTGCTGTTGGAGATGAAGTGTTAAAGACTTTGTTGTACCAGGCCGCAACTTGCTTATGAGATGGGACGGCTAGTTCCATTCCTCCTTGCCTTTCCTCCCTTAACAAATAACCAAGTACCCATTTACAGCTGTGCTGACTGGAGCATGCCGTTAACAAGAATTTAACCTTTTTTGTGAAAAGCGAGTACTCTACTACAACACTAATCAGAGCATGTATATTTAAATTCATAGATCCAGCTTCCGACCTACATTGAGAATGTCAGAGACAAACTTGCAGAGAACCTACACGAGATGTGGGCCATGAACAAGATTGATCAAGGATGGACATATGGAGAGGTATGTTCTCATGCTAATATGATGTTCACTAAATTCCGAGACTGAATTTTTTTTGGAGTGAATGAGTTGGTTTTATCTCCTTCAAAGTAGTGTCCTTGTTCTTCTGCTCCATCAATCAACTTCAGGTCTTCGCTGGTCTCAGCTTTTCGAGCATGGTCGCTCCCCCAGGACAGACTGCCTCTCTTTGGTCTGCATAGGTAGGGCAATCTTGCATGTACAAGTATTTCTATTGAGACTGCAACTACTCAGGCACAGGCTTCCTGAAAAGGATCCAGCAGTAGCATTAACCTTATGCCTCATATGGAGTATAAAGGCAAAAGAAAGATATCATAAACCACACAACAGCACAGACTTGAAAATATAATTAAATATTTTATCTTGATTTATTTGGATCTCCTTATGTTATTTAGTGTCAAGAATGCCATTCTTTCCTTTTCTCGTTCTTACATCTGCATTTGTAACCCCCTGACATGTCAATTGTGCTGCCTAAATAGGTAAAGACATCCATCCCTTCCAATGGCTCTTCCTCCAGTATGATTGGTTTTTCGTTAATCAGGTTCATTTTTCACTGCCGAAGACGAATGTGTCGGATCATAAGGTGAAATAATCGCAGTCAAGCTGTAAACTAGCGATACAACGCATTCCGTTCTCCGGACTACATCCTGCTACTTGCAAAGCCCTGTTCAGGGCTTGGTGGCGGGAGATTGAGAACGAACGCAGAAGAAGTAGAAGCAGATTTATTTTAAGCTAACTTTAAATCTTGTTTCTTATATTGCTGCAGAATCGCGAACCAGACAGGAAGATCAACCCATCCATCAATTCATTCGAGAAATTGCCAATCTCAGAAAAGAAGTACATCATCACTGTAGCCTTTGAGACACTCAGGTAACAATCTTGTATTATAAAGTGTTAGAAAAGTGTGTTTGTCCTGGAAAACTAGACCTGCGGCTATTATTAGCTTACATGACATCACGTGACCAATCAGAAATAGTTCTGTTATGAATCAACATCACTGCACTTTTAGCAGGCCTGATCCATCCTCTCTGGCGTACCAACCTACTGAGTCCATGTTTGATTTAATAAAATAATTTGTGCGTTGCTGCTTTGTCCTTTGTAGTGTCATCTGAGATTGCGGCCATTGATTGACTTCAACGAATGATTGTTTCTGACAACCACAAGACATGTATTTATCAGCACGTGGGTAACAAATATAACTAACAATAAAAACAGTGAAGTAATCTGCAGCCTGGAATTCAAACACAGGGCCTCCAAATGGCGGAATCGCCTTGCCACATGAGACAGATTAGCTGAGGCACCATAAAAAAAAGTGTCACAACTAAGCTAGTTGTTTGCCATTCAATACTTTGATCCCTCAAAGTTTCCCATGTTCCCTTCCTTGCCAATTCCTTAATTTTACCACTCTTTATTATTTGTCTACCTACAAGACAAACATTTACGGTATGTATGGTCTGTGCTTGGTGATAGGAAGACCAAGAAGTAATTGAGTCTATAAATTTGTCTTGACCAAACTCGACCTATATTTTATAGTTCAAAGTGTTGATTGACAAATGACTAGCCCAGTTGTGACAACTTTATTGTGGTGTCTCGCTGGTCTAGCGCCTCAACTTATCTCTCTCTCTTTTGCAAGGCACTTCCATCATCTGGAGGTGCGTGAGCTAGTGGTTAAGTTACAAGACTCACAATCCGAAGGTGCTGGGTTTGCTCCCAATCACAGGACCAGCCGTTGCTCCGTGGAAGCAAACCCTTAGAAAATGCAGGAGGAAGCAGACATCTTACATAAAATGCATGCCAAAGTCGGCAAATAAAAACATTGTGCAACACACACCACCTTAAAAAATAGAGAAATAAGGTGAAAACAAAAAAAACCAACGCAAAAATCTGGAGGTCCAGTGATCGAATTACTTTACTTTCTTTTCTGTATGTTTCCCACGTTTAAACAAATATGTGTCTTGTGATTGTTGTCATGAACAAACATTCTTTGTTTACAATTCACAGCCTCCAAGTCTTCACATATTCCATTGATTGACTTCAGAATGTCACTTATAGTAAAAAAAAAAAAGTTAAGTAACCTATAGCGTTACTGCCGTAGGGGTGTGAGGTGTTAGCGATCTCACATTTCAAAGGCTCGACTATATGAGGGCGGTAGCCATCTCCTCTTCCTCGCCGTTTTTACTTCCCGGACTGAACCATGAACTAGTACCCATTTAAGGCTGGGTCGACCCTGGAGCCGTTACAGTCTGAAAAAACATTTCCGCCTGAACTGGGAAATGAACCCAGGATCACTCAGATGCAAAGCCAGCACGCTAACCACTGCACTACACGGCTCTCTCATATCCATATGCAATATCCACACTATGGATGCTTTTGATGCCAGGATGTGGGATCTTTAATTGGCCTAAACCTCAGCATGTCCAGGACCATAGATCCACACAAGACCTTTTAAGAGTATTTGAGACCAATATGTTCTCTCTAAATTGATACCATATACAGCCCTTCTTTACCTTCTGAAACATGGATTGAGATTGTGACTAAGCTTATTTAAAAAGGTTTCAAAAAGCCACCTCAGAAAGAATCTATTAATAACTTCCATGATGTCATTGAAAACTGTAAAAAAAAGGATCCTGTAGCTCTTTTTAGAGTAGTAATCCTGTTCTTTCAATTGAATATATCGGGATTGTTCAATCTTTCTTCTTCTTCATCATCGTACGCTGTTTACAGCGATATTTACGTTGCACTGTTTTAATTTGTTAGCCTGTGGCTCAGTGCATCCGATTTCAACAGGCGTTTCTGTAGGGTTGCCCTCCTTAGCCTTTGGCTGTCCCCAGCCTAACTGCAAGGCAGCAGTTGATTGTTCAATCAAAACCTTTCAGCTCCCTGTAGAGCACAAGTCTTTAACAAATGCACGCCAAGTCCTCCAGCCCTGGGCTATCCATTCCAATTTTGTCCACATCTTCCCTGTTTCCTTTATGTCTGTCTTGACCTCTCTTCTCCATGTGCATTTGGTCTTTCTCTAATTCTCTTGCCTGGGAGATTCCAGAACAGAGACTTTTTTGTAATGCTGTCACCTGGCTTCCTTAATATGTGTCAATCCAAGACCAGCGCTTTCTTCTTGCATCGTGTTTCCACTGTTCATGACTGGTTTGCAAACTCACGATTCTGTCTTTCCATTTTTGTCTGTCATCTGTGGCTGTCTTCAGCTCTGCATTAGTCTTCAAGAACAAGAGGGCATAGCTACAAATTAACTAAAGAAAGGTCAAGATTAGATATTAGGAAATATTTTGTTTAGTCCGAGAGAGTGGTAAATGCTTGAAATGCATTGCCACAGGAAGTAGTGGAGGCAAACACAATTGATGCATTTAAGAATAGATTGGATGTGTATAGTTTTAAGAGCAAGGACATGTAAAAGAAACTGGCTGTATACACAACGCATTCCGTTCTCCGGACTACATCCTGCTACTTGCAAAGCTCTGTTCAGGGCTTGGTAGTGGGAGATTGAAAATGAACGTAGAAGAAGATCTTCCTCTATCTCTGTTATAATGGCTTGATCATCAGCAAACTTTATTGCCTCCAGTTATTTGTCATTCATCATTACCTCCGGATTGCATGTGAGCAATACCAGTTATAAAACCAAAGAGGAAAAACACATTTGGTAGGTGAAATCAGTGAAAGTCTTGAATCAATTTGACGAAATTTTAAGTTGAATGTTTTTTTAAAAAGTATATTTGTTTGTTGTGCATTTGCCTTATTTCTCTATTCCCCAAGGCGGTGTGTGTTACACTGTTGTTCTTATTTTGTGCCTGTTGGCCCAGTGCATCTGACTTCAGCATGCATTTTATGTAAGGGTCTGCTTCCTCCTGCATTTTCTAAAGGTTTGCTTCCCCGGGGTAACGGCCGGTGCTGTGATGGGGATCAAACCCAGCACCTTCGGATTATGAGCCGTGACACTTATCCGCTAGCCCATGCCGTCCCCATAAGTTGAATCTAAATAGCTATGATTAAATCACATAGAGAAGAGGTTTGGTCAACAGGGTATTAACCTTTAGCACGCCAATGTTAGAAGAAAACCACCAGACTCGGCCTACAAAAACGGTGTGTGGAAAAAAAAATTTTTGTTGAACGGAGTCACTCCCGACAGCCATTTTTTACTGCTGAATACGTTATCCATATATACACGATATTTTGCCGGTTAAAGTATCGTATGTTCGATTACAAATGGCTTTTAAACAGTTGTAATTTTGTATACGCCGTTTGGAGCAAGCCGACTTTTTGCGAAAGGGGAAGTAGGTTGTTGGGAAAGATTTTGATCGCGTAGATCTGTTTATTTTGTTAGTTTAAATGAAAGAACTACGTTTGAATTGGAAACTAACAGTTGTGTCGATATTGTAAACACAGTATCGATACGTTGTTGTGGTTTCCATGGTTTTCTATCGGAGCGACTAGGCCTAGTGGTCGAGTCCAAATTTTTCCAGAGATTTTCATAAATTTTCAACTTCATCTTTTTGAATCTCAAAAACTAACAAACACACAACAAAAAAACAATAACATCCACATGTTCGTTATGCTATACACGCCAGAAAATCATATTTATTGACAAACAAACATAAAAGTTACAAATTTTGAAAGACGACTACCAATAGCGACTAATTAAGAAAATTAATTAGGTCAAATTTTTGTCAAAAATATATTGGAGTGCCTAAGGTTAAGCAACATGGCCACATTCTGACATCCAACAGATAAACCATAAACTAAGGATGAGAATTGGTAGATGTTATGGATGTTTGTCACTACGTTGTGGAGCAGAAACAGGGACGCTGAATAACAAGTTGGAAAAGAGTATTGAATTCTTCTAAATGTGGGTATATATAAAAGATTGGGTGTCATTTCTTGGAAAGAGAAGAAAACAAATGTGGAGGTATTGAAAAAGTTATGGGTGAAAAGAGAAATAGTGACCAAAATCAGGGTTAGACAATTAAGTTATTTTTGCCATATAGCATAACATACCTCCTTGTTGAAGACTGGAGGGTAGGGTGGAAGGCAGTCGTTTAAGAGGCAGACAACATTATAAGTGGCTGGATAACATCAGAAGATAGACTGGAAAAAGTCCATCAGATTGCACTATTGCGGAAAGAGATATACACTGAAGATCCATTGCAGACAACCTTCGATGCGGAGATGGCACTTGAAATGAACTGTGCTATGACCATCTAGTGATTTGAAATGTTTAAGCCTCTTTAAATGTTTCAGATAATTTAACCCTACCATACCGCTGTACCCATTTTTTGGTAATTTCCTTAACTGCCGCTAAACCGCTGTACCTAATTTTCGGTACTTTGGATAGTACGTCATAAAATGCGTCAGAATCTTCTTCTTCTTCTTCGTACGCAGTCAGACAGTAACCATTATTTTTTCTAAAAAGGCAGCGGTCATCCTGAGGCTGTCGACACTGCCATAGAGCTTGTCTAGTATTGCCACTGGTGATGGCCACATCTGCTCTCTCTGATCCTCGTATGTCAGGCAGTTTTGCAGCAAATGCTCAGCGGTCATTTTCCCGGTACCACACGGGCATTCATCGGTGCCACATATCTTCAATCTGTTGAATAGGTGGTACCGTCAGAATCTAAAAATAACCAACCAATCGTGGTCAATCCTCGTGATTAGTCATTGCAAATGGCTGCCCCCATGTTTGAATTGATTTTGTGGGGTTTAACGTGAACAAATTCGAAAAATTTACAATGAAACGAACGGCTGATGAACCAAGCATTTCAACAGGAAAGCAAAGTAAGTCTAGGCTTATGAGAGTCCAACAGGTGATCAATAATTTGGTTGATTCAGACTCTGTTCAAGTGAAACGGACAGTGAGAGCTCGAGTGATGAGATGAAGGCTTTTCTTGGACTGAGGATCTATATGGAATACTCATGTATAAAGCCCAGCTATCAGGATTATTGGACAAATGAGGGCTCTTTGTTGTGTTTACTCCCGGATTTCGAAATGTTATGACTCGAGACAGATTCTTGGCCTTTTGCTGGGTGGATTGGCACACAAAGGTGGAATATTGACGCTAGATGACAGGTAAACCTATTTTCTACAATGTCTCCAAGTTTATTCTAACCATCTTATTCTAACCACTTGTTTGCATGTAACTAACATTTTTCTATATCATGTTGGTTATTTCTCTTTAATGCTCAGGAACCCAGGAATGGGGGACAGTTGGGCTCAGGGCCTTAGGTCTGGTAGGGTTAAGATGTCAATATTTTCATTTGTCTTTTTCAATTCTAGAACACTTCTGGTTCTTGGTTACCACCTGGGAATGATTCCTCAAGAATTACCTAACAGTCGACTCAAGACACTGAAACTAGGAAACAAGTGAGCTACTTATTTTGGTTTTCAATTACGTACAAATTGCACAAATGATAGTTTAACTTGGGACACTTCAAATTCCGGGCACCAGTCTGCCAATGCTAACATTTCAGTGTCGTATTTACGCACAATTTCTCCAATCATGTATATCACCTCCTCAGTTTTAAGGGACAATAGAACATTCTATCTATCTATCTATCTATCTATCTATCTATCCATCTATCTATCTATCTATCTATCTATCTATCTATCTATCTATCTATCTATCTATCTATCTATATCTATCTATCTATCTATATATATATATATATATATATATATCTTCAGTTCACTTATGTCGTTAGACGTCGTGCGGAGGTGTGGCCTCCTTTGTGTTTCATATCTTTTGGCAGGTGAAAATCCACTGGTGACTTGCCATATCAATCCCAGCATCTGTTAGCCCTTGGAATTTATGATCGCCTATTTTTGGGACTGGTGGAAGCGAAAGCGCAAATTAGAGCAAGGTAGACCTGCAGCTTGTCAGGCACCATCTATGTCACTCTGCTAGCCACATAACCAAGACCTTATGTTATAGCTGTACAGTCCCCCTCTTGCGACATACTCTCTGTGGGGTGAATATCCCTTGAATAATTTGAGTAGATTTTTAATTTGAATTTTGCCAGAGTGGCGACCGTTAGACCTATTCTTTTCAATTTTCAACTGCCAAGGTATTTTTAACGCGCGTGCCACTGCACACGGGTGTCTGATCTCATTACTCAGATATCAGGGGAAATATTTACCGTATGATACCTGTGAAAAAATCCCAGCCTCCATCATGATTTCACCCAGCAACTAAGGCAAATACCTTACCTCGAGACCACTGGGTCCCCCACAATAGAACATTTTCTTGCGTAATTTCCTCTTCTTCCGCCAACTTTCAAGGTCAGACAGTCAGCGTGATGTAACACAACTGCTAAGACATAACACAAACATGGAGTAGCAGAAATAACTATTACTTTGAAAGTAAACTTAATATTTGCACATTTAGAATTCATACTTTCCCCTGCACTCACCGCAGAAGAGCAGCAAGTTGGCTCAGTACTGAAATCAGAGAACGGACTCGATTTTGAGATATCATGGACACCACGTTGTCTCGCAAATACCACTAGAGTGGCCACTGCCAGATAACAGATGGACACACAGAACGACATTTTAGTGGCAATGTAATTATACACATCCACACAGCCTTTCACCCGTACGATAGCGAGATGGTCTGGTGAGAGACCTAGGTCCGAAATGGTACGACACATCGAAGGAGGGTACTGCGTACAGGACATTGTTGGCTACCTTGCATACGGCACACCTGCTGGACTGAAGTCAAGGATATTGTATTGTATATTGTATTCTACATTATAGCTTCTGCAAGATAGGAGTCGGTCCCATGCCCAACCCTCCTCAGCAATCTTTTATGAAATGCCTTGTATGTTGCAGTGTTAGTATTCTTTGTTCCTATTTCAGGACCTGGTAACACACTAGGCTAGAAGAGAGATAGCTATTTGTATTCTTTCACATTTTCGCTCCAATATGCAGCATAAGCTACCACTGCAGCTGGCCCTTTTAAAGGAAACCTGTTTCCAAGCATTTACAGTGACCAATTATAATGCAATCCAGTTTTCTTTTTAAACATGGTGAGGTTGCCAACTCTGTAGTTACTTTTATGACATACTTTTAAGCTAACAGTGGCCGTATTCTTTTCATCCCGAGTACCACTTGTAAATTTAATAGACCAGATTTCATCCTCATGATTGGCTCACTATTCTGTTTCACAAGGCCTAAGTGTTTTTAGTTTAGAATCAAGTTTGGAGATTTGTTCAACTTAACAATTAGTGATCAAAAGGAATAGTAGGGAAATATAGTAACGTAGCTTTGAAATATTTGTACTATTTAACAATTTGCAGGAACGGTGAGGCTAACGTCTGGTCAGGCAAAACACACTGATCAGAGAATGTCAGGGTCAGTAGAAATATACTGGTCAAGATCCTCACCTGACCTCCTCGTTGGTCATTCTGCAATATTTATTGCAGACCATCCAGTATAAAATTTACTTGATACTCCCCGGGCCGAAGTCTGATTCTGTGAGAGACATAAACAAATCTAGCTTGATCATTGTCAATGATAATCCCAACCATACGTGTTGTCATTCGAATATTCACTTGTCCTTTTCAAAATAACTACCAACTAAATCTAATTATCAGCCTAAAATCCTTGAGAATACTTGCAACAACTTATTCTGTTGTTAGGCTTTCAGAACGGTCATTTACAGAATTTTCAAAAACACTTTTCCATCACGAAAACCATCAAAAACATTGTTAAACATGCTCTACCATATTTTTGTTATGCAAGTGTGTCTACTGTGTAGACAGCACTATATTACGGCCAAATTCAAGCATTTCAAAATACGCCTTAAAATAATGGTCCCATCTGTCACACCAAATGATCAGTGGCTTGAGGAATGGGGTATCTATACACAACCAATATATGGATTCACATGGTTAACAAGAACATGAACATTCTACTTTCACAGCTACCTCCAGAGCAATGGCTACAAACCAAATCCTCTTGACCTGTCTGGAGTTGTGCTGAATGACAAGATGCAGGAACTAGTGGATTTGCTAGCAGAGAACACACACAATGTGTGGGCCAAAGATCGCATCAAACATGGCTGGACATATGGTCTTCATGAGGTCAGACATTTGGGAGTTACATTTCTGTTTACATTATTTCTAAGCAATGTGAAAAATGTGGTTAGTATTTGATTGCACATGTGGGATCAAGATGCTGAGCAGCGCATGAGCTGCAGTGGTTAGCGACCCATAGCTGACTGCTATCATCAGGGCCAGCGAACCATAACTGCCAAGACCCTTCTACACCTCCATGCGGTGATCCTGGATAACAGGCTGCAGCAGGGCAGACTGGCTAAGGAGAAGGGATCGAAGAGGGAATGCTAACCCGGTACTCAAAAAAGGTTTGCTGAAGCCGGATGTGTTGGATCGAAAGGTGCAAATATCGCAGCCAAGCTGTAAACTACGACACAACGCATTCCGTTCTCTGGACTTCATTCTGCTACTTAAGCCCTTTCAGGGTTTGGTAGTGCGAGATTGAGAACGAACAAAGAAGAAGAAGATTGCACATGTAGGCTTATCTGTTATCCTGTTATTATATCAGGCATAACACTTGTATGATGCCAGGTAGCCAAATGTTGTTAAGATTTTTTTTGGTCTCATGCTTTGGAGTGCCATGTTGGACCAAGGAGTTAGCTCAGGCCATCTCTGAGTGCGTGTTTCTTCTTCTTCTTCATCGTACGCTGTTTACAGCGATATTTACGTTTGCATGTAACTAACATTTTTCTATATCATGTTGGTTTTTTCTCTTTAATGCTCTGGAGCCCAGGAATGGGGGACAGTTAGGTTCAGGGCCTCAGGTGTGGTAGGGTTTAACTGACTAGGTTAAATCCAAATGGGATGTTGGGATCAATGCCCCACCAACTGGTGTAAGGTATATGTTATGTAGATACAACAAAGTTACAGGAACCAACACTATTCATACTGTTTACAATATGTGGATAGAGACTGAACCTTAATTATTTACCCATATTCCAACAATGTCAGTTATGCTTAATATTACAGAACATATTGAGAATTTTTTAAAAAACATACTTTTTTTATATAAATCATATTTTTATATAAATCGTCCTTTTTAAAAATTGAAATCATCTTTTTTTTATATAAATCATAATTTTTTTTATATAGATCATACTTTTTTATATAATTCATACTTTTTTTAAATAAAAGAAACTACTTGTATTTCTAGCCAAATTATTCTTTTGGCAGGATTCAATAAACAAGAGAACTCCACATTTAGTTCCATACAACAAAGTGGATGAACATATAAAGAAGGCAAACAGGTAAGAGAAATATGTTGGTGCTTACTGATTATATGCTAAAGGTGATAATCGCTAGGTTATTTTCATAATAATTGTTTGTGTCAACTCTCATATTATCATGATTATTATCGTCTTATGGAATCCAGATGCTGAGCAGCGCATGAGCTACAGTGGTCAGCGACCCATAACTGACTGCTAGTGTCAGGGCCATCGACCCATAACTGACTGCTAGTGTCAGGGCCATCGAACCATAGCTGCCAAGACCCTTCTACACCTTCGCGCGGTGATCCTGGATAACAGGCTGCAACATGGCAGATTGGCTAAGGAGAAGGAATCGAAGAGGGAATGCGAACCTGGTATTCACAAAATGCTTGCTGAAGTCAGATATATTGGACCGCATCTTCAACCTGTACGGACCACCAAATAAGGACCTGTCGCTCTCAAGTATGGAAGTCAAAGACTCCAACTGCATAGTAGTTGGAGACTTCAACAGCCACTCGGAGAGATGGGGATACTCGGACACTGACAGCAGAGGTAACGAAGTGGAAGATTGGGAGATAGACACAAATCTCTATCTAATCAATAGGCCGGAGGAAAGCCCTAGCTTCTATTCTAGAACATGGCATACCACCTCGACTCCAGATTTGGCCTTATCCTCAATGGATATTCACCATAAAATAGACCGCCAGGTGCTAAACCAATTGGCAGGTAGCGACCACAGGCCAATCAGGCTGGAAATTGACATGGAAGTAGGCCCACAGGAAACAAAACCTCTCGACGTTGGAATTACAAACGAGCCGACTGGGACAGATTTGCAAGCCTGACAGATGGGCTGTGTGTAACCATCAACACACGGAACAACAAAATGAAGCCCATAGTGGAAAGCCTAAGCAAAGCAATAATGCAAGCTGCCACTGAAACCATCCCAAGAGAGGCAAGGAAAAATTATAAGCCCTATTGGAATGATGAGTTGCAGAAAGCGGAAGACGCAGTCACAAATGCTAGGAACATGGCAGAGCGAGAACAATCTATGGAGGCAAATATCGCCCTCAAAGCCGCCATGGCGAAATACAAATACACTCTAAACCAAACAGCAAGACAAAGTTGGAAAAAAAAACAGAAAGTCTCAACTTAGACAAAGAAGGGAACAAACTATGGAAGTTAGTCAGAGCCATGAATGACGAAACTCCGTCAAACAAACAAATTACCATCAAGCAGGGCGAAAACTTGCTCACTGGAAAAAAAACTGCAAACGTCTTTGTTGAACACTATGCCAGAGCGAACCACATAGATGTCCCTGCAGATAGGCATATAGACATTAATGAAGAGCAAAAGGGGCACGACAACATCTAAATGGCACCAGAAGAGCATATGATGGCAAAACAAACAATGAAAGAGGCCATGAGAACATTAAAGAAAAGGAAATCTCCCGGAAAAGATGGGATAACAAACGAAATGCTGATGGGGCTGGGCCAAACAACAAAGAGGAAATTACTATCAGTCCTGAACCAAAGCTGGAAAAGGGGTATTGTACCTCAGGCATGGAAAGACGCAGTACTTGTACCAGTACCAAAGAAAGGAAAAGACAAAACAGATCCAAATAGATACAGGCCTATCAGCCTACTGAGCTGTGTCGGCAAACTGATGGAACGTATGATAATAATATATGATGTACATAGCCCGTGGCGGAATCACAAAGTCCAAATGTCTTGATGTGGTACTTGTGTGGCTTACTGGCATTGTACTGCTTATACTTGAATCTCCCTTTCCATCCAATAACCATTTCATCAATGCACACATTCTCAAAAGGGTAGAAAGCGATCATCACAGCTTTGAACTTGAGCCATTCATAATATGTTAGTGGTGTCCATGAAGCTTCTTCTTCTTCTTCTTCTGCGTACGCAGTCAGACAGTAACCATTATTTTTTCGAAAAAAGCGGCGGTCATCCTGAGGCTCTCGCCACTGCCATAGAGCTTGTCTTGCAGTTCCACTGGTAATGGCCACATCTGCTCTCTCTGATCCTCGTATGTCGGGCAGTTCTGCAGCAGATGTTCAGCGGTCATTTTACCAGTACCGCACGGGCATTCGTCGGTACACCCTATCTTCAATTTGTTGAATAGGTGGTACCTCAGTCTGTTGTGGCCAGTGCGAAGTCTGAAGACAACGACCTGCTCTCTTCGGTTCAACTGGTAATAGGCATCGTTTTTGGTGTAACCAGTATGTTCGGTTTCCCATTTGGTCATGTATCTGGCTTTGATAAGCCGTTTTGACTCTTCGTACGTCATACTGGTATCTGTTTGTGGTAGTCTTGCACCTTCTTTTGCCAGTCTGTCTGCCTCCTCGTTGCCTTGGATGTTGCAGTGTGACGGAACCCACTGTACCACTACCCTTTTTGGTGCGGACTGCTGGCACAGTTTGCAGAGTGCTGCTCTTAAGTCATTAAGCTCAGTGTTTTTCTGGCTTTTTAGCGCTGTGACTACGGTGAGAGCATCTGTCAGCAGGACTATATGGCTCTCATTTTCACTGTGTGTCACCATTTCTTCCACTGCCGCCCTCAGTGCCTCTGCCTCCGCTCTGAAATTGCTTGTGTACTTACTAGTAGCGAATGACAGTGTTATTTTTCTGCCATTTGGTAGGTTCAGCAATGCTCCTGCCCCTCCGTTCTGTGTAGTGTTTGTTACAGAACCGTCGGTGTATGCATGGGTCCAGTCCATGCTTGGGTAGCTTTTCGTTATGAAGCTTAGGGTAGTATCTCTCCTTTCTTTTTCAGTCTGGCAGTTTTTGTTTGCAATACCTGGTATATTTTCTACCACCTCTGGAAATATATCCTGCCTCCAGGTAGGTTTTCGTACAGTAGTGATGGGTTTTGGTGTTGTTAGTGCATTTATGGGATCTTTGCTTTGGCTATTTCTGCAAAGTTTCTCCGCTTTAGTTTCCCATTTCCCAAATTGTTTAGTCTCTGGTGCATTGGATGGTCGGTCAGTCTTCGGAGTTTCTCTGACTGCAGCTGGGCTCTGCAGTCTCTTCTATCGGTCATGGATTGCAGTTTTGTAATCTTTTCAAGTTCTACAATTGGCGTTGACTTCATGCCACCTGTTATAATTCTCATGGCTTGGTTTTGAAGTTTGTTAACTTTATCGAAGTTCGCCTTCGCTGCTGTTGTCCATGCCGCAATGCCATACTCGAGAACTGGTCTCACTCTTCCAGTATACAGTTTCTTTAGTATGCCTTCGTCTGCTCCCCAGCTTGTGCCAGCAAGTTTCCTCATGATTGCCATTCTTTCTCTGGCTTTCATTCGGTTTCTCTCAATCTGAATTTTCCATGTCATGCGCCGATCAAATGTGACTCCCAGATAGGTTGGGTTGTCGTTTGGCTGCAGGATTTTGCCATTTAGACTTAATTTGGTACTTTGGGGTTTTAATGAAAGCGAGAATATTGTGCATGTTGTTTTCTCCTCGTTTATTTTGACCAGCCATGAGTTCGCCCACTCTTCCAGCGATGTTAGGGCCGTCTGCATCCGATTTCTTGCTATGGTGAGATTCTTTTCAGAGGTCCACATAGCCAGATCGTCTGCAAACATTGAGCTATGGACTCTTCTTGGTATATTCTCTGTAATATCGTTTATATATACCAGGAAGAGTGTGGGTGACAATACTCCCCCTTGGGGTACTCCCTGCTCGAGTGTCACCTTTTTGCTCATCTGCCCTTGTACTTGGACTCTGGCCGTTCTTTGTTTGAGGTAGTGGTTGATCCACTTGTACATCTTCCCACAGACATCACTTCATCTTAGCTTGACTCTAAGTCCATCTTTCCAGACTTTGTCAAATGCCTTTTCCAGATCCACCCAAACAACTACTGTGTGTTTCTGTGCCTGGTAGGCATCTTCTATCTCCTGGGCTATGAGGATGACCTGGTCCTCAGTGGATCTGTGCTGTCTAAAGCCGGCTTGCTGTGGAATTAGTATTCGTTTTTCTTCCAGATGCCACATCAGTCTGGTGTTTATCATCCGTTCCATCAGCTTGCCGACACAGCTCAGTAGGCTTATGGGCCTGTATCCATTTGGATCTGTTTTGTCCTTTCCTGTTTTTGATACTGGTACCAGTATTGCATCTTTCCATGCCTGTGGTACAATTCCCCTTTTCCAGCTTTGGTTCAGGACCGATAGCAGTTTCTTCTTCGCTGTTTGGCCCAGCCCCATCAGCATTTCGTTTGTTATCCTGTCTTTTCCGGGAGATTTCCTTTTCTTTAGTGTTCTCATAGCCTCTTCCATTTCGCGCATTGTTAGTTTGGCCATCATGTGCTCTTCAGGAGCCGTATTCATGTTTTCGTGTCCCTTTAGCTCTTCGCTAATGTCTGTATGCTTATCTGCAGGGACCTCGATGTGGTTTGCTCTGGCATAGTGATCGACAAAGGCGTTTGCGGCTTTCTTACCTGTTATCAAGTTCTCGCCCTGCTTGATAGTAATTTGTTTATTTGACGGGGTTTCGTCGTTCATGGCTCGTCCATGAAGCAAATGTAGAGTATTTCCTTGGTGGGTTATTGGCTTCAATAACCTTTTCAGCATAAGCATTTATGCTTGCTAATAAAATGCCAACAACAGCATTATCTAGAAAAAATTGTAAAAAATCCAAGGGTGTTTCCATTTGATAGAAAACTGGATTTATATTATTTCTAGTCTGGCGAAAAGTAAAATTTGAGTTGGTCTCACCAGTTTCTACTGATCGCCAAGCTGATATATGATTATTACCCTCATGTCCATGGGTAACATTGCAATCATTGTTACTAACAACGTTACGATCCTTCCTCATTTTCTTCCTTCTTGGTTCAGACACAGTCGCTGATGTTGTGGCAATCTGACTTGGTTGTCCTGTGCTCATAGTCGAACTATCACTTTCTGTATCGTCGTCCAGTTCGTTTTCAGACTCCTCGTAATGATAATCTGACAATTCTCCATCGCCAGAGCTACTGTCGTCCATATCGGAATTAGATTGTTGACTTCTCATCTCTTCAAACATCTTTATAGCTTGATCTGCTGTAAAACGACGAGGCCTATTACTAGTATTACCTGAGGTGGGCGTTGCCATTTTAAATACTGTCGAATACACACTGAATATTTGCATAAATAACAGTAAAATTTACCAAACTTTCAACAGCAATGTGAATTTCTTACCTCGCTAGTTTCAAAGCTAGTAAACGGAAGTAAAAAACGATGTCTGGTGTGTATAAAAGTGACAATATAGCGATAGAAACGAAACAAAATGTAAGCGCCGAATAATCGGCCCAAAGAGAAAAAGTGACCGCACAAATGTCCGACTATTCGGCGCCCGGAGCTTATTGTGTTAAGCCCTTTTCAGGGTTTGGTAGTGGGAGATTGAGAACGAATGAAGCCAAGCCATCATGATTATTGATTTCAGGACGTAGCAAAATTCTCCTGTTTTGTGCAGCATATTTTCCATCCGTCTAAGCTTTTCATATAGTCTTACGGTTAAAGTGTCACTGTGTTTTATATTATATTATGTGGTCGTGTAATAAATGGAATGAAAGGGAATTGCATGAGCAATAAGAAAATATAAATTAAATAAATATAGCTCCATTTCTAAAATAATAAAGAAGTAAGAAACATGCAGCAACGAAAAACACTGGTCGAAAAATAAAAACAATTAACATGTCAGTTACCCAATATAGACTGTTAATCCATATATTTTGTCATTTGGGGCACACTTGTTTCGAAACTACATCCATTTATGAAATTATCTAATGTATACCTCACATGACATTGGTCTAGCACATGTCAATTTTGAGAATTATTGTTACCTCACTCGGAAACTGCCACTTTACCACTTTAAACGGGTAATATAAAATATTTTATACAAATAGATCTACTTTCATTTCCGAGTCATAAAAAATGTTTATCATGCGGAAAATGAAAAAAATGTACGTTTACTGTCTTTGACCACAAAAATTCAAAGTTTATTTTATTTGACATCCACCTTTTGGGAAGAATTGGCTTCTCTCAGAATAATTCAGATTGACTGAAAAAATCAACACAAGAGCAAAATGAAATGTACATATTCATTTTGAGAAATAGTTTTAAAAAAACTAAGCGCTTTTTGTGCAGAAAAAAGAGTAGATTGTTGTGCGCAGATTGGCTATTGATAATAGAATTTAATGACAAACAGGTAGCAAATAATTTTCCAACAAAAACTGATTATTTTTACTATTTTTATATAAAACAGAACTAAAGAATCAACCTACATTTCTGAAGTATCTAAAAAGTTTTTCACACAGAAAAATATATATGTCATAAAAATATCTTAAAATCACCGGCCACCTGACAGGGGCGTCCCATCCTGAATCACAGGAAAAATCAGCCCTATCATATCCCACTTAACGAACACCTGAACAGAATCCAACCACAACACGCTTTAGAGTACCAGCCAAACACACCTAAACAAAACCGTTGATCATCATCTCTTTGAGTGCTCAGTGCTCAACGATGTTCGGAAAATGATCCAGATAAATGGAACACTTTGTATGGTACTAAACAGCCACTTGCAGATACCATTACATTATTTCCCGAGTAGTTTGTGTATAAGTAGGACAAGAATAGCACCACTGCCCCAAAGAGAACATGTCATAAGAGGTGACTGTGTGACATGGCATAACACCGGCCATGGATAGGTGGTTTGTTAAGAAAAGGATAGATGGTGCCTAACAGACTGCGAGTCTACTTTGCTCTAGTGTTTTAATCTATTAAGATGGACTCGCATATCGGTTAACCAACCTCCATAGTGGAGTAATAAGTTGCTCGAGCCTAGCCCGCTAAGCAGGAAATAATTCTCCTGGCTACATCAAGCTCACATCAGAGATCGGACCTGCACAGGACCTGATGCTCCTGCAGAAGTACAGGTCAACTAAGACCATTATATGACATTAGGCTGAAGATCAATAGCCTGGATGCTGCTTTATCCGTAACATCAATAACAACAAAAATTATGCAGTCTATGGATTTCCAATCCATCAATTAGTATCACCATCTTAGATGTTGTCATTGTTCGACCTCAGAATGTCAGCCTCATCAATATCCTAAGTGGTCATTGTTTCACCTCAGAATTTCAGCCTCATCAATATCCCAAGTGGTCATTGTTTCACCTCAGAAATTCAGCCGCATCAATATCCTAAGTGGTCATTGTTCGACCTCAGAATGTCAGTCTCATCAATATCCCAAGTCCTCAAACTATTTTAAGACGTTAGACCAGTTTATGAAATATATCTTTCTCACAAAATAAGTTATGCATTTTAAACTCTGATATTTCCAGAGACACCTCTATCGAGGCTGTGCGTACACTGCTTGCTTATGGTTACACCATCGAAGCTCCAACCAGTGAAACTGGAGAAAGCAGTGCAGCAGGTAAATATGTTGCTAAATTTCTCACTCATTAAAATAGTTTTTTTTATTGTCATTTGATTTTTTTTATATGTGACGACTTGGTAAAATTGTTGCTAAATGTCTTCAGTTATTATATTTCCAATATAGGAGAGGCTCTTGACCCTGTTCCAGTGTTTGATCATCTATTGTTATTTGTATGGTAGATGTTGAGCCTTGCAGATAAGATACTGGCGTATCTAATCGGGTTTTGTCAGATATGGACCTATTTTCTGATAACTCTGAAAGTTGGTCAGCATCTACCAAACCTGACAACCTACAATGTGCGAAGAAGCACACGCAAGAGGATACAATGACTTATCCTAGAGCAAGGAAAGACAACTTCTGCTGAGGAGTGATGTGGTAGGGCAGACCAGGCCCTTAGCCTTAGTTGGCGGCTGGTCTAGGAGTGAAGCCCGCGACAGGCGAACAGATAGAGCATTGCTCTGCTGATCTGGCAGTTTCTGCAGCTTGCCTTGTTCCAAATGTATTGGTATTATCTTTCCCTTGGAGTAAACAAGGCAGACCGAGAGAGGGACCATACTGCATGGGCAACACATGGTCTCTATATTTCTGCCCGGGCTTTGTGCAAATAGCATAATTACTATTGTCTGACAAGATGAAAAGAACCAATGATGAATGTTGAATCTACTTTGTTAATTATCATAGTTTTGTTTTTGTCAGTGTTAAAGTTCAAACCTGGTCTATTCGAACTCGAGAAGATCGGCTGCCCCTCAAAACTGCGTAGCAGGATCATTTCTTTTCACACTGATATAAAGGGCTCAGTTCTATACAATGGATCATCTTCAAAAACTTTTCCCATCAAGAGTGGAGTGAAGCAGGGATGTGTGCTCGCGTCGACCCTCTTTTGGATTTTCTTTTCCATGCTCCTATCCTATGCTAATGACACATCTGGGGTGCGGTGTTTATCTGCACACCAGGTCAGATGAGCGGCTGTTTAACCTGTCCCGACTGCGTGCGAGGACCAAAGTGAGGACGGTGTTCATTAGGGAGATGCTATTTGTGGATGATGCAGTACTGGTGACAAATAGTGAGGAGGCCTTGCAGAGACTGGGAGATAGATTTGCCGAGGGGTGCAAGCAGTTTAGTCTCACCATAAGTCTGAAAAAGCAAAGGTCTGCGCACAGGGCATTACCACTACGACATCCATAAAGATTGATGGAGTCACTCTGGAGGTCGTTAACAGTTTCACTTATCTGGGGTCTGCCATCAGCAACACTCTCTCGCTCGAGAAGGAGATAGACAGTAGGCTTGGCAAGGCAAGTACCGTCATGGTTCGTCTGGGAAAACACTGCGCTGTCTCACTACACCAAGGTCCGGGTCTATCAGACCTGCGTTCTTGGCACTCTCATGTATGGAAATGAGACGTGGAGCACTTACCCTAAACAGGAATGGTGTCAGAAAAAAGTCCTTTTTTTGTCTGTCGCTTTGAATTCACAGCGGTTTGGTAAAGGTTGGGAAGCAACAAACTGTCTCCACTCTACCTGGTCTGCAGCCATCTTTTGTATGGAGCCCCGGCTCTGATTCATAAATTCCATTTCGCCTTTTATTATTCTGAAATCTGTTTCTCTTTTCCCTTGCTCTGGGGTCCATACCATGGCGGTTCGGATGAAGGTGTCAGGACATGGCCAATTCAGTTCCAGCGTCAACAACTCATACTGGTGTTCCATGTCTTTCTGATTACTCCGGGAAAGCAGTTCTCAGTTGGTGATTGCGTTTGACCAGAAAAATACGCTGGACAAATAATATTTGGAATTTGATGGAGAAATCCTTGATATAGAATGAAACAACGGCTACAGACAAAACTGGGAAAAGACATATAAAATAATGTGAAATATAATACTGCAATGACCTCCAAGGTATTATTTTAATCCTGGTGGTTATACATTTTTTTAACAGGTGGCCGATCGGTTGAGATAATAGTCACTTGACAAAGTTGACACAGGTTCAAAGCCATGTCTTTTTTTCTAATGACGATAAAATAAAAACCTTTCATGCACACTCTGTAGTAACTGCAGCGATAAGAGGTCTTTATTCTTCAGTCCTATAACCAGCAATATGCAGCAAGTTACAGTTTATGCTTTAGAAAGATCATATCTGCTGTTTTTATGTTCATTGAATTTGTTAATGGTTGTGTGTATTTCATCATGATCATGTGCTAGATCTCATTGTGATGAAGATGAAGTCTCTCCACAACTCTCAGATTGAGCATTTCAGTGCTTGCTAAGATCGTGACATCAACCAATACAGCAGGAAATTCATGAAAGAAAATGTGGATGGATAGGAGACACTCTCGGAAAGAAACCCTACAATATAACCAGGCACACATTTAACTAGAACCAACAATAACAGTGAGGTGCGGCAAAGTTAAGAGCACTTATTTAATAGCAGTAGAAAATTATGCAAATACAGCTGGAGTCTTTTGGGCAGATTTCAAGATGAAGAGCCTGAAGTCTTTTGGACAGATTTCAAGATGAAGAACCTGGAGTTTCTTGGACAGATTTCAAGATGAAGAACCTGGAGTTTCTTGGACAGATTTCAAGATGAAGAACCTGGAGTCTTTTGGACAGATTTCAAGATAAAGAACCTGGAGTTTCTTGGACAGATTTCAAGATGAAGAGCCTGGAGTTTCTTGGACAGATTTCAAGATGAAGAACCTGGAGTTTCTTGGACAGATTTCAAGATGAAGAACGTGGAGTTTCTTGGACAGATTTCAAGATGAAGAACCTGGAGTTTCTTGGACAGATTTCAAGATGAAGAACCTGGAGTTTCTTGGACAGATTTCAAGATGAAAAGAGCCTGAAGTATTTTGGACAGATTTCAAGATGAAGAACCTGGAGTTTCTTGGACAGATTTCAAGATGAAGAACCTGGAGTTTCTTGGACAGATTTCAAGATGAAGAACCTGGAGTTTCTTGGACAGATTTCAAGATGAAAAGAGCCTGAAGTATTTTGGACAGATTTCAAGATGAAGAACCTGGAGTTTCTTGGACAGATTTCAAGATGAAGAACCTGGAGTTTCTTGGACAGATTTCAAGATGAAGAACCTGGAGTCTTTTGGACAGATTTCAAGATGAAGAACGTGAAGTCTTTTGGACAGATTTCAAGATGAAGAACCTGGAGTTTCTTGGACAGATTTCAAGATGAAGAACCTGGAGTTTCTTGGACAGATTTCAAGATGAAGAACCTGGAGTTTCTTGGACAGATTTCAAGATGAAAAGAGCCTGAAGTATTTTGGACAGATTTCAAGATGAAGAACCTGGAGTTTCTTGGACAGATTTCAAGATGAAGAACCTGGAGTTTCTTGGACAGATTTCAAGATGAAGAACCTGGAGTCTTTTGGACAGATTTCAAGATGAAGAACGTGAAGTCTTTTGGACAGATTTAAAGATGAAGAACCTGCAGTCTCATGGACAGATTTCAAGATAAAGAACCTGGAGTTTCTTGGACAGATTTCAAGATGAAGAAGCTGAAGTTTCTTGGACAGATTTCAAGATGAAGAACCTGGAGTTTCTTGGACAGATTTCAAGATGAAGAACCTGGAGTTTCTTGGACAGATTTCAAGATGAAGAACCTGGAGTCTTTTGGACAGATTTCAAGATGAAGAACGTGAAGTCTTTTGGACAGATTTCAAGATGAAGAACCTGGAGTTTCTTGGACAGATTTCAAGATAAAGAACCTGGAGTTTCTTGGACAGATTTCAAGATGAAAAGAGCCTGAAGTCTTTTGGACAGATTTCAAGATGAAGAACCTGGAGTTTCTTGGACAGATTTCAAGATGAAGAGCCTGAAGTCTTTTGGACAGATTTCAAGATGAAGAACCTGGAGTTTCTTGGACAGATTTCAAGATGAAGAACCTGGATTTTCTTGGACAGATTTTATGATGAAGAACCTGGAGTTTCTTGGACAGATTTCAAGATGAAGAGCCTGGAGTTTCTTGGACAGATTTCAAGATGAAGAACCTGGAGTTTCTTGGACAGATTTCAAGATGAAAAGAGCCTGAAGTATTTTGGACAGATTTCAAGATGAAGAACCTGGAGTTTCTTGGACAGATTTCAAGATGAAGAGCCTGAAGTCTTTTGGACAGATTTCAAGATGAAGAACGTGAAGTCTTTTGGACAGATTTCAAGATGAAGAACCTGGAGTTTCTTGGACAGATTTCAAGATGAAGAGCCTGGAGTTTCTTGGACAGATTTCAAGATGAAGAACCTGGAGTTTCTTGGACAGATTTCAAGATGAAAAGAGCCTGAAGTATTTTGGACAGATTTCAAGATGAAGAACCTGGAGTTTCTTGGACAGATTTCAAGATGAAGAGCCTGAAGTCTTTTGGACAGATTTCAAGATGAAGAACGTGAAGTCTTTTGGACAGATTTCAAGATGAAGAACCTGGAGTTTCTTGGACAGATTTCAAGATGAAAAGAGCCTGAAGTATTTTGGACAGATTTCAAGATGAAGAACCTGGAGTTTCTTGGACAGATTTCAAGATGAAAAGAGCCTGAAGTATTTTGGACAGATTTCAAGATGAAGAACCTGGAGTTTCGTGGACAGATTTCAAGATGAAAAGAGCCTGAAGTATTTTGGACAGATTTCAAGATGAAGAACCTGGAGTTTCTTGGACATATTTAAAGAAGATGAACTGCAGTCTCATGGACAGATTTCAAGATGAAGAACCTGGAGTTTCTTGGACAGATTTCAAGATGAGGAACCTGGAGTTTCTTGGACAGATTTCAAGATGAAGAGCCTGAAGTCTTTTGGACAGATTTCAAGATGAAGAACCTGGAGTTTCTTGGACAGATTTCAAGATGAAGAGCCTGAAGTCTTTTGGACAGATTTCAAGATGAAGAGCCTGAAGTCTTTTGGACAGATTTCAAGATGAAGAACCTGGAGTTTCTTGGACAGATTTCAAGATGAAGAGCCTGAAGTCTTTTGGACAGATTTCAAGATGAAGAACCTGGAGTTTCTTGGACAGATTTCAAGATGAAGAACCTGGAGTTTCTTGGACAGATTTTAAGATGAAGAACCTGGAGTTTCTTGGACAGATTTCAAGATGAAGAACCTGGAGTTTCTTGGACAGATTTCAAGATGAAGAGCCTGAAGTCTTTTGGACAGATTTCAAGATGAAGAACGTGAAGTCTTTTGGACAGATTTCAAGATGAAGAACCTGGAGTTTCTTGGACAGATTTCAAGATGAAGAACCTGGAGTTTCTTGGACAGATTTCAAGATGAAGAACCTGGAGTTTCTTGGACAGATTTCAAGATAAAGAGCCTGAAGTCTTTTGGACAGATTTAAAGATGAAGAACCTGAAGTCTTTTGGACAGATTTCAAGATGAAGAACCTGGATTTTCTTGGACAGATTTTAAGATGAAGAACCTGGAGTTTCTTGGACAGATTTCAAGATGAAGAACCTGGAGTTTCTTGGACAGATTTCAAGATGAAGAGCCTGAAGTCTTTTGGACAGATTTCAAGATGAAGAACGTGAAGTCTTTTGGACAGATTTCAAGATGAAGAACCTGGAGTTTCTTGGACAGATTTCAAGATGAAGAACCTGGAGTTTCTTGGACAGATTTCAAGATGAAGAACCTGGAGTTTCTTGGACAGATTTCAAGATGAAGAGCCTGAAGTCTTTTGGACAGATTTCAAGATGAAGAACCTGAAGTCTTTTGGACAGATTTCAAGATGAAGAACCTGGAGTTTCTTGGACAGATTTCAAGATGAGGAACCTGGAGTTTCTTGGACAGATTTCAAGATGAAGAGCCTGAAGTGTTTTGGACAGATTTCAAGATGAAGAAGCTGAAGTCTTTTGGACAGATTTCAAGATGAAGAACCTGGAGTTTCTTGGACAGATTTCAAGATGAAGAACCTGGAATTTCTTGGACAGATTTCAAGATGAAGGACCTGGAGTTTCTTGGACAGATTTCAAGAAGATGAACTGCAGTCTCATGGACAGATTTCAAGATGAAGAACCTGGAGTTTCTTGGACAGATTTTAAGATGAAGAACCTGGAGTTTCTTGGACAGATTTCAAGATGAAGAACCTGGAGTTTCTTGGACAGATTTCAAGATGAAGAACCTGGAGTTTCTTGGACAGATTTCAAGATGAAGAGCCTGAAGTCTTTTGGACAGATTTCAAGATGAAGAAGCTGAAGTCTTTTGGACAGATTTCAAGATGAAGAACCTGGAGTTTCTTGGACAGATTTCAAGATGAAGAACCTGGAGTTTCTTGAACAGATTTCAAGAAGATGAACTGCCGTCTCATGGACAGATTTCAAGATGAAGAACCTGGAGTTTCTTGGACAGATTTTAAGATGAAGAACCTGGAGTTTCTTGGACAGATTTCAAGATGAAGAACCTGGAGTTTCTTGTACAGATTTCAAGATGAAGAACCTGGAGTTTCTTGGACAGATTTCAAGATGAAGAGCCTGAAGTCTTTTGGACAGATTTCAAGATGAAGAAGCTGAAGTCTTTTGGACAGATTTCAAGATGAAGAACCTGGAGTTTCTTGGACAGATTTCAAGATGAAGAACCTGGAGTTTCTTGGACATATTTCAAGATGAAGAGCCTGAAGTCTTTTGGACAGATTTCAAGATGAAGAACCTGAAGTCTTTTGGACAGATTTCAAGATGAAGAACCTGGAGTTTCTTGGACAGATTTCAAGATGAAGAACCTGGAGTTTCTTGGACAGATTTCAAGATGAAGAGCCTGAAGTCTTTTGGACAGATTTCAAGATGAAGAAGCTGAAGTCTTTTGGACAGATTTCAAGATGAAGAACCTGGAGTTTCTTGGACAGATTTCAAGATGAAGAACCTGGAGTTTCTTGAACAGATTTCAAGAAGATGAACTGCCGTCTCATGGACAGATTTCAAGATGAAGAACCTGGAGTTTCTTGGACAGATTTTAAGATGAAGAACCTGGAGTTTCTTGGACAGATTTCAAGATGAAGAACCTGGAGTTTCTTGTACAGATTTCAAGATGAAGAACCTGGAGTTTCTTGGACAGATTTCAAGATGAAGAGCCTGAAGTCTTTTGGACAGATTTCAAGATGAAGAAGCTGAAGTCTTTTGGACAGATTTCAAGATGAAGAACCTGGAGTTTCTTGGACAGATTTCAAGATGAAGAACCTGGAGTTTCTTGGACATATTTCAAGATGAAGAGCCTGAAGTCTTTTGGACAGATTTCAAGATGAAGAACCTGAAGTCTTTTGGACAGATTTCAAGATGAAGAACCTGGAGTTTCTTGGACAGATTTCAAGATGAAGAGCCTGAAGTCTTTTGGACAGATTTCAAGATGAAGAACGTGAAGTCTTTTGGACAGATTTCAAGATGAAGAACCTGGAGTTTCTTGGACAGATTTCAAGATGAAGAACCTGGAGTTTCTTGGACAGATTTCAAGATGAAGAACCTGGAGTTTCTTGGACAGATTTCAAGATGAAGAGCCTGAAGTGTTTTGGACATATTTCAAGATGAAGAAGCTGAAGTCTTTTGGACAGATTTCAAGATGAAGAGCCTGAAGTCTTTTGGACAGATTTCAAGATGAAGAACCTGGAGTTTCTTGGACAGATTTCAAGATGAAGAACCTGGAGTTTCTTGAACAGATTTTAAGAAGATAAACCTAGAGTCTCATGGACAGATTTTAAGAAGATGTACCAAATACAAAATTGTTGGAGAATTGTCATTTCCTGCTGTATGTTTCGAAAGGAACTAGAAGGATTCAATATGTTATCACTGATTAGTTCAGATTTTACATACGTATTTGAATACAACTGATCTGTATAGAGTCTCACTAGCAGGGTGGTAAAGCTGGTAGTGTCATGGCTGACAACTGAAACTTGTTTTGTGTTTGGATTCATGAAACTGCAAGGAAGGAAGTGCCACTGCAGAAAGTAAACCCATTTTTTAATATGTACTGAAGTCAGATACACTAGGACTTTAGGCAATAAACATAGTACAATCCACTTAGCCTTACAAAACAAGGTGAACAAGAAATAAAATGACACAAAATCTGCTTTATTGAATACCAAGATTCCTGTATAAACAGTACATAAACTTTATCATGTAACCACAAATATGTACTTGTATATTTGACATTCACTTTTATCATATTTCTCATGCATACTTGAAAGGAAGCAAACTACAGGGCAGGTTAGCTGCTCTTGGTTTCGCACCAGGTAACAGTCTTTGTCTCAGATCTCCAGTTTATTTAAATGAATTTAAACCAGGAGTGTCCAACTATTTAGAGTCAGGGCCACATTATAAATTGAAGTAATTGAAGTCGGTCTGAAGGGACAAAGAAGATGAAGAAGAAAATACAAGGGTTGATCTATACCAGGGGTGGGGAACCTTTTCATGTTTGAAGACTGCGTTGTGTCAAATATAGACCTGGGGACGGCGTGGCTAGTGGTTAAGTGACACGGCTCACAACCAGAAGGTGCTGGGTTCGATCCCCATCACAGCACCGGCCGTTACCCCGGGGAAGCAAACCCTTAGAAAATGCAGGAGGAAGCAGATCCTTACATAAAATGCATGCTGAAGTCGGATGCACTGCGCTGACAGACGCAAAATAAAAACGCAGTGCAACGCACACCGCCTTCGGGATTAGAGAACTAAGGCGAACACAAAAAGAAAAAAAAATGTAGACCTAATAAGGCCGCATTCAAGAAAATTAGATCCATTTCAAAATGTACATTATTTTGTCTAAATGTATCCCATGCTGTAATGATGCGGTCAGGCAGGGAAGTTAGCATACATTCTAGAGTTGCATTGTTTTTTTTCTTCTTCTTCAATGAAGTGATGCTATGCTTCTTCTTCTTTTTCTTCTGCATTCATTCTCAATCTCCCCCTACCAAGCCCTAAACGGGACTTTGCAAGTAGCAGTATGTAGTCCAGAGAACGGAATGTGTTATGTGGCTAGTTTACAGCTTGACTGTGATATTTGCACCTTTCGGGCCGACACATCCATCTTCGGCATGGCTATACTTCTAGTTCGGTAAAGTTCACGAAAAAGACTGCATTTTAGGTCTCGGCCGGTGCCCCACAGCTTGTTGAGCATGGTCACTCCCCCTAGCCAGACTTCCTGTCTGTGGTCTGTAGGGCAGTCCTGCAGGACATGCTTGGGTGCTCCACAGTTGCACGCGGTGGTGTCTCTGAGACCAATGGAACTCAATCATGAGCATGGCAAGTGTCAAAATAACCCTAACGACTTACTAATGTTTTATTTGTGGCTGTCAGTTCATCATCATCATCATGTAGCTTGTCCTTGGCAGAACGCCGCTCTCATCTTCTTAGTTCTTAGTCGACCTGTACTTCTACAGGGACAGATGCTCCTGTGTAGGTCCCAGCTCTGGTATGAGCTGGATATAGCCTGGAGAAGGATTTACTGCTTAGCGGGCTAGGCTTGAGCAGCTTAATACTCCGCTTCGTTAGGTGGTTAACCGATGTGTGAGTTCATCTTAATAGACTCAAACACTAGAGCAAAGTAGACCCGCAGCCTGCTAGGTGCCATCTATGCTGCTCTAAACAAACCACCTAACCATGGCCGGTGTTATGCCATGTGACACAGTCGCCTCTTACGACATGCTCTCTGTCTGGCAGTGGTGCTATTCTTGTCCTTGTCATACACAAAAAACCCGGCAGGCCACTCTCATCACAGCCATTTAATAGGGATCTTCATCGATCAGCAGTCTACTCGATCAGCAGTCAGTCTACTCGATCAGCAGTCAGTCTACTCGATCAGCAGTCAGTCTACTCGATCAGCAGTCAGTCTACCCACCTGCTCCATGTCCATGTTAAGGGTATCCTTGATGTCTTGTGTCCCATCTACGCCTTGGTCGGCCTCTGCCTCGCTTTCCTCGAACAATGTATTCCAGAACTGCTTTTTCCAGTTCGGCATGGCGCTTGATCTGGCCGAAAAACCTCAGTTTCCGAGACATAACGTTGTTTATTAGCCAGTTCTCTTCAACACTCAGATTTTGCAGGATGGCTTTTTGTTATTTTCTTTACCCAAGATATTTTGAGGATTCTTCTGTGGCATTTTGTCTCGAAAGCCAGTGATCCTCTTTCTTAATCTTTGTGTGATGGTCTATGGCATCTGAAACTGGAGATACACATGATTGAGCATCTTCAATTTGAATTCTGTGTTAGTATTGTGCCATACATTATTGTGCCATCAGTTAGAGAAGATTATTTAATGGAATTTTCTTCTTGGTCTTTGGTATTTTAAAATGTTCATTTTAGAATTAAAATTAAAGTAATAAAAAACAAACAAAAACATATTAATTGGAATAAAAAAGAATTTGTTCTGCAAAATTTGGATTAATTCAAAAGGCTGCAGTTTTCCCACATCTGTTAAAGACCAAACAGTGAATTTGAAAATACTGAGACACTATGAAATACCAGAACAGTTTATAAGAATTATACAGGATTTCTATGAAGAGGCTACCACGTCTAGTAGAGTCCACAAATGTAATCTTTCAGACCCATTTACATTTAACTCATTCACTCCCACGAGCCGATACAACGGCTTCCGGTTTTTTCTAGAAAACCCAGAAGCCGGTGTATCGGCTTTTGTTACTGTGTTCACAAAATCATCTCCAATACTTGTTTTCATTGTTATGAACTGGGTATTCTTGCTTACAACGGATGCCGCAGGAACACCTGATCTATACACTGATTCAAACAAATTTATTTTTATACTGTCCCATTTATGTTTTGTCTTATTTGGAATACACACCTGATCTATACACTGATTCATACAAATTTATTTTTATACTGTCCCATTTATGTTTTGTCTTATTTGGAATACACACCTGATCTATACACTAATTCAAACAAATTTATTTTTATACTGTCACATCTATGTTTTGTCTTATTTGGAATACACACCTGATCTATACACTGATTCAAACAAATTTATTTTTATACTGTCACATTTATGTTTTGTCTTATTTGGAATACACACCTGATCTATACACTGAATCAAACAAATTTATTTTTATACTGTCACATTTATGTTTTGTCTTATTTGGAATACACACCTGATCTATACACTGATTCAAACAAATTTATTTTTATACTGTCCCATTTATGTTTTGTCTTATTTGGAATACACACCTGATCTATACACTGATTCAAACAAATTTATTTTTATACTGTCCCATTTATGTTTTGTCTTATTTGGAATACACACAGATCTATACACTGATTCAAACAAATTTATTTTTATACTGTCCCATTTATGTTTTGTCTTATTTGGAATACACAGCTGACATTTACAAATTCAAAACCCCTGTAGCATTTTTCTGTTTTGACCAGAATTTTTGTCAGAGATTGACACACTGGTATAAACAATTTGAGGGGCCTTAATGTGGCTTTCAGGCCGTAGGTTGGACACTCATGGTTTTTGTAACATGTATCATTTTATTTATATTCTCACTAACAACATGAGTGGTACCTGGAATGAAAAGAATAGAACCACTGTCACCTTCTAAACATGTTGTAAAAGGTAACTAAAGAGGGTTGTGCTTACAGCTGGCAACCTCATTATATAAAATAACATTGCCATTATAATCACCCACTGAAAAAAATGTGGATACAGGCTCCCTGTAAAGGGATCAGATGCAGTTAACAGATATGCTTCACACTGGAGTGAAAGTGTATATGATTGCAAATACTTGTAAACGCGATGCCTGTAAAAGACAGTATTTAAGAGAAAGAATGGTATTTAAGAGCAGGTTTGAATCAACTCATTTTTATTGCATGTTTTATCAATTTCAACAGTGATATAATTTCTTCCGCCTGTTCCTTCAACGTCACGTCGTGCATAAATAAGGCAGAAAGAATTGTTCTCCAGTTTAAACTGTGACGTCACTTGTCCAAGTTTTTCTTTGTTGTTTCGACCAATAGTTGAGACCCCTCCGGATGATCATTCTGCAAAGTCTCTCTTTGGCTATCCTATCTTTCTGCTTCAAGCTCGAGCCCACATAACTGCCAGTAGTGGAAGTCTGTTGTTCTTCATACTAAGCCCAAACTGCAGTATCCCCCTTTCGGCCTCGCTGGTGCAACCCATAGTAATGCGAAGCATGACAATTTGGCGCCAGCTTAGCAGCAGCAGGAGCTGCCGGAATGAGTTAGCAATTTTGAAACCATCCACTTTAGGTGCTACCACTCCGGATTTTCTGTCTGGGTTTACTCCCGTAGCCCTATCCTCTTCCGAGGTTTCCACAAGGCAGTGGAGTCGTTGCCCACAGATGCTAGTTACTCGAGACATCCGATGATACTCTTATCGTCCCATGACTAGCCAGCACTTTCTGGAACTTGTGGGCTTAAAATCAGAGCTCCTCCTCTCCTAGGTGAACTGCCTGAACAGGCTAACGAGCTTCATCTACCTGGGTTTAGAGTCAGAGTTTCCCTTCTCTTAGATTGGCTGCCAACCAAGGCTAATGAGCCCAATCTGCCCACCAAGTTATATCGCCCGGGTACTCGGTCACGCCCCACAGCAGGCTCTGTAAGAAACAGGGGGCCCTCATGAAGGTGCTGCTGGGGACACAAGAATGTAGGAGAGGCCATTGGCGTGGAAACTCCTGAACGGCAAGCCGAAAAGGGAATCCAGCTTCGATCTCTACACCTGGAAAGGAGAGGCTATATCAGACGCTTCACTTTCCTTTAGCGAGCGGGACGTCCATCCCAGACCTCACTACCACCCAAGACGGTATAAACAAAAAGCCAGTTGATAACTTTTCCTATTAGTTAGTTCATCTTTCATTCTTTTTGGTCGATTTTCAAATGTTTCCCAAGATAATTTTTCAAAAACATTCAATTTATTTTCTAGTGTGTTAATCATTTTCCAGCTCTTGAATCCATATGTAAACACTTATAGGATGTAGTTAAACATCGAGAGCTTTGTGTGTTTGCTCAATGTTATTGGTTTTTTGTTTTCCTTGCAGATTGATTTTTATCCTGTAAGATTGCTTGCTGTTACCAACTCCTAACCCTTCAAACTATTATCATGTTTTGCTTTCTTTTATCTTTCTCCCTCCTGCTCTTTATTTGTATGACTATATCACGTTTTATATTATCCAAGACATGAATTACTTTGAAGGTGTTTATTATATCAGAAATGCACGGGCCATTTTGCCCACAGTTCTCATGCCATACTTAGAAGTCAAATTATTTTATTTATAGTAATTGCAGCAGAAAACAGAGAGAAAGCAGGCACAACAAGGACATACAGAGCAGAGAAGACATATGCTGTTACAAGTGGCAAGTGGTGAGATTGATTTCCCATATAAATATTTGTTGTTGTTATTGGATGAACACAATGAGTAGGAATGCTCTTTTGTGTGCCCTGAAGAGGACGTTAAGTGGCGGGTTGTCATAGCTTTCCTCACATCCCGAGTGTGCTGATGAGGGTGGACGGGTCCACCAGGCTGGTGTATGTGCTTCGCTTCATCTGCGTGTCGCTTACTACTACGGGGATCACGTTGATCTCTTACCTCATTAGCCAGACTGCCATGAAAACAGCCCGTTTCCAGGGAGGGCTACTAGGAATCTGAGGTGATGGTCTTGGCCAGTATATTTTGCCTGACCCTAACATGTCTGATCCGTATGTTGTGCCTGACCAGACGTTAGACTTCCTCCCCTTATATATGTGGATATAGTCATATGTTATTTTTCACTCTATTTGGACCAAGTGACCACCACCAACAGTTGGCCTCCCCACAGTAAGCCTGTGTTACAGCATTTATGTGTTCTTGCTGTGTTTTATTTCTGTGGCACCATCATTTGTGAAGTTGCTGGCCCCATGCACAACTATACTTAGCTATTTGTTAGGACATGCGTAGCAGATTGTAGTGGGCCTACTCTTTTCTGCCTAGTAAAGAAACCTGAGATCATACAAAGACAAAAATACGTACATGTGTACATACATTCTTTCATACGTATGTAACGTAACATACCATTAATAGTTAAAGCTAGTTGTCCATCATAAGCTATGATAGCGACATCATCAGACGGTTTTTTGTCTTGATGACGTAACTTGTGCTGTATTTGGATTAAAGTGAGGAAGAAACTGTGCTGGTTATCAACCTCACTCTCTGGTCTCGAGCTACCTTGAGCCAGTGGCAAGACAATAAGTTGTGATGACTGGGGGTAATTCAGGATGCAGGCACTCTGGTCCCACCTCCTTTGAGACCAGGGGTAGCTTGAAACCTGCGGCACTTGACACCCTGCTGTTTCAAATCATTGCTTATAAGAAACGAGTGGCTTACCTCTCGACTACAGCACACAAAAAACCCCCCCCCCCCCCCCCTCCCCATGTTTCACTTAGCCCTGACGTGAGTTTGTGCTCTTGTCATGGCACTTTCATCAGTGAAAAGGGCTGAGGGGTGTCCAGGTGCAATGAAGTCAGTATATGAACCATTTTTAATTTAGCTTATACCGGATGGGGTAGCAAGTCTTATGTCCAACCCTCCTTAGCTGCCTGAGCTATGATTTGTCAGCTATGACAAATGTTTAACCTTGCCATAGATTCTGTAAGAAGGTTCGCAACTAATTCTATGTATACCCTAGGACATGTTTAACCTTGCCATAGATTCTGTTAGAAGGTTCATAACTAATTCTATGTATACCCTATGACATGTTTAACCTTGCCATAAATTCTGTAAGAAGGTTCGCAAATAATTCTATGTATACCCTATGACATGTTTAACCTTGCCATAGATTTTGTAAGAAGGTTCGCAACTAATTCTATAATACCCTATGACATGTTTAACCTTGCCATAGATTCTGTGAGAAGGGTCACAACTAATTCTATGCCTTATGACCAGGTACTATGAGTTTGAGGCAGTCACTACAGGATACATGAAAATTGGCTGGGCTAAGGTCTCTGCAGATCCCTCCACTGAACTGGGTACAGATGGGACCTCATACACCTTTGATGGATTCATGGTAAGATTGTCTGAGTAGTTTAACTAAAGTAGTAGGTGTTGATCAAAGTTGCTCATGCTGAGTCAACTCTTGATGATATTTCTTTGGTAGTGGGTTACAGTGGCTCTTCTTACATCTCAAGACATGCTTGTGAAAGTGGACTGGTGCCTAGAAAAAGATCTTGCACAGTGTAGGAAGTTTGCATATGTGAAGGTTCTGTTTCATGGGCTTTTCTAGCTTGTCTCCGCTGTTCAGCTGCTACTTTTATAGATGCCTCACATGATTCTGCACCAAGAGATGTGTGCCTAGCGGTTTAATCTTGTGCAGTAGCTTCCTAAATGTCGAAACTTTTAACCTTCTGATTTGCATTTTACAAAATTATGTCTATTTCCTGTCTCTACATAATTTTCCAGCACGTCATCCCCAACGTAGGTGTTGATTTTAAATTTTTCATTTGTGTGTGCGTGCGTGTGGAGACATACATTAATAAAGAACTTGTTGGTGTTATTGTGTGTATGTCAGTTTCTGAGATAAAAGAAGATGAAGGTAATAGTGATGAAAAATAGCACAAACATATAGACTCACATGGTAGCGGCATACCTTGGTTAGAAAAAAAAAAGAAAAAAAATTTGCAGAAAAATGTACTAATACCACTATCGATGTTTACCGTAATGGCTATGTATGTCACTTTGACTAAAAACAAAATTATTGTAAGTATATAAACAAACTCAACAGATCCACCTCAGAAAAACACGTTGTAGAAACTGAACTCCCCCAATAATGAGTAAATCTTCAAATCCAAGCGAAAAACATTTCCAAAATCTAAAACAAATTTCACTTTCGCATTTTCTTCGTCTAACTGTACATGACGGAAGTTGGAACTTTCTACAATCAAAAGAGCAGTATCTTCAGCCGAATCTATGGAATTAACCCCATAGTTTAAATACGATTAGGTGATGCCCCTAGAGCTGGCGGCGTGCAATGCCAGTGGAACGGAGCCAAATTGTTGTAATCTCACGTCGTTGGGCCGTAAAAGGTTAATGAAGTCTTAAATGTGTCTTTAAAACGTTTCTTTTGACAGCAGCAGAAGTGTTTACCCTTCTGCATCTCATCATAAAAAGGGTATTTTTGAAAGTTGATTGTCTGGCATGTGGAATGCATGACCTCGTAATATCCCAGAAAAAGCATTGAAAAATATTTAACCTTTTTTTAAAATAAAATAGAAAATGCACTGTTAATAATAATGACATTAGTGAAAAGAAAAGTTACTTTGCTAACAAATGTATTATCTGTTTTTATAATTATATATATATATATTTGCTTTTAGTATAAGAGTGTAGCCAAATGGTGAGGTTCAAACCCAGTAAGACCTAGCAGCATTTATTCCTCAGCACTATAAATACCATTGCAGACTACAGTAATGGAACAAAAAATGTATTTATATATTTAGAGTAGGGCTCAAAAGATATTTTAATATTTACAGTAGGGCTCAAAAGTTATTTTTATATTTACAGTAGGGCTCAAAAGTTATTTTTATATTTACAGTAGGGCTCAAAAGTTTGTTAATAGTTGTATAAAAGCAATAATTAAATTTCTTTATTATTGTATCCATTGTCATGTATAAGCTATGGTCACCAGAATTTTGCCGTTTGTTAATCCAACAAACTGTAAGTAGAGCTTAAAACTTTGACAATGCTTGTATAGTGTGACCTACTTTGGTGATTTTTTTTTACAGGCTCGCAAGTGGCACAACGGAGCAGAATCATACGGTAAAAACTGGACTGCAGGGGATGTAATTGGGTGTATGTTGGATCTCCATGACTCTACCATTTGTAAGTGTTAGCAGAGCTGACATGTTAATTTGTACGGAAACAATAACCATAACAGTGTTATTCAGTTATAGAGAAATAATAGTCATAACATATATGGTCTGCCAGGGTCTTTGTGGATGGCAAAGACAAAAATAGCACCACTGCCTTTCAGAGAGCATGTCACAAGAGGCAACTAACTGTATGACATGGCATAACACCGACTATGGTAAGGTGATTTGTTTAGAGCAGCATAGATTTTGCCTAACGGGTTGCGGGTCTACTTTGCTCTAGTGTTTGAGTCTATTACAATGAACTTGCACATCGGTAAACCACCCTCTGTAAGTGCTTGTCCCGATGCAGCGGAGTATTAAGCTGCTTGAGCCTAGCCCGCTAAGCAGGACACCCTTCTCCTGGCTACATTCAGCTCATACCAGAGCTGGGACCTGCACAGGGGCATCTGCCCCTGTAGAAGTACAGGTCAACTAAGAACGTAAGTTGTTATTTATGATTGCAGGCGGCCCTCAAGTTAATATGTTTCGGCTTGCAAAATGTTATATTTATGACACTTTTTGCAATGGCACCAGTCCTCAATCTGCAATAATCATTTTGAAAAACGATACGTTAGCAACATCATGCCAACGTCTGCATCAACAGCACACAGTTGTACATATTATTAGTTTTAGCTACAATTGAATTATGCACATCAGTTTTTAAAAGATCTCGTTTACATGCCGTATAGCATATTAGAATATGGTGTTAGGCCCGTGTTCTTGACCATTGCTCTGAAACTACTATTGCAGGTGCTCAAATATGAGCTACCTGTATTGAAGTCATTTATAGTGGTGACCCTTTGTTTCTTTAGAAATTTAAAAAATAAATCAATGTATTGATTTGGACAATCATAATTTTATTTATGTAACGGTTACAGAAAGTAATAAATATTATACAATTGTCTTGAAAATTCTGCTGTCGCCAAAACAACAGATGCTGAGCAGTGCATGAGCTGCAGTGGTCAGCGACCCATAGCTGACTGCTAGCATCAGGGCCAGCGAACCAGAGCTGCCAAGACCCTTCTACACCTCCATGCGGTGATCCTGGATAACAGTCTGCAGTAGCGCAGACTGGCTAAGGAGAAGGGATCGAAGAGTGAATGCTAACCCGGTACTAAAAAAATGCTTGCTGAAGTCGGATGTGTTGGACCGAAAAGAGCAAATATTGCAGTCAATCTAAACTACAATACAACGCATTCCGTTCTCTGAACTACGTTCTGGTACTTAAGCCCTTTTCGGGTTTGGTAGCGGGAGATTGAGAACAAACCAAGCCTAGCCATTCAATTTTCTTTATGAGCAAAATGCTTGAAGAATTGTTTTAAAAATTGTTTGTATTGGCTGTGGGATGGCACATAAAATTGCTGCGGACCAAATATTGCCAAATATGCATGTATATCGGTACGATTAATCACGTCTGCCAGGTCATCATGATGTCTAGAAATGTTGCTGTATATTTTCTTAATTTCCGCTGACTTTCAAGGTCAAACTTCCGATATAATATTATGCAGCAGCTAAGTCATAACACAAATAAGGAATAGCAGAAGTCAGCATTAATTTGACAATTTTGTTTTTTTAACCTTTAGCACGCCCTTGTAACACGCTAGCTGACCAACTCGGCCTACAAAAACGGTGTGCTGGGGGGAAAAAAGAATTTTTTTAACGGAGACACTCCCGACAGCCATTTTTTTAATGCCGAATACATCACCATATATACACAACATTTTGTCGGTTAAAATATCGTATGTTAGATTACAAATGGCTTTTGAACAGTTTAAATTTTGTATACTCCGTTTGGAGCAAGCCGACTTTTTGCAAAAGGTGAAGTAGGTTGTTGGGAACGATCTTTATAGAGTAGATCTGTTTATTTTGTTTGTTTAGATGAAAGAACTATGTTTAAATTGGAAACTAACAGTTGTGTTGATATTGTAAACACAGTATCAATTCATTGTTGTGCTTTCCATGGTTTTCTATCGGAGCAACTAGGCCTAGCGGTCGAGTCCAAATTTTTTCCCGAGATTTTCATAAATTTTCAACTTCATCTTTTTGTATCTCAGAAACTAACAAACACAACAAAAACAATAACACCCACGTGTTCGTTATTCAATTGTGTCTCTACACACAAGAAAATCATATTTATTGACAAACAAACAGTAAAGTTACAAATTTTGAAAGTCGACTACCAAAGCGAGAAATTAAGTTAATTAATTAGGTCAAATTTTCGTCATAAAAAAAAGGTGGTGTGCTAAAGGTTAATTAATTTGTACATTTAGAATTCATATTTTATAGAACAATTCACCCATGCATCGCAACCAGTCAAACAAGCAGGCTTCTGGCTTTCGTACAGCACAGTGGATCACATTTCAACCTGCTGCTGCCTTATTTAAGCAGCTGAAAGTTCCAGACACCTTTTTCATTCATATTGATGGCAGACGCCCCAATCACCTTCAATTTGCAGACGACATAGTTCTCATCACAGAGTCAGCATCAGAAGTCAACCAAATGATGCAGCTACTTGATGGAAAGGGCAGGAAAGCGAAACTGGAGATGAATGTTTCGAAGACCAAAGTGTCGGGCAATCGTTTCGCCAATTGTGATCCAGTCTCCGGCGGAGTGCAGTTAGAGGATGTCAACAAGGACATCTATTTGGGTGCCTTCTCAATTTGGGGAATAACCTGGAACCTGAATTCACAAGACGTGGCAGCGTGGGCTGAGCAGCCTTCTCATCCATTAACACGGTCCTGGATGGTTGCCAAGACCAGTACCTACAAGCCTCTCTCTTCAACTCCACTGTGCTCCCTGCGGTGTGCTACAGTGCTGAGACATGGACACTAACCAAATCACTAGACGATAAATTTAAAGTGACCCAGGCCTCTCGAGATACACTTGGTTGGAATCACTCTCTATACAGGTTGACGTCTGACAGCGTACAAAGAAGAAGAAGAAGAATCACTCTCCAGAGTCAACATATGCAAAATGTTCACAATTCGTAAAACATACGACGATTAATTGTCCTTGATGAACGATGCGGAAATCTATGGAGACAAGGCAAAACATAGATGTGCAGGTCACATGTTGCAATGAAACGATGGTCAATGTAGCATGGCAACAGCAATCTGGTACCCCCAAGGTAAAAAGAGACCATGGGGATGACCTCCAACGCGTCTGTCAGACTCCCTTTCTGTACACAACATCTGGGAGACCTCTGGAGAAGTGCATACCATGCACAGGACTTCCGTGGTCCAAGACAGGGTCAGCTGGAGATGAAATTGGGACCCACAGCTACGCTGAGGAATGGGTCATCAATATCGAGATTCATCCATACCCTCCGGCATGTTGCACCTATGAGAAACACTTCATCACTCTGCCTGCCTACATTTTTTACCTGGCACGTTGATCCTAAACAAATTTGTCACCCCCTGATTTATATGACCAGTCATTGATATGTGAACACAATGGCACAGATTTGCATTTTTGTGAATTTGGCTATTAACCTTAAGCACTCCAATATATTTGTGAAAAAAATTTGACCTAATTAATTTTCTTAATTAGTCGCTATGGTAGTCGTCTTTCAAAATTTGTAACTTTTATGTTTGTTTGTCAATAAATATGATTTTCTGGTGTGTAGATACACAATAGCATAACGAACATGTGGGTGTTATTGTTTTTGTTGTGTGTTTGTTAGTTTTTGAGATTCAAAAAGATGAAGTTGAAAATGTATGAAAATCTCGGGAAAAATTTGGGCTCGACCACTAGGCCTAGTCGCTTCGATAGAAAACCATGGAAACAACAACGTATCGATACTGTGTTTACATTATCGCCACAACTGTTAGTTTCAATTCAAACGTAGTTCTTTCATTTAAACTAACAAAATAAACAGATCTACGCGATAAAAATCTTTCCCAACAACCTACTTCCCCTTTCGCAAAAAGTCGGCTTGCTCCAAACGGCGTAAACAAAATTAAAACTGTTCAAAAGCCATTTGTAATCAAATATACGATACTTTAACCGGCAAAATATCGTGTATATATGGAGGACGTATTCAGCAGTAAAAAATGGCTGTCGGGAGTGACTCCGTTCAAAAAAAAAAAAAAATTTCCGCACACCGTTTTTGTAGGCCTAGTCGGGTGGTTTTCTTCTAACATTGGCGTGCTGAAGGTTAAACAATGGTCTGATACCAAACACATTTAGCGAGCAAAGTATGCATGTAGAGTGAAGCAGATTTTGTCCAAGATGTGCATGTAAGAAAGTTTAAGGATAAGTTGACCACATTGTATATATAAATTTGTTCAATTTCTTCTAGCGTTTTCACTGAATGGAGAACTGATGATGGACTCAATGGGCCAAGAGATTGCGTTCAGAAATGTGAAATCTGGTCCTGATAAAGGTATGTTCCATCCATAGAATGAATTCTGGTATGCAAAATTTGATAAAGTAATTTCTTTATTGGTCATGTTTTTGTTCTGCAGGTTGTTAGTATCTTAGTTAATGTTCACTGAGAGACGATGAGGCTGACGTCTGGTCAGGCAAAACACACTGATAAGAGATTGTTAGCCAGGTTCAGGAGAAATATACTGGCCAAGACCCTCACCTGACCTCCTCGTTGGTCGCCTTGAAAACGAGCTGTTGCCGAAGACAACAGTCTGGCTAACAAGTTGAGGTTCGACGTGATCTCCATAGTAGTGAGCGATATGCAAATGAAGCTAAGGCACAACTGCCTGAAGGATCCCAATCCACCTTCATATGCACGTTTGTGATGTGAGGTCACTTAACGCCCTTTTCAGTGCGCACTTAAGATTAACATACTCATTGTGGGCATTTGAAACAACAACAATGTTCACTGAGCATTAACATTAATAATATAATAATAATGTTCGCGTAGGCGTCAAAGGCCTGTTGCGTCGATTGACCACTACCATGTCCAACTGCTGAGGTTATGTCCATGCATAGCGCGTCGACCGAAATCCCTACAGACTCCACAGGTACTCCACAGCCTTGGGATGAGGGCCGTGTCAAACTCCCTGTTTCCATGTGTCCCGCTAACAAGGCCTCTGACTGTGTCCACCTGTTGGTCAGCGTGACTTTTGCTGTGCTGAGAATACAAGGTTGGGAGAGGTATTGTGTAACCTCCAGCGGAGGGAGGGGCGGGCAGGAGGAAGACGGCTTCAGCCCGAGCAGAAATGTTTTTGAGTAGTGATAATCTGGACTGAATTCTAGTGTGCAGTTAAGCTGAACGTTGAACTCCGTCATGGACCGGTTTCCCACGGCTTGAGCCAGGCATGAAATACAGCATAACAAACAGGATAACCGATCGAAAGCACATCCAATCCATAGAAAAAAAGTCCCTGATACCACCTAGTAAAGGAGTTGCGAAATATATTCCGACAGGAACCACCAAACATCGGAAAACTCGACACAAACACCGGAGAGTCGAGAGCGCAGCCACTAAGGCACAGCCATCTTACTTTTCTCAAATTGACATTAGGAAAGCCAATAATGAGGTTCTGAAACAACTCCAGGTGGAAATAAAAAGCAGAGCAATAAAATAATTTGGTCATATAAAACGACACGAGAGTCTGCTAAAGGTTATTTTGGCGAACAGAGTAGAAGGCCAGAGAGCCAAAGGGTGAAAAAGGTACAGATGGACAGATAACATCAAGATGTGGTCGGGACACAGTTTGACTGCGTGTACGAGCCTGGAGCGAGACAGAGACAGATGCGTTTCGTCAACCTCCGTTACTTAATTGCTCCTCTCTACCATGGGGTGAAGGTTTAAAAGGGGACCAGACTATTCTATCTTTCTTCTTCTTTGCCTGGATCCAGTCTAGTTCGTGGTCTCTTATAGACTCTTAAATTGCCATCCCAGTGGACATTGAGAGTCATCCTATGTGTCTGGATCCTTGGTTTATTTGTTCCTATAACTGCTGTAGTCACTGAACTTCTTCCATTATGCAGACATGACCAAACCACTGAAATTGAGTTTGCAAGGGTTGGGCTTTGAGATTGCTGGCCTTCGTTCGTTCTCAATCTCCCGCTACGAAACCCTGACATGGGCCTAAGTAGCAGAATGTAGTCCAGAAAACGGAATGCTTTGTGTCATAGTTTACAGCTTGACTGCGATATTTGCACATTTCGGTCCAACACATCCGACTCCAGCAAGCATTTTTTTAGTACCGGGTTAGTATTACCTCTTTGATCCCTTCTCCTTAGCCAGTCTGCTCTGTTGCAGCCTGTTATCCAGGATCACCGCATGGAGGTGTAGAAGGGTCTTGGCAGCTCTGGTTCGCTGGCCTTGACGCTAGCAGCAGTCAGCTATGGATCACTGACCGCTGCAGCTCATGCGCTGCTCAACATCTTGATTCCGGGCTTTGAGATCATACCATATTGTCTGAAATGAAGCCAAATGTAGTGTTTGACCTCATTATTGACTCTTCCCATCTTGTCAGATGATAGTAATTGTGCTTTGAAAAAAGGGATATAACTAACTACAGTCTATAACAATAACGTTTGTGATTTGTAAGACCAATCTTAACAGAGAACTGTCTTCCACAGTGTGTGCAAGGCAAATCAGGATCGCTTGCGGAACCACAATTTAAATTCCTCTGTGTTTGTAGCAGTCACTCCAGGCCCCCTTGTTCTTGGTTAAAGTTACAAGGCTCGAATCATTCTTCTTCTTCTTCATCGTGCGCAGTCAGACATCAACCTTTATATTTTTGAAAAAAGCAGCGGTCATCCTGAGGCTGTCGACACTGCCGTAGAGCTTGTCTAGTGTTGCCACTGGTGATGGCCACATCTGCTTCCTCTGGTCCTCGTATGTCGGGCAGTTTTGCAGCATATGTTCAGCGGTCATTTTCCCGGTGCCGCACGTGCATTCGTCAGTGCCACCTATCTTCAATTTATTGAATAGGTCTATTGTGGCCAGTGCGAAGTCTGAAGATCACGACCTGCGCTCGAATCATTCAAATCCTACTCTAACAAATGGAGTGATGGGATTTTGATTGATTGATTTCAAATAAAACTCAGACAAGACAAAAATAACGAACATTTTAAATCATTTATAGGTCATATTACTTAATTGGCAGAGGGGGGCGGAGTGCGCGTACATGCGTACACAATGAGTTAGTTAGCTATTTGATCAAATAAAAATATATTACTTACTTCAGGATACATCCCTGCCTGTACTATGGGTCCTCACCAGCAAGCCAAGCTGAACTTTGGTCAAGACATCAGTACTCTGAAATTCTTCACCAACTGTGGCTTACAAGAAGGATATGAACCATTCTGTGTGTAAGTGGCTCTATACTATCATCAGTATAATACAGATTCCTGAGCCCCATCTGGGAGGATAGATTAGGACCACTGCTCCCAGCTATCAATAATTGATTTCGTCTTTTGCTAAGTGTGAGACATAGGGCCTCTGCTACAGCGGGCCCCCATCATTTATTGGCTCTTTCCGCCTTGTAAGACGATAGTAATTGTGCTTTGAAAAAAAGCGATGTAACTACAGTCCATGATGATAACGCATGTGGCTCGTAAGACCAATCCTAGCAGAGAAGTTAAGGGTGTGCAAGGAAATTCAGGACCGTTTGCTGCATCGCATGGTATGGCGCGTCTTCTCAAACACTGTGTCTTTAGCCTATCCACAATCAGTATCTCCTTTGTCTGTATTCCATGCTTAATCCTGCCCCTCCATGTAACATGATCCATGGTGTCCATTTCATGATTTCAAATTGATTCCCGCATCATTCATATCCCACTTGCATACATCCTTGTACCGAAGTAGTTGCAGGCCCTGAGACCTTTTCCCCAACTGTAATTTCCCTTAGAGAAGATCATTTGGTATTCTGCCATCATCCATCCTCCGAGTGCGTCCCAGTCATCGGAGACTAAGCATGGAAAAGATCGTGACAATGCCTGTTCTCTCGAATACCTTTACGTTGGTGATCTTGTTTTGCCACCCAACCTCCAGGATTCTGCGCGCTTACCTCATATCATAGCTGTTTAGCCGCCTCTCCTGGTGCATGTAGGTAGACCATGTCTCACTGCCATAAAGAAGGATGCTGAGAACACAAGTGTTTTTTGTTTTAACAGTGAGCTTCTTGTTCTCCCAGACCCTTTTTGTTAACCTTTAGAACGCTTCCATAATGTTTTGAAACTTTTTAGGATTTTTCAATTTTGCAACTTTCAAAAATTATAACTGTTCTGTTTGTTGGTCAATAAATATGATTTTCTTGTGTTTAAAGACATAAATGAATAAAGAAGTTATTGTTGTTGTGTGTTTGTTAGTTTCAAGAAGATGAATGTGAAATTTTTTGAAAAAATTTAAATATTTGGGCTTTCCCGGCTAGGCCTAGTCGCTCCGATAGAAAACCATGGAAACCATAACAAAGAATCGATACTGTGTTTACAATATCGACACAACTGTTAGTTTCTAATTCAAGCGTAGTTCTTTCATCTAAACAAATAAAATAAACAGATTTACAAGATAAAGATCTTTCCCAACAACCTACTTTCACCTTTCCCCAAAAAGTCGGCCTGCTCCAATCGGGAGGAAAAAAAAAATCTTTCAAAAGCCATTCGTAATCTAACATACGATACTTTTACCGGCAAAAAGCGTGTGTAGATGGACGTGACGAATCCAGCAGTATAAAAATGGCTATTGGTAGGGTCTCCGGTACTTAGAGAAAAAAAATTTCAAAAATTTTGTTTTTTGACAGCGTGACGAGTTTGGCTGTCTCAGACGGCCTGCGGTGTGCTGCCTTGCCTACTCTGATATCGATCTCTTGGTCCAGGGATATTGTATTATTGATTGAGGATCCTTGTTAACACCCAGCACCATAACTTGTGTTTTCTTTTTGCTGATTCCTCAGCCTCATCTGGGATGATAGATTAGGACCACTGCCTCCCAGCTATCAATAATTAATTTTGCATTTTGTGACGTATGAGACATAGGGTCTCTGCTACAGCTGGCCCCCATACAGGATGACTGTATCCAAGCACTTGCAGTGGCCTGTTTTTGTAGTTCTGGGACGTATATGGGTTTGCCCGGTAGGCAGTGATGTTGTTTTTTGCATAACATATGGAGTTGTTTGAAGCTACTTATGCTGAGTTAACTCTTGATGATGTTTCTTTGGTAGCAGGTTACTATGGCTCTTCTTAAATCATTAGGAGGGGGCAAAGATATGGCAGTGGATAAGTTGACACCAGATTGCCACTCAGAATTGGCTGGTTGCATCAGGGTCAGGGACCCTAATCTGTCTCCAAGTGACAGTCCTGCAACCATGCAGCCTAAGAGATTAAGAATCAAAGAAGAAAGGCAAAGCTGGTCCTAAGAATGCTGTGCTAAAGATTTTCATCACTGCACTGGTCCTTCATTCGCTGATGAATGTCTATAGGTTTAACCCCTTCGCTATTCAAAAAACCGATAGCAGACCTCACCTCCTCTTTGGTGATTGTCAGTAGCAGGGCAGCCATCTTTTAACTGTAATTATGACGTCTTGTTTGTCTGCACCGTGATGGCACGTGCAGAACACTGTTGGCATCCTTAGCAACCATATTAATAAGTTATAATACAAAGGCATGGTATGTCTAATTGTTATCCCACTTTGAAGGTTTTCATTTGAAGCCCTCTCATACAAGGAAAGTTGGTAACCGTAAGTTTGAATGTTATAGGCATGTGTTGGTGATCTTAAGTTTGGATGTGATAGACTTCTGTTGGTGATCTTAAGTTTGGATGTGATAGACTTCTGTTGGTGATCTTAAGTTTTGATGTGATAGACATCTGTTGGTGATCTTAAGTTTGGATGGGACACACATCTGTTGGTGATCTTAAGTTTGGATGGGACAGACATGTGTTGGTGATCTTAAGTTTGGATGGGACAGACATCTGTTGGTGATCTTAAGTTTGGATGGGACAGACATCTGTTGGTGAACTTAAGTTTGGATGGGACAGACATCTGTTAGTGATCTTAAGTTTGGATGTGATAGACATCTGTTGGTGATCTTAAGATTGGATGTGATAGACATGTGTTGGTGATCTTAAGTTTTGATGTGATAGACTTCTGTTGGTGATCTTAAGTTTGGATGTGATAGACTTCTGTTGGTGATCTTAAGTTTGGATGGGACAGACATCTGTTGGTGATCTTAAGTTTGGATGGGATAAACTTCTGTTGGTGATCTTAAGTTTGGATGTGATAGACTTCTGTTGGTGATCTTAAGTTTGGATGTGATAGACTTCCATTGGTGATCTTAAGTTTGGATATGATAGACTTCTGTTGGTGATCTTAAGTTTGGATGTGATAGACTTCTGTTGGTGATCTTAAGTTTGGATGTGATAGGCATCTGTTGGTGATCTTAAGTTTGGATGTGATAGACTTCTGTTGGTGATGTTAAGTTTGGATGTGATAGACTTCTGTTGGTTATCTTAAGTTTGGATGTGATAGACTTCTGTTGGTAATCTTAAGTTTGGATGTGATAGACTTCTGTTGGTGATCTTAAGTTTGGATGTGATAGACTTCTGTTGGTGATCTTAAGTTTGGATGTGATAGACATGTGTTGGTGATCTTAAGTTTGGATGTGATAGACATGTGTTGGTGATCTTAAGTTTGGATGTGATAGACATGTGTTAGTGATCATACGTTTTAGTTTGGTGTTTTTAGTATGACTGGTGTAGTACAAGGGAAAGGCAGTAAATATATCACATATGGCTATTAAATAAATACTAAATATGAACTTTAAAACCCTTTCTTTTTGCGCTTGGAATGTTCCTTATTTCTCAACATAATTTCCACATTGATACACTAATCCCATCGCTTTATCAGTGCACTAAAACCTGCAGCATAGAAGTCTTTGGTTTGCTGTTTCAGCCACATTTACACTTCACATTCAAACTCTTTGTCATTCACGAAACATCTTCCATCAAGGTGGAATTATGCTGCAGTTGCTACATTGTCTATAGTTACTCGCCTGTCAGTTTGAATCATCTCACCTACTCATCGCACAGATACTTCTGCACTCTGAACAGGATGACAAGGTCTGGCTTCATCAGTAATTTGTTAGCATCCTTGAGAAAATTGATTAACCAAGTTATGCATTGCTTTACACGACAATCACTTCTCGTTGCAAATATGATGCATTTGCTTATGAAAATCCTTTGCATAAAGTCCTTTAGCTTAAAAATTAAAACGAATTGCATGGATGTCATTTTGTATCTGAGCTGCGCACGTGCATCCGCCACCTAGTGTTTGCTAGCTACAGTAATCTCAACGCTGAATGTTGCTGCCATCCATTGACACCTTTATAAACTGCTAACTACATTTTTCAGCTATCCCATATAACTTTGTGACCTACTTACTGACTAACCCCTGTACGCGAATATTCCCTAATGTCTTATTCTCTTTCACAGGAACATGATGCGCCCATTGACCCTTTGGTATGGGAAACATGAATCCATATTTGAAACAGTGGATGCCACAGATCCTGGTCTGCAGGTGTCTAGAGTTGCTGGAGGGTCAGTATTGTGTGTGAATACACGTGTGTTGGTCTAACTCAGGTGTCTCAAAAATATGTTATTGTCATATAAATGAATGAATAAGTTTTATTTTGATATTTTTTCTGCAATCATATGACATGATTCAGAGCAAAAGAGAAATGTAATGATGACTTAGGAAAGATGTCATATTGACACTGGGAAAGTTACATTTATGATGAGTACAAATATTACAATTGAGCAAATGCTCACACAGAAAAATCATTAACTTAGCTGCAGATGAGAGCAGCTCGCTATAGGTTATTGAGGGAAAACCAACAATGAGTAACTTTACTCTTTTGTGCACCCTGAAAAGGGTATCACGGGGTGAATTGCAGTAGCTTTCTTCACATTCTGAGCGTGCTGATGAAGGTGGACTGGGGTCCTCTAGGCGGATGTGCTATACTTGACTTCATCTGTGTTGCTCACTACTATTGGGATGGCATCGATACTCCACCTCGTTAGTCAGACCATCATAAAACAGCAGGAAAGTGATGTCAGCGTCTCACAAATCACATTTAGATTATCCTCAGGCGATCTGTACACTCACATCAAAATTCATAACACTTATTCAGGAGATATCTCTCATAGGCATCTATTATGCACAACTGGTCCAACTCAAGGTGCATGATGGGATAACCAGCCTGTATACTCTCTCTTTTCCGCTCTCTTCCAAATATCACAGTCAGTCTCTTCCCAAATCTTACAGCCAGTCTGTTGAATTTATCTCTACAGTGTCTTTTATAGACTCAAACAATAACCATGGCTGGCCAATGGTCTTTTCTGGGTATGCTGATTTAGCCATCACTCCAATTTGGAACTATCCCATCTAAAATGGTATTGGCTGTCTATCCATGAGTCACTGTCATTCTAAATGTGGTAGCCTGTCGTGTAAGTATGTTGTCAACGACCCCTATCCCTGTCAAATCTGACACCAGAATGGTCAGTTCTGACACCCACCCCTGTACTAAAGTCTTCTACCTAACGTGTACATAACCCCTCATTTCCTTGTCGACATAGTGTCAAAACGGTGATTGACCCTGGCATGACCTGCATTCATCCAACACATTAAGGCACTCCCCCGTGCCCTAAACGCACATGTTCTACAGAGAACTGGAACTGTTACAGCGAACTAGAACTGTCACATTAGTTCAAAAGATTGAATCTTTTTCTTAAGTATGTGTATGGTGGTACATGTTTCACATCCGTATGTTGCCACAGGGAAGATGCAATATAGTAGTTAATATATTAAGAAACTACTGGTATTTTAATAAAACTTAATTAAGAACATTAGAAGTTGGGCATGTGTGAACGTTTGTTTAATTTGTGTTTGTAAATTAAATTTATCTATCAGACCCAATGCCAGCCCTTGTCTGAAAGTTTCTTCAAAGACATTTGGGACACTGGAGAAAGTCAGGCTCGAGTACTTACGGCTCAGCTTGCCTGTTACTTGCAAGGATGAGTTTGTCTCCAGGTAGGAAATTGTTGTTGGTTTTTTTGTGTTGCTGCTTCCAGAAGACTAAATTGTTTTCCTGATTAAATTATTGAAAATTCTATACTAGGCCTGCAAGACTTGTAAAGCGAGATGGACCAAAAAACTCAGACAACAACAAATACAAACCACAAGGGTAAAACATAATTCCTTATTCATTGTTGGACGGCATTTAATATTATATCAACATTCATATGATTGGACAGTGAAATCAATATTATTGATGATAACAAATTATAATTTTCACATTATATTCTAATTTTAGATAAAATTTTGTAGAAATATAACATTATTTTATTATCTTTAGTTGAAGCAAAAATGGCATTAAAAATACATCAATTAAAATGAAAAAAATTTCCCAACCATTTCATGAACTTAATAAGAGGTTTTATTCCATTTTTAAGCAATAAACTTGTATTCCAGGGTTATATTTGTAGTAGATGTCTTCAAAATGTTTATAAATAGTCATCAATCAAACTTGAATGTAAAAGAAACTGGTTGTATACAGATTCTGCAGAGTCTTCTAAACCAGTATAAATATATTAAGTTAAGTTAAACCAAAACATTGTTTGTGTTCATGTTAATGATAGAGAATGTTTGGGAAACATAATCTCATCAGATGGAAAAGGCGACATCGAAATCCAAAACAGATGGAATAAAGCAAGTAAAATCATTGGGCAAATGTCCTCGATGTTACTATGTAAGCATGTGACAACAGATTTAAAAAGAATGCTACACAGCAGGATATTTCTTCCCACATTGTGCTGTCGGTGCCAGAAATGATCTAACAAACAAAGATATAAGAAACATAGTAATGACAGAGATGAAATGCCGGAGCAGAATGCTTGGAGTAACAAGAATTGATTGAATCAGAAACGAAGATATTAGGAGACAAGTAGGTACAACACCATTGCTAGACTTCATCAAGAGACAGCAAACCAAATGGTTCGGCTACAAAACACAACAAACACTAAATAGTATCTCTCGGAACGCAATGCTATACAGATCAAATGCCTTCACAATCCTGTTGTTGACCTTGAAGTTATATTCACTTCTCTGATAATCTGCCTAAGTATAGGAAGCTGTCAGCTGTCTGAAGATGTTGGTTCTACATGGTAATGTTTGGGTCGCTGTACGGCTTCCTGGAGCAGACTGGTTAACTATGATAAGGGCTGATGTATTTCTTATTCTAGAGTACCTAACCTGCATAGTAGGGTACAGTGGGCCTAGTATTTCTTCTCCTGTATGTAACGCCATTGGTAGCTATATAGACAAAATTGTAGTCATGGATACAGAATCAAGGGAAAGGCCGCCGTCCATCGTAGACGATGATGGAATAATTAATTTTGCTAGCGCTATTTTTAGTAAGGATTAACTGTGCTACTTTTTATCCTCACTCTCTCTTCTCGTACCGCCCGACCCCAGTGGCAAGTCAAGGACAAGACGGCTAGGGGGCTACTACGAGATGCAGGGGACTCCGCATCAAGCACCTGTGAAAAAGACGGCGGAGTCCAGAGTTGAACCCACACCACCTGATTACGAGGCCGACGGCTTAACCACTTCGCCACAGAATCCCCAGATGTCAGAATACAGATGAAAGCTGGAAAAGGGGAATTGTACCACAGGCATGGAAAGATGCAATACTGGTACCAGTACCAAAAACAGGAAAGGACAAAACAGATCCAAATGGATACAGGCCCATAAGCCTACTGAGCTGTGTCGGCAAGCTGATGGAACGGATGATAAACACCAGACTGATGTGGCATCTGGAAGAAAAACGAATACTAATTCCACAGCAAGCCGGCTTTAGACAGCACAGATCCACTGAGGACCAGGTCATCCTCATAGCCCAGGAGATAGAAGATGCCTACCAGGCACAGAAACACACAGTAGCGGTTTGGGTGGACCTGGAAAAGGCATTTGACAAAGTCTGGAAAGACGGACTTAGAGTCAAGCTAAGAAGAAGTGATGTCTGTGGGAAGATGTACAAGTGGATCAACCACTACCTCAAACAAAGAACGGCCAGAGTCCAAGTACAAGGGCAGATGAGCAAAAAGGTGACACTCGAGCAGGGAGTACCCCAAGGGGGAGTATTGTCACCCACACTCTTCCTGGTATATATAAACGATATTACAGAGAATATACCAAGAAGAGTCCATAGCTCCATGTTTGCAGACGATCTGGCTATGTGGACCTCTGAAAAGAATCTCACCATAGCAAGAAATCGGATGCAGACGGCCCTAACATCGCTGGAAGAGTGGGCGAACTCATGGCTGGTCAAAATAAACGAGGAGAAAACCACGTGCACAATATTCTCACTTTCATTAAAACCCCAAAGTACCAAATTAAGTCTAAATGGCAAAATCCTGCAGCCAAACGACAACCCAACCTATCTGGGAGTCACATTTGATCGGCGCATGACATGGAAAAGTCAGATTGAGAGAAACCGAATGAAAGCCAGAGAAAGAATGGCAATCATGAGGAAACTTGCTGGCACAAGCTGGGGAGCAGACGAAGGCATACTAAAGAAACTGTATACTGGAAGAGTGAGACCAGTTCTCGAGTATGGCATTGCGGCATGGACAACAGCAGCGACGGCGAACTTCGATAAAGTTAACAAACTTCAAAACCAAGCCATGAGAATTATAACAGGTGGCATGAAGTCAACGCCAATTGTAGAACTTGAAAAGATTACAAAACTGCAATCCATGACCGATAGAAGAGACTGCAGAGCCCAGCTGCAGTCAGAGAAACTCCGAAGACTGACCGACCACCCAATGCACCAGAGACTAAACAATTTGGGAAATGGGAAACTAAAGCGGAGAAACTTTGCAGAAATAGCCAAAGCAAAGATGCACGAAGATCCCATAAACGCACTAACAACACCAAAACCCATCACTACTGTACGAAAACCTACCTGGAGGCAGGATATATTTCCAGAGGTGGTAGAAAATATACCAGGTATTGCAAACAAAAACTGCCAGATTGAAAAAGAAAGGAGAGATACTACCCTAAGCTTCATAACGAAAAGCTACCCAAGCATGGACTGGACCCATGCATACACCGACGGTTCTGTAACAAACACTACACAGAACGGAGGGGCAGGAGCACTCCTGAACCAACCAAATGGCAGAAAAATAACACTGTCATTCGCTACTGGTAAGTACACAAGCAATTTCAGAGCGGAGGCAGAGGCACTGAGGGCGGCAGTGGAAGAAATGGTGGCACACAGTGAAAATGAGAGCCATATAGTCCTGCTGACAGATGCTCTCACCGTAGTCACAGCGCTAAAAAGCCAGAAAAACACTGAGCTTAATGACTTAAGAGCAGCACTCTGCAAACTGTGCCAGCAGTCCGCACCAAAAAGGGTAGTGGTACAGTGGGTTCCGTCACACTGCAACATCCAAGGCAACGAGGAGGCAGACAGACTGGCAAAAGAAGGTGCAAGACTACCACAAACAGATACCAGTATAACGTACGAAGAGTCAAAACGGCTTATCAAAGCCAGATACATGACCAAATGGGAAACCGAACATACTGGTTACACCAAAAATGATGCCTATTACCAGTTGAACCGAAGAGAGCAGGTCGTTGTCTTCAGACTTCGCACTGGCCACAACAGACTGAGGTACCACATATTCAACAAATTGAAGATAGGGTGTACCGACGAATGCCCGTGCGGTACTGGTAAAATGACGGCTGAACATCTGCTGCAGAACTGCCCGACATACGAGGGTCAGAGAGAGCAGATGTGGCCATTACCAGTGGAACTGCAAGACAAGCTCTATGGCAGTGGCGAGAGCCTCAGGATGACCGCCGCTTTTTTCGAAAAAATTATGGTTACTGTCTGACTGCGTACGCAGAAGAAGAAGAATACAGATGAAATAAAAGGGGGGAGGGGAGGGGGGGTGCATTGATTGCATGGGGGGGGGGGGGAACAAAATGTTGGGCAGTGCATGAGCTGTAGCGGTCAGTGATCTGAAGCTGACTGCTAGTGTCAGGGCCAGTGACCCAGAGCTGCCAAGACTCCTTTACACCTCTACTTGGTGATCCTGGATAACAGGCTGCAACAAAGCAAATTGGCTATGGAGAAGGGATCTAAAAAGGAAGGCTTACCTGGTACCATAAAATGCCATACTGAAGTCGGATGTGAGGACCGAAAGATGAAAATATTGCAGTCAAGCTGTAAACTACGACACAATTCATTCCGTTCTCTGAACTACATCCTGCTACTTGTATAGCCCTTTTTAGGGCTTGGTAGCAAAGCTTGATAACGATGAAGAAGAAGAATTACATTGAGAAACTTATGGAAATGGAGAAAAAAAAATTTGTATTTGATTGAAGTGGCATCTTTGATCTACATAGAAAAGCATGAATGCATTTGTAAATATTTCTAATTTCTACTACTGTGCATGCACATATGATTCATATTTGTATTGTTTGTTTGCTGTTTCAAATATTTTGCAGCCGTGACAAACTACTGGCCCAGCAAGTGCTGGAGAAACGACTGAACTTGGAAAACTTACGTCAGCGGGGAGGTGACACCGACCTGGAGGACGAGGTGGCAACAGGTACTGTCAAGGGCAAGAAACGCAGTGGCAGTAACAACACAAAAAACACCAGTAGTGCCACGTCCAGTAACCAGCGCAACTACGGCAGCAACAGCAACAACAGCATCACCACCAGCAGCATTGTTACTAATGGCAGCAGCATGATGAGTGGTCCTAACAGTAGCCAGAACTCACTCATAGAAAAAGGTCTAGGGGCTGCGCACTTTTCCAGTGCTTGTAAATAATTCTTTTGAACATGTATAGCTGTGAACCATGTAAATTAAAATCTTAATGTACCAGGGGGATGATAAGATAAAGAATATAGATAAATGGTTAAATTGTATGTTTATCAATTTCACAGATGGGCTCAAATTGCACACTACCATTTATTTATTGCAAAATAACTTCATCAACTTACATAGGCTTTCTTATTTTATATATATATATATATATATATATATATAACCTAACTAACATGTCTGATCAGTATATTTTCTATTACATATATGTATATATATATATATATATAATAGAAAATATACTGATCAGACATGTTAGTTAGGGTCAGGCAAAATATATTGGCCAACACCCTCACCTCAGCTTCCTAGTAGCCCTCCCTGGAAACAGGATTTTTTATGGTAGCCTGGCTAACAGGCTGCGGGATTGACATGCAGATGAAGCCAAGCATAGTACAACCATCTGGAGGACCACCTTCATTAGCACGCTCGGGATGTGAGGAAAGCTACTGCAACCTGCCACTTAACATCTGTTTCAGGGTGCACAAAAGATTAACCTACTCATTGTGGGCATTCGCAATCAGCAACAACATATAATAGTTCAATTCTACATGTTAAATTCTTTGTAGAATATTTGCCTATACATTCTAAACATCTGATTGGCGTTGTAGTATGGCATTCACTTTTCATGGCAGAGATACTGGTTAAACTCCTGTTAACTACACGTTCCAGTTCGCTGAGTTGTAAATGAATACCTAGTTTACAGTTAGGTAAGGAAAGGAGCAGAGATAGCGCAGTAGTTAGTGCACTGGATTCCCAGCTGAGCAATCTGAGTTCGGTCCCCAGTTGGTGCTGGATATTTTCTCGTCGCAAAATGGCTCCAGCCTAAAAATTGAGTAGCAGAGCAAGTCTGAGAAGTAAAGGCTTCTGGAATGATGCTAACTACATCACCCCTAGTTTTTAAGTATTCTACTTAAATTCTGCAATTTGGTATATTCAAATATATATATATCTATAAGAGCTTAAAGTATTCTATTGAAATTATACATCAACGAATATTTGTAAGGTATCTTTATAGAAATTCTGAATACTCTACTGGAATTTGGCATATAAAAAAACTTTTTTATAATTTTAAAAAGAAAGGTGAAGTTATGTTAAGACATGGTTCACAGCTTGCTGACTTTTGAATGTATTTGTTGAGACTAATGTTAATAGACAAAATAACATAATCATTTCTAACGTTCTAACAAATAAGATAAGTATAGAGAGATTGACTAACACTTCAGTGAAAGTACATTGTGACGCTACAAACTAAGTTTGTCAACCAGCATTGACATGAGAAAGTCTTATTGTCAACCTCATTGACATGAGAAAGTCTAATTGTCAACCAGCATTGACATGAGAAAGTCTTATTGTCAACCAGCATTGACATGAGAAAGTCTTATTGTCAACCAGTATTGACATGAGAAAGTCTTATTATCAACCTCATTGACATGAGAAAGTCTTATTGTCAACCAGCATTGACATGAGAAAGTCTTATTGTCAACCTCATTGACATGAGAAAGTCTTATTGTCAACCTCATTGACATGAGAAAGTCTTATTGTCAACTTGCATTGACATGAGAAAGTCTTATTGTCAACCAGCATTGACATGAGAAAGTCGTATTGTCAACCAGCATTGACATGAGAAAGTCTTATTGTCAACCTCATTGACATGACAAAGTCTTATTGTCAACCAGCATTGACATGAGAAAGTCTTATTGTCAACCAGCATTGACATGAGAAATTCTTGCAGAGCAAATTTACATTGAAAAATTGACTTTTCAGAAAATCAAAGATTATTTTGGTGACAATTATAAGATTAAGATATACAAAATCTGCATAATCGTTTTTAATATTTTAAATCATTCACTCGGGAAACATTTGGACTTCTAGGAACGCTTAATTTTGAAATGTACAACTTTTACTAGGAGGTATAGTATATTCATAAATTCAGGAAAGGTTGTTTATCTTCAAATAACAGCGTGGCAGTAACTGTTCTTCTTCGTTCATTCTCAATATCCTGCTACCAAGCCCTGAAAAGGGCTATACAAGTAGCAGAATGTAATCTCAAGAACGGTATACTTTGTGTCATAGTTTACAGCTTGACTGCAATATTTGCACCTTTCAGTCCAACACATCCGACTTCGGCACACACACTTTTTAGTACCAGGTTGACTTCCCTCTTCTATCCCTTCCACTTAGCCAGTCTGCTCTGTTGCAACCTATTATCCAGAATCACCGTGTGGAGGTGTAGAGGGATCTTGGCAGCTGTGGTTCGTTGGCCCAGACGCTTGTAGTCAGCTATGGGTTGATGACAGCTGCAGCTCATGCGCTGCTCAGCGTCTTGATCCCTGGCAGTAGTTCAAACCAGTGTATTGGCTCTATAGTATTTTAGGAAAGTTTATAAGTCAATATATCGACTCTATGTACTGAGCCAGTTAAAGTTGTTTCAAGGCTAGATTTATTTTCCATCATCTTCTTCTGATCTTTAGGAATATGAGAGTTATTCACTGTTTTATTCATGTTGCGTTTGTGGGATTTGTTTCTGGAGATTTCTTTGTAGCCGAGATAGCTACTCCATACTCTGCAAGCTTTGTGTGACTGGCATGGTGTTCAAATTCATGAGATGAAATGTCTTCTACCCTTGATGTTGCTCTTCATTAGCATTTGCTCTGAAAAGGACGCTGTGTTGTAATTTAAATTAAGGCTGCTTTATAGTCACCTTTTGTCTTGATGCATCCGCTTTGAGAACAACATTTTTGGGACTGGGTTTTCTCTCCCTCTACAATCTCCCTTCTTTTAGCCAGACTACATAAGTGCAGCCTGTTTCCAGGAGTGCAGAATAGGGTCTTGATCAGTTATGGTTCACGGAGCCTGATGTAAGCAGGCAGCTATGATCTTCTGGCTGCTGTCAGCTCATTCACTGCTGCATCTTCCGCATCTTGTTGCTAGAAGCAACTCATACTGAGTTCATTTAATGCTTGATGACATGAAGCAGGCTTGCAGTGGTTCAGCTTACATCCTGGGGCATACTTGAGAAGGTGGACCGGGTTCCTCCTGACTGTAGTGCAATTAGTGACTCATCAGTATGCTCACCACTATAAGGATCACATTGTTGATCCCTACCTCATTTACCAGAATGCTGCAAGTCTTTTCCCATAAACATGAATGAAGATGTGTAGTAGGATATTGATCAGTATGTTTCACCTGGCCCTGATTACTTTTTGCTCCCTTCTACCCTTGATGGGGTAGACCTCACTGTTGGCCACCAAGAGGGCATTCTCCCAGTGTGGTAGTGGTCATATTCTCATCTTTGTCATATATGATGGTAGTGTCTGCTATGGTACTTCTTTTACCTTGTTTTTCACATACCTTTTTAGTAATCAAACTGGTTTTTCTCAGAACTTGATTCTTTATTGGGCGGAAGACACTGCATAGTGAATGAGCTGACAGCAGTGATCAACTCTTAGTTGGTCACTCGTATCAGGGTCAGCGAACCAGAGCTGACTAAGTCACTATTCAGCCTCCAAGTGGCAGACCTGGAAACTGGCTGCACTAGTGTAGTCTGGCTAAGGGAATATTAATTACAAACTCGGTCCCTAAAAAAGTCAGCTGAAACCAGATCTATCGTACCTAACTATAAACTCGAACACAATGCTCTTTTCAGGATGAACATGACTCTTTATAGCCAGAAATGGGGACGGCGTGGGCTAGTGGTTAAGTAACACTGCTCACAACCGGAAGGTGCTGGGTTCGATCCCCATCACAGCACCGGCCGTTACCGCGGGGAAGCAAACCCTTAGAAAATGCAGGAGGAAGCAGGCCCTTACATAAAATGCATGCTGAAGTTGGATGCACTGGGCTGACGGGTGCAAAATAAAAACCACAGTGCTATGCACAGCCTTGGGAATTAGAGAAATAAGGCGAACGCACACACACACAAAAATAGCCAGAAACATTCACACTCTCACTTGTTAAAATATTCTGAATTGCTAAGATCATCGAATAATTTGCTATAATGGTTTCTTTGATGCCAAATCTTATTTATCCAAGTGGGTCTTTAGACCATGTATTGGACAGCAACGCATAGAACAACATATGCCTTTTCTTCTTCTTTTTGCTGGTAGATGTTTTAACCGTTAGTTTCCATGATGGACTCCGCCATTGTCTGGATCGTCTCCATACAACTTGGGTTTAGTGTTGTCATTTGGCCAGTGATTTGCCTATCATTACCTACTTATTTACTTTACCATCTGCTTGTGTCATCCAGCATCATGGAGAGTTTAAGCAGTAGTCTTTCTTGGGTCAAGCGTGTTGTGTCAATCAATGTAAGCCTGTGTTGGGGAGTTTCTGTTATGTCATCTATCCTTCTGTCATATGGTCTTCTTCATTACATTTAACCAGATTTTATTGTATTATTAGTGTGCAGTGATAGTCGATTAAATTACATTCTCTTGAGATGACCAAACCATGTTATTTACTCTCTTGAGATGACCAAACCATCTTATTTACTCTCTTGAGATGACCAAACCATCTTATTTACTCTCTTGAGACGACCAGACAATCTTATTTACTCTCTTGAGATGACCAGACCATCTTATTTACTCCCTTGAGATGACTGAACCATCTAATTTACTCTCTTGAGATGACTGAACCATCTTATTTACTGTCTTGAGATGACTGAACCATCTTATTTACTCTCTTGAGATGACTGAACCATCTTATTTACTGTCTTGAGATGACCAGACCATCTTATTTACTCCCTTGAGATGACTGAACCATCTTATTTACTCTCTTGAGATGACTGAGCCATCTTATTTACTGTCTTGAGATGACCAGACCATCTTATTTACTCCCTTGAGATGACTGAACCATCTTATTTACTCTCTTGAGATGACTGAACCATTTATTTACTCTCTTGAGATGACGAACCATCTTATTTATTTTCACAGGATGACCAAACCATCTTATTTATTTTCACGGGATGACCAAACCATCTTATTTACTCTCTTGAGATGATCGGACCATCTTATTTACTCTCTTCAGAAGATCGGACCATCTTATTTACTCACTAGAGATGATCGGAGCATTTTATTTACTCTCTTGAGACGACCAGACCATTTTATTTACTCTCTTGAGACGACCAAACCATTTTATTTACTCTCTAGAGACGACCAGACCATCTTATTTACTCTCTTGAGATGACCGAACTATCTTATTTACTCGCTTGAGATAACTGAACATCTTATTTATTTTCACAGGATGACCTAACCATCTTATTTACTCCCTTGAGATGACTGAACCATCTTATTTACTCTCTTGAGATGACCGAACCATCTTATTTACTCTCTTGAGATGACTGAATCATCTTATTTATTTCACGAGATGACCGAATCACTTTATTCCTCTCTTTAAATTCTGCTAAGTAGATATATGACAGATTATGAAAGACATATTGATAACTAAAAAATAATTACAAAAACACATGCAGTACTTTGGAGAAGACATCTTGAAAGGATTTTCATGCTCTTCAAGTAGGAAAGTAAATAGAAGTATCTCATTATTTCATAAAGCTCCAAAAGCTGATTAATTTGTGGTGTCAAATTGTACGCAATGTTCCCTCTAAACCAGAGTTCAGTCAAACCGTAGAATTCTTAATTCCTTTTGATCTCTACAAATTCTGTAAAGCAATAAAAGCCCCTGTCATCTTAAGTATTCTTAATCTATCAACAACTAAAACTGACGATCCATTCATATTGGCAATGTACTGGTGCGAGACATGGACTATGACAGAAGTGGCAAGGAAGAAAATTGGAGCGTTCAGAACAAAATGTTACAGAAGAATCCTAAAAATTCCTTGGATAAAGAAAGTGATAAATAAAACCAAACTGAATATTGAAGAAAACTGGCTCATAAACAATATTATGTTTCGGAAATTGAATTTTTTCGGCCACATCAAACGTCATGACGGACTGGAAAGAACGGTCATGGAGGGCATGGTATCTGGAAGGCGATGCACGAGTCGACTAAAGCAAAGATGGATACAAGATATCAAGGATCCTCTAAGCATCAACATGGAGCAGGTGAGAAGATTGACTGCAGAGTGAGATTCATATCGGCTGGCTGTGATGAGAGCGACGTTCTACAAAGGACATGCTACATGATGATGATGATCAGTACCTCCGATCTGGGATATATTGCTACCAAGATGTATGAATGATTTTACATCTGGTACAGTCAAATTATTATTAGATTGTTATTTGAATAACCTATTGATCAAACAAGCATACCTTGAAAATGTAGACATACATTTGTATGTAATGGTTCTCTGAAGCTGATAATTGTTTCAAGTGTTCCTCCATGATCAAAAGGTTCAGAAAGACTGACAAACTGTATACTAGTTTCTGCTCTGTTCTGAAACAATGTCATTGTACTCCGAGCAGACCCATATATGCTCAGTCCCTCTCAGCAAATGGTGAAGAGTGGAAAAATTGATGGTTCCTGAAGCTCACTGGCTACATCTTCTTAGGCACCCCTGTCTGCTATACCTGCGTGGAATTTCTAAATCCTACAGTCTGTGTTTCGCTGGTTCATCGATTGCAGCAAAATGTCACCTCTATTGATTGCAAATGTCAGCTTTTTCATTACCTCAAACGGCAGCATGGCCAGGACAGTAAATCCACAATAGTTCCTGGATGTTGAAGGCCGCTATTTCCACTATCCACTTATGTGCCACAACCAGTCCTCTGCACCGTCCAAAGCAAGGAATGAGAGTCAAAGATGATTACGTGCCTCTATAAGAGCTCCCAGATGGCCACCTCGAAGATGAAGTCGATGCCTCAATCTTCATTCTGATACTGGACGTTGTCCTCTGAGCAGTGACCATGCCTCTCACTCTAGCAGAAAATCCCTAACGGGCTTTTTTCCCGCATAGCACAGATTCATTGGCACATGACAGCATCAGAATCCTGGACATTTTCACTTATTAGATGTTTAACCTCGAAGGTCGTTGTCACCTTTCCACTGCACCAGTCTCTCCCTTGAGTGATAATGACTCGGTAGTAGTCTGTCAGTTTATCTCTAGTGCGAATCTGTTACAGCGTTTTGTTCATGTATCAGGACATAAAATAGTTACATTGTTCAGAATTGCTAGAGTAAATAATTCTTCTATTTTCTATGAATAATATCTTAATATTTTTGTCCCTTTTCGTACTTCATTTGAAGCATACTGCTAATACTGCAGCAGGTCCATTACTAGAGATCTGAGCTAAAACATTGTCTGCATTCTTGTAGTGGGGATTTCTGCTGCCACTGTTTTTGAGATTGCTAGTCCCATGGACAACCCTCTGTTGTCACCTATTACAACATGTTTATAATGTAATAGTGGTCCTATTCTTCCTTCCCTGGAATCCATATGGGGGTGAATTATATAGTTGTTGTTCCGAATGCCCACAATGAGTAGGCTTACTCTTTTGTGCACTCTGAAAAGGACGTTAAGTGGCGGGTTGTCGTAGCTTTCCTCACATCCCGAGCGTGCTGATGAAGGTGAACCGTGATCCACTAAGCGGTTATGTCGTGCTTGACTTCATCTGCCTGTCGTTCACTACTACGGGGATCACGTCGATACCTCAACCCGTTAGCCAGGCTACCATGAAAACAGCCTGTTTTCAGGGAGGGCTACTAGGAAGCGGAGGGGAGGATCTTGACCAGTATATTTTGCCTGACCCTGACTAACTTGTCTGATCAGTATTTTGTGCCTGACCAGATGCTAGTCTTTCTCCCAGTGAATTATATAGGAATAGGGCATTATTAATTTTATTGATATTAATAATTGAATAGCAATAATTTTTATAACATAATTTTGAAAAAGTGTTGTTGTGGTGTTTGTTAAATTTGAATGTTAAAGAATATAATTGTTACCCCCACTGTGAAAATGTATACACAAGATTGTACACAAAATATTTGTGTGTACACATGCTGAAAAAGTTGCATGAAAGCCGGAAATGCTTAGAGAGAACATTGATTGCAAGTAATTTAAATGCATGATTGATATTAGCCACAGAAAGCATTACTTGCGTCTGCTGATTTAGCATAGCGTAACTCAAATATACACATTATTTACTGATATAACTAGCACTGAAGAATCAATGTAGATGTGTTGTCACATATATGTCAATTATTCGTCACATAATTGTAAGTTATGTCGCCTTATTTGTCCTATTGTGTCATTAGACAGATGCGTACGCGCTTGCCATAAGTATGGTTGTTATTTTAAAATCATATCTCTGTAGTTCTTCTTTAACACTTTCAATCCTTCTTTTTCTTGGTCTTTCTCTTGCTTTGAAGTCTTTCTGTCTGATGTTAAATGCTTGTGCAATGGGTAGGTTTAGAGGCATTCTTGTGTATGTGAAAACCGTTTAATTCTTTGTATGTTTGCTATGCATGGTGGTGTTTTCACATTCTGTCAGATTTTTTTGGTTTCTTACCCCCTGCTAGAAGTCACGAACTATTAAATTAGCAATATTATTACATAATCAAAGAAAATATAAAGTGCAGCGCAGGTTAAAAATATATATATTCATGATAGTGGGCTACATTTTTCATATCATTTGAAAACAAAATAGTTTATCTGTTGTTAATCGTTATAAATCGATGAAATTGGAGTATCTAATTAAAAAATTTAAGTTCTCATCATTCTAATAAATAATAATTTCTCTGTTAAAGTATTCTAATAAATAATAGTTTATCTATTATTAACTTAGTTATTAATCTGTACCCTGTATAAACTAAACTAATATGGAATAATTTTCTGAATGGTACGCAGGATAAAAAGATAAGGACTCCTGTCACCTTCCAAATATGTTGTAAAGGGCAACTAAAGAGGGTTGGGGTTGGCAACCTCGTCATGTAAAAATACCATGTAAATATAATTAACAGCCACAAAAGCTTGGATACCTACTTCCTTTAAAAGTGACCATCTACAGTTAAAACCTATTCTTTGTATCAGAATGAAAAAGTAAATGTTTGCAAATGCTGGGAAACAGGCTTCCTTTAAACGGGCCGATTAAAAACATATTTATATAAGTAATGCTCAATTACATCACCAGGACAACAACAAAAATGACACCTATGTTACAGTCACAAAGCCTTCATCAAGGGCAAAGAACAAATGAAAACTAACAAATGACAACAAAAAAAGACATGATTTTTACATATTGTTTTTTGCTGTGATTTGTTAGTTGTTTTTGTTTTCCCTGTATCCCTGATGAAGGTCTTGTGGCAGAAGCGCATGTGCCATTTTGTTTTTGTTTTGGTTGCTGTCACTGAGCCATTACCTGTATATATTTTTATAGACTTTTGATCTTCAGTCCCGCTGCAGGTTTGATCCATTTCTTTAGAAGGGGTGGTAACCTATGCTTCAATATTGGAGTCAAAAGATATAGCCTTTCACTCATCGTAGAAACTTGTGGTCTTGAGGCTGACGAGTTTATTATTGTTCGAGTTCTCAGCATATTTACAAGACCATGTCACTAAAGGAAATGGTATTGCATTAAAGATAAAAATATATCTAGCTCACCTAATATAGAGTTAGAAAATAGGTTAGTTAGAAAATGGATTAGACAAAAGTAGGTCACCAACTTTTCATGCAATGTAAACCATAGATTTCAGTTATAGTGTGCACAATATTTGCTTTGGCACATTCCATAGTTTGCATAGGAGACCAACAAGCCTGGGTGTTCGTCAAATGAAAATCAGCTTTCAATTGAACCTTTTGTATAACATTTTATTTCACGTAAAACTTAAAATCACAATATCTTTTTTTGTAGAGAGTGCTGGGTTGGCCTTTCTCGCGTGGAAACCTCATTTATATATTGTCATTGTAAATACTCTGTAATCCCAAGATTTCTAATGAACCTTCAATAGCTATTCCTTCACCCTCCCCTTCTTGACAGACACTGTGAGGCACATGGCTGAAAGAAATGGCATGGCAGAGCATGATTCTGGCTTCTCATTTACTAACAATATAGAAAATCGAATAGAAGAGGCTATTCCTGAAGCAAGTAAGTCTGAAAGGTGATGGTGTTGTTGACCAGTTGAAATGTCCTTTTTGCGCAAGCTGGACATTTAGCTTAATAAATTATGCATGTTTAATCTCATTCACTACAAAATGTTTTTGGCCTCTGGATTTATTTATTTTTACGATTTCAAGTATGTTAGATCTATGCTTGTTGATGCTTTTTACTACCACGAGCCTCTCATGGCATCAGAAACATTGATTACCTCTCCAAGTTTTTGTTGGTCGAAGCTACCTGTACTGAGTTGGGTTAACTTTTGACAACGTATCTTTGTTAGCAGGTTAAAGTAACTCTTCTTACAACCCGAGACGTACTTGAGAAGGTAGGCAGGGGTTCACTTGGCTGTAGTGCAATATGAGGCTCCTCAGTAAACTCACCACTATGGGAAGTGCAGTGTTGAGCACTGCCTCATGAAGACATCAGGTATCCTGGGGCATGAACAAGGGCAAGAGATGGTATCCTGATCAGTATGTTTCACCTGATCCTAATTCTTTCATTCCTCCGGCTTCAAGACTAATGTACTGAAAATAAAGCAAATGAATAATTTACAAAAATATATTCAGATCTGGCCCAGGATTTTCATTTACAACAGATTAATTTGCCCACCTTCCAGGGTGACTAGGAAAACAAAATTGTTCTCTGCCGCAGCATAATTTTCATTACAGTAGTTAATGGAGTGAAAGATCACTGATTTCTCAACGATTTTGAATTTCGTAAGTAGACAAGAGACATTGTTTATATAGGGAGCTGTTTCAGTCTTTCTTAAGTTGCTGGTTGGTATGAGTAGTGACTGAAATATGAGCAAGATTATCGACATTTTTTATGAAAACATTAATAGGACAGCACCAGCATTTCAACCTAAATAAACTTTATCAAGAATTGGACAAAATAAATCAGCACAAATGAAAACAGCAGAATGATATATGTTAAATGAATGATGACAAATTACATCCTGCTACTCGCAAAGCCCTTTTCAGGGCTTAGTAGCAGGAGCTTGAGAACGAAAGACAAAGTAGATATTGTATATTTTTTGCTCTTGCTTTAGTACACAATTTTTAGATTTTTGTATGCATTGGGGATTGAAATTGATGATTGATACCTGTCTTAAACCATTTGTACTAGTTAAAAAACACATTCTAAATTTATAGTACATGACCTAATTGGATCCTAAAAAAATGGTTATGTCATACAGTTGCAAATTTTACAATTTCTCACAGTGTCATACGTTAGAAGTCATTGATATAATCATCATCATGAAGCATGTCCTTTGTAGAACGTCGCTCCCATCACAGTCTGTCTGAAAGAAACTCGTTCCCTTGCCAAAACACCAGCCTCCGCCACAGTCATACTCAGACATTCCTGGATATCTTGGTGCCATCGTCTTCTTGGTCTACCCCTTCCTCTTTTGCCTGGCACCATATCTTCCATCACCGTTCTCTCAAGACCATTGTGTCTCTTGATGTGACCAAAGTACTTGCATTTTCTAGCCAAAATGGAATTGACAAACCAGTTCTCTTCTACGCTCAACTCCCGCCGAATGTCTGCATTTGTTTTTTTCTCTGTCCAGGGTATTCTGAGGATTTTTCTGTAACATTTTGACTCGAAGGATTCGATTCCCTGTCTGGAAACCCTGGCAATCGCCCACGATTCACAGCCATAAGCCGCCACAGGAAAAAAACAGGCTCTCAAGATCTTTACTTCTATCATTCTGAATGATGTAATCACGTCTTGTAAATAAAAGTAACAAAATTTACAACTAAAATTAATTATATTGAAACAAAATATCTGTATTTAATTTTTAATATAATTTTATATAATGTTAAATTTTATAAAAATTATAAAATAAAGGTGACAGTATGAGAAATGAAGAAATCCAATAGAAAATGCAAAAATCATGCACGATATATATTAACAGTCTGAGAATTAAGTTGTTTTTTTACATGAGACAAGGATGCCTCTAAACCTAGCCAACGCATATGCCTGTGATATCAGTTAGCAGGACTTCCAAGCAAACGGAAGATCAAGAATAAGATTGATTGATGGATACAAAGAAACACTACTAAGGCATGACCACGCAAATGGCATATGATAGAAGGTTGCACGTCACCAAGAGTTCTGACATTTTTAGACAGACGAGACAAAAAAACGAAAACTTAATACAAAGCATATACTCATTAGATAAAAAATGTCTAAACCTGTTGGCTGTAGATTGGATAATGAAGACATCAAATGATGGAAAGAGAACTGGTATACAGTGGAAACTATTGTTACAATTAGAGGACATGGATGACACAGATGATCAGATATTTTGGTCACAGCCAAATTAAAAAGAAATTAGACAGGGTGAAAGAACAATTGGCCAAATTGGGACTGAAATCAGCATGAAGAAAACCAAACTACTAAAAATTAACCTGATTAACAAAGAACCAATCATGCTGTCGGGAGAGCTGTCGGAAAAAATAGATCTATCTAGCTATCTATCTATCTTCAGTCCACTTATGGCATATGTTATGGGGAGGTGTGATCTCCTTTGTTTCATATTTTTTGGCAAGTGACAATTTACTGGTGACTTGCTCGGTCAATTCCAGCATATACGATCGCCTATTTTTGGGATGGTGAGGTGGAAGCGTAAATTAGAGCAAGGTAGACCCACAGCCTGTCAGGCGCCATCTATGCCACTCCGCTAACCACATAACCAAGACCTGATGTTATAGCCACACAGTACCCTTTTTGCGACATATTCTCTGTGGGGTGAATATCCCTAGAAAAATTTGAGTAGAATTTTAACTTGAATTTTGCTCGAGCAAAATCACAGCTACTCATAGATCAGGGGAAATATTTACCGGATGATCCACGTAAAAAAATCCTGGTCTCCACCGTGGTTTGAACCTGCAACCAGAGGTAGATGACTTTACTTATTTTGGCAGCACAATTGACACATCAGAGGGTACAGATGCAGATGTAAAGACCAGAATTGGAAAGGCAAGATAACATTCTTGCAACTACACAACATATGAAGATCCAGAGAAATCAAAATTCATACCAAAGCTAGAATATTTAACGTCAAGTCAAGCCTGTGCTGTTGTAAGGCGCAGAAACATAGAGGATTACCCAATCTGTACAACAAAGACTACATTCCTTCGTTAACAGGTGTCTAGGAAAGATAACTGACACAAAGTGGAATACATTACAAATACCTATCTTACTCCAGACTTTAGTTGGAAAGTTTTATTGGACCTCTGCAAGTTACGGGGGGAAAAAACCATTATAGAAGATATCTGTAATATTTACAGCTGTCTCTTGTTCGCTTTAGTGTCTTAGTATCTTCCAGAGGCTGTCTTGGTGAATACTGTCAAACTCTTTTTCAAAATCCGTAAAGTTGATCTAGATACCTATTTTCCATTCATTGCATTGTTCCAGGATGTTGCAAAGAGTAAATATATTCTCATTAATTCTTCTTCCTAATATAAATCCTACTTGCTCTACACCTCATCCAAATCCTACTTGCTCTACACCTCATCCAAATCCTACTGCTCTACACCTCATCCAAATCCTACTGCTCTACACCTCATCCAAATCCTATTTGCTCTACACTTCATTAAAATCCTACTGCTCTACACCTCATCCAAATCCTACTTGCTCTACACCTCATCCAAATCCTACTGCTCTACACCTCATCCAAATCCTACTGTTATACACCTCATCAAAATCATACTCTTATACACCTCATCAAAATCCTACTGCTCTACACCTCATCCGAATCCTACTGCTCTACACCTCATCCAAATCCTACTTGATCTACACCTCATCCAAATTCTACTGCTCTACACCTCATCCAAATCCTACTGTTATACACCTCATCAAAATCATACTCTTATACACCTCATCCAAATCCTACTGTAATATACCTCATCTAAATCCTACTGTTATACACCTCACCCAAATCCCACTGCTCTACACCTCATCCAAATCCTACTATTATACACCTCATCAAAATCATACTCTTATACACCTCATCCAAATCCCACTGCTCTACACCTCATCCAAATCCTACTATTATACACCTCATCAAAATCATACTCTTATACACCTCATCCAAATCCTACTGCTCTACACCTCATCAAAATCATACTCTTATACACCTCATCCAAATCCTACTGCTCTACACCTCATCCAAATCCTACTTGATCTACACCTCATCCAAATCCTACTTGCTCTACACCTCATCCAAATTCTACTGTTCTACACCTCATCCAAATTCTACTGCTCTACACCTCATCCAAATCCTACTTGATCTACACCTCATCCAAATCCTACTTGCTCTACACCTCATCCAAATTCTACTGTTATACAACTCACCCAAATCCTCCTTGATCTACATGTAGACATTTCTCTATTATTTGTAGTAGTCACGGGATCATTTTGTTAAATATTTTCCCATATAAAATTATATGAGTTGAAAAACTAACACTCAGAGACAGATTAAAAGCAAGACAATGAAAAAAAATAATAGCTGTCCATCGTTGTCGATGAGGACCGCCGACATCATCCTTGTCACAGATTTCCCTGTTGGGTGTGGGTGCGCATGTGGCTGAACAGGCCAATATTTTGGTTTGTAGAAGGGGATGGTGTTCCCGCTGCACGGGATTTCCGCGTCTCGCGTCTGTTCTGGGCTTTCACAACACGGTCATCTTCACCGGCAGCTACACCCGATTTGACTGCGCTTCTCCAGTCAGATCTGTTTTTCGCAAGACATTCCCAGGTGTCGAAGTTTATCTGGCAACTTTTTAGTGAGTCCTTCAGACCGTCTTTAAAACGTTTCTTTGGGCGCCCTCTCTCGCGCCATCCGTCTCTCAGCTCGCCGTAGAGAAGCTTCTTTGGGAGCCGCTCGTCTGACATATGGACGAGGTGTCTGGCCCATCCTAGTCGTGCTTTTTCTAGCAGTGCATGTATGCTGGGCATGTTAGCCCTCGAGAGAACCTCGATGTCAGTGACACGATCTTGCCATCGGATGTGGAATATTCGCCTCAGGCAACCTGTGTGGAAGTGGTTTAACCTCCTTGCATGTCCAGAGTATACAGTCCAGCTTTCGCAAGCGTATAGTAGGGTTGGAATGATGGTTGCACGGTAGACTTTCAATTTGGTCTTGACGCTGATGCCACGACGTGCCCAGACCATCGAGCGCATTCTACCAAAAAATAAAATATAAGACAACAAATAGCTGCAGGAGAGTTGAACATAATTAAAATGCTTAACAATTCCAAATCTCGTATTTTCATAACTTAAAAAAATATATATAATTATATGATCAAGCTGGACATTGGTGCAACTTAATAACACTTTTAGAAACTACTAATTACAAATTTTCCAGCTATGCGCATATGAGTTGGCAGCAAACTTACTAACGTATCCTCGTAGATAGTCCAATGCACAAACTTCTTGAGTTACATTTTACCACGTGCTTGGAATTATAATTCAAGACATGTTCTTGTTTTTTTGTTGGTATATTTCAGATGAAGAGGATTACAGTATTAATGAAATGATGAATGGTGGACCAGATCTAACATTGAGGAAGGGTGAGTTTGTTTCCACTCTTCTTTGTTCTGTTTTATTTAGAAGGGTTTTTATACATGTTTTTGACCTGAGTGGTACCCTGAATGATAAGGATACGACCACTGTCAAAAACATGACTGACAGTTTACACTTGTCTTGATCTAAGTATCTTGTTTATGTGTTCCTATATATTTTTTGTGTTCATATTTATTTTTGTGTTCCTATCTATTTTTATGTGTTCGAAACAATTTTTTTTAATCAATATCTATTTTTGTGTTTATATCTATTTTTTGTGATCATTTTCATTTTTTGTGTTCAATTTCATGTTTTATGTTCATTATTTTTTTGTGTTCATTTCCATTTTTGTGTGTTCATCTATCACATACCATGATGTTCTAGTTGGTCTTATGTGTATTGTCTGTTGTTGCTTATGAAGACTTTTTGGAGTTTTTGTTCTTGCTCCAGCTTTATATCCCAACTATACTTATTCATGTTTTTATAGTCTATACAAATATTGACATTGGTTGCATGTTAAATAGTGAAGCTACTCAAAATCATATGTCAAAATAAAGTGAATAAACAACATTTGTAGTTTTTTTGTAGTTTGTTCATCACAAGTGATGAAGACCACTCTCTTTGTTCAGCCGTGTTGACAGTCGTAACTCTTGCTGTGTCCGCTGAAATGGGTGACTTGCGCGAAGATTTGGATTAAAGTGAGGAAGAAACTGCGCCTTTTGTCAACCTCACTCACAGAGCCTAAGCTACCTTTTGCCAGTGGCAAGACATTCATCGAGACGACTGGAGATAGCATAGGATGCAGATTTTGCCTCAGGGTTATCACCAAAGCCTTTCCGTAAACATGTAACCCGCAGGGTAGAAAGGTGGGAAGGCATCTAACGCAGTTTGTCGTGCCTTTTCGATAACCACTAGAGGTCATATGGACAACACTCAGCATGTGAGTGAGTCTGGCATCTCTCCCCAGCTGTATTCAGTTCATCATAGTAGCATCTAAAATTCCCACACGCCATATTCGTGAAGGTGAACCGGCAGAACTAACCCAGGAGATACGACACAGGTATAACTAGTTTAAGCGTAGCACCATTCAGCCGGCGTCCAGACCAGGATAAACGGATGGAAGAAATCACCAAAAAAGAACGAAATAACAAGTCCAGACGGAAAACAACTCCACGTATCCGTGAACACAAGTGTAAGTCGTCGACTAGTGTGAATTCCAGGCAAATCCGTGGTCTGGCGGCATCCATAATGATCCAAAACAGTAGAGAAATGTAGACTCGCAGCCAGTTACGGCGCCATCTTCGCCAGCTTATTAATTTGGCATACAGGGCTATATTGTCCATAACTGTGAGCTGAGTTTTTGTGTTTTTAATCCTACACAGAACACCAGTCGAAAACCATGATCTAGATATAAAGCCATCTTTTTACACTATTTATAGCATGTCTAGCTGCTAGATATACAGATGCCTACATAAGAACTTGTATATTTATTCCATAGCCATGCACCATAACTACACTGAAGATGATGCCATGAGTGCAGCCGAACGAAGAAAGTCCTACCTGAAAGGCATCAAGTCTGGTAAAGGCCAGTCCTTGGATGACTCCAGCATCGAGGAGCGTTCACGGCGGATGAAATCTGCAGCCAGTGAGTCGCAGCTCAACGAAAGCCTAGATTCTTTCCTGAGTCCACCAAAACAGAAAACTCGCAGCGGATCTAAGTTGTCCCTCCTTGCGGACAAAGTTATTGACACTGCAAGACTGATAACAGATAAAAACACACAGCAGCAAGGGGTTCCAGCCAAAAAACAAGGTAAAACATTTGCTTCCATCTTCAAAAAAGCAAAGTCTCGTGACCCATCCCCCAACAACATGGGTCGGGCACGCAGTACTGAGTACTCAAGCCTAGACAAGAAAGTCTCGGCACGCACTGGGCACCTGGACAAAAAGAAATCCGCCGGCAAGGGTGCGCATGTTAAAATACACAGTTCAGAGTATGATGACAATACAGACAAAGATTTGATTCCATACGAATTCCAGGATGCATTAGCTGGACGTCAGATGTACAGGAGTGAGGACTCCGACTTTGGCCAATCAGAGGGTGAGATGAGTGAAATGAATGCTCTGGCAGAACAGATGGATGAATACCACTATGCTGTAAGAGTCTTCCCTGGACAGGATCCAACAAATGTGAGTCACTTTTATTCACTATATTGTTAATTTGTGTATGTATATATATATATATATATATATATATTACTAGGGCTTGACATCAGCGCAAGTCTGTGACAAGTAAAAAATTTTGCTTGACGAGTAACAAAAATATCCGTTTTTAATTGCTAATTACGTTTTTAATCATACTACATAATGTCTTTCGCTCGATTATTAAGGATATTACGGTTTAATAGATTGTACATTTGCTAGCTTATGAGTGAATCTAAATGGACATCCACTACCACAATTTCAACCTACTAAAACCATCCATGAATGGTACTACAGTGATAAAACTACCATGCAAGTTCAAGGACACAAACGTCTTGGCTCTGACAGCTGTGCTTTTTATCTTAAGAAATAGATTAATACTGTGTAAGTAGTACAATATATTTTGGTTTGGTACGCACTGTTATTTAGAAATATAAGTGAATTAGTGCCTAGTTTAAATTTGTTAACATAAATTGCATGACTGTAGTTTGACCATGCTGACTGGTGACATTTTTTACTGACTGGTGAGCCACTGTAAAATTTGCCAAGCCCCTGAATATTACCTATATATATACATAAAATAAAATTAAATATTACCTATACTTCTTCGTTCGTTCTCAATCTCCCGCTACTAAAAACTAAAAAGGGCTTTGCAAATAGCAGGATGTTTTCCTATAGTTTACAGATTGACTATGATATTTGCACCTTTCGGTCTAACTTCAGCAGGCATTTTTGAGTATTGGGTTAGCCTTCCTTCTTCAATCTCTTCTCCTTAGCCAGTCTGCTTTGTTGCTGCCTGTTATCCAGGATCAACGCGTATAAGTGTAGAAGGGTCTTGACAGCTCTGGTTTGCTGGCCCTGATGCTAGCAGTCAGCTATTGGTTGCTGAGACTGCTGCAGCTCATGCACTGCTCAGCATATTGATCCCTATTATCCAACAAAATTGGTCTATTTACAAGCTTTTATTTAACCTGACATGACTGGTTCATTTGAGTGGACTTCTGTTTCTCCTATTTTAACCAACTTCATCATAACCTAGAGAGCTGACATTTTGTACACAGCCTCTTCTAGTGTGACCTGTTAATTTATAAACTTTTGTTAATTTATCAACTCTTGTTAATTTATAAACTTTTGGCGGAACCTGGACAGGTCATCCTGCACCAACTGGGGATCGATCCCCGATCGCTCAGTTGGGAAGCCAGTGCACTAACCACTTTTCTACCTTGGCACCCTTTGAACATTTATTACATTTTGTAAATTGTTATGTTTTATAACAAAGTTTTTCAGAATCATAATTAGAATATTAAACAATATAGACATTTAGCTTGTGGGTTATGCTCATGGAGAAAAGGAGATTGTAATCATAAATGATTCTATTGTGAAATTAGTCAAACATTATTGTTGAACATCAGTTATTAATTATTCTTCTTCTTCTTCTTCGTACGCAGTCAGACATCAACCTTTATTTTTTAGAAAACAGCAGCGGTCATCCTGAGGCTGTCGACACTGCCATAGAGCTTGTCTAGTGTTGCCACTGGTGATGGCCACATCTGCTCTCTCTGATTCTCGTATGTCGGGCAGTTTTGCAGCAAATGCTCAGCGGTCATTTTCCCGGTACCACACGGGCATTCATCGGTGCCACCTATCTTCAATTTGTTGAATAGGTGGTACCTAAATCTATTGTGGCCAGTGCGAAGTCTGAAGACCACGGCCTGCTCTCTTCTGTTCAACTGGTAATAGGCATCAGTTATTAATTCGACCTAACAATCTATTTCCCGTGACATAAAGTTAATTTATGGAAGAAAAATGTCTAAATGGTAACATCCACCGTGGCAAGGGCACACAATTGTAATTCCGTGGTCATCCCAGCTATGACAGACTGTGAGGTGGGGAATCTACACAAAAGGTACACAGACAAACTCTGCATTACTCGTTATGTGACGGAAAGATGTGTTTTCTAGATCTTGCTCATATATCGAATTCACTATGTTGAAATCAGACGTCGCACCTTATTTGTGCCGCATTGTCTCACAAATATCGTTGGACTGGTTATGCGGTGCGTGTGCCTGACAGTAGAGGACTACTCAGAATGACGTTTTGATGGCCATATAATTCTTCTTCTTCTTCGTACGCTGTCAAACGTCAACCTGTATTTTTTCTAAAAAAGCAGCGGCCATCCTGAGGCTGTCGACACTGCCATAGAGCTTGTCTAGTGTTGCCACTGGTGATGGCCACATGTGCTTTTTCTGGTCTTCATATGTCGGGCAGTTTTGCAGCAGATGTTCAGCGGACATTTTCCCGGTACCACAATTGCATTTGTCAATGCCACCTATCTTTAGTTTATTGAATAGGTGGTACCTCAGTCTGTTGTGGCCTGTGCGGAGTCTGAAGACCACGACCTGCTCTCTTCTGTTCAGCTGGTAATAGGCATCGTTTTTTGTGTAGCCAGTATGTTCTGTTTCCCATTTGGCCATGTATCTGGCCCTAATAAACCTTTTGGACTCTTCGTAGATCACACTAGAATCTGGTTGTGGTAGTCTTGCACCTTCTTTTGCCAGTCTGTCTGCCTCCTCGTTGCCTTGGATGTTACAGTGGGATGGAACCCACTGTACCACTACTCTTTTTAGTGCTGACTGCTGGCCTAGTTGACAGTAGTGCTCTTAAATCATTAAGTTCAGTATTTTTCTGGCTTTTTAGTGAAGTGACTACGGCCAGGGCATCTGTAAACAGGACTATCTGGCTTTCATTGCTTTCGCCTGTCAGCATCCATCTACCGCAGCCCTCAGTGCCTCTGCCTCCGCTCTGAAATTGCTTGAGAATTTTCCAGTTGCCACTGACAGTGTTATTTTTCTACCATTTGTTAGGCTCAGGAATACCCCTCCCCCTCCGTTCTGTGTTGTGTTTGTTACAGAACCGTCGGTGTATGTATGGGTCCATTCCATGCTTGGGTAGTTTTCCGTTATGTACCTCAGGGTTATGTCTCTTCTTTCTTTTTCAGTCTGGCTGTTCTTGTTTCTAATACCTGGTATATTTTCTACCACCTCCGGAATGATATGCTTCTTCCAGGTAGGTTTGCGTACAGTAGAGATGGGCTTTGGTATTGTTACGGTGTTCATAGGGTCTTTGCTCATCTTTGCTTTGAGTATTTCTGCAAAGTTTCTCCGCTTTAGTTTCCCATTTCCAAATCTATTTAGTCTCTGGTGCATTGGATGGTCTGTCAGTCTTCTGAGTTTCTCTGCTTGCTGCTGGGCTCTGCAGTCTCTTCTGTCGGTCATGGATTGCAGATTTGTAATCTTTTCAAGTTCTACAATTAGCGTTGACTTCATACCTCCTGTTATAACTCTCATGGCTTGGTTTTGAAGTTTGCTAATTTTATCAAAGTTCGTCTTCGCTGCTGTTGTCCATGCCGCAATGCCATACTCGAGAACTGGTCTCACTCTTCCAGTGTACAGTTTCTTTAGTATTCTTTCGTCTGCTTCCCAGCTTGTGCCAGCAAGTTTCCTCATGATTTCCATTCTTTGTCTGGCTCTCATTCGGTTTCTCTCGATCTGACTTTTCCATGTCATGCGCCGATCAAATGTGACTCCCAAGTAGTTTAAGTTGTCGTTTGGCCGCAGATATTTGCCGTTAAGACTTATTTTGGTGTTTTGGGGTTTATTTGAAAGCGAGAGTATTGTACATGTTGTTTTTTCCTCATTTATTTTGACCAGCCATGAGTTCGCCCACTCTTCCAGCGATGTTAGGGCCTGCTGCATCCAATTGCTTGCTACGGTGAGATTTTTTTCAGAGGTCCACATAGCCAAATCGTCTGCAAACATGAAGCTGTGGACTCTTCTTGGTATATTCTCTGTGATGTTGTTTATATACACCAGGAAACGTGTGGGTGACAGCACTCCCCCTTGAGGTACTCCTTGCTCCAGTGTCACCTTTTTGCTCACCTGCCCTTGTACTTGAACTCTGGCTGTTCTGTTTTCGAGGTTGTGACTGATCCATCTGTACATTTTCCCACATACTTCACTTCTTCGTAGCTTGACTTTAAGTCCCTCTTTCCACACCTTGTCAAATTCCTTCTCTAGATCCACCCAAACTGCTACTGTATGCCATTTCTCTTGGTAAGCATCCTCTATTCCCTGTGCTATGAGAGTGATCTGGTCCTCAGTGGATCTGTGTTGTCTAAATCCAGGTGCCACATCAGTCTGGTGTTTATCATACGCTCCATCAGTTTGCCTACACAGCTCAGTAGACTGATGGGCCTGTATCCATTTGGATCTGTTGTATCTTTTTCTTTCTTCAGTACTGGTATAAGTACAGCATCTTTCCATGCCTGCGGTATAATTTCCCTTTTCCAGCTTTGGTTCAGGACTGATAGTAACTTTATCTTTGCTGTTTGGCCCAACCCCATCAGCATTTCATTTGTTACGCAATCTTTTCTGGGCGATTTCTTTTTCTTTAAAGTTCTCTCATCCATTTAATTCATTGTTAGTTTTGCCATCATGTGCTCCTCTGGTGCCATATTGATGTTGTCGTGGCTCTTTTGTTCTTCACTAATGTCTGTATGACTGTCTGTAGGGACATCAATGTGGTTTGCTCTGGCATAATGTTCTATAAAGGCGTTTGCTGCTTTTTTTTCCAGTAAGCATGTTGTCGCCCTGCTTGATGGTAATTTGTTTATTTGATGGAGTTTCCTCATTCATGGCTCTGACTAACTTCCATAGTTTGTTCCCTTCTTTATCTAAATTGAGGATTTCTGTTTTGTTTTTCCAGCTGTCTCTTGTAATTTGGTTTAGTGTTCTTTTGAATTTCGCCGTGATGGCCTTGAGGGCGATATTTGCCTCCATAGATTGCTCTCTCTCTCTGCCATGTTCCTAGCATTTGAGACTTCATCCTCCGCTTTCTGCAGTTCTTCATTCCAATATGGCTTGTAGTTTTTCCCTTGCCCCTCTTGGGATGGTTTCGGTGGCTGCTTGCATTATTGCTTTGCTTAGGCTTTCCACCATAGGTTTCATATTGTTATTTCGTGTGTTGATGGTTTCACACAGTCCATCTGTTAGGATTTCAAATCTGTCCCAGTCGGCTCGTTTATAGTTCCAACGTGGGAGCAGTTTTATTTCCTGTGGGCCTACTTCCATTTCAATTTCTAGCCTAATTGGCCTGTGGTCGCTACCTGCCAATTGGTTGAGCACCTGGCGGTCTATTTTGTGGTGAATATCCGCCGTGGAGAAAGCCAAGTCTGGAGTGGAGGTGGTATGCCATGTTCTAGAATAGAAGCTAGGGCTGTCCTCCGGCTTATTTATAAGATAGAGATTTGTGTCTCTCTCCCAGTCTTCCACTTCACCTCTGTTGTCTGTGTCCGAATATCCCCATCGCTCCGAGTGGCTGTTGAAGTCTCCAACCACTAGGCAGTTGGAGTCCTTGATTTCCATACTCAAGAGCGATAGGTCTTTGTTGGGTGGGCCATACAGGTTGAAGATGCGGATCTTCGTTTCTTATGTCATTATGTCAACTACAATTTCTGCTTGTCCAGTGTGATTAACAGCTACCGTGCTACTCGGTATGCAGTTACGTGTCAGTATCAGAACCCCTCCTTTGTGACCTTCTCTATCAAGATGGAAGGTCTGGTATTCTCTGATTGAGAATCAGTGGTTGTTGTTGAGGTGCGTTTCTTGGATACATGCCACGTCAATCTTGCCTTCATGCAGGTGATGTGTTAGGGAAATCTTTGTGTTAATGACTCCCTCCGCATTCCACTGTAGTATTCTGAGGGTCTTGAGTTTTTGGTCAATAGTTTTTGCCCCATCACCTTGTGCCTTGACTCCACAGCACATGGGTGGGTGACCACCAGTAGCATTGGGGGGGCCCCTTGGAGGCGTGGGGCCCGGCGGGACTCCACAGGATGAGCACCATACTTTTTTCTGTTAGGTTATGACGTCATCATACAGCGATATACGTTGCACTGTTTCGTTAAGCCTGTGGCCCAGTGCATCCGATTTCAACAGGCGTTTCTGTAGGGATGCCCTCCTTAGCCTTTGGCTGTCCCCAGCCTATCTGCAAGGCAGCAGTTGTTTGTGGTCAGAGTTGTCTCTCTTATGGAAGTTGTCTTGCAGGACTATCGAGTCTTCACCACTCGTGTCTATAGGGTGTGGTGATGATATGATATGATATGATAGACTGTGTGAACTAGTTTTTCAAGTATCTCGGAAGAGAGGCAGTCCAGTGTGTCTGTGTCCCAGGATCGTCACGTCCTGCCAGAAACGTAGCATATGCATCTGAGTGGGGTTCTCCTTGCTCCCTTTATTTTCTCGGCTCCTCTGTAGTGATGATACGCCTAGCATTCCCCGCCACTTGGGAGGTTGTCATAATAGGGCAGAGGTGCAATGTCTACTGGCCTGCATCTCTTCTGCGTCCATTGGGATGACTGATAGGCGACAGAGGTAAAGAACGAGGCAGGAGTGCATTTAACCAGGGGACAAGCCTGGTCATGGCACGGAGATGTTGTTCACCTGGTGTGCGGACATATCTCATGATCAAGGGCTGAGTCTCAACAGTTCGCAGTGAGGTGGCTGCTCTACTGCTCACGACACCCCGACCGAGAACTAAGTCTTCTACTAGTGGTTTCACACCTCAGCGCCGTATGGGGTGAATATCGAGCAGCTCCCTGCCCACTTTGATCGGCGGGACGGCAGAGACCTCTTTCTGCGGCTCAACCGGGTCAGGCTGAGATGCGAGCCCCAGGTCCCAACCATATCGTTGCCTCCCGTCGCAGTGGTGCTGAGATTCAGGGCGGGATTCCGGCTTAGAGGCGTTCGGCCGTAATCCCTCAGATGGTAGCCTCGCACCATTGGCTTATCAGCCAAGCACGTGGACCAAGTGTCTGAGACCTGCGATTCCTCTCGGATTGAGCAGGATTACCGTAGCGACGCCCTGTCAATAGTAGGGTAAAACTGACCTGTCTTCCGAGGGTCTAATTCCAGCACACGTTCCCTATTAGACTCAAAGAAAGTGCTCTCGGCCTGTCAATCATAACAGTGTGGCCATATAATTCAAGGTGTCAAAGGCAACGAGATAGTATGACACAGTGAAGGATCGGACTGCATACAGAACATTGTTGGCTACCTCACATACAGCACACCTGTCGAATTGAAGCCGAAGATATTGTGTGGGATATTGTATGCTGTGTGAATGTCTAAAGGTTCCACCTAGTGGTTAAAACACTGGTTTCTTGCTGCAAAGGAACCAGGTTTAATATTGGGTCTTGACATGTTCCAGTCTATCTAGCTGTAAATGCGTACTAGAGCTTCTGTTAGGGTAGAGACAGTACAAAGAAGGCTCTAGCACTTCATCCTCGACAGCAGTGTCTACTAAACCTAAACCTTATTCTCCTCCACATTGTAGTGAAGGAAAAAACATACAGTCCAGAAAATAATGACGATCCTCACAGAACAATCCACAAATGTTTTTGACCAAACATTTCTCAGCAATGGAAAGCAAACTTTCTTGACACATTTTGCAGGTACAACATTTCTTACTTACTTAGTACTCAGGTAAGCAAGTCAGTAGTATATGTTGTGTCAGGTGAAATATAATTGCTGACATTGAGAGTAACCTGAATATTGTTCCCATCCAGATCTATGTTGGCTGGGTGACCCCAAGCTTCCATTATTACGAAAGCTCATTTGATATCAAGAGTGTCAGACATGTTGTGATTTCATCTCTAGATCGAGATTACAAACTCAAGCAAAGGTAAATCATTTGGCTTCAGTAGTAAATGTTTTGTTATATGTTTTGTTACATGTTTTATTATACATTTTGTTACATGTTTTGTTGTACATTTTGTTACATTTTTTGTTGTACATTTTGTTACATGTTTTGTTGTACATTTTGTTACATGTTTTGTTGTACATTGTTACATGTTTTGTTATACATTTTGTTACATGTTTTGTTATACATTTTGTTACATGTTTTGTTATACATTTTGTTACATGTTTTGTTATACAATTTGTTACATGTTTTGTTATACAATTTGTTACATTTGGAGCAGGTGGAACAGGGCTCTACTCTCCTGGTTCAATGAAGCTTCACCTTGACTCTCCACTTTTGCACTCTTAAATCTATCACTTCAACTAACACTCACTTCAATAAACTAAGGACACTATTTCAAAACAATAAAAACAAATTCTTTTTTCCTACATGCTACAATTTCTCTTTCACTCTTCTATCATACACAGCTTACTACACACTCCTATCTAATGGTTATCAATAACTTAAAACTCTAACTACCACTAAACCTATAACTATTGTCAGCAGTCTACTCTCTGCACTTGACCTGCTGTAACGGTAATACAAATCTTTTGTGCATTGACAACGAATAGTAAGTTAGAGGTTTAAACCCAGTTGAACGTCCTTGGCTCTGTTCCTTTTCGACGACTCAATCTGCGTCGTGGTGGATGTTGAAAGACTAGGCTGCTTCTGAGAGATCTATGATGACTCTGCGATGACTATAAAATTGATGAAAGATCGGCCATGTGTCTGACGCTGGTTGAAAATAATCTGATGAAATTTTCTCTTAGCCGATCTAAATCTGGGAAAAGGCCTGTACTCTTCTATAGCGTAATAGCTGTCACTAATCTAGGCTGCTTCTGTGAGATCTATAATGACTGACGAAATTCTAATTACTTTGACAAAAATCGGTAATACCTTTCTTCTGTGAACTGCGGAAGCAACTCAGTCGGTTTGAATCAGTCTGTCCTTGGCTACAACTAACGTTCTCTCTCTCTGAGTTTTCTCTCTCTGACTGTCGTAACCCCCGGTTTGCCTCGGATTTTATAACCCCTGGACTAAATTTCCTGCCAGACCTAATTTCAAAATGGCGTCTTTTCTTGTCCTCCGCTTTTGGGTTGCCCCTAGATTGTTCCGCACACTGTTGCAGTATTTGCTGAAGTGAGCGGTCAGATCCTGTGGAAAGTCCGCCTCTAATTCTATTCGCTATTTTAAAGAAAATATAAAATTACGCTTGCAATGTAATTCTGGCAAAACTAGGAACTGTCTATACTGAGACACGATTTGTCTGGCAAGACTAAATCTGTCACACATGTTTTGTTGCATGTTTTATACATTTTATTATATGTTTTGTTATACATTTTGTTACATGTTTTGTTATGCATTTGTTATATATTTTGTTACATGTTTTGTTGTACATTTTGTTACATGTTTTGTTATACGTTTTGTTATGCATTTTATTACATGTTTTGTTATATGTTTTGTTGTATGTTCTGTTGGTTTGTTATACATTTTGTTGTATGTTTTGTTTATTTCCCCTATGTGAGTAATTACAGTCTGACTTTGAAACATTATTTGAGAGGCAACAGTTAGATTGTTTGTGGGGGCTGAAGATGCAGCACAGTGAATGAGCTGACAGCAGCCAACAACCTTTAGCTGGCTACTTGCATCAGGTCAGTGAACCAGAGCTGATCAAGATCCTATTCTGCCTCCAGGAGGTGTCCCTGGAAACAAGATGCATTATTGTAGTCTGGCTAAGAGAATAGGGGTCGCAGTCGGAAAGCAAATAATATAAATAATAATGTTCGCTTAGACGTCTGAAACCTGTTGCTTTGGTCGGCCACATCCATGACTCACAGCTGTGTCGTGGTTCCAGGCCTTGTCCAGGGCAGAGAAGGAGGTTGCTATTTGCTGGTGCCATACTGTTCGGGGACGGCGTCTAGCCTATCAGAGGAACACTTTTGGCGCTGACAAACTACTTGTGTAGTATCTTGTGGGCAGGGGGTTCCTGATCCAGCCGCACATCATGACCGAACAAAGAAACTTGACGCCTGTCAAGTGTTTCTGAGATTGGGTGGAGGCCTGTTTTAGCAGAGACCTTCACGTTGCGAATGTAGTCATGTCTTCGGATGCCCAGGATACGCCACTGGTTGGGCATGTGGAAGGCTTCCAGTCTCGACATGTCATGTTCTTTTTAGGACGAACACCGAGGAGGAAGACTATTTGTGTCTCGCAGTGAAAAATAAGAAATTCACTCCCTGGTTGTGACATGCTTCTGCCTACCTAAATGTTCTTGTTCAAAGCTACTTGTGCCGAGTTCAATTAGCTCTTTATCTTCTTCTTCTTCTTCATTGTACGCAGTCAAACAGTAACCATTATTTTTTCAAAAAAGGCAGCGGTCATCCTGAGGCTGTCGACACTGCCATAGAGCTTGTCTAGTGTTGCCACTGGTGATGGCCACATCTGCTCTCTCTGATCCTCGTATGTTGGGCAGTTTTGCAGCAAATGTTCAGCGGTCATTTTCCCGGTACCACACGGGCATTCGTCGGTGCCACCTATCTTCAATTTGTTGTATAGGTGGGACCTCAATCTATTGTGGCCAGTGCGAAGTCTGAAGACCACGACCTGCTCTCTTCTGTTCAACTGGTAATAGGCATCGTTTTTGGTGTAGTCAGTATGTTCGGTTTCCCATTTGGTCATGTATCTAGCTCTAATAAGCCGTTTTGACTCTTCGTATGTCATACTAGTATCTGGTTGTGGTAGTCTTGCACCTTCTTTTGCCAGTCTGTCTGCCTCCTCGTTGCCTTGGATGTTGCAAAACTGCCCGACATACGAGGACCAGAGAGAGCAGATGTGGCCATTACCAGTGGCAACACTAGACAAGCTCTATGGCAGTATCGACAGCCTCAGGATGACCGCTCCTTATTTCGAAAAAATAAAGGTCGACGTCTGACAGCGTAAGAAGAAGAATTAATCTGGTCACAGTGTGTTTTCATATGTGGTAGTTAATGAGTTTAACTATTTTAAAACAATTTGACCTGGAAATAATGAGAGCCACACTGTGTATTCTCAGCGATTCAATATGAATGTTCTGGAAAGAGCAATGAGGTTGTGTGTGGCGCCAATGGTTGGAGTCAATAGTTCAGTCAAGGTTACAGAGAAAACACCTTCATACTCGTTCTGGGACATGCAAGTGTCAAAGACAACGACAGAGCTGGTAGTTTGGCAAACACAGCAACGGTGGTAGACCAATGGAATGAACCAATATCCTAAACACTGTTAGGGAAATCGGCCGAAAAGAAGATTCAGGAGTTCATCCAGACTCTACATCCTTGTTGTTACTGGCTGGTAGGGAGCCGCGTAGCGCATTGGCTTCGCATCTGAGTGGTCCTGGGTTCATTCCCCAGTTGAGGCGGTAATGTTTTTTCAGACCACAATGGCTCCAGGGTCGACCCAGCCTTAAATGGGTACCGGTTCAGTCCGGGAAGTAAAAGCGGCGAGGGAGAGGAGATGGCTACCGCCCTCATATAGCCGAGCCTTTGAAATGTGAGATCGCTAACATCTTACACCACTACGGCAGTAATGCTATGGGTTACTTTTTACTGGCTGAAATACGAGTGGTGGCGAGGTATGAACACCATGCGGGGATCCAAAGACGTCTGGTTAACCAGCACCAACCCGGAACGGTCAGTCATCACATGCTGGTGGAGATACTGCGGATGAGATCCGAGTGCTTATAGACATGTCCCGCGTGTGATGAAGATGATCCGATGACTAACTAACAATTTTGAACAAAAAAATATTTTTGTTAGATTTTCATATCAAGCACATTTCTACATAACTGATATCTACAACATAACCACTTGTACCTGAATTTCAGTGTTAGTCGCAAGAACTGCTACATCATGTCAGCCGGAGACCTTCAACAGCGATATGCTGACTCCAGCCAGGAGATGGCCTCCAAACGTGCCTCACCTGGCCTGGTTATTGGATGTTTCATTGAAGCCTCTACTGGTATCCTAAGTTTTACCGTCAATGGCAAAGAGGTAGCCAACAAATTTCAGGTGAGATAACAATTTCTTCTGAGAATAAAGGTCATGTGAGATAACAAATTTCACGGAATAGCAAATATCAGATGAGATAATACATTTCATGTGAGATAAGAAATGTCAGCTGGGATAAATTGCAGGTAAGAACTAATTTCAGGTGAGATAACAGTTCTATTGAAATAATAAATTGAAGTAGGAATAACAAATTTCATGTGAGATAACAAATTTCAGGTGAGAATAAATGTCATATGAGATAACAGATTTCATGGGAGAGCAAATATCAGGCAAGATAATACATTTCAGGTGTGATAACAAATTTCATGTGAGATAATGTCAAGTGAGATAACACATTTTCATGTAAGAATAAATTCCAGGAAAAATTGTAAATTTCTGGGGAGATAAATATCAGGTGAGATAACAATTTTCATGTGAGATAACAAATCTAGTGAAGTAACAAATTTCAGTAGAAATAACAAATTTCAGGTGAGATTACAAAAGAAGTGTTGTGAAGATTTATTAGAATACACTCATTTGTTGTCTGTGTGTTATCTGGTCTGATAAGTAGAACAAGGAATAGAATAATACCACTGTAACCTGCCGGTCATATCGTATTAGGTAACCAAGAAAGGTTAACATAATCCAGCTACCCCATCCTATAGAAATTATCAGCCACAAGAAAAAGTCATTGTAAGGGTAAAATAAATACCCACCCTGCTCCACTGTGTCGTGACTGTAGAGACAAGCAGTTTTTATTTCTCAGCTCTATAGATCATTGCTGCAAAGAACCAGGAATGGGATTGAATGCCATAATTTAAAAAAAAAATTATTTTATACTTTCAGATTTATCAGAATATATATATGGAGTTCTTTAGCAAATACTGCAGTCAGGGATGAAGTGTTAGAGACTTCATTATACTAGCGATGCTCGAAAAATGGCTAACAGCCTGCTCTTTTTTATTTTCAACTTATGTGCACGGAACCTGTGAGTTTATCATCCATCTCCAATAAGACTTGGTGCTTGATCTCACTTCCCTTGATATGATTGAGAACCTTGCAGGATTTGAAACACCGTTTCGTGCTTTCATTTCTTGAGAGGCGAGCGTCTTACCTCTCATCTATAGTGAACCCTTATTCTGGCAAATTTTAAGAAAAAAAACATTCAATATACACATTTATGAATGTTTTAGTTATTAAAATTTCCCAGAATTTTATTTTAAACAAACAAATAATCGTTTCAGAAAAACCGGCCTACAGTGTCTAGAAGAGAGAAGAATTTGTGGTGACTTAATACAGGTTTATAAGATGATCAGAGGAATGGATACATTAGACTATAACAGGTTTTTTTAAAATACAGTCACTCACAATAACAAGAGGGCATAGCTACAAGCTGACTAAAGAGAGGTCCAGATTAGATATTAGGAAATATTGTTTTAGTCAGAGAGTGGTGTCTGCTTGGAATGCATTGCCAGAGGAGGTAGTGGAGGCAGGGGACAGTTAATGCATTTAGGAATAAATTGGATGCTCATAGCTTTTAGAGCAAGGTGATGTAAATGTAACTGGTTGTATACAGACTCTGAAGGGTCTTCTAAACCAGTATAAAGACATTAAGTTAAGTTTCTGTATTGTACTTGCACTTTTAGGTGGAACCTGGCACCAAGTTATACCCAGCTGTCTTCTGTGAACCCACCAGTAAAGAGATCTTCCAGTTTGAGCTTGGGAGCACCAGAGTAAGTATCATCCACGTTAACTCTTAGTATACACCCTAAAAAACCACGTTTTTACTAGCTCATTTTAAGGAGTTACTTTTTTGTACTTGGCTGATGTTACTGATTTTAGATTAGTATATTTATTTAAAAGGGTAAACTAAAGTGTATATATCAAAATATACAGAAATGAAAGACCTATTATATGAATATAGTTAAACATATAAACAGTTTCAAATATTTATGAAAGATACAAAAAGATTGAAATAGAACAAATATTTAGTTATTACATATCATATTTGAAGAAAAAAAAAAATTTAAGCGGTGGCTCGACTTCATTGCCTTGGGTTTTTTCCCCATTTTAGCTCGGTCTCTCTCGGCAGATGGGTACCACATCTGCCGAGAGCATCACACAAAGCACGAACTCCGTAGCTCCAGCGATGAACCCAGGGATCTCCGTAACAAATTTACATCATGGACCGACTGTCGCAGCTCGAAATCGAACCCTGACCGTCTGAACACAAGGCAAACGGCTTGACCACTTCGCCATTTTTAAAAATAAAACTTTATTGGGTTCAACATTATCAGGTGTACTTGATCTTACATGTCTGAAGTTCGGATAAATCTCGATCTTCTACTTGTTATTGAAACATGAGTTTTTCCTCTAGTAGCTTCTCTTGTATGCCTAGACATAGTGACTAGGTCCAGTCAGCAAAGACGCCCTTATGTCTGTCTTCAGAGTCTTGACAACTACAATAATTTTCTGAATACTAGTGAAAACGAATTATCCCCACTCGATAAATCATGATTTTCTAATTCAATCCTTGAATGAATAAGATAATCTGCTTGCGATAATTTATGTTTGAAGCCATTTCTCGTAACAAAAATGTCATGTTTACCAAAAACTAGTGACCACAGAACATACCAGTTCATTTCAAATGGACGATATTCCCACTAGGTTTTCCTGAAATTGTGATTCAATTATCTAGTGTTGATATTATTGGACAAAAATTTTGGCAAACTGTCTGTAACTCTATAAAAATATTGTTAAAGAGGCAATGGTTGTCTGGTTTCTCAGGGGGTGTCCCGGAAAAAGGAGATGACGGAAATGTTTTCTGAGTAGGCGCCTAGAATACTAAGAGTTAACTGCTGAATTGAGAAACATGTCAAAATGACATTAAGCAAACACACACATTGGTGTTTAATATAGTTTTTGCCATTTTGATTTATTTCACAAATTCAAATATATTTGTTCCCATTTTGATTTATTTCACAAATTCAAATATGGATTTTGCCATTTTGATTTATTTCACAAATTCAAATATAGTTTTTGCAATATTGATTTATTTCACAAATTTAAATATAGTTTTTGCCATTTTGATTTATTTCACATATTCAAATATAATGTTTACCATTTTCACTTATTTCGCGTATTCAAATTCCCTGGCAAAATATTGCATTTGATTTTCTTCTGTTCTTCTAAGAATCTATATCATTGCTCTCCAGGCAGATCCATAGGTGCTGTCACCCCCAGTAAAGGATGAAGAGTATGAATACTGATTGTTCAAGTAGCCCACTGGTTGTACATACCTCTGCTCCATCCTCTCAGATGCTTATACCTGCTTGATGAACATTTCATTTCAAAGATCTGCAATTCATAAATTGCCATTGATTTTAGTGTCAAATCTAAGAGAAAGTCATTGATTGACCTCAGCGTTTGTTCTCCCTATCCATATGTCCTCACTAAAGGTACGAATGAGGTCAGCTTGTCGGCTATTTTATTGCCGTGGACACCAGCATGACCAGAACAATATAATAATAATAGTTGCCCATTGCAAGCGTAGATGTAGACAGCATCAGACATGTACTGCGAGATGCGATGGCACGCACTGCTGTGCCTGGGACATGCGTATGACGAGTCAACTGTGGAGTTGTCGTGCTTTCTGCTCTTTCACGCAGCTCGCTTTCTCTCAGCTTCGATGATGTTTCACTCTGTGAACTGAGTTCCTTGTGTGATGCTAGTGCGTCAGGTGGAACAATTCTGTGCAAGCTTTTCAAAGACATTTTTAAGGAGTCTGTAATTGTTTTTTCTATCCCCCTGATGACCATTTACCTGTCGTGAGCTCACCAAATAGCAGCTTTTTGGTAGGCACTCATTGGGCTTGCGAGCAATATGTCCTGTCCATCTTATATGGGTTGTTTTGCAGAAGCATATCGATGTTCAACATCAGAGTTAGGTACTTTGTCCTGTCACCTGATACTGAGCAGCCTGCACAGACAGCTGATGTGAAAACGATTTAGTGTCTGGAGTGGCTTATATACACTGTACATGTTTTGCAGGCATGCAGTAGAGTTGTTAACACTATAGCACTATGCACTTTTACCTTTGTGGCAGGGGAGGAAGACTGACGTCCGGTCAGGCAAAATATACTGATCAGACATGTTAGCAGAATCAGGCAAAACATACTGACCAAGACTCTAACCTTGGCTTTCTAGCAGCCCTCCCTGGAAACGGGCTGTTTTCATGGCAGCCTGGCTAACGAGGTGAGGGATTGACGTGATCGACATAGTAGTAAGTGACACACAGATGAAGCAAAGGTCCCCAGTCCACCTTCATCAGCATGCTCGGGATGTGAGGAAAGCTACTGCAAACTGCCACTTTTTAGGGCGTACAAAAGAGTAACCCACTCATTGTGGGCATTTGCAAACAACAACAACCTTTGTGGCAAATCTGATGTCTTGTCGGTTGCAGATAGTCTCCCAAATGCAGAGCTGGCATTTAAATTCCTCTTGTTGACCTCAGAGTCGATATTCGCTCCTCTGGCGAGGGTGCTGCCTAGGTAAATGAAACTATCGACTGGATACATTGTGTCTGTATTGTGATATATGGTAGGTGCATACCAGGACCATACAAGACAGTAGATTCACACAAGCCTCATACATAGAGCTTGACAAATTTTAAGGTGGCTCACCAGTCAGTCCAAAAATTCACCAGTCAGGCTACACTCATGTAATTTATGTTAACAAACTCATTCACTTCTATTTCTGCAAAATAATGCGTACCAAACCAAAATATTTTGTATTACATACCGAGTATTAGCTTATTTCTTCTTAAGAGAAAATGCACTGCTGTCAGAGACATGGTCTTTGTGTCCTTGAACATGCTTGCTAGTTTTAGCACTGAAGTACCATTTATCAATGACTTTAGTAGGTTTAAATTGTGGTAGGGGATCAAGATGCTGAGCAACGCATGAGCTGCAGTGGTCAGCGACCCATAGCTGACTGCTAGCGTCAGGGCCAGCGAACCAAAGCTGTCAAGACCCTTCTACACCTCCACGCGGTGATTCTGGATAACAGGCTGCAGCAGGGCAGACTGGCTAAGGAGAAGGGATTAAAGAGAAAACGCTAACCTGGTACTCAAAAAATGCTTGCTGAAGTCGGATGTGTTGGACCGAAAGGTGCAAATATCGCAGTCAAGCTGTAAACTACGGCACAACGTATTCCGTTCTCTGAACTACATTCTGCTACTTTAAAGCCCTTTCAGCGCTTGGTAGCGGGAGATTGAGAACGAACGAAGCCAAGCCAAATTGTGGTAGTTGAGGCCCATTTAGATTCACCATCATAGGTTAGCTCATTTACAATTTATTCAAATGGTAATATCTCTTCTATCCACCAATTCAATACCCAACTTGTATACAATTTATTCTAATGGTAATATCTCTTCTATCCACCAATTCAATACCCAACTTGTATCTCCTTAAATGATGTAAGTGTCGAATTTGGTATAATTCTACCTCTTTATTTATGCAGTCATCTTTGCCAATATCTGCTGCTGTCTTCCGTGGACCCAAGTCCTTGATTCCTACCTGCCCGCCTCGTTTGGATGTTCAGTCACTGAGACCAGCTTACTGGGCCCGTATGCCAAATGTGTCTCTAAAAGCCAGTACCCTCAAGCTGTCAGACATTAGAGGGTGGAGTATGATATGCGAGGAACCAGGTATGGATATTATTGAATAGCTTAACCCATATTGTTTAATTTATTCACCTTGTTTATATATCCTTCCTTTTGCTGCTCCTACAGGGACATGAAGTCAGCACTGCAGTTTGGCTTAGTGCAGGTAGTCTGTGTCCAATTATTATTGTGTTCCTGCAGTGCCTTTCTATAACACTTTGCTTTACATGGTTTGATTGCCAGTCCCATGGACATCTTCTCTTAGTCCCACTTTCAACATGCAAAGTGTGTATTTATTTGTAAACATTTTTGTTTACCTATTTAGGGGAGGGAGTGTTGCTCTCTCTTTCCCCCCCCCCCCTCTCTCTCTCTCTCTCAGTAAAATTTTTAAAGAGCTAAATAATCATCATCATCAGTCCTATAACCTAGAAGGTCATAGAGGCATCATTATTGAAGTTTGTAATACCAGCTCCCGCCACACAACAGCGGTGTGTCCTAGGCCGCTACACACCTGATGGAGCCTGTCTCTCTCCAGGTGGCAGTTCATTATAGTTGTCTAAATTTCATACAACAAAGCTGACACTGTCTTCAGCTAGGGCGAAGGGCGCCAATCTAGTGAAGTTTAGCCGTGTGAACTAGACCGTGAAATATGACACGTTTAAGCGTAGTGCTCTTCATATAGCTGATGTCCATTCTAGGATAATCGAATGGAAGAAAAAACACAAAACAAACGAATTAACCAGTCTAAATGAGAAAACTACAACACGTTTCTGTGAGCAAAAGTGTAAGTCGTCGACTAGCATGAATTCCTGGCAAATCCATGTTCTGAAAGCACCTATAATGAACTAAAACAGAAGAGCAATGTCGACCAGCAGCCAGTTATGGCGCCATCTTTGCTGCTCTCTCTGCAGTGTTGTATTAATCACTATGATCTTAGTCAGAAGGCGGCATAACATAGTTTGGTGCAGTGACCTTTTCCTTCCTCCTCAACAAGTTAACTTGGAGTTAACTAGATGTTTTGGTGATCAGTTTTGTTGCTCTTGACTTTATATCTTGCTTCTATAGTATGTTGTTGTTATTGTTAAAGCCACTCATGCTTGAGTTTATTTGTTCTGTATATGATTTAGTTCCCATGATTTGCTGAAGTTGAATGTGTTGGACCAAAAGGTGCAAATATTGCAGTCAAGCTGTAAACTACAACACAACGCATTCCGTTCTCTGGACTACATTCTGCTACTTAAATTCTTTTAGAGTTTGGTAGCAGGAGATTGAGAATGAACGTAGCCAAAACAGGTTCCCATGTTGACAGTTTATGTGACAAGTGAAGTTTATTTGTTCTGTATATTTGTTTCAGTTCCCATGTTGACAGTTTATGTGACAAGTGAAGTTTATTTGTTCTGTATATTTGTTTCAGTTCCCATGTTGACAGTTTATGTGACAAGTGAAGTTTATTTGTTCTGTATATTTGTTTCAGTTCCCATGTTGACAGTTTATGTGGCAAGTGAAGTTTATTTGTTCTGTATATTTGTTTCAGTTCCCATGTTGACAGATTATGGGACAAGTGAAGTTTATTTGTTCTGTATATTTGTTTCAGTTCCCATGTTGGCAGATTATGTGGCAAGTGAAGTTTATTTGTTCTGTATATTTGTTTCAGTTCCCATGTTGGCAGATTATGTGGCAAGTGAAATTTATTTGTTCTGTATATGTTTCAGTTCCCATGTTGGTAGTCTATGTGCCAGATGAAGACAGATGCTATGATGTCCTGGAACTCATTGAAAAGGATGAACTGCTCAAGTAATGAAATAGTCATTCAGTTTCATCGTTTATGGTTTTTTTAATAATTATATTTAGCACTGTTTCTGTAGTTAAACTTGTCATTCACGGGTTCTGTAGTTAAACTTGTCATTCACTGGTTCTGTAGTTAAACTTGTCATTCACTGGTTCGGTAGTTAAACTTGTCATTAACTCGTTCGGTAGTTAAAATTGTCATTCACTGTTTCTGCAGTTAAAATTGTCATTCACTGTTCTGTAGTTAAACTTGTCATTCACTGTTTCTGCAGTTAAACTTGTCATTCACTGGTTCTGTAGTTAAACTTGTCATTCACTGTTTCTGTAAACTTGTCATTCGCTGGTTCGGTAGTTAAACTTGTCATTCACTTTTTCTGTAGTTAAACTTGTCATTCACTGTTTCTGTAGTTAAACTTGTCATTCGCTGGTTAGGTAGTTAAACTTGTCATTCACTGGTTCGGTAGTTAAACTTTTCATTAACTGGTTCGGTAGTTAAACTTGTCATTCACTGTTTCTGCAGTTAAAATTTAAACTTGTCATTCACTTTTTCTGAAGCTAAACTTGTCATTCACTGTTTCTGTAAACTTGTCATTCGCTGGTTCTGTAGCTAAACTTGTTATTCACTGTTTCTGTAAACTTGTCATTCACTGTTTCTGTAAACTTGTCATTCACTGTTTCTGATGTTAAACTTGACATTCACTGTTTCTGTCTTCAACTTTAGCTTCCATGCCAAAACCCTTGAGCTGTACCAAGCCGTTTGCTCTCATGGCAACCACAGAGTGGCCAATGCTCTCACTCAGCATGTTGATGAAAGGCAGCTGATGTACTGCATCGAGAGCGAATGTAAGTATATGCAGAACTGAATAAATCTGGGGCTGAAGATGCAGCACAGTGAATGAGCTGACAGTAACGATGCAGCTGAGTTACAGTTTGCCAGTTATGAAAAATGCGCAGTCCTGGCCACTTCCTGGTAATTTGCTGCCAACTCAAATTGTATTGCATTCCTGTCTAACGTTATATCTTTTTTTTATTCAGATTTGTTCGCTGTTTTCATTTGTTCTTTGTCACTAACAGATGACCTTCTAGCCATTTCCGTCCCAGTTTAGTCACTAAGTCCTAATTCTATATATGTTTTTATCTATTTTTGACTATCAGTACCACTGCAGCTTTAATTTGTTTATTGTTACAACCTATATTCCTGCATGTTAAGCTGTATAGTAGTGTTAGTAGACCTGAATCTGACTGTTGGAGTTATTGGTGTAAATGTTGTTTGAGAATGCCCACAATGAGTAGGATACTCTTGTGCACCCTGAAACGGGCGTTTAATGACGGGTTGCAGTAGCTTTCCTCACATCCCGAGCGTGCTAATGAAGGTGCACCGGGATCTTCCAGGCGGTTGTGCTATGCTTGGCTTTATCTGCATGTCACTCACTACTACGAGGATCACATTGATCCCTCATCTCGTTAGCCAGGCTGCCATGAAAACAGCCCGCTTCCAGGGAGAGCTACAAGGAAGCTAAGGTGAGGGCCTTATCCAGTATGATTTGCCTAACCCTGACTAACATGTCTGATCAGTATATTTTGCCTGACCCTGACTAACATGTCTGATCAGTATATTTTGCCTGACCAGGCGTTATTCTTCCTCTCCTTTGGTGTAGATGTAAAAAACATTGAGTGAATAAAATAATAAATGGGTATGGTCAGATAACCCACTGAAACAAAAACACAAATGAAACCTACGTTGTAGCCAATAGGCTTTCATCAGGGACAACAAACAACAACAATAATTAACTAGAGAATCAAAGAAGAAAAATACTGAACTTAATGATTTAAGAGCAGTACTCTGTCAACTATGCCAGCAGTCCGCACCAAAAAGGGTAGTGGTGCAGTGGGTTCCATCCCACTGCAACATCCAAAGCAACGAGGAGGCAGACAGACTGGCAAAAGAAGGTGCAAGACTACCACAACCAGATACTAGTATGACATACGAAGAGTCAAAACGGCTTATTAGAGCTAGATACATGACCAAATGGGAAACCGAACATACTGGCTACACAAAAAACGATGCCTATTACCAGTTGAACAGAAGAGAGCAGGTCGTGGTCTTCAGACTTCGCACAGGCCACAATAGACTGAGGTACCACCTATTCAACAAATTGAAGATAGGTGGCACTGACGAATGCCCGTGTGGCACCGGGAAAATGACCTCTGAACATTTGCTGCAAAACTGCCCAACATACGAGGATCAGAGAGAGCAGATGTGGCCATCACCAGTGGCAACACTAGACAAGCTCTATGGCAGTGTCGACAGCCTCAGGATGACGGCTGCTTTTTTCGAAAAAATAATGGTTACTGTCTGACTGCGTACGGTGAAGAAGAAGAATGAAGAAGGGAAGAATACATGATGATGATATAATCCCTTTAGCTATGAGCTGGCAGCTCTTGGCAGCCCAATGCCTCCTGGACAAAAGCACACGTCCTCCTCAATTGTTGTAGTGATGTGTATAGTATGTTGTGTATGGTGGGGGTGTGGCGGGAGCAGTAGGTTCCGCAGATCGGTCAACCCTAGGCACAAAGTCAGGAGGTGCTCGACTGACTCCTCGTGGTCATGACAGAATCTGCAGTTTGGTTCACATAGTGGGTCTAATCTATTCAGATGTTCGTTGAGAGGGACTTGGCCTGTTCTCAGCTTGAAGATCAAACTCTGGTCTCTTCGCTTCAGTTTCTTGGCTTGGTCCTGAGGGGATCTGGTTTTGCTAAGGAAGAATATATAAATTGGGGAGGTCTATATATAAGGAGAAAATAGGGTACTTTACTGAGAAGATGTCACATTACGAGTCAGATGCAGGATCAATATTAATCCTTTCTTTTTCACTTTATATTTTTTACCACTATATATCCACAGTGTTGCCGCATCCTCACCTTATTTTTTATTTTTTGAATATAGATGTCTAATGGTAAATGAGAAAATTAATATGGGATATATTATTCATTCTTTTCATAATAAATTATCTTTTTTCTTCCGCCAGACTTGTCAGGTCCTCTAAGACATGGCTTTCACAACTTACTTATTGCAATGCATTTGGACTCACACACAAGGTCAAGGTAAGGGTTTGGTATTTTTTATTTCTTTGTGGCATTGCTCTAAAAATATATAATGTGTGCAAGAATATTTGTGTGGTGTGTTTGTGATATATTATTAAAACTATTTTTATAAATGAAATTTGAAATGATTAACAAAAATCTTCAAGAAACAGAACTCTCCTAAATGCAGTTTAAAAATAACAGAGATAATATTACAGCTAGCTTATTGGGTACCGGAACATTTATGGGAAGTAAAGGGGGCTGGTGCGATGCTGACCACATGACCCCTTATGTGCTGCTGTCAATCAAATATGGAACTAACACCATATTTCCCATATTTCCTATATACCTTAGATCACGTAAACAGGATTTGACTCTGCTACAAAGTCGTCCAACATAGAGAAATCTATCTTCAGCCCACTTGTGTTGTTAGATGTCGTAGGGAGGTGTGACCTCCTTTGTTTCATATTTTTTTGGCAGGCAAATATCCGCAGGTGACTTGCTAGGTCAGTCTCAGTATCTGGAAGTCCCTGGAATATACGATGGCAAATTTGTGGGACTGGTGGTGGTGAAAGCGTAAATTAGATTCATCCATGCCACTCGTTAACCACATAACCAAAACCTGATGTTATAACCACACGGTTCCCTTTTTGCGACATTCTCTGTGGGGCTAGAACAATTTGAGTAGATTTTTAACTAAAATTTTGCTCGAGCAGCATCCGTTATTGCTTTCAAAATATTTTAGATTTCCAACTGCAAAGGAATTTTTAACGGATAATCCATGTGAAAAAATTCTGATCTCACCGTGATTTGAACCCGCTACCTCCGGCACCCAAAGCAAACACCATTACTAATATCATTCCTGGACACGCTCTATAGAGATAACCAATAACCGCATGTTGATCGGCTGCTATAAAGGCTAAAATAGGGCATTTTGCCTTTATATATAGAAATCCCTCATTTATGTATTCTTCCCTTCTGTGAATTTGCTAGTTCATTATTGTTGTTTGTTGTCCCTGATGAAGGCCTATTGGTCGCAACGTAGGATTAGTGTGTGTATATGCCTCATTGCGGTATCTGACCATACCAATTTATAATTTTGTTTCACTTCATGTTTTTTTAGACTATATATTAACAGTACAATCTCAGCCTTGGCTTATTTTAATTTACTGTAGATATATTCAGTTAAAACGTCTGAAAGTGAACGAAGAAGATGTTTATTGTGCAGAAGCAAGACTTGGAACTGCTGGCTCCTAACAGGATCTACATATTTCTGTATAAATGTTATTTTTCTTGTACTTTTCTACCAGACTAATGACACAAAACGAGTATATCATTCCCCTGACACCTCGCATCAAGTCTCTTAGCCTGTACCGGTTGCAGAATTCTACAACAGAAACAATCGGCATCAGACAACAGATCCCTAGCATGGATGGCAGTGTTTCCATAAGGCCTCAGCTTGCCATTACTGAGAAGCAGATTCAAGACAGGTACACAAGTTTGTCATATGTTTACCAAGTGGTTCTCAAACTTTTCCAAATCCCGGGCCACCTAAAGTAAATGATATGTGCTATGTACTCTCATCTTACATATATTCAATTAAACATTAAATATTTATGCACAAAAGTCTAATTTTAACCTTTACTACACTGCATTAAAAAATTGCACAATTTCCCCTGCAGCTGCATTATTTTTTAGCACGTCACATTTTTCTATGGTTGTTGACTTTGAGAGCTGTAACATTTGTATTTGACGGTCTATTGATATGATTTACTTGTGAATAGAGAAATATACAAGAAGAAACAAATATACTCGCCCATTTTCGGCGTAGCTTGGTTGAAAAAAAAATATTCCCGAAAATGGACTATTGATGTTTACCGTAACGGCCATATCTGTCACTTTCTACTATAAACGTAAGAAAAATCTGTTGCAGAAACTTAACTTTTACTGATACACATGACACCGAAGGTCACATTTGTAAAAATAGATTTGGTTTGCAAACCCTAGCAGGACTCTAAGAATACCTAGGACACTGAAAACTAAATTTTTTTTAAAGCATATTTATTTTTGTGTGTGTGTGAATACCAAATGTCCCTTGCTTTCCGTTAGGGCCCAAAAACCTCACTGTAATCTTCTGTGAATACTGACCTGCGGATAAAGTTCATTTGCAAATAGTATTTATAATTAACAATTATTTAACCAGGTAGGCTATGTGGCCTAGGGATGAAGCGTCCTTCTCACAATCCCAACGCACCCGGTTCTAATCACGCTCATGTCCAGTTTGGCAGACATGTTTTGGCGATCTATCGTACTGGACACTTGCCAAGAAACTTATAACAGCCATATAGGTGGCAGTTGCAGGAAGTAACATTCTGCAAAGGGATGCTACTCACTTTTTATTATTTAACCAGTAAAAAATTACTGACATTTAAATCAAAAAATTTTTTTAAAGTTGCACTTTGAAAGACAAAATACGTTGACTTTAAATATCAACAGTATGTTATGTATAATATTAAAACTCAATGATGCTGAGCTGATCATGAGCTGTAGCGGTCAGTGACCCAAAGCTGACTGCTAGCCTCAGGGCCGGCGTTCCAGAGCCGCAAAGACACTTCTCCATATGGTGATCCTGGATAACAGGCTGCAACAGGGCAGACTGGCTAAGGAGAAGGAATTGAAGAGGGAAGGCTAACCCGGTAACAAAAAATACCTGCTGAAGTCGAATGTGTCGGACTAAAAGGTGCAAATATTGTAGTCAAGCTGTAAACAACATAACAACGCATTCCATTCTCCTGACTACATCTTGCTATTTGCAAAGGCATTTTCAGGGCTTAGTAGCAGGAGTTTGAGAACGAACAACGAAGAAGAAGATATGTGTAATATTAAAACTCAGTGATTATATTCATAAATCACTCTCACTTATACAAATAAAGTGGAAAGGGAAGGGTAGGATCTTAAACTGTTGTTGCAGTAGAGGAAAGATAATCATACTGGAAAGGATACAAAAAGAGCGATAAAGCTGATAGTGGTATTCCAGAATTACAGTAATGAGGAAAGTTTAAGAAAAACAGGCCTACAGTGTCTAGAAAAGATTACAATTCGAGGGGACAATACAGGTTTATAAGATAATCAAAGGAGCAGATAAATTAGACTATAACAAGTTTTTCAAAATACAACCACCTACAAGAACAAGAGGGCATAGCTGCAAATTAATTAAAGAAAGGTCCAGATTAGAAATTAGGAAATGTTTTTTTAGTCAGAGAGTTGGTGAATACTTGGAATACATTGACACAGAAAGTAGTTGAGGCAGGGACAATTAATGCATTTTAGAATAGATTGGATGCGCATAGCTTTTAGAGAAAGGAAATGTAAATTAAACGATATGTCATGGCGGATTAGATAAACTGCGTCCGCTATGCACAACCTCCAGAGTGTGTGAAGTAATGGCAAGATCTCCATTGGGACAAAAATCCGTATCCACCAGTCCTGCGTGGTCACAGTCCTGCTTTACTGCTTCGAAAACTGGACATTGCTGAAACATGACATGTCGAGACTTGACGCCTTCCACATGCGCGGCCAGCGGCGTATCCTGGGCATCCGATAGCATGACTATATCCGCAACGTAGAGGTCTGCTAAAACAAGCCTGAACCCAATCTCAGAAACACTTGACTGCCGCTGAGTTTCTTTGTTCCATCATGTTGTACGGCTGGACCAGGAAACCCCTGCCCACAAGATACTATAAAAGTCGTTCCTCAGCGCCAAAAGTCTTCCCCCAACCGGCTGGAAATGCAGAAAAGGCCATCCCCGAACAGTATGGCTCCAGCAAGTAGCAATCTCCTCCTCCACCCTGGACAAGACCTGGAACCACGCCACAGCTGTGAGTCATGGATGTGGCCGACTGACGCAACTGGCCTCAGACGCCTAAGCGAACATTATTACTATTATGTATACAGACTTTGTCGAGTCTTCTAAACCAGTATAAAGAAGTTAAATTGAGTTTGTTTTATAAAAAAAGATATCTCTAAACTTAGGTTGCCTACAACCTATATTACAATATGTTTTTATATCTATAGAATCCAGAGGAACGGTAGAGACTGCACAGCTCCATACTTTTCCATGGATAATCTGAAATTATTCACAATGGAAGCACTAGCCTCAGCAGTAGAAAAGGGAGCAGCACATGTCAGAGATCCAATTGGTGGCAGTAATACCAATCTTTTTGTGTAAGCTTGCAAACATTGTATTATTGGTATTAGACTCAGATATGATTTTTACCCTGAATTTATTACTCTTCCTAATTTTTCCACTTGTTTTCTGTACATTATCCACTTCTTAAATTAATTATTCTAATAGTTTTTCTTGTGCATTTTTTTTATTTTGCACTTTGTCTCTTAAAAAATTTGGAAAATGTCCTCGTTTTGTGAATTTACAGACCCCTACTGAAAGTCTGTGACAACTTGCTAGTCATGGGGCTACTAGATGATGATGACTTGAACCATCTCCTGTGTCTCATTGAGCCTGCTGTCTTTGATGAATCACCATTGAAGAGTGAGTCACTTTGTGTATATTTTTCTTTTTCTGTGTTCGTTCTCCATCTCCTGTGTCTCATTGAGCCTGCTGTCTTTGATGAATCACCATTGAAGAGTGAGTCACTTTGTGTATATTTTTCTTTTTCTGTGTTCGTTCTCCATCTCCTGCTACCTGAACAGGGTTTTGCAAGTAGAAGGATGTAGTCTAGAGAAAGGAATGCGTTGTGTCGCTACTTGACAGCTTGACTGCGATATTTGCATCTTTCGGTCCGACACCTTGTCTTCGACAGTTGTGTATATTAATTATTACTAGTTACTTCTGTAAAGGAGCAGGTGAGCAGAGTGGTTAATTTTCCAGTCTCTTATTCTGGGTTTTGAACACTGGTAGAAGCTTTGAAATTGTATGATAATATTACCAATGTGAAACTGTTTGAAAGAACCAGACATATATCAGGGGAATGTGAGAGAAAGAAGAGATGCTGGTATTAGAGAGGACTCACATTAAAGAAACCATCTGATAGCATTACAAAGCAGTCTCTGTTCTGGAATCCACATGGCATGAGAGATGGAGATTAGAAAAACATGGACAGAGCTGAAGTGAATGACTCGAGACAGGAAGACTTGATGTGTATTTGTTGAAGATCTGTAAGGAGCTGAAATGTTTTGATAATGGTTGAGTGTAAGATGTAAGACTACTTACAAAGCCTGGGGTCCAACCTTTAAAAGTCGTTGGCTACATCGTCAATTTTGACAGACCCCGAGTGCCAGACTTTAAATAACATTTTCTTTAGACCCAAGTAACAATATTATTGTGATTAGTATATATGTGTATAAATTGATCGAGTGCCCTGGAGCAAGATTTTTCAGATGTTGCAACAAATAGGTCTAGAAAGATCACTCTTTAGGTGAATCCAGAACCTGAGTGAAAATCAAAAGGTTTCAATCACAGAAGGTCTCACGGATCCACTTTCCTTAAGACGGGGTACGAGAGAGCTGTTTGCTTTCACCAAGTCTCTTTAACGCATATTCTGAAATGATGATGGACAATGTTGTTCAGAGTTGTAATAGGGGTGTCCAAGTTAATGGTATGAAAGTTAATGCCATCAAATTTACCAATGAGCAAGTCAGTGGCAACAATGCAAATACTGCTGGAAAAAATGTTAATAACAGCCAAATAATTTGGCATGAAAATAAACACATTGAAGACATAGACTTTGGTAATATCCAAGCAACATAAGCAAATAAATATAGTCACCAATGATGAAATAATTGAACAAGTACATAAGTTTACATAATTGGGGCAAACCATAACAAGATACCCTCAATGAAACAGGAATTAAGACAAGGATTGCAATGGTAAAAATGGACAGAGAAAAACATAAATTGCTAACCTCAAAGAATATCAGGATAGAACCAAGGACAAGAATAATCACCACTCATATTTATCTAATTGCACTGTATGGAGCTGAAACATGGACTTTAGCAAAGAAGGATGAAAAATGTGGTGCTACCATAGAATGGAAAGAGTGAGTTGGAAAGAAAGAAGATTCAATGGCAATGTCCTCACAGATGTGGGCGCACAAAGACAAATATTGCATATGATACAAAAACGCCGGTTGGCTGTGTCACAATATGAGACACGAAAGTCTTCTACAGAAGATACTAGAGGACAGGTTCAATGAAAGAGAGGACAGGGGCAACCAAGATTCACCTTTACATCTAAGGCATGCAGAGATATTAAATTACAAACCTATGTTGAAATGAAGAAAGCTGCAGAGGATAGTGTTAAATGGAGAGACATATTCAAGACAACCTTATAACCAATTTCAGGACTGATCGATCAACTAGATGATGATGATGATATATGTGTCAAAAGGTCAAATGCGGAACAAAATCTATTCATAAACACCAGCACGACTAAGACAATGAGCACTGACAAGGTGAAAACCAGACCTCAAGTTATCCTAGAAAAGCAAACAGAACGTCCAGAGTTTTGAATATCTCGGCTAGATTATAACAAACAATGGAGATTGCCAAGGAAAAATAAGGTGACTGGCCATGACAATACAGAGGTTAACTAAAATGAAAAATGTGTGGCAGAACACTAACAAAATGACAAAAATACAGATCCTGAGAAGTTGCACCTGGCCAGTGGCAAAGTACCAATACTAGACATGGTCAACCACACAGACCCTACAGAAGAAGATTGAATCCTTCAACCTAAAATGCTACAATAGGGTGCTCAAAATATCATGGATAGCGAAAAAGAAAAACACAGAAATCCTACAGGAGCTTTATACATAACATAACTGACCAGTAAACAACATTACATCTCGGAAATTGACATACTTCGGCTACATCAAACGTCACATTGGTCTAGAAAGAACAATTCTGGAGGGTATGGCACCTGGCAAAAGAGGGAAAGGCAGACCAAGGAGGAGATGGACATTACAGAGATCTGGAGTTGACAGTGGTAGAGGCGGGAGAGCTGGCCAGGAATCGAGTGATAATCAAACTGTATAAAGCATTAGTTAGACCTAGATTGGAGTACTGTGTACAGTCGTGGAGTCCTTATCATAGAGTGAATATAAACATGCTGGAAAGAATACAAAAAAGAGCGACACAGCTAATAATTGGATTCCAGAATTACAGTTATGAGGAAAGATTAAGAAAAACCGGCCTACGGTGTCTAGAAGAGAGAAGAATTCGTGGTGACTTAATACAGGTTTATAAGATGATCAGAGGGATGGATAAATTAGACTATAGCAAGTTTTTTTTTAATACAGCCACCTACAATAACAAAAGGGCATAGCTACAAGTTGACTAAAGAGAGGTCCATATTAGATATTATGAAATATTTTTTTAGTCAGAGAGTGGTGAATGCTTGGAATGCATTGTCATGGGAGGTAATGGAGGCAGGGACAGTTAATGCATTTCAGAATAAATTGGATGCGCATAGCTTTTAGAGCAAGGTGATGTAAGGGAAACTGGTTGTATACAGACTCTGCAGGGTCTTCTAAACCAGTATAAAGACGTTAAGTTAAGTTAAGAGTGTCGTATAGATTGGCTTTTATGTGAGCAACGTTCTACAATGGATGCGCTATATTAATTTTATAGGTGGCAGTATTTGAACACATCAGTCGGATCAAGACGCTGAGCAGCGCATGAGCTGCAGTGGTCAGCTACCCATAGCTGACTGCTAGTGTCAGGGCCAGCGAACCATAGCTGCCAAGACCCTTCTACACCTCCATGCTGTGATCCTGGATAACAGGCTGCAGCAGTTCAGACTGGCTAAGGAGAAGGGATCGGAGAGGGAATGCTAACCCGGTACTCAAAAAATTCTTGCTGAAGTCGGATTTGTTGGACCGAAAGGTGCAAATATCGCAGCTAAGCTGTAAACTACAACACAACGCATTCCGTTCTCGGGACTACATTCTGCTACTTACCCTTCCAGGGTTTGGTAATGGGAAATTGAGAACGAACGAAGAAGAAGAAGTAGAACACATCAGTGTCACATGAGAAATTGAAAGAGATAACAGACAAACTACAGCAGACACTCTATGTTTGGATACCAGGTACCATGAACAAGACTGAAATCTAGAAAAGGTTCTTACAGGCAACCCAGCCCATACAGACTAGTTCCAGAAAACTGTGTATAGAAAAATTGAATGAATTGATGTAGGTCCCCTAGAGTGAGTTTCAAGATGAATCTGTGTCTGGACACCACTGTTCTTATGCAACATAATAATGTTTGTGTAGGCGTCAAAGGCCCGTTGCGTCGATCGACCACCTACCATGTTCAACTTTAAGGCTGTGTTTATGCGTAGCGTGTCAACCGAAATCCCTACAGACTCCACAGATGGAGCCGAGTACTCAGCTGCCGCGGGATGAGCGCCGCGAGGAGTGTATTAAACCAATGTTCGTGTCAGGCTTTCCGTGTCTGTGTCAAACTCTCTGTTTTTCCATGTGTCCCGCTGCCGAGGCTTCTAATTCTGTCCACCTTTTTGTCAGCGTGACACTTGCTGTGATGAGAATAGGAGGTTGGGAAAAGTATTGTGTAACTTCCGGTGGAGGGAGAGGCAGGCAGGAGGAAGTCGGCTTCAGTCCCAGCAGAAAGGTCGTTGAGTAGTGGTAACCTGGACTGAATTCGGGTGTGCTGTTAAGCGTAATGTTGAACCCCATCATGGACTGGTCTCCCACGGCTTAAACTAGGCATGAAATGCAGCATAACAAACAGGATAACTGCTCAAAAGTGCACCACGTCCACAGAATAAAGTCCCTGATACCACCTGGTGAAGGAGTTGGGAAATATAATCTGAACAGGAACTACCAAACATAGGAAAACGACATAAACACCGGCGGCCAAATATTGGATACAAGATGTCTGATGTGGGTTCCCAGACATGGATAGTAGGTAACATAGTAATAAATTAAAATATAAACTATTTGAATTTAGTAACCTAATCTCTGTATTACAGATACACTTGCAGATGGGAATCTCATTATAAGGTCTCACTAACTATGTATGACATATTTAATGCGAGACCACACACTGTCTTTCCAGTTGTTTATCTCGAAAGTACATGTCACTGACATTTCTGAAACTGGTAGAATTGCAGAAGCATTTTTCCTCTTAGATCATGCCCAAAGCGCGAGAGAGTAAAATCTCTACCTACGGATTGATATGTCTGCAAATCACCACCTGTGTCTTCAGGAGAGACTGGTTGAGGAACGAGAACATTCATAAAAGGGGTGGTTCCAATCCCCTGTGCTGAATAAATATCCAGACAGATGGTGTGCTGTTTTGGTCATCTCATGAGAATCTCTCTTGATCAGCTTTCCCTGTGAGCTTACAATGCCAGGCGGTCCAGCTTCTGAGCAAAAAGGCAACAAAGGAGAAGGTCGATAGGCGACATAAAGACGATTTTCTGGAGTCACGGGTTGATGTCAGACGCAACTTATCTGACCCAGCAGAAACGATTTAAGCTTTCCATGACATCCATCAGGGTACAAGTGGATAACTAACTGGATATTTGTCAAGTGATTGGCAAGGCGAATTAAGCACATTAGATGGATGGTCAGCGACCCATAGCTGACTGCTAGCGTCAGGACCAGTGAACCATAGCTGCCAAGACCCTTCTACACCTCCACACGGTGATCCTGGATAACAGGCTGCAGCAGGGCAGACTGGCTAAGGAGAAGGTATCAAAGAGGGAATGCTAACCCGGTACTAAAAAAATGCTTGCTGAAGTCGGATGTGTTGGAACGACAGTTGCAAATATCGCAGCTAAGCTGTAAACTACGACACAGCGCATTCCGTTCTCTGGACTACATTCTACTACTTAAGCCGTTTCAGGGATTTGTAGTGGGAGATTGAGAACGAACGAAGAAGAAGAGATGGATGGAATCAAGCCATTGGATGAGTTATAGGCTACACACCCCTGCTTTACATGGACAAACAGTGATATGAACTAGTTTACAAATGTATTTATGGGGTCTTAGCGGGAAACAAGGAATAATAGGATTGTCACCTACCATGCATATCATAAGGATATGATTTAACCTATACTACATGGAGATCTCTGAACAGGTGTGTTCAAATGTGGGTCTAACCTGAAAAAGTTAGGATATGCAGATGATGAATATTGCAAATGGGGTGGCCGACAAGGACCCGGGAACACCTGATTATATGTCCCTGTATGCAGGAATCCTTTACAGTGGAGGACCTGATGGTGGCAAATGAAAGAGCACTGACCAGCTGGTTTTTGGACGAAGACTATGTGAGGTTGTCTGGCACGTAAAGTAAGTATGAGAGGTGAATAAGGACAATGTGATACTCCATCCTGTAGAACCTTTTAGTCACAAAAACTTCAACAAAGGCACACAATAGAGTGAACTTACTCATTGTAGGCATTCAAGAACAACGGAACATATTTCTATCCATCTCCTGCCGTTATAATCCCAATTTGAAATTTGTATCTAGCAATATCTGTCAATATTCCTCTATGCGTGTGAGACATGGACAGTTAGAGCTGACCTTCAACGAAGAATACAGGCCTTGGAGATGAGATGTTTCCGAAAACTTTTAAACGTCACATACAGGGATCGAGTTACAAACGAGGAAATACGAGATAGAATTACAACAGTAATAGCGCCTTTCGAAGATCTCTTGGCAACTGTCAAAAGAAGGAAACTTACTTGGTACGGTCACATATCGAGATCAATTGGTATTGCAAACACAGTCCTCCACGGGAAGGTGCATGGCAGATGACGAAGCGGCCAGCCCAAAAAGAGATGGGAAGACAACAGAAAAGAATGGACCAGTCTCCGACCAGAAGAGTCACAGGCAGCGGCATCTGACAGAGAGGGATGGCGTGGAGTTGTGAGGATGTCTTCATGTGTGCCCCAACGACCTCACCGGTTACGGGATGACCTGACCTAATCTGATCTAGCATTTGCAGGCTTGCTTTATATTTCCTTCCAATACTGTTTTCAACAAGGCAATCTGTCTTTTTTTGCTTTGCTCAGATATTTTAACAGTCTTGACTTTGGTTTCATTCATAATTATCTTTTTATTTTAATCCACATCTTTTCCAAGACCTCTTTGTTTATTTTCTTCTCATTCATACAACAGAGCCTGGTGCTAAAGGTCTTCTGAAGATGGGACTTGAGGAACCTGTCAAATTGGAGGTAAGTTGCAATGATTACTTCTATTATTATAAACAATTTAATTTATGCCTTACCTCATCTACATGTTTTATAAGTTTAATAAATGGTTTCATTCGATGTTTTATCTCATTAAAGAAAAGCGTCATCATTATCTTCACCATTATCATTAGTTATTTTAATGAAGCAATTATATGTGCCATAATCAGAAATTGGATTCATAAATTCCAGAAAGAAATGGCTCTGAGGGCTGGGTCAGGTCGGATTAAGGGTATGAAGCAGGACTTGGATGGTCCGAGGTGGGCGAAACAACTGCTGCTAGTCAGCGAACTGGCCAAGCTTGGAACATGGCTTCAGTCTTCCATTGGACCGCCCCCGCTATGCGGTGTCCATTTCTGTGGTAGTCATTCCCATCGGCTACCAATCAAGAGCCAACTCAAAACTAGTATGAACCAGTTGAATGCAACTATCTAGTTAAAAGAAGTATATAACAAATGCCTCACAGTCAAAAATTTTATTCGAGATTTGTTTGCACAGTAGACGCCCAACATCTCCATTGTCAAGGAGCACTGCCGATCGCCTTTCAGCTGCCTTACTTCCATGTCCCGGTGGTTCCCTTCCTGATAGATCGAGACAAGCGACCTTAGAGAAGGCTGTGGTGTGGCTGGCAATATCACTTTCCAAAAAAAAACCATTGCCAATAAAACCACATTACAAACAAATGTATCCAGGATTCCATATAAGCTGGATAGAATGAATCTAAGTGTAGTGTTGGTCCTGTACTCTGCCAGTTGGAGTAACGGCTTAATAATAGTATTATCCATCAGAGCGCATGAGCTGCAGCGGTCAGCGACCCATAGCTGACTGCTAGCGTCAGAGCCAGCGAACCAGAGCTGCCAAGACCCTTCTACACCTCCACGCGGTGATTCTGGATAACAGGCTACAACAGAGCAGACTGGCTAAGGAGAAGGATTCGAAAAGGGAATGCTAACCCGGTACTCAAAAAATGCTTGCTGAAGTCGGATGTGTTGGACCAAAAGGTGCAAATATCGCAGTCAAGCTGTAAACTGCGATACTGCGCATTCCATTCTCTGGACTACATTCTGCTACTTAGGCCCATGTCAGGGTTTGGTAGCGGGAGATTGAGAACGAACGAAGCCAAGCCATATTATCCATCAAAGAAAACCTATTTATGTCTATACTATGGTTACTTATCGACTTTGTATGAGATTTAGAATTTCTCTACTTCGTGAACAATAATTGAGGTATTCACCCAAAAGTGGACATCCTAGAATGCACGATGACAAACAGAACTTTAATGCACTTTTACTTCAGTTTCTACTTGAGGTAGCATTATCACCATGTCTTGTCAATTCTGACGTCTTGGGCACCAAGCAGAAAATAGTCCGTTCACCTGGAAATTCCAGGAATAATGAAATGCACAAGTCACTGTAGCTCACTGTTGGAGGGCTTTAATTGTTCAATAAAACTTGGGAAGGGCACAACACATAGAGCTGAAAATAGTTGTGTCGACCTAGAAATTCCAGTCATAAAGATGTGGGAAAATTTCACCCTGTTAAAGCTTAATGCTGCCAAGTTGTTTAGCAATATCAACAAACATACTTGTATTTTCTTTTTTATATTAAGATTGTTTCAATGTCACTTCAATTTTAGGCTTGCAGAATCCTTCAACATCTATGTGATATCCAGCTGAGACACAGAGTGGAGTCTATCATTGCCTTTTCTGATGATTTTGTTGCAAAAAGTCAAAATGTAAGTAATCATTTTATGTTTGTTAACCCTACCAGACTGCTGTAGCCATTTTTCGGTAATTTCCTCAACTGCCGCTAAACCGCTGGACCTAATTTTCGGTAATTTGGATAGTACGTCATAAAATGCGTCAGAATCTAAAAATAACCAACCAATCGTGGTCAATCCTCGTGATTAGTTATTGCAAATGGCTGCCCCCATGTTTGAATTGATTTTGTGGGGTTTAACGTGAACAAATTAGGAAAATTGACAATGAAACGAACGGCTGATGAACCAAGCACTTCAACAGGAAAGCAAAGTAAGTCTAGGCTTATGACAGTCCAACAGGTGATCGATAATTTGGTTGATTCAGACTCTGTTAAAGTGAAACAGACAGTGAGAGTTCGAGTAATGAGATGAAGGCTTTTCTTGGACTGAGGATCTATGTGGAATACTCATGTATAAAGCCCAGCTATCAGGATTATTGGACAAATGAGGGCTCTTTGTTGTTACTCCCGGATTTCGAAATGTTTTATGACTGGAGACAGATTCTTTGCCTTTTGCTGGGTGGATTGGCACACAAAGGTGGAATATTGACGCTAGATGAAAGGTAAACCTATTTTCTACAATGTCTCCAAGTTACATCTTATTCAAACCACTTGTTTGCATGTAACTAACATTTTTCTACGTCATGTTGTTTTTTTCTCTTTAATGTTCTGGAACCCAGGAATGGGGGACAGTTAGGTTCATGGCCTTAGGTCTGGTAGGGTTAATGCTCTGGAGCCCAGGAATGGGGGACAGTTGGGTTCAGGGCCTCAGGTTTGGTACGGTTAATTAATACATAATTAATGCCCAGAGTTGACAAGACGGCGTCGTGCAGGATGGGTGGCTTTCTTTTTTATAAAGCCTGTACTGGACAACATCCACAACCAGAGCCTGCATACCTCTCTATTCAACTCCACAGTACTACATGCAATATGCTATGCAGCAGAAAGAGATGGAGTCAAAACTCAGTGACCCAAGCATTTCTTGAGAGACGCATGGCTGGCCTCACGCTTCATAGCCAGCACACAAAAGTGGTAGATGCTTTTATTTATGCAGACAAGTTGAAACATCGCTTTGGGGGCTAAGCACTTACTGCGAAGAATGGACAATCGATGGAGCACAGCGATAGCAGCTGTATGGAATCCCAGAGACAAGAAATGACCACCAACACGTTGATCTGACTCTCTTGCGTGCCGTAACAACATTCACGATGCCACAGATGGATGACTCATTATCCACTGGTCCACCATGGCCCAAGACATACTGTTTGAAGAGAAGTTGGTACCCGCAACGGTGTAACCACCACTGAAGAACGGGTCGTCCAGTAATACAGTACATAAATTAATACCTTGCAATACATTTTGTTTTAAATGTCTCTTCAGCATGTGTATATGTACTTCATTTCAGTTTTATACGTCTTCTCTATTTTCTATATATCTTGTTTGCTCATTCAATCGAAGCCTTTTGGCATTCTGGAGACCTCACTCAAGGTCTTCAACAAATATACACCTAGTTCTTCTGTCTTGTGCCGATGTGTACTTGCTCTCTCCATGCCTTTCTTATTCATTTCTCTGTCTTGAGCCTACCTCTCAGTATGTGTATTGGTTTCCTATTTCTCTTAACCCTGGGGATTCTAGAACAGAGACTGTCTTGTAATTCTAAGAGCCGGTTTCTTTTATGTATACATCATATCCCAAGCTAGTGTCTTCCCTTCGCACATATCTTTTTTTTTTCATTCTAAAAATGTATTTAGTTCTTGATGTATGTATCAGAGATCGAATCCACAATGCTGAAATCAGAGAGCACACTCTATTTCGAGACGTTGTGGAGGCTGCGATGTCTCGCAAATACTACTCGGCTGGCCACGTGGTGCGCATGCTAGATAACAGATGAACACTCAGAACAACATTTTAGTGGCCATATGATTATACACGACCACGCAGCCACCATTACGATGGTGAGATGGTCTGTTGAGATACCTAGGTCTGAAATTGTACGATACGACATGGTGAAAGATCTGACTGCATACAGGACATTGTTGACTACCTCGCATACGGCACGGCACACCTGTCGGACTGAAGTCGAGGATATTGTATTTTATGTATTCTTCTTCCTCATTAACCCTTTGAACCTGTGACAGCGATGACATTTTGCAGATGATTTTTGTAATGAAAAGTAGTTTAGAAAATTCTGGAAATAGTAGTTCAAAAAGTTTAACAACAGAACAAGCCGTTGAAATATTCTCAAGGATTTGGAGGACAATAACTTAGATTTAGATGGTGTTTTTCTGAAAAGGATAAGTAATTATTTGAATGACTACATGTGTGATCAAGCTGGAACTGGTCTTGTTCCTTAGAGAATCAGACTACTATCCGAGGGAGGGTTATGGTGGGTCCCACGTAATTTATCAAGTAAATTTGATACAGGATGGTCTTCAATAAATATATTCCTCAATTTACTGGCATAACAAGTAGGAATATTGGAGGTCAGTCAATTTGAGATAGAATAATGAAATTAGAGCACATAGTTTTGTCATAGTAGATAGTTTTCCTTGTGCATATCTTCTCAGGGGCACAGGGGAATGTGATTTTATAGAGCAACGGACTAGTGTTCAAAGGATTAAGTAGGAGGTCTTTAGAGCACTGCGTCTCATTTTATGAAATGACTGCTTCTCTTTTGTTCGTCTATTGCCAGTATTTCTGTAATACTGTAATCCTGTTGTTCATTCTGGCACAATTTGTGCCCTATTCCAGGTAGCCAAATGTCGTCTAAACTCATCTCTGTCCATTGCCAATAAGTACCATGCCGGACCAAGGTCCTGTCGAAGGTCATCTATCCATCTCATTGGGGGTTGCCCGAGCAACAATAACAGGTGTAGGGCCACCATAACGTAACTTTCCATAACGTAACTTTACGTGTCCATCTATTGTCAGGCATGCGTACCACGTGGCCTGCACACCTGTACTTTCTTGTACTTTCTTATCAACGCCGTATCTACGACTTTATTAAAGCAGGTTTGACTCCTGATGGTGGTGTTGGGGATGTGGTCTCGTAGTGAAAGTTCTTCTCTCCATCGCTCATTGAGTAGTTCTGTCTAATCAATATTTGTCCGGATCACGTCTAATTATCATACCAGCACATCTGGGGTTTCTTCTGTTCCTCTTTCAAGGCACAGCTCATATGAATATAGTATTGGGCAGCACATGTGATCTTGACCTTACCTTTAAAGTCTGTGCCCATTAAAATTTTCAAAAGATCTTTATATGATCTGATATTCAGAGGAGTTGTATATCATATACTGGTTTTTGAGATTGAATCCTTGAATGTTATTGTAAGGGTCTGCCTGAAGTATCTCATTATTGCTTGCATTTTTCATTCAAATTCTGTATTTACTATTCAGATTAATTTTAGTCCGTTTTGTAACAAGTTATTAATATTTTTTGTAATGCTTTTATTCAAGTTTTAATAATCCATCCACATTTTATGTTGCTCTTAAATTTGTAAAACACTATAAAAATAATCCAAGTAAATGTAAATGTACTAATATAGACAAAATATATGATTTACAATAATGTGCGCATATTATTTGGATTGCACATTTTAAGTGGGACATATGGTGAAAAGGAACATTGGTGTCAAAGATTGAAGATCCCTGCCCTAACACTTTATCATTTATTTATGCAGGACCAGTTGCGACGTTACATTGAAATCAAGCATACTGACATGCCATCTGCAGTCGCTGCCAAGAAGACAAAGGAGTTTAGGTGTCCACCAAAGGAACAGGTAACAGTAAAAAAATTTGGATCCTATGAGGAGCGGGTTGCAAATGGTTTGAATATAGTCTCCTAATCAACAGGGAACAGGTTAAAAACTCTGTCACACGATACATTTTTGTTCTCTTTGGTGTGAAAGAAAAATCCAATCTGCATACAGCATGATGACTGTATGGTCATGTCACGTCACTGTCCTCTGTTAGTCTGGAGAATGGCGCTGAAGTTGTCTGATCATGTCACATCACTGTTCGCTGTGTTAGTCAGTCTGAAGACTGGTGTTGAAGATCATTTCACACCGCTGTCCTCTGTGTTAGTCGGTCCAGAGACTAGTGTTGAAGTCGTCTGATCATGTCACGTCACTGTCCTCTGTTAGTTAGTCCGGAGACTGGTGTTGAAGTCATCTGATCATATCACGCCATTGTCCTTTGTTAGTCCGGAAACTGGTGTTGAAATCATGTCACATCACTGTCCTCTATAAGTCTAGAAACTGGTGTTGAAATCATCTGATCATAGCATGCCACTGTCCTCTGTTAGTCTAGAAACTGGTGGTGAAATCATCTGATCATGGCATGCCATTGTCTAGTCTAGAAACTGGTGTTGAAATCATCTGATCATGGCATGCCACTGTCCTCTGTGTTAGTCTGTCCAGAGACTAGTGTTGAAGTCGTCTGATCATGCCACGTCACTGTTAGTTAGTCCGGAGACTGGTGTTGAAATCATCTGATCATGGCATGCCATTGTCCTCTGTTAGTCTAGAAACTGGTGTTGAAATCATCTGATCATAGCATGCCACTGTCCTCTGTTAGTCTAGAAACTGGTGGTGAAATCATCTGATCATGGCATCCCATTGTCCTCTGTTAGTCTAGAAACTGGTGTTGAAATCATCTGATCATGGCATGCCACTGTCCTCTGTTAGTCTAGAAACTGTTGTTGAAATCATCTGATCATGGCATGCCACTGTCCTCTGTTAGTCTAGAAACTGGTGTTGAAATCATCTGATCATGCCACTGTCCTCTGTTAGTCTAGAAACTGTTGTTGAAATCATCTGATCATGCCTCTGTTCTCTGTTAGCCTAAAAACTGGTGTTGAAATCATCTGATCATGCCACTGTCCTCTGTTAGTCTAGAAACTGGTTTTGAAATCATCTGATCATGCCACTGTCCTCTGTTAGTCTAGAAACTGGTGTTGAAATCATCTGATCATGCCTCTGTTCTTCTTCGTTCGTCCTCAATCTCCCGCTACCATGCCCTGAACAGGGCTTTGCAAGTAGCATGATGTAGCCCGGAGAAAGGAATGCGTTGTGTCGCTAGTTCACAGCTTGACTTTGATATTTGCGCCTTTTGATCTGACACATCTGTCTTCTGCAGAATGAAATCTCTAAAACTTCATCCTCGACAGCAGTTTCTGCTATGGGACTAAGTTTATCATTACCTGTCCAGCTCACTATTTGCACCCTGTAACTCCACCACATCTAAAAAGTATCTACGGTATTTTCATCCTTTTAAACAAAGCCGTACTGTGCTACAGGCCAGATATGGTAATTATTATTTTCCCCATCTCAGTATTGATGTTACTTGATCTTAGTTGTTTTTGTTTCTTGTGTCTTGTCTTGTCTTATCCACTTGTACCATGAGGTGTCGTGGGGAGCCATAGTTTTCGGTCCAAGGACAGATGCGTTGCTGAAGTAGACGTCATCTTATGACGATTTAGAATATCCGCAACATTTCCAATTCATCTAGTTCTTGGTCAGCCACGGTTGTGAAAACGAGAACATTGTGTGTTATAGGTGCACAGGGGTAGTTGGTCAGGATGCATTCTCATTAGGTGGCCGAACCAATTGATTCTCGATTAATCAATATATTCAGAGCATGGTCTTGCTTCAACTATTCTTCCCACATCTTCATTGCGCATTGTCTCTCCTAGTTACGTTGATTGTTTTCCGCAGGCATTTCATCTCACATGTCGTGATCTTTCTCTCACATCTTCATTGCGCATTGTCTCTCCTAGTTACGTTGATTGTTTTCCGCAGGCATTTCATCTCACATGTCGTGATCTTTCTCTCACATCTTCATTGCGCATTGTCTCTCCTAGTTACGTTGATTGTTTTCCGCAGGCATTTCATCTCACATGTCGTGATCTTTCTCTCACATCTTCATTGCGCATTGTCTCTCCTAGTTACGTTGATTGTTTTCCGCAGGCATTTCATCTCACATGTCGTGATCTTTCTCTTACATCTTCATTGCGCATTGTCTCTCCTAGTTACGTTGATTGTTTTCCGCAGGCATTTCATCTCACATGTCGTGATCTTTCTCTCACATCTTCATTGCGCATTCTGTCTCTCCTAGTTACGTTGATTGTTTTCCGCAGGCATTTCATCTCACATGTCGTGATCTTTCTCTCACATCTTCATTGCGCATTCTGTCTCTCCTAGTTACGTTGATTGTTTTCCGCAGGCATTTCATCTCACATGTCGTGATCTTTCTCTCACATCTTCATTGCGCATTCTGTCTCTCCTAGTTACGTTGATTGTTTTCCGCAGGCATTTCATCTCACATGTCGTGATCTTTCTCTCACATCTTCATTGCGCATTCTGTCTCTCCTAGTTACGTTGATTGTTTTCCGCAGGCATTTCATCTCACATGTCGTGATCTTTCTCTCACATCTTCATTGCGCATTCTTTCTCTCCTAGTTACGTTGATTGTTTTCCGCAGGCATTTCATCTCACATGTCATGATCTTTCTCTCTAGAGTTTTTTGTTAAAGTCCAAGTTTGGCGATGGTAACAGAGAGTTGGCATGAATAAACTGTTGATTAGCATTCATGTTGTTGACATGTTTATGTTAGGGTATCTCATGAAAAGCTGTTAATTAAATTAAAATCAAAGTGTAGAATGTTAGAAAGTAAAATATGAAAATGTGATGCATGAATTGTGGTGGGAATAATGTTAACAGTCTTCATCTATGATGATGGATAATCAAGGGAAGGAGGACAGAATGATTCTTAACTCCTTTAATGTTGCTTCTTCACATGAAACCTACCTTGGTGAGGTTGGAGAGCTTGCACATCACAATGATCCCGGCACCTATGCTGGTTGGGAGTGGTGCTCCTGACAGAGTCACCCATGCCAGATAGGTCCTTGGAGATGAGGCAGACTAAGAGGCTGAGGAGAAGGTAGAGCCCTAAAGGAGTAGCTGCAGAACCCACCAGCGAGTAATATATGCCTTGGGCTGCACCAATACATCCCCACCCCATGGATTAAATACATTCTTGTCTTGTTCTTTGCTGTTTGTTCTTTATCAATTATTGCGATGGATGATGAAAGGATGCAGTCTAGAGGGCATTGCACCTCTGTCTCTTTGTCACAATCTCCTAGGTGGCAGGAAATGCCAGATGTACTGTCACTACAGATGAGCTGGCATGATTGAGGAATGATGAAATGGCCGACTCAGATGTATGTGCTACATCCCTGGCAAGATGTGATGGTCCGGGGATACTGACACATATCACTTCTGTGATACTAAAAAGATGCATCCATATCCTCACTTCCGATATCGTAATCCTTCTTTACACAAACTCCTACTAGCGAGACCATGTGCTTTTTTTCGAGAGGCATTGGGCTGTCAAGGGCTACTAGCTCACAACTTCTTCTTTTTCTTCTTCTTCTTTGATCGACTAGTGCTATGCTTTTAGCCCGGCGAGGTTCACAAAGGAGATTGCGTTTAAACCCCCCTCCACCCGCCCACCACAGTTTTTCAAGCATGGTTGCTTTCCTGGACCAGACTGCCTCTTTTGGGGCATTTCTACAGGATATGTTCTAGTGTTTGCTTGGATGCTCCACAATTGTATATCGTGGTGTATCTAAGACCCATTTTGTGGAGTTGGGCTTTGAGACTGCAATGTCCGGTCTGATTCTGAAGATCTTTGTCTGCCTGTCTCTGCCAAATTTGTCATTTTCTGGCTTGTATTCTTTGTGCTAGTCTCTCCATTCTGTCTTCATGGATCGTTTGATGAGTGTCTTTGCTTCATTATAGCAGATCACAGCTAAAGAGATTATATTATAATCATCATCATTATTATTATTATTTAATGTCTCACTTTTTGACTTTATAACTCGTCAATTAAGGTATTGCTTTAAAGTCTTAGTCTTCGTCGACCTGTACTTCTACAGTGGCGAATGTCCTTGTGCAGGTCCTAGCTCTGGGTGTGAGCTGGATGTAGCTGGAAGGAGGATTTCCTGCTTAGCGAACTAGACTTAAGCATTGGGAAAAATGCCTCGGAGGTGGTTAACCAATGTGCGAGTCCGTCTTAATAAACAGAAGCACTTGAGCAAAGTAGATCTGGAGCCTGTTAGGCAGCATCTATGCTGCTCTTAAGAAACCACTTATGTCCAGGGTTATGCCAAGTCACACGGTTAGTAGCCTTTTACAACATGCTCTCTGTCATACACAAAGACCCCGGCAAACCACTTGGGACTGTTTTAAGGTACATGTTTATCATTTTCAAGTCTTTTTATCAAATAGATGAGGGCTTTGCTGTCCTTCAAGGAGAGTGATGATGAAGTTAATGAGCAGAACTGTCCTTGTCGAGATGACATCAAAAATACTCTGAGAAACTTTCAGGATGAGCTTCTAGAGGTATGAAACATTCATCGTCAATTAAGTAGAAATATTATGTTGAAATTGTAACATTATAGAACATATCTTCTTCTTCTGCGTACACAGTCAGACAGTAACCATTATTTTTTCGAAAAAAGCGGCGGTCATCCTGAGACTCTCGCCACTACCATAGAGCTTTTCTTGCAGTTCCACTGGCAATGGCCACATCTGCTCTCTCTGATCCTCGTATGTCGGGCAATTCTGCAGCAGATGTTCAGTGGTCATTTTACCAGTACCGCACGGCATTCGTCGGTACACCCTATCTTCAATTTGTTGAATAGGTGGTACCTCAGTCTGTTGTGGCCAGTGCGAAGTCTGAAGACAACGACCTGCTCTCTTCGGTTCAACTGGTAATAGGCATCGTTTTTGGTGTAACCAGTATGTTCGGTTTCCCATTTGGTCATGTATCTGGCTTTGATAAGCCGTTTTGACTCTTCGTACGTCATACTGGTATCTGTTTGTGGTAGCCTTGCACCTTCTTTTGCCAGTCTGTCTGCCTCCTCGTTGCCTTGGATGTTGCAGTGTGACGGAACCCACTGTACCACTACCCTTTTTGGTGCGGACTGCTGGCACAGTTTGCAGAGTGCTGCTCTTAGGTCATTAAGCTCAGTGTTTTTCTGGCTTTTTAGCGCTGTGACTACGGCGAGAGCATCTGTCAGCAGGACTATATGGCTCTCATTTTCACTGTGTGTTACCATTTCTTCCACTGCCGCCCTCAGTGCCTCTGCCTCCGCTCTGAAATTGCTTGTGTACTTACCAGTAGCGAATGACAGTGTTATTTTTCTGCCATTTGGTAGGTTCAGGAATGCTCCTGCCCCTCCGTTCTGTGTAGTGTTTGTTACAGAACCGTCGGTGTATGCATGGGTCCAGTCCATGCTTGGGTAGCTTTTCGTTATGAAGCTTAGGGTAGTGTCTCTCCTTTCTTTTTCAGTCTGGCAGTTTTTGTTTGCAATACCTGGTATATTTTCTACCACCTCTGGAAATATATCCTGCCTCCAAGTAGGTTTTCGTACAGTAGTGATGGGTTTTGGTGTTGTTAGTGCGTTTATGGGATCTTCGTGCATCTTTGCTTTGGCTATTTCTGCAAAGTTTCTCCGCTTTAGTTTCCCATTTCCCAGATTGTTTGGTCTCTGGTACATTGGATGGTCCGTCAGTCTTCGGAGTCTCTCTGACTGCAGCTGGGCTCTGCAGTCTCTTCTATCGGTCATGGATTGCAGTTTTGTAATCTTTTCAAGTTCTACAATTGGCGTTGACTTCATGCCACCTGTTATAATTCTCATGGCTTAGTTTTGAAGTTTGTTAACTTTATCGAAGTTCGCCTTCGCTGCTGTTGTCCATGCCGCAATGCCATACTCGAGAACTGGTCTCACTCTTCCAGTGTACAGTTTCTTTAGTATGCCTTCGTCTGCTCCCCAGCTTGTGCCAGCAAGTTTCCTCATGATCGCCATTCTTTCTCTGGCTTTCATTCGGTTTCTCTCAATCTGACTTTTCCATGTCATGCGCCGATCAAATGTGACTCCCAGATAGGTTGGGTTGTCGTTTGGCTGCAGGATTTTGCCATTTAGACTTAATTTGGTACTTTGGGGTTTTAATGAGAGCGAGAATATTGTGCACGTGGTTTTCTCCTCGTTTATTTTGACCAGCCATGAGTTCGCCCACTCTTCCAGCGATGTTAGGGCCGTCTGCATCCGATTTCTTGCTATGGTGAGATTCTTTTCAGAGGTCCACATAGCCAGATCGTCTGCAAACATTGAGCTATGGACTCTTCTTGGTATATTCTCTGTAATGTCGTTTATATATACCAGGAAGAGTGTGGGTGACAATACTCCCCCTTGGGGTACTCCCTGCTCGAGTGTCACCTTTCTGCTCATCTGCCCTTGTACTTGGACTCTGGCCGTTCTTTGTTTGAGGTAGTGGTTGATCCACTTGTACATCTTCCCACAGACATCACTTCTTCTTAGCTTGACTCTAAGTCCGTCCTTCCAGACTTTGTCAAATGCCTTTTCCAGATCCACCCAAACAGCTACTGTGTGTTTCTGTGCCTGGTAGGCATCTTCTATCTCCTGGGCTATGAGGATGACCTGGTCCTCAGTGGATCTGTGCTGTCTAAAGCCGGCTTGCTGTGGAATTAGTATTCGTTTTTCTTCCAGATGCCACATCAGTCTGGTGTTTATCATCCGTTCCATCAGCTTGCCGACACAGCTCAGTAGGCTTATGGGCCTGTATCCATTTGGATCTGTTTTGTCCTTTCCTGTTTTTGGTACTGGTACCAGCATTGCATCTTTCCATGCCTGGGGTACAATACCCCTTTTCCAGCTTTGGTTCAGGACTGATAGTAGTTTCTTCTTCGCTGTTTGGCCCAGCCCCATCAGCATTTCGTTTGTTATCCCGTCTTTTCCGGGAGATTTCCTTTTCTTTAGTGTTCTCATAGCCTCTTCCATCTCGCGCATTGTTAGTTTGGCCATCATGTGCTCTTCAGGAGCCGTATTTATGTTTTCGTGTCCCTTTAGCTCTTCGCTAATGTCTGTATGCTTATCTGCAGGGACCTCGGTGTGGTTTGCTCTGGCATAGTGATCGACAAAGGCGTTTGCGGCTTTCTTACCTGTGATCAAGTTCTCGCCTTGCTTGATAGTAATTTGTTTATTTGACGGGGTTTCGTCATTCATGGCTCTGACTAGCTTCCATAGCTTGTTCCCTTCTTTGTCCAGGTTTAGACTTTCCGTTTTATTTTTCCAGCTTTCTCTTGCTGTTTGCTTGAGAGTGTGTTTGTACTTCGCCGCGGCGGCTTTGAGGGCGATGTTTGCCTCCATGGATTTTTCTCGTTCTGCCATGTTCCTAGCATTTGTTACTGCATCTTCCACTTTCTGTAACTCATCATTCCAGTAGGGCTTATAGTTTCTTATAGAACATATAAAATGGAAAGGAGGTATGAAGAAAAGATTGCAAATTATTAGTTAGTTAGTTTTCTTTCCACTTGTACCGTTGAGCATCGTGGGGAGCTTAATTAAGTCGTCTATTCTGCGCTAGTGCGTTGCGTCAGCCAATGTGAACCCTTGTCACTGTACAATCACTTTGTCATCTATCCACCTTCTTCGCAGTCGCTGCTTTGCCTTGTAACCAGATCTATCAGTGGAAGTTGATGAGGGTGCATTCTTATGAGATGACCAAACCAACTTATTTTCAGCATGGAAATGTATTCGACACAAGACATAGTGCCGACCATACTCTTTGAATGTCGTTGAAAGCTACTGCAACCCATCCCTTAACGCCCTTTTCAGGCCGCACATAAGCGTAACCTACTCATTGTTGGCATTCGAAACAACAACCAGTGTGGCTAAGTAGCAATGTGCCTCTGTACGTGTGAGTTTCATTTTGCGCCCTATTTCTTCCAAATTGGAACGATTATGGCTTGCTACCAGTCATCTGGTACACGTCTGACTTTCCATGTGAAGAGCCTGTGGAGCCAGAGTAACCCTGTTTCCCCTCATGCATGAATCGCCTCCGCTGTTATGCCTTCCTTGCCTAGTGACTTATTCTTGGGACTATTCTTTATAACTCTCTGTTTCTTGAATCATTATGTTGGTTTTGGTATGATCCAGGTTGCATGGTAGAAAAACAAATTATTGACACAAGTTTAACTTATTTACTCCGGAATATTTTGGCCTTCAGACATGTCAATTTTTGTCATATAAAACTATTGGTAATAAGTACAGACCATATATACATTGAGGAAAACTTGGTATTGAGAAACCTATATATATATGTATAAATGCATGACAATTATTCATGCGTATATGGAACTTTAATATATTTTGTTGAGCCAATATATAAATTTACATATTGCATCAACAGTAAAGAGCGCATACAAATTACTTTGCATTTGAAGGAAATGCAACATACAAATTACTTTGCATTTGAAGGAAATGCAACATACAAATTACTTTGCATTTGAAGGAAATGCAACATACAAATTACTTTGCATTTGAAGGAAATGCAACATAGAAATTGCATTGCATTTGAAGGACATGCAACATACAAATTACTTTGCATTTGAAGGAAATGCAACATACAAATTACTTTGCATTTGAAGGAAATGCAACATAGAAATTGCATTGCATTTGACAAATTTTCCTTTCATGACATGAAATTATTTTGCCAGAAGAAAAAAAAGAATCAAGCTCACTTTTATGTCTATCTCAAGCTCTCTTCTTCATGTGATTTAGTTTACTTTTATTTCTCTTACCCTGGGAATTCCAGAACAGTGACTGCTTTGCAATTCTATAAGTTGGTATTCATAAAATCTCTGTCTTAGTCAATCTTCTTATACCCCTTGTTGTGTAGAGTTCAGTTTAAAAAAAATGTTAAAATGTACTTGCATTCAAATGTCCAGACAAACAGGATATTGGCCTGTTGTGTATCCATGATATGCATTCTATATTGCATGGAAGAGCGGCAACTTTGGCGTTCTTCCTTCTGTGGGTCTTCATTGCTCTGGTGTTTTAGTTCATTATGGATGCCGCCAGACCACGGATTTGCCTGGAATTCACACTAGCTAACAACTTACACTTGTGTTCACGGAAACATCTTGTTGTTTTCCATTTGGACTAGTTAATTCGTTAGTTTTTTGTGTTTTCTTCCTTCCGATTATCTTGACCTGAGCTTCGGTTATATGAACAAGTACTGCACTTAAACTTGTGTCGTATTTTCATGATCTAGTTTACATAGCTGAACTTTTTGAGATTGGTGCCCTTTGCCCTGCTGCAGACAGCATTGGTTTTGGTGTGACTGAAATTTAGAAAAATCTATAATGGCCTTGAATACGGCCTCGTAGAGATGCCTTTACAACCTCTTGCGGAAATGGAAATGGCACGACACACAGCGATAGATGTCATCCCCCTCCGCTGCCTCGTGGGAGGGATACCTGTTTATGGGAAAGGCTTCGGAAGTAAACCCTGAGGAAAAATCTGCATCCTCTGCTATCTCCTGTCATCTTGATAAAATCTTACCACTGACCAAAGGTAGCTCAGGACTAGAGAGTGAGGTTGACAAAAGGTGCAGTTTCTTCCTCACTTTAATCCAAATCACAGCACGTCACCCATTTCAGTGGACACAGCAAGAGAAAAGACTGTCCACACAGCTGAACAAAGAGAGTGGTCTTCATCACTTGTGATGAACGAACATCATATTACCATCTTCTCCTCACCTTCATTTACATTGCTCTTTGTCTATTTCTTTCCTTCATTTCCTCATTTAGCTAATTGTATTTTTTTGAGAGGGGGAAACATGTGTCTTAGAGCTTATGAGTGTTACTTACTTAACTTCTTTATACTGGTTTAGAAGACTCTGCAGAGTTTATACAACCAGTTTCTTTTGCATTTCGTTGATCTAAAAACTATGTGCATACAATCTATTCTTGAATGCATTAATTGACCCTGCCTCCACTATTTCCTGTGGCAATGCATTCCAAGTATTGACAACTCTCTGACTAAAAATATATTTATGGGTATCTAATTTCTTTAATTAATTTGTAGCTGTGCCCTCTTGTTCTTGTAGGCAGTTGTTTTTTGAAGAAAAAAAATGTTATAGTCTAATTTAACCTTTCCTGTGATTATCTTATAAACCTGTATCATGACTATAATTCTGGAATCCCGCTATCAGTATTGTCGCTCTTCTTTGTATCCTTTCTAGCATGTTAATATCCCCTCAACGATAAGGATACCACACCTGAGCACAGCACTCCAATCTAGGTCTAACTAATGCTTTATATAGTTTGACTATCACCTCCTTGCTCCAATTCACCATGACTTCTTCTTCTTCATCGTACGCAGTCAGACGTCAACCTTAATTTTTTTCAAAAAAAAGCAGCCGTCATCCTGAGGCTGTCGACACTGCCATAGAGCTTGTCTAGTGTTGCCACTGGTGATGGCCACATCTGCTCTCTCTGATCCTCGTATGTCAGGCAGTTTTGTAGCAAATGTTCAGCGGTCATTTTCCCGGTACCACACGGGCATTCGTCAGTGCCACCTATCTTCAGTTTGTTGAATAGGTGGTACCTAAGTCTATTGTGGCCAGTGCGAAGTCTGAAGACCACGGCCTGCTCTCTTCTGTTCAACTGGTAATAGGTATCGTTTTTGGTGTAGCCAGTATGTTCGGTTTCCCATTTGGTCATGTATCTAGCTCTAATAAGCCGTTTTGACTCTTCGTACGTCATACTAGTATCTGGTTGTGGTAGTCTTGCACCTTCTTTTGCCAGTCTGTCTGCCTCCTCGTTGCCTTGGATGTTACAGTGGGATGGAACCCACTGTACCACTACCCTTTTCGGTGCGGACTGCTGGCATAGTTGACAGAGTACTGCTCTTAAATCATTAAGCTCACTATTTTTCTGACTCTTCAGTGCTGTGACTAAGGCCAGGGCATCTGTAAGCAGGACTATATGGCTTTCATTCCTTCACCATGTCTAAATCATGCTGTTCTCAGACTGGCATGTCATGCGTTTTTTAATTGTGTGACTACTTCTCTCAGTCAACCCAGCTGTAAATTGGAAAGTTTAAGAGCCACCGAAAGGAACTATGGAGTCTGCTCTGTCATCAGCGTTTTCATCAATGAAAGGGACTGAGCGCATATAGGGGACACACAGATGCAATGAAGTTGTTTTATGAACCATTTTCCATTGTAAGGTTTTTTTAAATGTCAAATCTGATTTTTTACCTTCACGATGTGTTACTGAGGCCTAAAAGGAGAGCTTTCTTCTTTCTTTTCGCTTATCCAATTATGCCTTTGAGCATCAGGTTATTCTTTTTCTTCTTCGTTCATCCTCAGATCAAGGTTCCAGTTTCTCTTACAAAGGACACCGTTGTTTGTAAAGCTGTTTCATCTCCATACAGCTTTTGTCTCATATCTGTCTCATGAGGCCAGTATTGTTCTCTCTTTTCCTGCGTGAGCGTGCAGCTTTGCAAGATGTGTTCCACGGTCATGATATGCTCCCCACATGGGCACCTGTCATCTGTCCCAATCCTCATTTTCTTGTAAAGATGACCCTGGAGTCTGTTATGCCCAGTTCTCAGTCTGAAGATGATGACTTGCTCTTCTCTAGTTAAGTTGAGCATCAGGTTATGAAGAGATTTCTAGAATGAGCCCGGCTGTGTGTCTCATGCACAGTGGCATTCACCGCCTCAAATATTTCTGTAAGCCACCTTTTTCGAGGTCGGCCTTTGGCCTTGAATTCGTTGTATCTAAATATCATTGTTTGTTGGAGAGTGCTGTGTGGTGGTAGTCTTATTACATGGCCAAACCATTTTAGTTGCTGTCTTTTGATGTAGTCCAATACTAGTGTTGTTCCCACCAGTCTCCTGATGTCATCGTTTCTGATCATGTCTCTTCTTCTTACACCCAATATTGTTCGCAGGCATTTCATTTATGTTGCTACAATGTGTTGTTTTTCATTTCTTGTTAGTGTCCAGTTTTGACATTGATAGCGGAGTGTCGGGACGAAAATCGTGTTGTATGAAGAAGATTGAAAGGAGAGCAAAGAATATAAAAACTGTAACCTGCCAGACATGATGTTGTAATAGATTATTAAGTAGAGTTTTGTCCCTCTGTGGATATTGAGGCACCTTTTAGGAAGGAAAAGAATAGGCTCCTTGTACCCCATGTATGTTGTAAAAGTTGACTAAAGAAGGTTGTGCATGAGGCTAGCAACCTCATCATGTGAAACATATTGCTACAGAAACCACTATAGCAAGAGTACACAAAGTACCTTGGCATAGGCTTCCTGTAAGGAGCCATCTGCAGTGGTTGCCGCATGCTTAAAAAGTAAGTACATGAAGGAATGGAATGTAATTTCTGTTAACTTTTTGTTTTTGTCACTAGCACTGCAAAATACCCCAATTAAAAGATGGACAGGCCCCATTGGAAGTGGAGGCTCTGCCTTCACCAACATTGACCCAGAAACTGTTGGCTCTTGTGTGGCGAGCAAAGACAGAGGAGGCCACAACGACACTGAACACTGAACAGCTGCCAGGTAAAATTCTTACATGTCTACTTCAGTTTATTAACTTTTACGTCACCATTGGTTAAAAAATTTGGCCGGAGCATGGTCACTTTTATTCTACTGAATTTACGTTCATCAGCCGACATTTTTTCAAAGCGTTTTAATTATAGATAGACAACAGTGTGTGGCAGAGTCTGGATTTCCCTGAGTAGTTACTTATCTAAAGTGTTACAACATGTATCCACACCATCACACAACTGCATACAGTAAATAACACAGCAAACCCTCTCCTTTCACACAGATATATTACTTATTAACATGCAAACCAACAGAAACAATATTAGCGAAAAGAACAAAATACATCTGAATTAATAATCATAATACCTTAATTTGTATATTTATTAAAACTATCTCGGAGGTTTTAAGCACTAGCTTTTGAATATTTTCTCCAACTAATAAAACCCAGTTCTTGCTGCTACACTCCCCTTCCCATATCTGCACACTCTCACAAACTTGCCTTCACAATCGTATTTTGTTCTCTGTCGTTCTGTACATTCACCTACACTCAGATCCCTTCAGTCAGGTGATCTGTACATCCACATTCAATAGATTCACGCATACTCAGGTGATCTGTGCGTTCATATGTAATTAGATCACGTCACTTATAGTCGGAATCACGTACTCACTTGTGGTCACACACTCTGTCGATCTGTGCATACACATACTTCAGAACACACATCGTTTACTCTGTGTCCTGCACGCACGACACACATTCAGATCTCTGCTAGGCACAGTGGTCCAACACACTCATACTTATAGAGCAACTGGCCAAAATTCAAAGATGTATTCTGGTTCAGTGATCACCCTGCACTCATTCTATCTCTCATAAACTCCTAGTCAGCCTGCTAGGTACTAGCAACCTATCAATCACTCTCCTAGTCAGCCTGCTAGCTAGTCTCTCTCTCTCCAGGCCAGTCTCCTGAGTTCATCTTTGCCGAGTATTTTATAGTCTCAAGCAACTTCATGGCTGTCCAATGGACTTCTGTTGGTTGTCTGACTTAGCCATCCTAATTTGGATCTACCTGCAACTAGTTGTTATTTGACGAATAACTTTGAATTCCTGTCACTCTAAATGTTGTAGCGGCCTCTGCCTGTCACCAACCCCCACTACGCTAAAACGGAACGCCACAGTGGCGGCCCAATCACCCCTGCCCTTAATGCCCATGCTCCAGCTGGAACTGTTACAAGGTATACTGTAAAAATCAGCTGAAAATACTCCTATTTCGATTGTAGAGAGTTCCACTTCTGTTCTGACATTTTTTGCAGGTGCCTGCTCTCGACACCAGCTTGATTACACTTTAGGAAATGTGAGAAAATGTATATATATATATATATATATATATATATATATATATATATATATATATATATATATATATATATATATATATATATATATATAACAAGTAACTCATACAAGTTAATGAATGTATCTTAACTGTACAAACTGATCTGTTCTCTTTTACCATTTTCCCTTAGACTGCATGCAGAAGTTGACCACAAACACAATGGTCCGCTGGGCAGAGGAGTCATTTATCTCCAACCAGGATCTAGTTCGAGAGATGTTCAGTCTGTTGTACAGGCAGTATGATGGCATTGGAGAGGTGAGATTATTTCAACGTTGTGTTCCATCCTGACTGGCATGGGTGATGTCCGTACCATTCTTTACCTAGTCATTATTATGATGCCAGATAACAAAAAGGAATTTTTTTTGGTAATTTTATTTTGGCGTTCGCCTTATTTCGCTGTTCTCCAAGGCAGTGTGCGTTGCACTATGTTTTTATTTTGTGCCTGTTGGCACAGTACATCTGACTTCGGCAAGCATTTTATGTAAGGGTCTGCTTCCTCCTGCATTTTCTAAGGGTTCGCTTCCCTGGGGTAATCGCTGGTGCTGTGATGGGGATCGAAAAAAGTAATTTTGATATTTTATATTAGCAGAAAGTAGCATATCAAGGTTATTTTTTAATTCCTCCTCGGGTGTTCCTTTTCACATCAAAGGGTCAGACTAGCAGGAGAGAGAACCCTACCAGACCTGAGGCACTGAACCTAACTGTAGCCCATTCTTGGGGTCCTGAGCATTACAGAGAAAAAAACCAACATGTTATAGAAAGATGTTAGCTACATGCAAACAAGTGGTTAGAATAAGATGTAACTTGGAGACATTGTAGAAAATAGGTTTACCTTTCATCTAGCGTCAATATTCCACCTTTGTATGTCAATCCACCCAGCAAAAGGCCAAGAATCTGTCTCGAGTCATAACATTTCGAAATCCGGGAGTAAACCCAACAAAGAGCCCTCATTTGTCCAATAATCCCGATAGCTGGGCTTTATACATGAGTATTCCATATAGATCCTCAGTCCAAGAACTCTCACTGTCTGTTTCACTTGAACTGCAATAGTATTCTTGATTACATTCTGACTCTTCGGAGTCTGAATCAACCAAATTATTGATCACCTGTTGGACTGTCATAAGCCTAGACTTACTTTGCTTTCCTGTTGAAGTGCTTGGTTCATCAGCCGCTCGTTTCATTGTCAATTTTCCAAATTTGTTCACGTTAAACCCCACAAAATCAATTCAAACATGGGGGCAGACATTTGCAATGACTAATCATGAGGTTTAACCACGATTGGTTGGTTATTTTTAGATTCTGACGCATTTTATTCACGTACTACCCAAAGTACCATAAATTCGGTCCATCGGTATAGCGGCAGTTAAGGAAATTACCGGAAAAAGGGTACAGCGGTATGGTAGGGTTAAAGCACTTACATCAAACAGTAATGAGGGAAGTAAACACTTTGTCTAATACGATACCAATGTCAGCACTGTGTCTAACACGATACCATTGTCAACCTCATATCTCATATACAACTACTTAGTCTTCTTATACAGTATGCAAAGTTGGTGGCAGTGGGTTTATTCTTTTATCCACAATAAATGACCACAGTATCCACCTTGAAACCTGTCCCTGATCCTGTATATCCATTTGGATGTTGATTCCTTCTATGTTGATTGATTCTCTTCTGCTTCATGTGAGACTAAGGTCCACCACTGTATCTGATCCCTTAAAAATAAGCTTGTATTCCAGCATTTACACAAGCCGTTTCAATAGCCTATGTTATAAAATAATCGAATACAGAAAAAAATTGAAAGTATCTCATATTCATAACTTGACTTAACGTCTTTATACTGGTTTAGAAGACCCTGCAGAGTCTGTATACAACCAGTTACATTTACATCACCTTGCTCTAAAAGCTATGCGCATCCAGTTTATTCTTAAATGCATTAACTGTCCCTGCCTCCACTACCTCCCCTGGCAATGCATTCCAAGCAGACACCACTCTCTGACTAAAAAAATATTTCCTAATATCTAACCTAAACCTCTCTTTAGTCAGCTTGTAGCTATGCCCTCGTGTTATTGTAGGTGGCTGTATTTTTAAAAACTTGTTATAGTCTAATTTATCGATTCCTCTGATCATCTTATAAACCTGTATTAAGTCACCACGAATTCTTCTCTCTTCGAGACACTGTAGGCCGGTTTTTCTTGTCGTTCCTCATAACTGTAATTCTGGAATTCCACTATCATCTTTGTCGCTCTTTTTTGTATTCTTTCTAGCATGTTTATATCCCCTCTATGATAAGGACTCCACACCTGTACACAGTACTCCAATCTAGGTCTAACTAAAGCTTTATACAGTTTGACGATCACTTCCTTGCTCCTATGTTTAATATTTCTTTTTATTTATCATACCTAACATTGCATTTGCCTTTTTCACTGCTACCTTAACTTGCTCACTCACCTTTCCTGTATGATCTATTATAACTCTAGGTCCCTTTCCTTATCTATCTTTCTAATATTGTTTTCTCCCATTCTGTAATTATGTTCCATATTGGATCTACCCATGTGGATGACTGTACATTTATCTACATTAAACTCCATTTGCCAGCTTACAGACCATTCTCGAATTTTATCTAAATCCGACATCAATGTTTCCGCTTTAGATGAGACACTACTGCATAGTTTTGTGTCATCAGCAAATTTTGCAATCATGGATCTCATATCAATGTCCAAATCAGTTATATATATCAAGAACAAAATTGGTCCCAAAACCGAGCCCTGTGGCACACCACTTTTCACTTCACTCCACTCAGAGTACTCCTTATTTATGCCCACCCTCTGCCTTCTTCCCGTTAACCAATTTTCAATCCATTTGGCAACTTCCCCACCTATTCCATGTGATTTTAACTTTCGAAATAATCTTTGATGAGGTACTCTATCAAAGGCCTTTGCAAAGTCTAGATAAATAACATCCACTGGCTCCCCTTTATCTATGATTTTAGTAACCTCCTCCATGAATTCTAATAGATTTGTTAAGCATGATCTTCCTCTGGTAAACCCATGCTGACTATTTCTAATTAGATTAAATTTTTCTAAATGCATTACAATGTTTTCTTTGATTATTGACTCTAACAATTTACAGACTATGCTTGTTAAACTCACCGGTCTATAATTTGCCGGATCTGATTTTTTGCCTTTTTTGAATAAGGGGATCACTCCTGCATCTTTCCAATCCCGTGGAACAATCCCTTTTGTAAGTGATTGAGAACATAATATAGCCAATGGTTTTGCTAGTTGGTCTCTAATTTCATACAGCAATTTTGGGTGAATACCATCTTGACCTGGACATTTATTCACTTTCAACCCCTCCAATTTTTTTAAAACCATTTCCTCTGTAATACAGATTGATCTTAATCCCGCTGTATCCATGTCTCTTTGAAAAATATCTATAGGCTCTGGGATCTCGGAGCAGTCCTCCTTTGTGAAGACTGTGCCAAAGTACTGATTGAGCAGATTAGCAGCCTCCCTATTCTCACTTATTATTTTCCCTGTACTGTCTATGAGAGGGCCTACTTTGTCTTTCGTTCTTTGTTTATTTCTAACATAAGAAAAGAAGCTTTTACTGTCAGTCTTGATCCTCTGAGCAAGTTTTTTTTCAAAGTCTATTTTTGCTGTTTTATTGGCTTTCTGAGATATGTTCTGCTTGTCCAAATATTTTACATATGTTTCTTTTGATTTACCTGCCTCTATATATTTTTTCCATGCTTTATTTTTTGCTCTTCTACATTTCACTACAAATCTAGTTATCCACTTTTTACGCTTGGGGTTTACCTCCCTACGTGGAACACATTCCTCTTTTAGCGTTTCTAGAACTGTTTTAAAACTTTCCCACTCCTGTTCAACATCTGTTCCTACAACAATATCTTTCCAGATTATGTGGTTCGCTACCTCTTTCATCCTCTTAACATCTGCCTTAGAGTAGTCGTATGTTATCAACTACTCAAATAAAAAGTAGAATCTTTGTTAAAAAATCTTATGTATCATATTCAACTCTGATATCAGCCATTGATAAAACTTGTTATCAAATAAAAAGAAGGTATCAAAATGCTGAGCAGTGCATGAGCTGCGGCGGTGAGCGACACATAGCTAACTGCTAGCATCAGGGCCAAGACCCTTCTACACCTCCACACGGTAATCCTGGAAAACAGACTCCAACATAGCAGACTAGCTAAAAAGAAGGGATCAAAGAGGGAATGCTAACCCAGTACCCAAAAATACCATGCTGAAGTCGGGTGTGTTGAACCAAAAGGTGCAAATATCGCAGTCGAACTACAGTACAAAGTATTCCATTCTCCAAACTACATCCTGCTACTTGCAAAGTCATTTTCAGAGCTTGGTAAAGGTAGTTTGAGAATTTGAGACTGAACAATGAAGAACAAGAATCTGTGTAAAATCTAATAAATCTCGGATTCGTCTCTGATATCAGTCGTTGATAAAGGCTTTGTTATCAAATAATCAGTGTGGGCTAGTGGTTAAGTGGTACGGCTCACAAACCAAAGGTGCTGGGTTCGACCCCCATCACAGCACAGGCCATTACCCCGGGGAAGCAAACCCTTCGAAAATGCAGGAGGAATCTGACCCTTACTTAAAATGCACGCTGAAGTTGGATGCACTGAGCCAACAGGCGCAAAATAAAAACCACAGTGCAACGCACACCACTTTGGGAATTACAGAAATAAGGCGAACGCAAAAAAACAATAAAAAATTCAATCAGAAGAATATGTCTAAGGATATCTCATATTCATCTCTGATATCAGCCATTGATAAAACCTATGTTATCAGATACCCAAATGAAAAGAAGAATCTGTTTAAAATCTAATATTAATTTTTGATATCAGTCGGGGATAAAGCCTTTGTTATCAAATAATCAATATAATCTGTCTTATATATCTCATATTCATGTCTGATATCAACTGTTGATAAAATATATGTTATCAAATAATCAGTAGAATCTGTTTATATATCTCATATTTATGTCTGATATCAACCGCTGATAAAATATATGTTATCAAATAATCAGTAGAATCTGTCTTATATATCTCATATTCATGTCTGATATCAACCGTTGATAAAATATATGTTATCAAATACTCAAATGAAAAGAGGAATCTGTGTAAAATCATATGTATCTCATGTTCGTCTCCAGCTGATGTCTGCTGTTGATAAAGCCTATGTCATCAGCAACAAAAGCAGAGAGGACATCAACCATCTGCTGAAATCCCTTGGAATAATCCGGTCACTGCTGCAAGTCCAGGCTGGACCAGAGGAAGAGGAACTCATGAAGAACAGCCTAAAGTAAACAATTATTTCATTCTTTGAAATATTAAGCTGTTGGCATAGTTGAGTGTTGTTGTTTGGTTATTAGTTCTCTCATTGCATTTAATGAAACGGGTTAATAAGACCTGATAGGGGACGCAAAGGATAGTTACCGTGTAACCTGACAGGTAGGGTGTAACCTGACAGGTAGGGTGTAACCTGACAGGTAGGGTGTAGGAGACAACTAAGGAGGATTGTGAGTGGTGCTAGCTATATCATCAGGTAGAACATAAAAGCCACAAGAAAAAGAAAAGATCACAACACTTCATAGAAAAAGTGTGAATAAAGTCATTTGGGAGCCGTGTAGTGCAGTGGTTAGCGCGCTGGCTTCGTATCTGAGTGGTCCTAGATTCGTTCCCTAGTTGAGGCGGTAATGTTTTTTCAGACCGCAATGGCTCCCTGGTTGACCCAGTCTTAAATGGGTACTGTTTCAGTCCGGGAAGTAAAAGCAGTGAGGGAGAGGAGATGACTACCACCCTCACATAGCAATTTAAAATGTGAGATCGCTAACACCTCACACCCCTACGGCAGTAATGCTATGGGTTACTTTACTTTACTTTTTAAAGTCATTAACATTAACTACCAGATTAAAAAAACACTCCGTTTCTGTATTAATTTATATTTACATTTTTCAACTGGAGATGTGTCTAATTTTCAGCTGCAGTTTTCTTAATTTTTAACAAATTTTAAAAAATTAATTAATTTTAAAAGTTAAATAAACATGATGTTTAAATAACTAAATATGTTGGTCTATTTATAAGATGTTGTATATTATATAATTATTACAATGTGACTGGGAATAACTATCAACAAAATAATAACAAAATGTCTACTTAGAGTCAAACGCTAGTGTTCAAAGGCACTTGATGTCTTTTTTAAATAATTCCCATATAGTGTATCCAATTATGGGTGAAATCCTCAAAGAACATACCCGTATACTAACACTTATACTGGTTTTCATTTATCTAGCTACTTCCACTTCTCTGTGAGCCGTTTGCTTTTTGCCATGCTAAACAATTTTATACATCTTTGTAACATATGTTCAACCTGCAAATATATTACAATAACTTTGATTTTAAAACATGCGGATATTGTTATGGCTTTGAAAGGTTATTTCCTGTGGTATTTCACAAGTTTTGATTTGATTGGTCTCATTTTAGATTTGTTTTCTAATTATATCAAACTCATCACTAGTACCAGCATCTGGCCATAATGGATAAATCTATAAGCCGAGTCCAGTGGCATGTTGTAGCGAATAAGTTAAGTAAGGGACTAAGCAAGTAAGTAACTAAGTTAGTAACTGAGTCAGTAACTAAGTGGCCAAGTCAGTAACTAAGTAAGAGAGTAAGTTAGTAAGTAAGTAAGCTTCTTACAATGCATGAGACGCAATACAAGGTCTGATATGTTGCTGCCAGGCTGCCATGATAGTCGCACTGGTGGACTGCGCTAATTGCATTTTCATTTCATGCCAAAATAACTGAACATGTTGTTATGCAAAGAGTTTGCAATACATTTTGCCAAAGACTTGTGATTACTCCAACACGGTCTGTGATTTTATTTTAAAAATCATAACCGGAGATGAGTCCTGGGTCAACAGTTATGACCCTGAGACAAAAGTACAGTTATATTAATGGAAAATGCAAGGATCATGTTGACAGTTTTTTTTAAAAAACCATTATACTGTAGTTCATGATTATCACCAGTTTGCTCCTCAGGGACAAACTGTTAAACAAGGGGTACTACCTGACTGTTATGATGTTCATCCATCATATGTGATGAATACCACTCTCTTTGTTCAGCCATGTGGACAGTCTTTTCTTTTGCTACGTCCGCTGAAATGGGTGACTCGCGCAGTTATTTGGATTAAAGTGAGGAAGAAACTGCGCCTTTTGTCAACCTCACTCTCTTGCCTGTGGCAAGATTTTATCGAGACGACTGGAAATAACAGGATGCAAATTTTCCTCAGGGTTTACTCTAAAAGCCTTACTCGCAAGGCACCGGAGGGTGTATGACATCTAACATTGTGTTGTGTGCCTTTCCTTGTAGAGCATGCATGTGGCGCCCTGTGAGTTTTGTCCAGCTCTGTCTCCGATATTTTGACACTATGTCTGCTATGACTGTAAAGGTTGATCCACAAATGATAGTTCCTACCACAGATCGTACAACCATACTGAGGGGGATGACTTGCTGGGTTGTCTCCCTGGTCTCTGCATTCTTCCCCTTTTCCTTGCAGCCAGAAATCCTCTATGAGTGTCAACAACTACTATACCCCTTACAACTGACTGTCTCCAAACAGCTTAATACTGATCAACTGTTTCCCAGCTTTCAGATGGGATCTGGCATGACTTCATGTTTCTCTTGCAAATCATTGTTATTATCAATTTTGTGTGTAGTAATTAACCTTTAGCACTCCAATGTCCTGTCTCTTCTAACCAGCTCGGCCTGCAAAAACGGTGTGCGGAAAAAAAAATTTTTATTTTGAACGGAGTCACTCCTGACAGCCAAACAAACATAAAAGACAAACAAACATAAAAGTTACAAATTTTGAAAGACGACTACCACAGCGACTAATTAAGAAAATTAATTAGGTCAAATTTTGTCACTAATTATGTAGCGTGCCTAAGGTTAAGCATCTTAGAATTGCATCTTTTCATTTGTGCATGTACGTGGTGCTGAAATTTGAAGTTATGTCTAACAATCGATGAAATCTTCGAATACAAGAAATAAAGTATATACAAGGGCTAATCAAATTGTATCCGACCTTAGGCTAGATATAAAAACAACTTATTTAGAACAAAACGTAATACATTTCAAAATAGGCCCCTTCTGAGCTGAAACACTTCTCACAGCGAAACGGCCACTGCTGGAAGTATTTCTGGAAGTCATTTTGGAGGATTTCCATCAGGACCTTCATCACATTTGTCTTGATTTCTTCTATTGGGGGATTTCCATCAGGACCTTCTTCACATTTGTCTTCATTTCTTCTATGTCCTGAAATCTTGTCCCGTTGAGTGGCACCTTGAGTATTGTTGTTGTTCTTTAATGCCCACAATTAGTAAGTTTACTCTTTTGTGCGCCCTGAAAAGGATGTTAAGTGGCGGATTGTAGTAGTTTTCCTCACATCCCAAGCATGCTGATGAAGGTGGACCGCGGTCCTCCAGGCAGTTGTGCAATGCTTGGCTTCATCTGCGTGGTGCTCACTACTACGAGAGTCACATCGATCCACATTTCATTAGCCAGGTTGTCTTGAAAACAGCCTGTTTCCAGGGAACACTACATGAAATAGAGATTGTGGTCTTGGTCAGTGTATTGTGCCTGACTGGACTAGTGTCTCAGTTACCCACCTTGAGTCTTAGAAGAGCAAAAATCCTTGGGGGCGTGAGTGTCTTGTGTTTGTTTGTGCATACGCCCTCCAAAATGGACCATTGCCGCATTTCAGCAAAAAATTCTCCGCATCAAAAGCTGGCTGCAATAGACCTCCAATGTACTCTATCTCTTGCCATAATGGTACAATCTGAGAGACTTTTTCCAGTCCATCTCCTGATGTTATACACCTACTTAAAATGTTGTCTGCCTCTTGAATGACTGACTTCCACCTTGATATTATATATCACTTTCTTCTGAATCAATTTTAGAATCAACTTCACATTTGTGTTCAGTTCTTCCGAATCACTTGTTGAGCTGTTGATATCTACACTTTCCCAAAACATTATACATTGTTCTCTTAGCTATTGAGAGTTTGGTATGAAAATATGTATGGCAAGTCACTCCCACTAACACACACCAAGTCTGTCTGCCCATCTCTCTCATCTCCAACACTTGCCACGTCTATCCTGCCTACCTCTTGGTGTTCTCAAACATTCTTCGCCATCTGTGTCTTTGGCTGCCGCTGCATCTCTTATCTTTGGGTTCCAGAACAGCAACTATCTCACAATGCCATTCTCCCCTATACATAAATTATGCATTAGCCATTGCTGTTCTGATCTATCACGGTAAACATTAGTAACCATATCGTACCATTATTATATTTTATTTTGCGTTCGCCTTATTTATCTATTCCCCAAGGCGGTGTACGTTGCACTGTGGTTTTGCGCCTGTCAGCCCAGTGCATCCGACTTCAGCATGCATTTTCTAAGGGTTGCTTCCCCGGGGTAACGGCCGGTGCTGTGATAGGGATCGAACCCAGCACCTTCTAGTTGTGAACCGTGTCACTTAACCACTAGCCCACACCGTCCCTTTATAGTACCATTTCAACCCAATTATTCTGTGTTTCTGTTTATTTGACATCTGCAGCCTCTCTATTAATGTCTTTGTTGACCTACAAGCTTCTGATCCACACAGTAGTACATCCTTAACATAAGTTGAAAAGCCTGATCTTTGTGATGGACTTGATTTCTCTGAAATCCTATAAATTTGTCAGTGCAATAAAACAGCTTGTTAGGGTGAACCAAATGGGGTGAAAGGCATAAAGAGTCAATATATGGGTGCAGATCTTGTCTCATCATTCAAATTTGTTATCACAGCAGGCAATCAATATCTCAGTTGTACTTCTACGGACTTGCCTCGACACCTGAGTTCTTCCTGCGTTGACATAAAAGGGCCACATGTTTGCTTCCTGACATGTCGCAAGAAGTGACTAAGTAAGGTTGTGTACAGGACTGACAACCTCCCCATGTAAAAACCATTGCTACTGAAACCAAATGGGAGCAGTGGTTAGGGCACTAACTTTCCATTCAGGCGGTCGGGGCTCAGTCCCCAGTTGGTGCAGGATTTTTTTCCAAACGCAAACCGGCTCCTGTGGTTAACCCAGCCACAGAAATTGGGTACCAGAAACAATCTGGGAAGCAAAGACGACCGGTGTGATGCTGACCACATCATCCACTATGTGCCGTAGGTCCCAAAATAATGTGGGCTTAACATCATATTTCCTATATGCTGCAATGCGTGACGGGATCTTGACTTTAATTTACTTATTGAAACCACACTGCAAACAATTGGATTCAGTATTCCCTAAAAGCTGGTAAACCACATACAGGGTTGTTTTTATACTCTGTCATCTGTAATGAGGACTATTATGGAATAATCTGTATAATTTGACAGGGACCTCATGGATAACAAAGTGTTCTTCCAACATCCCGACTTAATGAGAGCATTGTGTGTTCATGAAACTGTGATGCAGTTGATGGTCAACACACTCAACAAGGCACAGCAACAACAACAGCAACAGCAGGCAGTGACAGGGGACAGTGGGCCCAGACAACCAACACAGTCAAACACCATGGACAGTATCAATGAACAGAATAAGGTAGACAGACTACTATTTCTTCTTTGTCTTTTATAAATACACATCAGTCTTTTAAGATTTGCCATTATTCAAAAGATGGCAAAGATGGCGCCATAACTGGCTGCGAGTCTACATTTCTCTACTGTTTTGGATCATTATGGATGCCGCCAGACCACGGATTTGCCTGGAATTCACACTAGTCGACGACTTACACTTGTCTTCACGGAAACGTGGTGTTGTTTTCCGTCTGGACTTATTTCGTTCTTTTTTTTGTGATTTCTTCCATCCGTTTATCCTGGTCTGGACGCCGGCTGAATGGCACTACGCTTATACCTGTGTCGTATTTCACGGGTTAGTTCTGCCGGTTCACCTTCACGAATTTGGCGTGTGGGAATTTTAGATGCTACTATGATGAGCTGAATACAGCTGGGGAGAGATGCCAGACTCACTCACACGCTGAGTGTTGTGCATACGACCTCTTGTGGTTATCGAAAAGGCACGACAAACTGACCTTTCTACCCTGCGGGTTACATGTTTACGGAAAGGCTTCGGTGGTAACCCTGAGACAAAATCTGCATCCTGTGCTATCTCCAGTCGTCTCGATGAATGTCTTGCCACTGGCAAAAGGTAGCTTAGGCTCTGTGAGTGAGGTTGACAAAAGGCGCAGTTTCTTCCTCACTTTAATCCAAATCACCGCGCAAGTCACCCATTTCAGCGGACACAGCAAGAGATACGACTGTCCACACGGCTGAACAAAGAAAGTGGTCTTCATCACTTGTGATGGACAACTATTATTATTTAAAATGCTTCTTTGTGAAGCTTCACCAGGTCGGAGTTGCTGTCCCACAACTTTTGTCTTTGCTCCGCGCCTTCATCACATCTCAATCTCATTTCATTGACATATACATACTTTATATTTACTTTTCTGGCCAAACTAAATATATGCTTTGATATATTTTAATTGTGAGCAAATACAGAATAACAGGCCTATAATTTTTACATTGGTAGGATGCTGCAGCTGAGATGGTGGTAATGTGCTGTCGTTTTCTGTGCTACTTTTGTCGCACCAGTCGCCAGAACCAGGCAGCAATGTTTGAACATCTCAGTTATCTGCTTGACAACAGTAGCATGTTGTTGGGTGAGTACATTTGGATTTAATACTCCCTCAATCTCCTCTCCCTCCGACACGCATGCACGCACGCGAGCAAACATACACACACTAGGAAGTAAAAGTAAGCTTAACTCATTAACTACTTGATTAAGAAAACACTGTTTGCCCTAGTGGTCCGCCGGGGTCCTGTGTATGACAAGGATAGCACCACTGTCCCACAGAGAGCATGCAGTAAAAGGCGACTGTCACATGGCATAACACCGGCCATGATTAGGTGATTTGTTTAGAGCAGTATAGATGGCGCCTAACAGGCTGCGGATCTACTTATCTCTAGTGTTTGAGTCTATTAAGATGGGCTTGCACATTGGTTAACCACCCTCCCCGACACTTGTCCCAATGCAGCAGAGTAATAAGCTGCTCGAGCCTAACCCTTCTAAGCAGAAAATCCTCCTCCCAGCTCCATCCAGTTCATACTGGAGCTGGTACCTGCACAGGGGCAAATCTGGCTGGATCAATTTATGTTTCCATTTTTCAACTAATTGGTGTTTAATGCCCACAATGAGAAAGTTTACTCTTTTGTGCGCCCTGAAAAGGACGTTAAGTGGCAGGTTGTAGTAGGTTTCCTCACATCCCGAGCATGCTGATGAAGGTGGACCATGGTCCTCCAGATGCATGTGCTATGCTTGGCTTCATCTGCAGGATGCTCACTACTACAGGGATCATATCGATCCACATCTCGTTGCCTTGAAAACATCCTGTTTCTAGGGATCGCTACATGGAAAAGAGATTGTCGGCTTGGCCAGTGTATTATACCTGACACGACGTCCTGGTCAGTATGTTGTGCCTGACCTGGCTAACATCTCAGTTTCTGTATTTTTCAACTAGAGATGTGTCTATAATTTCAGCAATGAAAGTGCTGCTTAAATAACTAAATATATTAGCGCATTAATATGATTTTGTAGACATTATAACTATCACATTGAACTATTTAAACAATAATATAAAAGAGTCTACTTAGAACCAAATCCTGGTGTTTTGTTTTTTTTGTTTTTTGTTCTTTTTTTGCGTTCGCCTTATCTGTCTAATCCCCAAGGCGGTGTGCGTTGCACTGCGTTTTTATTTTTGCGCCTGTCGGCCCAGTGCATCCGACTTCAGCATGCATTTTATGTAAGGGTCTGCTTCTTCCTGCATTTTCTAGGGGTTTGCTTCCCCGGGGTAACGGCCGGTGCTGTGATGTGGATTGAACCCAGCACCTTCTGGTTGTGAGCCATGTCACTAAACCACTAGGCCACGCCGTCCCCTAAATCCTGGTGTTCAAAGCCATTTCTTTGTTTCCTTTGGTGTTTGTCTTGTTGTGACGTTATGTCATAGTTTACATTAAAGTTGCATTTTCTTCTCTTTTCGACTTGAACCATCTAGTTTCAACTGGCTTTTTTGGGTGCTAGGTTGTTCTTCCCACTGTGCTTCCTATTATCTTGGCCAGACTACAGTCTGTTTCTAAGGCCGTCACATGAAGGCAGAATAGAATCTTGATCAGCTATGGTTAGAGATCAAGATGCTGAGCAGCGCATGAGCTGCAGCAGTCAGCGACCCATAGCTGACTGCTAGCGTCAGGGCCAGCAAACCAGAGCTGCCAAGACCCTTCTACACCTCCACGAAGTGATCCTGGATAATAGGCTGCAACAAAGCAGACTGGCTAAGGAGAAGGGATCGAAGAGGGAATGCTAACCCGGTACTCAAAAAATGCTTGCTGAAGTTGGATGTGTTGAACCGAAAGGTGCAAATATTGCAGTCAAGCTGTAAACGACAACACATTCCATTCTCTGGACTACATTCTGCTACTTAGGCCCGTGTCAGGATTTGGTAGCGGGAGATAGAGAACGAACGAAGTCAAGCTAGTTCGATGACCCTGATGCAAGCAGTCAGCTATGAGTTGATGTCTGCTGTCAGCTCATTCACTGTGCTGCATCTTCAGTCCCAAATATTGTTACTGTCTGACTGCGTACGATGAAGAAGAAGAAGCCTCAAATATTAACATTTTAACCTTCAGCACGCCATTGTTAGAAGAAAACCACCCTTCCTGGCCAACAAAAACGGTGTGCGGAAAGAAAAAAAATTTTTTTGAACGGAGTTACTCCCGACAGCCAATTTTTACTGCTGAATACGCCCTCCATATATACACGATATTTTGCCGGTTAAAGTATCGTATGTTCGATTTACAAATGGCTTTTGAACAGTTTTAATTTTGTATACGCCGTTTGGAGCAAGCCGACTTTTGCGAAAGGGGAAGTAGATTGTTGGGAAAGATTTTTATTGTGTAGATCTGTTTATTTTGTTTGTTTAAATGAAAGAACTACGTTTGAATTGGAAACTAACAGTTGTGGCGATATTGTAAACACAGTATCTATACGTTTTTGTGGTTTCCATGTGTTTTCTATCGAAGCGACTAGGCCTAGTGGTCGAGTCCAAATTTTTCCCGAGATTTTCATAAATTTTCAACTTCATCTTTTTGAATCTCAAAAACTAACAAACACACAACAAAAACAATAACACCCACATGTTCGTTATGCTATTGTGTATCTACACGCCAGAAAATCATATTTATTGACAAACAAACATAAAAGTTACAAATTTTGAAAGACGACTACCATAGCGACTAAAGAAGAAAATTAATTAGGTCACAAAAGACTGACATTTTTTTCAAAAATATATTGCAGTGCTTAAGGTTAAGGTTAGTTTTTTTTTAATCCCCTCCAGGTATAAGCAATAATTATAAATGTAAAAACCTCTATTTAGATTACAATGCTGGTAGTTACTGTTTATGAATCGTGTTTTTCTCAGCAAGGCCATCACTTCGGGGCTCATGTCCTCTTGATGTGGCTTACTCCTCTCTTATGGATAACAGTGAACTTGCACTGGCATTAAGAGAGTCACACTTGGAGAAAATTGCTATTTACCTGTCCAGGTGTGGTATTCAGGTAAGTTGCGTAGCAGTATATGTCAATATGAACGTTGTTGTTCTTGTTACTCATATTCATGTTATTCACTCTTAATGACATACATCTAGTAGCAGATTTGTAGGGAATTTTTTTTACATTCCAGGGCATACTGAACAAGGTGGACTTTGGTCCACCTTACTGTAGTGCAATGTAAGGCTCCTCAGCAAGCTCACCATTACAAGCTGACTACTGCAGGAGCCACAGTGCTCGTCTCTACCTTGTTGACCAGGCTGCTGTAACACAGCCTGTTTCCAGGTACACAGCAGGATCATGAGGTGAGGTCTAAGTCAGTATATTGCACCTGGCAATGATATGAACCTTTTGGGAATGAAGACTAACGTTTGGTGATGCATAACATACTGATCAGACATGTTAGTCAGAGTCAGGCAAAATATACTGGCCAAGACCCACACCTCAGCTTCCATGTAGCCCTTCCTGAAAACTAGCTGTTTTTATGGCAGCTTGGCTAACAAGGTGAGGGATCGATGTGATCACCGTAGTAGTGAGCACCACGCAGATGAAGCCAAACAGTACAGCTGCCTGGAGGACCCAGGTCCACCTTCATCTGCATACTCGAGATGGGAGAGAAAGCTACAACCCGCCACTTAAATGTTTTTTTTAGGGCTCACAAAATAGTAAACCTACTCATTGTGGGCATTCAACAACAACAACGTTAACCTTTTCACCCACTAAGTGCTTAATATGTTACGATTCAGTATTGCGGATAACCAAACTTAATATTAATAGATTACGAGGCTTTATGTGTATATATACCTGTCAGGTAAGGAAAGACTGTGAAGACGGGAACCAACTACCTTAATTCGTTAAAAAGTGAAGCCTACTACAATGAAGTCTCAATAATAGTTGCCCATCGCAAGCAAAGATGGTGACATCATCAAGCTATTGCTGCAAATTGTGTTCTCTAATGGCTGTAAAGACCAATCCTGGAACAGCATAGACCACCACATTAAGGGCGCGTGGGGGGGCTGTGAATTCATTTGATTATTTTTTGGGGGAGCAACACGCTTTTGCTGAATTTCTATACTCTCTGTGATCTGAGCACCTGCTGTGATACTAGCTCTCCATGCGGTACGGTCTTGTGCAAGCATTTCCTAGGACTTGACATCAATATTGAAACATTCCAGAGATACTTCCAAAGAGTTTCTGTAGTGTTTCTTCTGCCCTCCTAGTGAGCATCTGCCTGTTTTGGGCTCACCATAAAACAGCTGCTTGGGGATGAGGTTATCTGACGTGCAAACAACATACCGTCCATCGTAGCTGAGTCAATTTCAGAAGTGTATGTATGCTCAATATGTTAATATTGCTAAGAATTTCAGAGTTAGCAACTTTGTCTCTAACACTTCATCCCTGACAGCAGTGTCTGCTATGGTAATACCTTTACCTCACATATTAACTCTGCTAAATGTTTTCCCAATCAACAACTCCTATCCTACCATAGGTGAATGCAGAGTTACTCGAGAAAGGCTATCCAGATATTGGCTGGGACCCTGTGGAGGGAGAGAGATTTCTGGACTTCCTTAGGTTCTGTGTATGGAACAATGGTAAGATGTCATTTCTATAAAGTGCAAAAGTAAACCTTAAGCGGAACTGACATCATATACTCTATACAAATCTTGTTCTGCCCTGATTAAGTATCTACTATGTAGTCACGTGTGCCCCCTAGCAGTCGGTGATGAAGTTGATCTCTGGCAGTCGTCAGTCCTCTGCTGTGCAATAATAGCTTCTTGCTATGGGTGCTTCCTGAGGATTCAGGTTAAAACTCACTTTTGATCAGGGGGCTATGGACAACTAGCCTAACCTAAATCGTGCATACGATCATTTTCTTCTCGATCTCAGCAGAACAACAAGAACTGATATCAGTAAAACTGTCACTGAGTTTATCACCTCAGTATATTCTCGACCTCAGAAGAACATCAAGAACTGATGTCTGTAAAACTTCCACTGGAAGTGAACAGATTTCCTTCTTGTATTGCTTCACAGGGAGTTCGCCATCTGTACCAATGAGCAGAAGTGAAATTACCTCTGATCATAGTGAGGTAACCTTCCTGGCAAGCTCTGTCTCTCTGTTTTTAGTCTTCTACTTTTATAGCCCATTTAGCTCCGCTTAACCAAACATGGCAATAGTCACTAAGTACTCTCTTCCTTCCCAGTTGACTGGTCAGCAGTCAATCTTACTCGGCCTCTCTTCTTTGTAATCCTATTGACTCTCATAGCTACTTGCATTCTAAATGTGACAGCCTGACATCCGGTTAATTGTTGCCTAACTCCTCCACCCGTTCTATGGACTCCAGATACTACAACCAAAAGTGCCAGACTATGCCCCCACTAATTTTTTTAGTTCATCATTCTGCACCACACGCCAGTCTCGCTAATCCAGAGATGACATGGAGTGAACCCTAACTGGCTCGCTGAATGAGACATACTATCCCTGTCCTAAGTAATTTTAGCTTCAGAGAATAAGCTGCTCTAACCCCTATGCTTCCTGACAGATGATCCTGTTACATACTGCTCATTGACACATAACCCTGTTACAAGTGTGTTGATAAAAAAAAGGACATGTCACATTTTATAATAATTGTTAATTGTTTGAAAGATAAATGATTGTATTGATTAAACAAAAAGGACATGTCGCCTTTAAAATAATTGTTGCCTGCTTGAAAACATAGATGACTGTATGTCAATGAAGACCAGTCACCATTTAAAATAATTCTTAATTATTTGAAGCATCCACGGCTGTCATGTATTAAAATAATGATTACTTTTCCAAAATAGGAGAACATGTTGAAGAGAACGCCAATCTTGTTGTTAGATTGCTTATCCGTCGACCTGAGTGCCTTGGCCCTGCACTACGTGGAGAAGGTGGTGGTCTTTTAAAGGCCATGAAAGATGGCATCCGCATGTCAGAACAGATTGCAGCAGCAAGGGATAGCAGTTCCAGCAGCTTCCTCCTAGCAATGAATGATGATGATGACACTGGGGGCAATTACCTAGTCAACAGGTGTGTTTTGTTAGTACTTGCTTCGTGATGCATCGTTATATAATCAAGGATTTAAAAAAAAAATCAAATCTGAGGTTTTGGCTTCTTGAAATCTTGTTTGGTTCTAAAGAATAGCTGTTCCCAACTATTTTGCCAGGAAGGATGTGTTTAAATAATTTCCGGGCATCGTGGAATCCATGCCTACAAATTATGATTTCTTTAAATAGAGGTACATAGTTGTCGCTAAAGCCTCTCAAGAAACAAGGAATTGAAAGTATGAAATAGTGGGTGTTCAAATCCTGCAAGTTTCAAGCATCCCCCTAGTCCTGTCAGAGACGGACGAAAAACCCAGAGGTCACGTGCACATTAAAAATCCCTTGACAGTGGAGGAAAAAAAAGCAGGCTGTTTAGTCGCTGTCCATGCAAAATTTATAAAGTTAAATAAAATTCTTACTCACTAGTGGGTTGCATGAAGCCAAAGATGAGGCAGTTTCTCCATTGTGCAACGCTACAAATGGCCAAGCACTTGTTTGTCTGCAAGGATTCTTCTGCTGCGTTCGTTTTCAATCTCCCGCTACTAAACTCTGAACAGGGCTTTGCAGGATGTAGTCCGGAGAACGGAATGCGTTGTGTCGCTAGCTTACAGCTTGACTGCGATAATTGCTGACTCTGTGCTACCAGTGCCAAACATGGCTTCTGCCCAGGGCATGTGAGAGCAGAATTTCGACGTGTGAAATAAGTATTTGAGGAAGGTCATCGTTTTTACCAGGAGAGACAATACAGAACGATGACATACGAAGTATGGTCGGCACTACGTCTTGTGCCGAATACATTTTCGAACAGAAAATAAGTTTTTTTGGTCATCTCATGAGAATGCACCCTCATCAACTTCCTCTGGTGGTTTACAATTCGGGTAAATCTGGCTACAGGGCAAGGGGTCGGCCGCGATGTAGGCGGATAGATGACGTTAGAGTAATTGTCCTGCCGAAGACGGATGTGTCGGACCGAAAGATACAAATATTGCAATCAAGCTGTAAACTAGCGACACAACGCATTCCGTTCTCCAGACTACATTCTGCTACTTGCAAAGCGCTGTTGAGCTTTGTAGCAAGAGATTGAGAACAAACGCAGAAGAGTAATTGTGCAGCGACACAGGCTCACATTGACCGATGCAGCACACATGGCGCAGGATAAACGACTTAAGCTCCCGACACCACTTAATGGCACAAGTTGAAATATAACTAACTAGTCTTCCTTAAGGAGGCAACTGTAGTGGTGATCCTGTACTTCAGTTAAAGTGAACGGAGAACAAGAAAATATGGAGAATAAGAATTTATAAATATTGTTCTGATTTATTCATCTACAGCAAATACAAATTTCACACACTACCACCTCCGGATGATGAAGACTACATCGACATCGGCGGCGCTGTCTTAGAGTTCTACTCAAGTCTGGTTGACCTGCTTGGCAAATGTGCCCCTGATGCAGAAACTATCAAAGCTGGTCGAAGTGATTCACTCAGAGCTAGAGCCATCCTTCGGAGTTTAGTGTCTATGGAGGATCTTGAGGGTGTTCTGGGGCTGTCATTTATTTTGCCTGTCACTCGTCCACCCGAGGAGGATGAAGAAGGTGGTAAATTTTTATTATTTTGTATTATGACAAAATTATTTCTGATTCAGTTTTATGTAGCTGTTGACAGTGCACTATATATAATAGCTGTCCATCATTGCCGGTGAGGATGCCGACATCATCCTTGTAAAAAATGTCCTTTTGGGTGTGGGTGCGCATGTAGCACAGGCCAATGAAGGCTTGAAAACATCTGTTGCATAACAAGCACAAGAGGTTTGTAGAAGGGGATGGTAATCCCGCTGTTCGTGATTTCTGGTTTTCGCGTCTGCTCTGGACTTTCACAACACGGTGGTCTTTGCTGGTAGCTACACCTGCTTTGACTGCACTTCTTCAGTCAGATCTGTTTTGTGCAAGACGTTCCGAGTTGGTGACACCTATCTGGGAACTTTTCTGTGAGTCTGTTAGACTGTCTTTGAAGCATTTCTTTGAGCACCCTCTCTCGCACTATCCCTCTCTCAGTTCGCAGAAGATATGCTTCTTTGGGAGCCGTTTGTTTGACATACAAGGTGTCCAGCCCATCCTAGTCTGGATTTTTCTAGCAGTGCATGGATGCTGGGCATGTCAGCCCTGAGAGAGCCTCGATGTTAGTGACACGATCTTGCCATCGGATGTGAAATATTTACCTCAGACAACCTGTGTGGTAGAGGTTTAACCTCCTGACATATGAGCGTGCTGATGAAGGTGGATCAGAGTCCTCCAGGCGGTTGTGCTATGTTTGGCTCCATCTGCGTATCACTCACTACTTTGGGAATTACATCAATCCCTCACCTTGTTACTACTTTGGGGATAACATCAATCCCTCACCTTGTTAGCCAGGCTGCCATGAAAACAGCCCGTTTCCAGGAATGGCTATGAGGATGCTGAGATGAGGGTCTTGGTCAGTATGTTTTGCCTGACTCTGACTAACATGTCTGATCAGTATATTTTGCCTGACCAGAAGATAGTCTTCCTTCCCTAGTATCCTTGCTCCTGTACACATCCACTGGGTGCCCACCATGTGATGCTGAGATGGACTGGCCGAAAACCTAAGTCTGCATTGGTACAGCGCTGCAAAAGACTAGGACACATACAGAATATTATTGTCTTCCTCGCATAAATCATATTTGCCAGACTGACGCCAAGGGTAATGTGTGTAATGTGTTTATTTATTATTCACATTCATAATGTCGCATTGGTTGTACATAACACTGTAAGATGTCATAACCTACATTATTGTGTTTGTATTGTCCCATCGCATGACTACAATTTTTACTAATTATTTGCAAGGAAATGGAGGACCTGGAGGAGACGAAATGCCCCCAGGACTCTTGCCAAGCCACAAGGCATCCATTGTAATGTTCCTGGACAGAGTGTACGACATTGATGACCAGGCTTCATTCTACAGACTTTTGGATGATTCCTTCTTACCAGACCTCAGAGCAGCCACGACACTGGATATGGTACAGTTGTTGTCCTATTTTGGTTAAAGTAGTCATTTAGGAAAGTACTGTTTATGTTTTTCTGTAAATATACAAAGTAAAATAATTTGTAAATATGACATATACTGATGTTTGTTTTGAGCTCTCTTCTCCGTATCTGTTTTGGTCTGCCTCTACCTCTTTTGCGCTGAATATTCCAGAATGGAGACTGTCTTGTCTGGGTCTTTCCACCCGTTCTATTTTAGTGATTTTATCATACCATTTCAATTTCTCTATTCTGAGACGTTAGTCCAGTCAGGCACTGACCAGTACGTTGCATCACGGCCTGGCACAATACACTGACCAAGACCACAATCTCTCTTCTTTGTAGCGTTCCCTGGAAGTAGGCTGTCTTCAAGGCTTCCTGGCTGACGATCGATGTGACCCTCGTAGTAGTGAGCGCCACGCAGATGAAGCCAAGCATAGCACAACCGTCTGGAGAACTGAGGTACACCTTCATCAGCATGCTCGGGATGTAAGGAAAGCTACTACAACCCACCACTTAACCCTACCAAACCTAAGGCCCTGAACCCACCTGTCCCCCATTCCTGGGTTCCAGAGCATTAAAGAGAAAAAACCAACATGATATAGAAAAATGTTAGTTACATGCAAACAAGTGGTTAGAATAAGATGTAACTTGGAGACATTGTAGAAAATAGGTTTACCTTTCATCTAGCGTCAATATTCCACCTTTGTATGCCAATCCACCCAGCAAAAGGCAAAGAATCTGTCTCCAGTCATAAAACATTTCGAAATCCGGGAGTAAACACAACAAAGAGACCTCATTTGTCCAATAATCCTGACAGCTGGGCTTTATACTTGAGTATTCCATATAGATCCTCAGTCCAAGAAAAGCCTTCATCTCATCACTCGAGCTCTCACTGTCTGTTTCACTTGAACAGAGTCTGAATCAACCAAATTATCGATCACCTGTTGGACTGTCATAAGCCTAGACTTACTTTGCTTTCCTGTTGAAGTGCTTGGTTCATCAGCTGCTCGTTTCATTGTCAATTTTCCGAATTTGTTCACGTTAAACCCCACAAAATCAATTCAAACATGGGGGCAGCCATTTGCAATGACTAATCATGAGAATTGATCACGATTGGTTGTTTATTTTTAGATTCTGACGCATTTTATGACGTACTATCCAAAGTACCGAAAATTAGGTTCAGCGGTTTAGCGGCAGTTAAGGAAATTACCGATAATTAGGTACAGCGGCGTGGTAGGGTTAACGTCCTTTTCAGAGAGCACAAAAGAGTCAACTTGCTCATTGTGGGCATTCAACAACAACAACGAAAGGCTGTACTTTTTAGTTGTTGTTTCTGTTCTTCTCGATGTTTCAGAGCCATATTGATTTATGTGTTGAACTTCATTTCAGTTTTTCATTTTTATAAGTTTTTCCAATGTAATGGAAGCTCCTCTCACTGTTTGTGTTCTTATTTTCAGATCTTTATTTGTATCTCCTACTTTGTCTATATTGCTTCCAAGATACATGATTGATTCCACATTCTATTGAAGTGTGTCTACCAACACTCAGTGGTCTTGAGGTAAGGTGTCCCCCTAGGGTGCCGGAGGTCACAAGTTCAAATCGCGGTGGAGACTGGGATTTTTTGGTTTCCACATGAGTGTTCTGATAAAATTCCGTGGGTAGTGAGATTGGACTCCCGTATTCAGTGTTGAGCACGTTAAAAATTCCTTGGCAGTTGCAAATAAAAAAAAGTAGGCTTAACGTCCGCTGCCCTGACAAAATTCAAGTTAAAAATCTACCAAAGTTATTTCTACCTTTCCCCAGGTGGTTTGTTAAGAGCAGCTATAGTTTGCGCCAAAGTAGCTGCGGGTCTACTTAGCTCTAGTGTTTGAGTCCATTAAGATGGAATCGCACATCGTTTAAATCAAGCTCCAAGAAACTGATTCTATACAGACTCTGTAGAGTCTTCTAAGCCAGTACAAATCTGATGGTCGTTAGTTGCATTTATTCTCAAAATCTTAGTTTTTCTCTCTGTATTTTCAGTTTCTGTGACCTCTCATCAAGTAAATTATTTTGTTTTACTTTTGGCTTGGCTTGGCTTCGTTCGTTCTCAATCTGCCGCTACCAAACCCTGAAAGGGCTTAAGTAGCAGAATGTAGTCCAGAGAACAGAATGTGTTGTGTCGTAGTTTACAGCTTGACTGCGATATTTGCACCTTTCGGTCCAACACATCCGACTTCAGCAAGCATTTTTTGAGTATCGAGTTAGCGTTCCCTCTTGGATCCCTTCTCCTTAGTCAGTCTGCCCTGCTGCAGTCTATTACCCAGGATCACCGTGTGGAGGTGTAAAAGGGTCTTGGCAGCTCTGGTTCACTGGTCCTGACGCTAGCAGTCAGCTATGGGTCGCTGACCACTGCAGCTCATGCACTGCTCAGCATCTTGATACCATTTTATATTTGATTATAGTTATAAAACAGAAGAGCCAAATCTTTGGCGAAGTTCAGGTCATCAGATTGTTGGTCTATTGAATTCCATTTTTGGTGTTTGATGTTGTCGTCTTCATAATCCAGTTAACAGCCAGCAGAAATAGAAATGGTTATATACACTTATACGTTTAACTGTTACTGTCTACTGTCACACGACTTTTTCCCATTGCTAGGGTAGTCGAGGGGTTTTGAAGGCTGAGGACTATAGACCGCTTCGCCACTGCTGTCGCCACGTCTTGTGCTGGCTATGTTTTTTTTTTTCACCCCCAACAGAAAAACAACATATACCATACCGGGGATTCAAACTGCTGCCGTCCTTTTTGGCAGGCAGGCCTCGAAACCATTCAATACAATGGAAAAGTATTGTTTCATTAAGCAGATAATTATAACAAGTAAATTTTTTAATTTCAGGCTGCTGCCTCTGAAAGTGACATGGCCTTGGCCTTGAACAGATACTTATGCACCTCAGTGCTTCCTCTACTCATGAAACACAGCCACTACTTCCGGGAGTCAGAACATGCCTCTGTGCTGTTGGAAACCATGCTCCAGACCTGCTACAGGCTGTCTAAATGTCGAACACTAACCAAGGGGCAGCAGGAAATGGTCTCTGATTTCTTGGTCTCCTTCACACAGTAAGTTAATTCTATACTTCTTCATTGCATGCCTGGAAATATCAATTAGTTGGTTGCTCATTTATTGTTGCATACCTGTCAGCCAGTTGATATGGAAATCTGTATAATGAACCCAAAGATACTCAGCAAAAATAGAAGAAATCATATACTGGAATCCTGGTATTCTTTTTCTGTTTTTTTTCTTTTTGTGTTTGCCTTATTTATCTATTCCCCAAGGCGGTGTGCGTTGCACTGTGGTTTTTATTTTGTGCCTGTCGGCCCAGTGCATCCGACTTCAGCATGCATTTTATGTAAGGGTGTGCTTCCTCCTGCATTTTCTAAGGGTTTGCTTCTCCGGGGTAACGGCCGGTGCTGTGATGGGGATCGAACCCAGCACCTTCTGGTTGTGAGCCGTGTCACTTAACCACTAGCCCACGCCGTCCCCGAATCCTGGTATTCAACTGATCAGATCAGTGTCTGATACCAGGGCCAAAAGCTATTCATTTTGATCTGCTAATCCATCTGGTCAGCCCTTAGAAGGTACTGCCCTGTTCCTTTCCCGGTTTGCCTTTTGGACTCACATTTGACTATTAGTAGTAAGTGTGTGGGTGATTTCTTTCTTGCAGCTTTCTAGGCCTGGGGAAGGAGCAGCTCTGGGATGTCAAGTCTCCAGGCTTTTTCCTGTTAGCAATTAGCCTACCCAGCAGTATAGGACCATACTCTGCCTGTGGCGGTCTGGTACTTGCTAAGCTGTTATTGTGTGAGATCTTGCTCCAGGACATTATTTATCAATTAAAAGACACCTGTGTAAATCCTGGGAAGCAAAGAACAGAGCAGCACCCCTCCAACATAACATAAATGTAGTATAGACGACTAAGAGGGTTGTGCAAATAGTAAACGACTTCATTATGTAAAACAATTAGTTGCAGAAACAGACTCAGTGGTCTTGAGGTAAGGTGATCGTCTCGGGTGCCGGAGGTCGTGGGTTCGAATCACGATGGAGACCAGGATTTTATTCACGTGGATCTTCTAGTAAAAATTCCTCTCATCTCTGGGTAGTGAGATGAGACTCCCGTGTTCAGTGTCGAGCATGTTAAAAATTCCTTGGCAGTTGGAAATCGAAAACAGTAGGCTCAACAGCCACTCCCGGACAAAATTCAAGTAAAACATTTGTACCTTTGCCCTAGTGGAGCAGATATAGATGGCGCCTAACTGGCTGCAGGTCTACTTAGCTCTAGTGTTTGAGTCTTTTATGATGGACTCGCACATCGGTAAAAGCCAGCCTCAAAGAAACTGGTTGTATACAGACTCAGTAGAGTCTTCTAAAGCAGTATAAAAACGTTAAGTTAAGAACACACAAAGTGCTTTGATGCAGGCTTCCTATGAGGAGCTAGCTGCAGTTATGATCCGCTGTATTGTATGGAAGGAAACAGAACAATACGAAAAAGACACCATGAGAGAGTAATGCAGTAAAGACTCCCATTTACACCATAGTCTGGCATATTCAGGATATTGTATTAAGCTCATATTTTTTACCAACGGCACACTAGAAGCGATGTGGTCATAATCACGTTGGCCACCTTTACTTCCGAGACTGGTACCCAATTTTTGTATGCTGAGTTGACCCTGGGCGCTGTTTGCGATTGAAAAAATATCTTGCACCAATTGGGGATTGAACCTAGATCGCTCTGCTGAGAAGACAATACGCTAACTACTGTGCTTCCACGGCTCAATGAGAGAGTGCAAATACACAATTTACTATATTAACTATTTAGTTATGTTGCCCTTTGAATTTTAGTTCTAAATTCAAGTAATTGACGTGAAATGCATTATACAGATCTTGTAGTTACATACATATAGCAGCAAATATTACGCAGTAACTGGCTCTGCGGGTCTACATTGCTCTGCTGTTTTAGCTCATTATAGATGCCGCCAGACCACAGATGTACATGGAGTTCACAGTAGTGGACGACTTACACTTGTGTTCACGGAAACGTGTTGTTGTTTTCCATTTGGACTGGTTAATTCATTCATTTTTTGTGATTTCTTCCGTCCGATTATCCTGGAATGGTCATCGGCTATATGAATAGCACTACACCTTAAACCTATATCGTATTTCATGGTCTAGTTCACACAGCTGAACTTCACGAGATTGGCGCCCTTCACCCTAGCTGCAAAAAGTGTCAATTTTGGTGAGTGAAATTTAGACATGACTATAATGGACTAGAAAATAGCCTGGGAGAGATGCCCTAGTCACTCACACGCCGAGTGATATCCCTACGATCTCTTGCGGTTATGGCAAAGTCACGACGCACTACGTTAGACGCCACCCCCCCTCCACTGCCTTGCGGGATACCTGTTTACTGTAAAGGTTTCAGGATTAAACCCTGAGGAAAAATCTGCAACCTGTGCTCTCTCCAGTCGTCTCGATAAAATCTTGTCACAAGCCAAAGGTAGCTCAGGACCAGAGAGTGAGATTGACAAAAGGCACAGTTTCTTCCTCACTTTAATCCAAATTACAGCGCGTCACCTATTTCAGCGGACACAGCAAGAGAAAAGACTGCCCACATGACTGAACAAAGAGAGTGATCTTCATCTCATGTGATAGACGAACATCATATACAAAGATGATGTTTCAAATTTTAACTTAACCTTGCGCACGCTTTGTCCGATCCCTTCTAACCAACTCGGCCTACAAAAACGGTGTACGGGAAATTTTTTTTGGTTTTTGAACGGAGTCACTCCCGACAGCCATTTTTTACTGCTGAATACGCCCTCCATATATACACAATATTTTGCCGGTTAAAGTATCGTATGTTCGATTACAAATGGCTTTTGAACAGTTTTAATTTTGTATACGCCGTTTGGAGCAAGCCGACTTTTTTGCAAAAGGGAAAGTAGGTTGTTGGGAACGATCTTTATCGAGTAGATCTGTTTATTTTGTTTGTTTAAATGAAAGAACTACGTTTGAATTGGAAACTAACAGTTGTGTCGATATTGTAAACACAGTATCGATACGTTGTTGTGGTTTCCATGGTTTTCTATCGAAGCGACTAGGCCTAGTGGTTGAGTCCACATTTTTTCCGAGATTTTCAAAAATTTTCAACTTCATCTTTTTGAATCTCAAAAACTAACAAACACACAACAAAAACAACAACACCAACATGTTCGTTATGCTATTGTGTATCTACGTGCCAGAAAATCATATTTATTGACAAACAAATATGGGGTTAAAAAAAAAAATAAAAAAAAATTTTCTAAGACGACTACCAAAGCGAGAAATTAAGAAAATTAATTAGGTCAAATTTTTTTTTAAAACTGCTGGCGTGCTAAAGGTTAAAAAAATAGTCAAGACAGATTGTCAGTGCCGGTCATAGGATAGTGAAGTTTTTTCAAATTCTCAATGTCATGTGACTGATATCCAGATTACAGCATAAATATGTTCATTGTAATGTGTCAGCAATGTTTGTGATTTATTTATTTGCCAGAGAGCTTCGACTGCCACTTATGACCAATCTTCTAAGGAAGCTGACAGTGGATGTACCTGCTTTGTCAGAGCATGCTGTAGTGCCACTCAGGGTAAGTGAACTGAAACTACACAATTTTTACTAATAATAAACCATAATCTGCTTAGTCGACCATGACCCGTGTCATCGATCATCTGTGACCATTATTGATGGCTCGCTCCTCAACACCGTAGGCAAAGTGTATGATCGCATCATCTTGAGCAGGTTGCAAAGGCTGGACGACAGGGTGTATCCGGAGTCAGTGTGGTTTTCGCTCAGAAAGGCCCACCGCTTGATATGGTCTTTTCACTGAGACTATTGCAAGAGAAATGCAGAGAACAACAAGACCACTATTTCTTGCCTTCACCAACCTCACCCAGTCATTCAACTTGGTAAACAGAGAGGGTCGTTTTATAGTATTGTCTAAAATTGACTGCCCGCCTAAACTACTGAGCATGATTAGGTCTTTTCATGGGGGCACGACAGGTACAGTGCTGTATGACGGTCAGGAATCTGAGGCGTTCGACATTAACAGCGGTGTTAAACAAGGAACTGCCACGGAAGGGGTCTTTCTGCATACTAGATCAGATGGGAAATTATTCAATCTAACCAGACTGTGAGCAAAAAGTAAGAGAAGGGAAACTCATTCAGGATATGCTCTTTGCAGACGATGCTGCCCTGGTCGCCTACACCGAAGTCGAATTACAGATCCTCATTAATAGGTTGGCAAAATCCTGTGATCTGTTTGGACTCACCATCAGCGTACAAAAGACGAAAGTGATGGCTCAGGGTGCAGATCCTCCAGACATTGTCTTGAACTATAAAAACTGGAGGTAGCAAATCACTTCAACTATAGATCTATCATCACCGACAACCTTTTACTGGACCCAGAGCTGCAGAAACGATTAGGAATGGCCTCATCAGCACTTGCCAGGCTCTCACAGAGAGTGTGGAATAACAACATGCTGACCATCTCCACACAGGTTGCTGTGTATAGATCCTGTGTGATTAGTACCCGGCTCTATGCCAGGGAAACATGGACTCTGTATGCCTCACATGAAAAAACTAAATGCTTTTCATATGCGCTGCCTGAGACGCATACTTGGAATTTCATAGAGTGACAGAGTGACTAACAACGAAGTGTTAGACAGTGCAAGGATTGTCAGCTTAGTTATGATCCTCTCCCAGAGCCGCTCGTGGTGGCTTGGTCACGTGTGCAGAATGGAGGATGAGGGAATACTATAAGATATAATTTACAGAAGGCTGACCATGACCAAGCATTAAAGGTAGATCTTTTTTTTCTTCTTGCGTTCGCCTTATTTCTCTAATCACCAAGGCGGTGTGCATTGCACTGTGGTTTTTATTTTGCGCCTGTCGGCACAGTGCATCCGACTTCAGCATGCATTTTATGTAAGGGTCTGCTTCCTCCTGCATTTTCTAAGGGTTTGCTTCCCCGAGGTAACGGCCGGTGCTGTGATGGGGATCAAACCCAGCACCTATCAGTTGTGAGCCGTGCCACTAGGCCATGCCGTCCCCTAGGTAGATCCTTCCTTCGCTACAAAAATGTTTGCAAGCGTGACCTGAAGGCGTTGGATATGAATACTTGCAACTGAGAGGAACTTGCCAAAGACAGACCCGGCTGGAGGCAGGCTTTGTGTGTTGGTGTGCAGGCAGGGGAAGACAGGATGCGTCAAGGTGCAGACTACAAACGTTTGCGACACAAACTAGGTCAACATCTGACTGTCCCCTTTCTGGCATGAAGTACATTGTCTCTCGAGACTGACAGGATGCCAATCAATATATATAATATATATATATATATATGCAACCACACATACATTGTGAATTTTTTTAATTACTGTTATTTTCAAAATATAACTGTTAATACAACACCAGTGCTAGATCTCATCAAGAGGCGGTAAACCAAATTATTCGGTCAAGTGACGTGTTAAACACCAGATAGTATCCCTTAGAAAGCTTTGCTATGCAGATAAAATGGATACAAAGCCAAGGGACGAACATGCAAAAGATGGATAGTAGAAATAACAGAAGCAGTAAAGCTTCCCTTGTAGGAAGCACATACTAGGGCCCAGTCAAGAAACCCCTTCATAACTTGACGCTGAAAGGCACAACAGGACAAAAATGTGAAAATAAGAGAACTTTAAAAAAATATTTGTCCATTCCTTGGTAACAGCCTTGACAGGGGATAAATAACAGTACACATCTGTTATCTTTCTCACGTGGACTGCATTTAACCGTACTCCTTTTTTTCTGCTATTATTAAATCAGATTTGTTGAAGTTTACATTATCAGATTTGTTAAAGTTTACATTATCAGATTTATTGAAGTTTACAATATCAGATTTGTTAAAGTTTACAATATCAGATTTGTTGAAGTTTACAATATCAGATTTGTTGAAGTTTACATTATCAGATTTATTGAAGTTTACAATATAAGATTTGTTGAAGTTTACAATATCAGATTTGTTGAAGTTTACAATATCAGATTTGTTGAAGTTTACAATATCAGATTTGTTGAAGTTTACAATATCAGATTTGTTGAAGTTTACAATATCAGATTTGTTGAAGTTTACAATATCAGATTTGTTGAAGTTTACAATGTAGCTTATTGTAATTGCAGGTTCTGATCTGCCATTATGAAAGAAGTGGTAGCTACTACGCCACAGGTGCAGGTAGAGGCTCAGTGGCCAGCGAGGAAGAGAAGAGACTGACCATGATGCTGTTTCAGGGCATCTTTGATTCTTTGGCTAAGAGGGTACACATTGTTGTTATTAGTAATGTTATATTTTATTTATAATTATAGAAAGAGTCTCAATCATCCTTGCTGTTGTTGGTAATTCTGAAAGGAATTATCTCATTCCTTGTATAACAAATTATCACATTTTCATTTTAACCCTGCCACACCTGAGGCGCTGAACCTAACTGTCCCCCATTCCAGGGCTCCAGAGCATTAAAGAGAAAAAAAACAACATGATATAGAAAAATGTTAGTTACATGCAAACAAGTGGTTAGAATAAGATGTAACTTACAGACATTGTAGAAAATAGGTTTACCTTTCATCTAGCGTCAATATTCCACCTTTGTGTGCCAATCCACCCAGCAAAAGGCAAAAAATCTGTCTCGAGTCATAACATTTCGAAATCTGGGAGTAAACACAACAAAGAGCCCTCATTTGTCCAATAATCCTGATAGCTGGGCTTTATACATGAGTATTCCATATAGATCCTCAGTCCAAGAAAAGCCTTCATCTCATCACTCGAGCTCTCACTGTCTGTTTCACTTGAACAGAGTCTGAATCAACCAAATTATTGATCACCTGTTGGACTGTCATAAGCCTAGACTTACTTTGCTTTCCTGTTGAAGTGCTTGGTTCATCAGCCGCTCGTTTCATTGTCAATTTTCCGAATTTGTTCACGTTAAACCCCACAAAATCAATTCAAACATGGGGGCAGCCATTTGCAATGACTAATCACGAGGATTGACCACGATTGGTTGGTTATTTTTAGATTCTGATGCATTTTATGACGTACTACCCAAAGTACCGAAAATTAGGTCCAGCGGTTTAGCGGCAGTTAAGGAAATTACCGAGAATTGGGTACAGCGGTGTGGTAGGGTTCAAAGATATTTCTAATCCTCGAGATAACAAGTTATCACACTCATTCTGAACGATTTTTCTTATCTCTGAGTTAAGTATCACACTTTTACTCTGAAGGATTTTTTTATCTCTGAGAAAACAGGTTTTCACACTTTCATTCTTATCTTTTTTTTAAATTTTTCTTATCTTTGTAATAATAAGTTATCACATATTTCATGCAGAAGGATTTTCCTTCTTTACCATTTGCTCTCAAATAATCACATCTATTTTTCTCATACATTTGGTGGTCTGTCTCAGATTTCTCTTGCTGTTATTCAGATCTATTCATGCTGAGTGAGTTAACTCTTCATGTTCCTTTGGTAGCGGGTTACAGTAACATCCCGAGGTGTACTTGAGCGGGTGGACCGTAGTCCTACTGACTGTAGTATAATGTGAGTATCAGTAAGCTCACTATTGTGAGGTTTGCAGTATACATCCCGACCTCGTTGGCCAGGCTGCTGTTACATAGTATTTTCCAGGAGCACAAATGGGGACATGAAGTGTAAGTCTTGATCAGTATGTTTGAAGTTATAGCAGTAAGAAACCCAAAGCTGACTGCTAGCGCCAGTGAGTCAGAGCTGCTAAGACTCTGCTACACCTAGACAACTGGCTGCAACAGAGAAGACCGGCTAAGGAGAAGGGATCAAAGTGGGAAAGCTAAACTGGTACCAAAAAATGTCGGATGTGTCGGACCGAAAGATGCAAATATCGCAATCAAGCTGTGAATTTCAACATCCTGCCATTTGCAGGACTTGGTAGTGGGAGTTTAGAACGAAGAACAAGATCAGTATGTTTTACCTGACCTTGATGTCAGCCATTAGAGTTGGAAGAATTGGCTATCCCACACTGCAATTCAAGGATGTATGTAAGAGGGACATAAAGTCGTGGTCAATCTTGGTCTTTACTAAAAACACATAAGAATAACGATCCAGATGTGTGAGAATTGCAGCCAGAAAGACAATCTATGACCGAATCGACAACACCACGCTGAGGCAGATAGTGGGGCCAAGACCCAGTTAGGGCCTACATCGATGCCCATCAAATCAAGGGGTTTGGTCATTTAGTCAGAATGTATTATGACCAGCCTGCAGCGAGAGCATATCATATGCAGGTCTCCAGTCCAGGAGCAAGAGACCGACCTTGACATCGGTGGATTAAGGGTGTCTCTAGAACTCATATGAAGTTACACCTACAACAACACGAGACTCCTACTTTGCGATAACAAGAAATCTATGGATCCCGACTCTCTGCAGCCTCCGCACAACAAGAGCAGTAGGACAACAGAAAAAGAAGAAGAAGCATTTGAACCTCTTTAGTTTCTTCTATTCTTTCCAATTGAATATAAATATTTATAAATTAATTTTTGCTTAGAGAGAAATGAGCAGGAAAACAAAGATGGATGTATACCGCTCGACCTATGTGCCTGTCCTGACATATGGATGTGAATCATAGGCAATGACTACAGCCCAAGAAAGGCAATTACAAACTTCAGAAATGAGGTACCTAAGAAAGGCGGTTTAGGTGACGAAAAGGGACAAGATTCGTAATCAGACAATACGTAGCAATCTTGAAGTTCAACCCCTGCAGACACGAGTGGAGCAGTCCCAACTACAGTGGTTTGGCCATGTCTGTAGAATGGAAGAAGATCGGATACCAAAGCGGTCAGGGGAGATCAAAAGTCAAGGACGCAGACCCCGAGGATGTCCCAAAGTACGTTGGGAAGACAACATACGACAGTCCCTAAGTGATAGAGGGCTGGTTTGGAAAGAGGCCAGGAAAAAGACGGCGTATAGAGCAGTGTGGCGTTCTCTTTGGCAAACCTCTACACCTCACGGTAGAAGAGGAGCGACTAAGTAAGTATTTTTGCTTAGTTGATAACAGTGGCTCTATTCTTTGGTCCCTGGTGACTACACATGTTGTGTTTTCGTTGTTACTTAATGCTTACAGTGAGTATTGCTTACTTTTTTGTGCACCCTGATAAGGGCATTAAGAGGCGGCTGCAGTAGCTTTCTCCACACCCTGAGCATACTGATGAAGGTGAACCTGTGTCCTCAAGGCTGTTACGCTATGCTAGGATTTATCTACGTGTCGCTCACTGCTTTGGGGATAACATCGATCCCCACCTCATTAGCCAGACTGCCATGAAACAACCTGTTTCCAGGGAGACCTGCATGGAAGTTGTTTCTTGATCAGTGTATTTCACCTGATCCTGACAAACTTTGTATGATCTGTATGTTTTGCCTGACCAGATGTTAGTCTCTTCTTCCCAGCCACATAGGTACACTAATAGCTTCAAATCACCTTTCTTCTGCTTGTTCTTTAGAAAATTGTTAAATTCTACTTCTACATTCAACCTGAAAAGGGCATGATGTTGTATTGTAGTTTCAAGCAAGGCTGCGATTTCTGCACCTTTTGGCCTGACACATCCGATTTCAGCGGACTTTTTTGGGTACAGAGTTTTCGATCCCTATTCTCTTAGCCAGACTACACTAATGCAGCCTGTTTCCAGGACCGCCTCTTGGAGGTGGAATAGGGTCTTTGTCAGTTGTGGTTTGCTGAACCCGATGCAAACAGGCAGCTCCAAGTCCCTGGCTGCTTCAGTTCGTGCACTGTTGCATCTTTGGTCCCAGTTGTTTTCATTGATTTAAGTTCTGACATGTTTATTTTTTTCTACAACTTGTGCATTTTTTTGTCTTCAGGCCTATGATCCAGAACTGTTCTCAAAAGCCTTACCATGTTTGTCTGCCATTGGCTGCGCTCTGTCACCAGACTACACTCTCAGCCACCACGACGACAGCTGGCTCAGACAGACTTCCATGGGTCTTGATGGGACTTACAATCCAAAACCTGTGGACACTGCCAGGTTTGTCTTCTTCTTCACTTAACTGAACTTAACTGAACTTAACTTCTTTATAATGATTTAGAAAGCTGTTGAGTCTGTATTCAACCAGTTTCTTTTACTTCACTTGCTATGCACACACAATCTATTCTTAAATGCATTAATTGTCCCTGCCTCCACTACTTCCAGTGGCAATGCATTCCAAGCATTTACCACTCTCTGATTTAAAAAAATTTCCTAATATCAAATCTGGACCTTTCTTTAGTTAATTTGTAGCTATGCCCTCTAATTCTTGTAGGTGGTTGCATTTTGAAAAACTTGTTATAGTCTAATTTATCCTTACCATTGATTATCTTATAAACCTGTATTAAGTCACCTTGAATTCTTCTGTTTTCTAGACACTGTAGGCCGGTATTTTCCTCATAACTATAATTCTGGAATCCCACTATCAGCTTTGTCGCTTTTTTTGGGTATCCTTTCCAGCATGTTTATATCTCCTCTACAATAAGGACCCCCACACCTGTACACAGTACTTCAATCTAGGTCTAACTAAAGCTTTATCCAGTTTGACTATTACTTCCTTGCTCCTATTTTAATATTTCTTTTTGTCATACCTAACATTGCATTTGCCTTTTTCACTGCTACCTGGACTTGATCACTCACTCCACCTGTATGATCTATTATAACCACTAGGTCCCTATAAATGACGGACAGTTCTTGATAGCACATTCACCATGTTAAACAATGGCAGGTTTGCCTTAATTTGGGCATATGGCGCGCCTTGCCAAGGACATTCCTGCCCAGCAGCCTCTAAAGAAGGCCACGGACATCAAAAACTGGAATGACCCTCTTCATCATGGTTCCGCTATTGCAGCCATCCACGCACCACCTGGTAAGACTTCATCCTTACTGCATGCAGCCTGAAACTTTGCTGCACATTGTGCTCATGGACCGTTGACCCGACAGGTCCTTTGCGGACCCCTTACCTAACTACCAATTGGAAATATGCAATTTAAAAACTTTCATGTATCTGAACGTTTGCGTGCTACCTGGCAGATAAAAACAGCAGATAAAATATGTTAAAAGGGAAGATTGAATGGAAAAAGCGACCTAACAAATTCTTACCTAGAGTAATCAAGCAGACAAGGCTACCATCAAAAGCAAAGCCGCAACAGGTCGACAATGCCTCAGACTTTCTCTACCATGGATGAATAGGCCTGCCTCTACTTCTACTGACACTGGGGTACCAGAACAGAGACTGTTATGTAATGCTATCAACGTCATTAACAGAACTGCATGCTATGGACCATAGAAATGAAAATCCTCAAACAAAGCTGTTGTACTTTATGAAGGTCGCAGACCAATCTAAAATAACATCAGTCACGACTGCCTCACCAGTCATCTGCCATCTATTTAAGAAAAAGTAGAAGAAATACAAGCGAATGAAAATGATCCAATTTGCTTTTTTATTTTTTTTTACTTCAAAATATTTGTCAGTTGTGTTATTCATTTAATTGTACCTTAACGCTTCAAAGTCTATAACTCTTTCCCCCTGATATGGGACTGCCATTGGCATTTTTGTTTTATTGTTATTACATCTGTATTCTAATTCAAAATTATCAACAGAGTTAACCTCAATCAGTCCTTGGATTCAGCAGTGACAAAGTATGCAGAGCATTTCCACGACTGCTGGGCAGTGAAGAAGGTAGGCCAGCTTCACATTTTACTTATATTTATATTTATATTTCAACTGATCTTGAACCTTTACCACTCTACATACAAAATTGACGCAATTTCCCCTGCACCTCCATTATTTTTCATGACGTCACATCGTGTAACTATGGTTGCTCCTTTAAGAGCCTGTAACATTTTTATTTGATGGTCTATTGATTTGTTTTGTTTGTGAATAGAGAAATAAATAAATAAAGAATTTGTTGGTGTTATTGTTTTTGTTTGTGTGTGTTTTAGTTTCTGAGATAACAAAAAAATTAAGGTGATAGTGTTGAAAAAACAGCACACAAAGACTCTCCCGCCTTCAGAGTCACTTGGTTGGGGAAAAAACCCGGGACGTATTACCGATGTTTGCCGTAATGGCCATGTCTGTTATTTCAACTATAAATGTGATTATTGTATCTAAATAAACAATCTAAACAGATCTACCTCAGAAAAATCAGTTGTAGAAACTTGATTCCCCCATTCTTAACAATCTGGGAATCTTCAAATCCAAGCAAAAAACATAACTTAACTTAACTTAACGTCTTTATACTGGTTTAGAAGACCCTGCAGAGTCTGTATACAACCAGTTACATTTACATCACCTTGCTCTAAAAGCTATGCGCATCCAGTTTATTCTTAAATGCATTAACTGTCCCTGCCTCCACTACCTCCCCTGGCAATGCATTCCAAGCAGACACGACTCTCTGACTAAAAAAATTATTCCTAATATCTAACCTGGACCTCTCCTTAGTCAGCTTGTAGCTATGCCCTCGTGTTATTGTAGGTGGCTGTATTTAAAAAAAACTTGTTATAGTCTAATTTATCCATTCCTCTGATCATCTTATAAACCTGTATTAAGTCACCACGAATTCTTCTCTCTTCGAGACACTAGGCCGGTTTTTCTGAGTCGTTCCTCATAACTGTAATTCTGGAATCCCACTATCATCTTTGTCGCTCTTTTTTGTATTCTTTCTAGCATGTTTATATCCCCTCTATGATAAGGACTCCACACCTGTACTCCACACCTGTACTCCACACCTGTACACAGAAATCATTCCAAACGTCCAAACCTAATTGCACGATCGCCATTGCTGGTATCTAACCTTACATTGCGGAAGAAGGAACTCTGTACAATCAAAAGATCAATATTGTTTAGACTATTACTACGTAGCCATTCATTTTAAAATTTGATTAGAACGGCCGCCACTATACAACGGCAATGTAAGTCGGACAGACTCGACCTACGCGCCACGATTGGATATGTTGTACGTTAAGAAAAATCAGTTGATAGCATTACATAACAGTCTCTGTTCTGGTACCCCAGTGTCAGTAGAAGTAGAGGCAGGCCTATTCATCCATGGTAGAGAAAGTCTGAGGCAAATATCAAAAGACTGGGGAAACGTGGTTTGAGCTGGTACAGATGGACTGTGACAGGAAGACTTGGCGAGTATATGAAGAAGAGGTTGCTACATGACATAATGTGTCTTATGTACTTGCTTAACTGTCCCAGAATGCAGGGATCCTGTAGATCTGAGTGTAATAAATGAAAGCATTCTTGGTGACTAGTTTCTGGTCAATCACACTGTAAAGTTTCTGGACACGGACAGTAAGTTAAGACTTGTGGTTACTTATTCTACTCTTCATTTCATTTTCTGTGAAGCATAAACCACATATAGATGGCTCCACAGGAAGTGATGAAGGTTTTTATTTTGTTGATTGATTGATTAATTGATTTTGTGGCAAAGTAGTTTTTTTTTAATTGTGTTTTTTTTTTTTGCGAATTATTATTATTTTGCCAATCATCAAGGAAGGTGTGCGTTGCACTATGTTTTTATTTGCACCTGTTAGGCCAGTGTATCCGACTTCGGCACACATTTTATGTAAAGTCTTTTTCCTCCTGCATTTTCTAAGGGTTTGCTTCCCCGGGGTAATGGCCAGTGAGCCGTGTTACTTAACCACTGGCCTACACCGTCCCCACTGCCAGAGTAGTAAGAGCCCTTGTCTCTCACAGCATAGGGACCTAGCTATGTCCTGGTCGGGACATGCTATAGCTTATTATAATGCTTTTTTCACGTGATGACTTCTGCCTGTTGGAAATGGGACACAATGAAGAAGATGTTATGAAAGACCAGTCATGAGAACTATGAGATCCTGCCAAAGATGGATGTGTCGGACCAAAAGGTGCTAATATCGCAGTCAAACTGTAAAGTAGCGACACAACACATTTTGTTCTCGGGACTACATCCTGCTACTTGCAAAACCCTGTTCAGGACTTAATAGCAGAAGATTGAGAACGACGCAGAAGAAGAACTATGAGATAAACTTGTATTTTTTTTCTTCACACAGATTGAGCAGGGCTGGCAATTTGGCAATACATATGATGATGAAAGAAAGGTGCATCCACTACTGAAGCCATACCACTTGCTTGATGATAAAGTGAGTGTTTGTTCACATATTTCTACGTGAGATCTGATAACAATAGACTTTAAATTGACAGAAGCAGGAAACTGTTGTTAATATGTTTAATTTTCTTGCCATTTAAAAGGGTGTGAAGATAAAAATCTGGCAAGATAAACGGTAAACACTATGCACGAAAATTAGATTAAAACAACATAAAAGAATGGACCAATCTTCGACCAGAAGAGGCACAGGCAGCGGCTGTTGACAAAGAAGGGGGGTGTGGGGTTCTGAGGATGTCTTCATGTCTGCCCTAACAACCTCACCGGTTACGGGATGACCTGATCTGAAGAGTAATCAGGTTCACGAGAAACATGATGACCTAGATACCACTTTACTTTCACACAATGCTCCTTGAAACTGGCTGAATCACAGCAGTCTAGACACTGAGTTAGGGATCGGCTGTCGTCAGCGTCACACCTACCACCTGTACTTCCCATACTTGCTCTGATACCCAATTTTTTACGATGAGTCGACCCAGGAGCTGTTTGTGGTTGAAAAAAATACCCTTTATTAATTGCAGATTGAATCTAGGTCGCTTAGCACAATGAAACATTAAAAGTTATAAACGCTTTAACCCTACCAGACCTGAGGCCCTGAACCTAACTGTGCCCCATTCCTGGGCTCCAGAGCATTAAAGAGAAAAAAAAACAACATGATATAGAAAAATGTTAGTTACATGCAAACAAGTGGTTAGAATAAGATGTAACTTGGAGACATTGTAGAAAATAGCTTTACCTTTCATCTAGCGTCAATATTCCACCTTTGTGTGCCAATCCACCCAGCAAAAGGCCAAGAATCTGTCTCGAGTCATAACATTTCGAAATCCGGGAGTAAACACAACAAAGAGCCCTCATTTGTCCAATAATCCTGATAGCTGGGCTTTATACATGAGTATTCCATATAGATCCTCAGTCCAAGAAAAGCCTTCATCTCATCACTCGAGCTCTCACTGTCTGTTTCACTTGAACAGAGTCTGAATCAACCAAATTATTGATCACCTGTTGGACTGTCATAAGCCTAGACTTACTTTGCTTTCCTGTTGAAGTGCTTGGTTCATCAGCCGCTCGTTTCATTGTAAATTTTCCGAATTTGTTTACGTTAAACCCCACAAAATCAATTCAAACATGAGGGCAGCCATTTGCAATGACTAATCACGAAGATTGACCACGATTGGTTGGTTATTTTTAGATTCGGACGCATTTTATTACGTACTACCCAAAGTACCGAAAATTAGGTCCAGCGGTAAATTAGGCAGTTCAGGAAATTACCGAGAATTGGGTACAGCGGTTTGGTAGGGTTAAGATCAATTTAATCACAATGAGAAACAGCCAAGCACAAAGAGATGTGTAGGGAACCCTCTTTGAAAGCAATCTGATGAAACTGACCTACAATGTCTAGAAAAGAGAAGAATTAGAAGTGACTTAACTCATTCACTCCCAAATATTTTGGACCTCTGGTCACAATTTTTTTTCTTATGTAAAACTCAAACACAGTATCACTTAGTTGCGATCTGTTTATCTTCAATAAAAAGTTCCATGAAATAACACATATTGTATACCAAACTGTTCACAATTGCTGCCAGAATTCAATGGAATACATATATTTAGCAAATGGAGGTGAACATTTATGTATAATAGATTATAGTTGCATAATCGTTTTTATTTTTTTAAATTATGAACAAAAGTCGTTCCACTCATCAGTGCATTATTCAGCTCTAAACCAATACATGAATAATGTAATGACTTTCTATTGACGGTAATCCACAAGGGACGATGATCTGAAAGTTACACCTAATTTGGTGTAGTTGTTACAACAGAATTTTACTGAAGTCCTGTGAATTTGAAAACGTGCTAAAAAATAAAAGCACTAATCAACATCAGCCTGAGTGTTTACAATTAACGCACACCCAGAAAGAATGTTCCTGCTGTATTAAATATATATGTATACACATTTATATAATACACACTAGTATGGCTGTGGAGGATAATGAACCTTTACCGAATTTGTAAATTGTTACTACCATTGCTTGAGACAAAAGAGAGCATCACCCCTTCGTCAGTAGATTTAGCCTCACTTTCGTCGCTCGACTTAAAACTAAGACTAGATAAAGAAGTTGAAATATCTCTATCAGAACGATCGATATCTTTATCATCACTACCGTTAACAATAATATCATTTAATTATTACCGAGTTTGTACTGTAAAAACTCTTATTTGGTTTGACTGAAGTTGCATGGACTAGATTCAAGGCTGCCCTCCGGAAAAAAAATGTTGTTTCCAAGAACAAAAGTAAACATTTTCTCAACGAAACACATGTTAACTCTTCCAGAAATGAAAAGTAAAAAATCTGAGCTTCCGCCAATAACCAAAATAAAACATTTAGGAGAACTAGGAATGCAAAGCCAATATATTGGCTAGTGGGTTTTCTGGAAAAATCAGGAAACTGATGTATCGGCTCGCGGGAGTGAATGAGTAAATCTAGGTTTATAGATAATCAAATTGAAGGATAAATTAGACTATAACAAGTTTTTCAAAGTATAACCACCTACAAGAACAAGAGGGCATAGCTACGAATTAACTAAAGAAAGGTCCAGATTAGATATTAGGAAATATGTTTTTAGTCAAAGAGTGGTGAATGCTTGGAATGCATTTCCACAGGAAGTAGTAGAGGTAGGGACAGTTAATGCATTTAAGAATAGATTGGATATGCATAGCTTTTAGTGCAAGAAAATGTAAATGAGTCTGGTTGTATACCAACTCTGCAGAGTCTTGTAAACTAGTATAAATACGTTAAGTTATGAAATGTATGTATTGAGCTGCACAGATGAGAGAGCACATAGCATTTGCAAAGTTTACACTTAGAAGCAGTAACCAAATTTTGTGGGTGTGGTTTCAATGCTAAGTGTATCCGAGTGAACGTGTACGTACATCTAGGGGTATAACTTCTTTGTTAAATAGTCGTTTGATTAGTTCCATAATGTGCATCAATCCTGTTCCCTGTAGGCCAAAGCCCGTTACATGAATCCTGCACGCGAGTCTATGAGAGCCATGCTAGCTTGGGGATGGACTCTGGAGCAAGATCAGTCTCGGTTCACATCCAATCGGGAGAGCATCAAAAGACGGGCTTCCAAGGCCAATGTGGTAAGTTGTGGCAGAAAAAATTAATTTCATTTATTATGAACTGGCACATTAATTTGAACCCTGATCACAAGGTTGGTAAAATATCATTCCCCTGTGCTCCTGAGAAATTATGCTCAAGGTAAACATGTGAGGAAAGCTATTTACTATGAAAAAACTTTGTGCTCTAAATTCATTATGTAATCTCAAGTTGAATGATCATCTCCAATGTTCCTACTTGTTTTGCCACTAAATTGTGGAATATATTTATTGAAGGCCATCCTGTATGAAATGTTTTTTCACTAGGTTTCCACATAATCGTTTGCAACAGGATCCTTTTATTGTCCATCTGCAGCGTGTGTTCGTCCAACATTTCTTCCTGATGACATTAGAAACATCATTTTGGTTGGGCTGTAATTGTACTTGCTCACTATTCATGAATTATTTCCAGCCAATGCCCAATAGACATCTAAGACAATTAGGTATATGTCAACATATAGCAGATTAAAATGTCCATACCAGACCGTATTAGACTGTACTAGGGTTTAGAAAATTGTACAGGGAAAAATATACATAAATAAGTGAACAGAATGTACATGTCTTAGTATGTAACTTGCCTCGGTGGATCCCAGTAACTATTTGCTGTGAAGAAAGAACAGAACCACTGCATCTGCATGCAAGCTGTAAAAAGTTATACAATTCAGTTGTGTATGAGACTTGCAACCACATTATGTGAAATTGTTGCAGAAAACAGCACTACAAGAGCACCTAAAGTGATTTGATTCACTCTTTCTTAAAGAAAATGTCTATAGTTGTGGGTCATGCTTCACATGGAGCGAAATAGAGAACTAGAATAAGTAACTGCAAGTCGTAACTTACTTTCCGGGACAGACATTGTTACACAGGGTTTGACCAGAAACCTACCATCAAGGATGCTCTTTCACTTGCCACCCTTAGATCTTCCATTGTGCAGGATTCCAGAACCTAGCACCAATAAGTCTGCCTGATGAGTTATGACGCCGATTCTTAACAGAACTATTATTAGACTGCATTTTTGTTAAACTATATTGCGTAATTTGCTCTATTATATCTGTTTTTCACCTCAGTGGTACCCAATATGAAATGAATAGAGCCACTGTCACCTTTCTAGCATGTCATTAAAGGCGACTAAAGATGGTTGTGTTTGGGGTTGGCAATCTCCTCATTCAAAAACATTGCCATTATGATCTGCCACTGCAAAAAGCTAAGAAACAAACTTTTTGTATAGGGATCACCTGTGTATGGCTTATGTTTCACATTGGAGTGAATAGGTGAATGATTGCAGATACGTGGAAACAGGATGGCTTTAAAGAGGACCAGCAACATTGGGGGCTTACACTTCACAATGGAGTGAATAGGTGAATGATTGCAGATACCTGGAAACAGGATGGCTTTAAAGAGGGCCAACAACATTAGGGGCTTACACTTCACAATGGAGTGAATAGGTGAATGATTGCAGATACCTGGAAACAGGATGGCTTTAAAGAGGGCCAACAACATTAGGGGCTTACACTTCACAATGGAGTGAGAAGGTGATTGATTGCAGATACCTTGAAACAGGATGGCTTTAAAGAGGGCCAGCAACAGGTGATGTCTTATACTTTACATGGAGGGGACGGCGTGGTTAAGTGGCACCGCTCACAAGCCGAAGGGGCTGGGTTCGATTCCCATCACAACACCAGCCGTTACCCCGGGGAAGCAAACCCTTAGAAAATGCAGGAGAAAGCAGACCCTTACATAAAATGCATGCTGAAGTCGGATGCACTGGGCCAACAGGTGCAAAATAAAAACCACAGTGCAACGCACACCGCCTTGGGGATTAGAGAAATAATACGAACGCCCAAAAAAAAATACTCCACACTGGAGCAAAAAGATAAAAGATTGCTATAATTAGAAACAAGCTTCCTTTAAAAGGGACTGAAAAAGTGAATACTTATGATATTCCCATTTTACTTCTGTTTGCAGTATGAGCATGGATACAGCCCGAGGCCTTACGATCTCAGGAACATTACTCTCAGCAGAGAGATCCTTGTAAGTTTGATCTATATAACAGTGCTTTCTATTGTTTCTTGACTTGTTCATCACTGTCAATCACTATTATTCAGTCAATCTAGGTCTTAACCTTACGCACTCCAATATATTTTTGAAAAAAATTTGACCTAATTAATTTTCTTAATTAGTCGCTGTGGTAGTCGTCTTTCAAAATTTGTAACTTTTATGTTTGTTTGTCAATAAATATGATTTTCTGGCGTGTAGATACACAATAGCATAACGAACATGTGGGTGTTATTGTTTTTGTTGTATGTTTGTTAGTTTTTGAGATTTAAAAAGATGAAGTTGAAAATTTATGAAAATCTCTGAAAAAATTTGGACTCGACCACTAGGCCTAGTCGCTTCGATAGAAAACCATGGAAACTACAACAACGTATCGATACTGTGTTAACAATATCTACACAACTGTTAGTTTCCAATTCAAACGTAGTTCTTTCATTTAAACAAACAAAATAAACAGATCTACGCGATAAAAATCTTTCCCAACAACCTACTTCCCCTTTCGCAAAAAGTCGGCTTGCTCCAAACGGCGTATACAAAATTAAAACTGTTCAAAAGCCATTTGTAATCGAACACACGATACTTTAACCGGCAAAATATCGTGTATATATGGAGGGCGTAGTCAGCAGTAAAAAATGGCTGTCAGGAGTGACTTCGTTCAACAACAAAAAATTTTTTTTACGCACACCGTTTTTGCAGGCCGAGCTGGTCCAAAGGGATCGGATATTGGAGTGCTAAAGGTTAAACAAACATACCTCCTGTCCTGGGCCATTCATTTAAGCTATGTCCATGTCTTCTCTGTTTCTTTTGTTTTTCTTGAGCTCTCTTCTCCATGTTTATTTTGCTATGCCTCTACTTCTCTTGCCTTGGGAATTCCAGAACAGTGACTGTCTTGCAATGCTATTAACTGTTTTCGACCAATCACCAGCAACTTCTCCTCGTGTCACGTTCCACTGATATATATCTGGTTCTTCCCAACAACTCCACATTAGTGATGTTATATCATTTCGTCTCTCTTTATTCTACGCATGCACCCATTTATAAAAGTATGGACCTTTTTCATTGTTACTTTTGTTCTTCATGTTTCATAGCCATACAAATAGAACAGACTTGGCATTGAATGAAAGATTTTTATTTTTCTGTTAGACTGGAACAGCACATTCATTTATCATTGGAATAAATAATAATTTTTTAAAACATGTTAAAAATTGAGAAAAACTACAGCTGGAATTATAGACACACATATCTAGTTGTAAAATGTAAACATAATTTAATGCCGTCACAGAGTGTTTTTTTAATTTAGTATTTAATTAGTTTATTTATTTTGATTTCTAAGTTCTCTATTGCAATGAAAACAGTGGTGACAAAAAAATGGACAACGGCATGCTTTTCTTTGATTGTACACTCTAAAAATGGGCCACGGCATGCTTTTCTTTGATTGTACACTCTAAAAATGGGCCACAGAATGCTTTTCTTTGATTGTACACTCTAAAAATGGGCCACGGCATGCTTTTCTTTGATTGTACACTCTAAAAATGGGCCACGGCATGCTTTTCTTTGATTGTACACTCTAAAAATGGGCAACGGCATGCTTTTCTTTGATTGTACACTCTAAAAATGGGCAACGGCATGCTTTTCTTTGATTGTACACTCTAAAAATGGACAACGGCATGCTTTTCTTTGATTGTACACTCTAAAAATGGACAACGGCATGCTTTTCTTTGATTGTACACTCTAAAAATGGACAACGGCATGCTTTTCTTTGATTGTACACTCTAAAAATGGACAACGGCATGCTTTACTTTGATTGTACACTCTAAAAATGGGCAACGGCATGCTTTTCTTTGATTGTACACTCTAAAAATGGACAACGAAATGCTTTTCTTTGATTGTACACTCTAAAAATGGGCAACGGCATGCTTTTCTTTGATTGTACACTCTAAAAATGGACACCAGCATGCATTTCTTTGATTGTACACTCTAAAAATGGACACCAGCATGCATTTCTTTGATTGTACACTCTAAAAATGGACAACGACATGCTTTTCTTTGATTGTACACTCTAAAAATGGACAACGGCATGCATTTCTTTGATTGTACACTCTAAAAATGGACAACGGCATGCTTTTCTTTGATTGTACACTCTAAAAATGGACAACGGCATGCTTTACTTTGATTGTACACTCTAAAAATGGACAACGGCATGCTTTTCTTTGATTGTACTCTAAAAATGGACACCAGCATGCATTTCTTTGATTGTACACTCTAAAAATGGACACCAGCATGCATTTCTTTGATTGTACACTCTAAAAATGGACAACGACATGCTTTTCTTTGATTGTACACTCTAAAAATGGACACGAGCATGCATTTCTTTGATTGTACACTCTAAAAATGGACAACGGCATGCTTTTCTTTGATTGTACACTCTAAAAATGGGCAACAGCATGCTTTTCTTTGATTGTACACTCTAAAAATGGGCAACGGCATGCTTTTCTTTGATTGTACACTCAAAAAATTGGCAACGGCATGCTTTTCTTTGATTGTACACTCTAAAAATGGGCAACGGCATGCTTTACTTTGATTGTACACTCTAAAAATGGGCAACGGCATGCTTTACTTTGATTGTACACTCTAAAAAGGGGCAACAGCATGCTTTTCTTTGATTGTACACTCTAAAAATGGGCAACGGCATGCTATTCTTTGATTGTACACTCTAAAAATGGGCAACAGCATGCTTTACTTTGATTGTACACTCTGTGGGCATGGACGCCATTTTGTATCTGAGCTGCGCACGGGCATGTGACACCTAGCATTTGCTACCTACAGTAATCACAAATCTGGATATTGCTGCCACCTGATGACACCTTTAGAAACTACCAACTACATTTTTTCAACTATCCCATATTGATAGATGGGGACCTACTAACTGACCTACACTCATATTATGTAAATATTAAATTATTTATTTGTTTAATAATTGTGAAAATTGTGGGTAACCCAGACAAGTTGACAAATCTGGGCAACTATCTGTGGAGGGAAACACAATATGCATTTGGTTGCATAGTTCCTCAATTTTGATAATCTTATAGTTATTCTCTATATTGATAGTTTGTCCATCACAAGTGATGAAGACCACTCTCTTTGTTCAGCCGTGTGGACAGTCGTATCTCTTGCTGTGTCCGCTGAAATGGGTGACTTGCGCGGAGATTTGGATTAAAGTGAGGAAGAAACTGCGCATTTTGTCAACCTCACTCACAGAGCCTAAGCTACCTTTTGCCAGTGGCAAGACATTCATCGAGACGACTGGAGATAGCATAGGATGCAGATTTCGCCTCAGGGTTACCACCGAAGCCTTTCCGTAAACATGTAACCCGCAGGGTAGAAAGGTGGGATGGCATCTAACGCAGTTTATCGTGCCTTTTCGATAACCACAAGAGGTCGTATGGACAACACTCAGCGTGTGAGTGAGTCTGGCATCTCTCCCCAGCTGTATTCAGTTCATCATAGTAGCATCTAAAATTCCCACACGCCATATTCGTGAAGGTGAACCGGGAAAACTAACCCGTGAGATACGACACAGGTATAACTAGTTTAAGCGTAGCGCCATTCAGCCGGCGTCCAGACCAGGATAAACGGATGGAAGAAATAAAAAAAAAAGAACGAAATAACAAGTCCAGACGGAAAACAACTCCACGTATCCGTGAACACAAGTGTAAGTTGTCGACTAGTGTGAATTCCAGGCAAATCCGCGGTCTGGCGGCATCCATAATGATCCAAAACAGTAGAGAAATGTAGACTCGCAGCCAGTTACGGCGCCATCTTTATTCTCTATATATTTTCTGTTTATTTCAGACTATGGCAGAACGATTGTCCGAGAATGCTCATGATCTATGGGCATTACGGAAGAGAGAAGAACTTGATTCTATTGGTAAGATTAAGAGACATGACTTAAAATTCTCCTAATCATAAAAATAGCTGTCTATCGTTGTCCATGATGGTTGTGGGTGTGCATGTGACTGAACAGGGGAATGCGGGCACGAAAACATCTTCTGTATTACAAGCGCATGATGTCACTAGAAGGTGATGGTGTTCCCACTGTTTGTGATTCCCGGGTCTTACGTCTGCTCTGGGCTTTCACAACACTTTGGTCTTCGCTGGTGACTACACCCGCTTTGACTGCTTCTCCAGTCAGATCTGTTTTTGCGCAAGACATTCGCAGGTGTTGACATCTATCTGACAACTTTTCAGTGAGTCCCTCAAACTGTTTTTAAAACGTTTCTTTGGGCACCCTCACCCTCCTCAGTTCGCAGTAGAGGAGCTTCTTTGGGTGCTGTTCGTCTGACATACGAACGAGGTGTTATAAACATGGCAAATGATAAAAGTTATGAAGTATTATATTATAAAGAGATTGAGTTGAGATGTTTATCTGTCCTAAAAAAGATTTTGACCTACAGCTTGTATTAATCTGTATGACGCCTGTCTGTAAATCAGCTATTAGTAACTTGCATCCTATTAATGAAAGATCTACAGGAGGATCATGTAGCTATTATTAATGTATCTAATGTTTCTCTGAATAATGAATCTGTTGTTCTGCTTATTCTTATTTTCCAATTCCCAGAAAATGAGCTACTCGCTCTTTTACTTCTGTGTCGTACATTAGGGTATGTTTTCTCAGAGTATTCTTTCAAATCTACATAGTAGAAAAGAAATCACCAGTTATAAATACATCATACAATAATTTTAAGTTTACAAAATGGGAAACTGAGACGTTAGTCCAGTCAGACACAAGCTACTGAACAAGACCACAGCCTCTCTTCCGTGTAGCATTCCTAATGAACAGGCTGTTTGTAAATGTAGTCTGGCCAACAAAATGTGGATTGATGTGATCCCCATAGTAGTGAGTGTCACACAGATGAAGCAAAGCGTAGCACAACAGCCTAGAGGACCCCAGACCACCTTCATCAGCATGCTTAAGATGTGAGGAAAGCTTCTGCAACTCACTTTTAATGCCTTTTTCAGGGCGCACAAAAAGTACAAAGAGTAAATATTGTGGGCATTAAATAGTAACAACAGCATGTTTAAAAAAATTACAGTTGTACATAATTAGCTAACAAATATATTGGCTATTTCATTTTGTGTTAAGTATCCTACGTTTGCTGAAACACAAGTCCACAGATGCTTGTACCATTGGACAATTTGCCACATTGATTGGGGTTTAATCGAGTTCTTTTAACTGTGACATCTCTTATCTTTGAGTGATTCTCTTTTTGAACCATTTGGTCCCAAACTGGATAGTCAACAGGATTTAGTGTTGGAGGCATAAAAGCTTTCCGAGTGGTCTGCCGGGGTCTTTGTGTATGACTAGGATAAGAATAGCACCGCTGCCCCACACAGAGCATGTCATAATAGGTAACTAACTGTGTGACATGGCATAACACCGGCCATGTTTAGGTGATTTATTTAGAGCAGTATAGATGGCGCCTAACAGGCTGTAGGTCTACTTTTCTCTAGTGTTTGAGTCTATTAAGATGGACTCGCACATTGGTTAACTACCCAATGCAGCAGAGTATTAAGCTGCTCAAGCCTAATCCGCTAAGCAGGGGACCCTTTTCCCGGCTACATCCAGCTTATACCAGAGCTGGGACCTGCACAGGGGTATCTGCCCTGTAGAAGTTCAGGTCGACCAAGAACTAAGGTGTAAAAGAAGCAGTTTCATGTTCAAGAAATTGAACAGAATCTCAAGCACAATTAGCTGGTGCACCATCTTGTTCAAAGACAAACAAGTCTGAAATGGCAGATTATATCTGGATAAAGATGTTGCTTCAGGAGAACAACCCTGTAGAAGGCACTGTTTATTTTCATGCCTGAGTCAATGAAGTGATCAGAAGTTTGTCTCATTCCAGACATGCCTACACAGACTATAATCAGTTTGCAGAAAACATGTGGAGAAGAGAATTGGAGGAATGCATGGCAGTTTGTGGAGAACTCAACGGACAGACTTAGAAGTTGTCAGTTGAGGACTTATGTTCTACAATGAGCTAAAGGGTTTTGCCAGAAATATACAGAACTAAATGACTTAAGATCAGTACTATGTCATCAGTCAAAACCCAAAAGAGTTGTGGTACAGTGAGTTCCATCACACTGTAACATTCAAGGCAACAAGGAGGCAGACAGACTGGCAAAAGAAGGTGGAAGGCTACCACAACCAGATTCTAGTGTGGCCTACAAAGAGTCAAAAAGGTTTATTAGTGCCAGATACATGACCAAATGGGAAACAGAACATACTGGCTACACAAAAAACAATACTTATTACCAGTTGAACAGAAGAGAGCAGGTCGTGGCCTTCAGACTTTGCACAGGCCACAACAGACTGAGGTACCATACCATCTATTCAATAAACTGAAAATAGGTGGCACTGACGAATGCACTTGTGGTACAGGGAAAATGACGGCTGAACATCTGCTGCAAAACTGCCCGACATACGAGGACCAGAGAAAGCACATGTGGTCATCACCAGTGCCAACACTAGACAAGCTCTATGGCAGTGTCGACAGCTTCAGAATGACTGCTGCTTTCTTCTAACAAATTCAAGTTGACGTCTGACAGCGCACTAAGAAGAAGAAGATTGATTGAACCTTTAAATTATATCATAACAAGTGACTAAGGAAGGTTGTGCATGAGGCCAGTAGCCTCATGATGTAAAATCATTGCTATGCAACTGAATGCTTGGCTACAGGCATCCTTCAAAAGGATTAGGGTTAGTGGTCAGCTGTAGTGGTGGACCTATGCTTCAGAAATGGAGCCATAAGATTAATTGTGATTGTCAATATTTAACATTTACTATACCACTGCGAAAAAATTTGCCTGGCAGATTGTCTCTACATACTCATCAGTGTATTCGATGTGTTAACAGATTTTTGCTATAGAAACAGTTGAATAAAAATTGAGGTCACTTCCTCCTTTCTCAATAACAATAAAATAGTTAGATTGACTTTAGACAATATTTTTAACGATTTTTTGGGTTTCACATGGGTTTAGAAGGTTACCCCATTATTAAGGGTGATGAAGTTATGTTTTTGCAACAGATTTTTTCTGAGGTAGGTATGTTCAGTTTGTTTAAGTAGATGTAATAAAGACGTTTGTAGTGCGAAACAACAGATATGCCAATCTGGTTAAGAACATAATCAGTGCTGTGTGGCAGTTTCAAGGATTTACAAGTCAACACCAAAAACAGCTGTGTCTAAATGTTTGGGACGTAATGAAAACAATATGGAAACTAAAAGGCTGTTATATACAACCTGGTGAACAACCTAATTGCCTGTCTCATTTCAGGGGGCGGAGTTCATCCCCAACTCGTTCCCTATGACATCTTGACAGACAAAGAGAAAAAGAAGAACAGAGAGCATGCCCAGGAGCTTCTGAGATTCCTGCAATTTCTGGGATTCAGGATTACAAGGTATGATGTATTGTCATCATTTTCATTTATCTGTCACACCAGATGGCGGATTATAGGTCCAACATTGGATTTGGTTTATCCTGGCCGGCTCTTAGGGAATCCTAAATTAATTTGTTTGTAGGGCAATTTAAGTAGCAGTGGTATTTACATGTACAACGTAACTTAACGTTGTTATACTAGTTTAGGCGGAAGGCGTGGGCTAGTGGTTAAGTGACATGGCTCACAACCCGAAAGTGCTGGATTCGATCCCCATCACAGCACCAGCCGTTACCCCGGGGAAGCAACTCTTAGAAAATGCAGGAGGAAGCAGACACTTACTTAAAATGCATGCCGAAGTCGGATGCACTGGGCCGACAGGCGCAAAATAAAAACAAAAGTGCAAAGCACACCGCCTTGGGGAATAGAGAAATGAGGCGAATGCAAAAAAAAATGTTAAATACAATCTGTATACAATCAGTTTCTTGGAGGGTGGTTTAACCAATGTACTAGTCCATCTTAATAAACTAAAATACTGGAGCTAGGTACAGTCAGTTAGGCGCCATCTATAGCTGCTCTTAACAAACCACAAATAATTTTGGGTAAATGTTTAGATAGAACGTTTGCATTTTGTCAGGGCAGCGGCCTGCTCTTAAGCCTACTCTTTTCGATTTCCAACTGCCGAGGGGTTTTTTAATATCCTCGACACCGAGTACGAGAGTCCGATCTCAAAAAATATATGTACATGAAACTAATTCTGTATTACTGTGTTAACCCGAATGAGCTTCTGGTTAGCATAGTGTTAGAGTGCTCACTTTTCACAGCCAAGGTAATGGGTTTGACTCCATTTACCAGCATGCTCCAATCAACCTAGCATTAAATGGGTACCTGTCATACCAACAGGGATTGAAAGTGAGCTGGCCACCACACCTCATAAATAAACTGTGGCCTTGCACAATAAAATCTCAAACACTTCACACCCGACATCAGTGTCTGCTATGGAAAATCCTTTATCCTTACCCCACCCATAATGGAACTCATAAAACTTTGAAGGTGTTGCACGTATAAACAGAAATGACCTCGCGTACATTATAGAATAATTGAGGTTAAATCTAGAAGCAAAACTGGATCAATTTTACGTGACCCCAAATGTAATACAACATAATATATTTCAACCAAATGGTCTTTGTCAGGGATAGAGTACATTTCAGATTAAATTAACTAATGAATCTAAGCAATATAGATGAAAACTGTAAATTACTTTTCTTGGTGAGTTTTTTCATTGTACATTCTGTTATAGAAAATTTTGTTACCTAAAAACTTAAACTTTGACATGGTTTTCTTTTAATATAATGAGGTCATTACCGCGTAACTTTATGGGGCGATTTTCAGCAAGCAACAAAAATATTTGTCTGACACAATATACATATTTTGTTTTACTCAGTGAAAAATGTTAGGTTGCTTATATATTTTTTTCCGATTGTGTTCGCCTTATTTCTCTAACCCCCAAGGCGGTGTGCGTTGCACTGGGGCTTTTATTTTACGCCTGTCAGCCCAGTGCATCCGACTTCAGCATGCATTTTTATGTAAGGTCTGCTTCCTCCTACATTTTCTAAGGGTTTGCTTCCCCGTGGGTAACGGCCGGTGCTATATTCAGAATCAAACCCAGCACCTTCGCATTGTGAGTGGTGTCACTTAACCACTAGCCTATGCTGTCCCCAGGCTGCTTATTTAATTTGAGTACATTCTTTCGAAGGATCTATTTTAGAGAAAAAATCATTGCATTATATTCTGGCCAATACGTTACTGGTGGTTTGGTTGTCTAACATAATATGATTTTCTAGTATATATGTAACTAAACTTTCACAATTGTTTAATGTAGAAGTGACTAAACTTTCACAATTGTTTAATGTAGAAGTGACTAAATTTTCACGATTGTTTAATGTAGAAGTGACTAAACTTTCATTTTATTGTCTAATGTAGAAGTGACTAAACTTTCATGTCGTTGTGTAATGTAGAAGTGACTAAACTTTCATGTGATTGTGTAATGTAGAAGTGACTAAATTCTCACGGTTGTCTAATATAGACATTGACTAAACTTTCATGTGATTGTCCAATGTAAAAGTGACTAAAATCTCACACATGAAGATCATTAATTGTGAAGGCATGCAGAAAAGATTAAGAGATTAAACCATGTACCTAGAAAGCATCAAATTATCTTTTTAAACAAATTTTTTTTTTTAATATTTTTTTTATTTGTTACTACCTAACGATGGAGCATGAGACTACCATGGCATCCTTTGTGGATGATCTCATTCATGAATGATGAGCCAATGCATTTATTAGCTCTTACCCTGGTGGTTTATGTAGTACTTTTTAAAATGTGTTGAGGTTGCTAGCTTCATGCAATGCTCTCCAGTGTTGCATCACTTCACTTCGTCAGTCCTCTTCTACCTCGGAATGGGGATGTTTGCCAGAGAGAATGCCAGTTTGCTATATCAGCAGTCTTTCTTTTGGCATGGTTTCAATCCACTCCTCAGTCCTTCAGAGACTCGTCTAATTTTGTCCTCCCAGCGAACCCTGGGACATCATGCCTTGGCTTCTCTTGCCTTTTTGTGGCAGTGGGTCCCCTCCCATTCTGCAGACATTGTGAAACCATCGCAATTGAGACTGTTCCGCTCAGGTCTGCAGGGGCACAAGATCAACCTTCAGTCAGTAAGTAAATGGTCTTAGTCTTAGTCGACCTGTACTTCTACAGGGGCACAAGATCAACCTTCAGTCAGTAAGTAAATGGTCTTAGTCTTAGTCGACCTGTACTTCTACAGGGGCATAAGCCCCTGTGCAGGTCACTTCTCTGATGTGAGCTGGATGTAGCCAAGAGGAGGATTTCCTGCTTAACGGTCTAGGCTCGAGCAGCTAATTACTTCCCTATGGAAGGTGGTTAACCGATGTGCGAGTCCGTCTTAATAAACTCAAACACTAGAGCAAAGTAGACCTGCAGCCTGTTAGGCGCCATCTATGCTGCACCTAACCATGGTCGGTGTTAATGCCATGTCACACAGTGAGTCACCTTTTCCATTGCTCTCTGTGGGGCAGTGGTGCTATTATTATCCTTGTCATACACATAGACCTCGGCAGACCCAAAGGTGTTGTGCTTTGCACCATGTTTTTATTTTGTGCCTGTTGGCCAAATGCATCATCCGACTTTGGCATGCATTTCATATAAGGGTATGCTTCCTCCTGCATTTTCTACTAGTTTGTTTCCCCAGGGTAAAAGCCGGTGCTGAGATTGGGGAGCGAACCCAGCACCTTCGGATTGTGAGCTGTGTCACTTAAGCACTAGCCCATGCCGTTCCCATAATGGAAATTAATTGGTGATTACACCTCACAGAAGGCTTGAGTAGCCCTCATCACTATGAAAGTACCTTCTAAAGAGCTAATATTACCTTTTAACATGATTCATGAAAAAATCTGGCAAAGATGGCGCCGTAACTGGCTGCGAGTCTACATTTCTCTACTGTTTTCGATCATTATGGATGCCGCCAGACCACGGATTTGCCTGGAATTCACACTAGTCCACGACTTACACTTGTGTTCACAGATACATGCAGTTGTTTTCGGTCTGGACTTGTTATTTCGTTCTTTTTTTGTGATTTCTTCCATCCGTTTATCCTGGTCTGGACGCCGGCTGAATGGCGCTACGCTTAAACTAGTTATACCTGTGTCGTATCTCACGGGTTAGTTCTGCCAGTTCACCTTCACGAATATGGCGTGTGGGAATTTTAGATGCTGCTATGATGAACTGAATACAGCTGGGGAGAGATGACAGACTCACTCACACGCTGAGTGTTGTCCATACGACCTCTTGTGGTTATCGAAAAGGCACGACAAACTGCGTTAGATGCCTTCCCACCTTTCTACCCTGCGGGCTACATGTTTACGGAAATGCTTTGGTGGTAACCCTGAGGCAAAATCTGCATCATATGCTATCTCCAGTCGTCTCGATGAATGTCTTGCCACTGGCAAAAGGTAGCTTAGGCTCTGTGAGTGAGGTTGACAAAAGGCGCAGTTTCTTCCTCACTTTAATCCAAATCTCCGCGCAAGTCACCCATTTCAGCGGACACAGCAAGAGATACGACTGTCCACACGGCTGAACAAAGAGAGTGGTCTTCATCACTTGTGATGGACAAACTATCAACATGATTCATGAATACCAATTTATTGGAACACTAGCAAGTCCAGTGTGACTATAGTAAACAATCAGACAGAAAGTAAGATAGTTACTTGAGGATGTCACATAGAGTCAAGAAATGTAGAACACTAATTAACAATTTTTATAGAAAGTAGATGAACTGGAAAGATGTGATAAGCAGGGGGAAAAGTGCTGAAGGGATAGAGAATATGCAGAGGACATAAAGAATAGGTTTTAGATGTGCTTAAGTCATCAGAACTGGGACACCCCTTGAGGAAGTTCAATGGTGCATAAGTATGAAATGTACATGCATTTATAAATCTAATGTAAAATGTGTTTACATACATACATACATACATACATATATACATACATACATACATAAGTAAGTTGCCCATCGCAAGCGAAGATGGAGGCATCATCAGACTGTCCTCGTCCTGAAGATGTAACTTGTGCTGAATTTGGATTATAGTGAGGAAGAAGCTGCGCTGGACATCAATCTCACTCTCTCGTCCTGAGTTACCAGAAACCAGTGGCAAGACATACAATCAAGACAACTGGAATTAGCTCAAGATGCAGACATTCAGGTCGTATAATTTGTGAGACCAGGGGTCGCTTGAAACTTGTGGGAGTTAATCGTCCACCGTTTCCTTGACGATTTGAGAGGCGAATGTATCTCTCGACAGCAGCATCCCTCACGCGTAGACTAGAAGACGCTGCTGCTGACCAGCACCCACCCACATACATACGTACATACATACGTACACACATACATACGTACATACATACGTACACACATACATACATACATACACACATACGTACATACATACACACACACATACGTACGTACATACATACATACATACACACACACATACATACATACGTACATACACACATACATTCACACACATACATACACACATACATACACACATACATACATACACACACACACACATACATACATACATATACACACACACACATATACATACATACATACACACACACACATACATACATACATACACACACACATACATACATACATTCACACATACACACACACATATACATGCATACACACATACATACATACATACACACACACACACATACATACATACATACATACATACTTGAATGCATGCATTTACACACACACATGCACATATATATATATTTATAAACAGTTTTTTAAATACATTTAAGTCACACTACTTTAGAAATTTTAATAACTTAACTTAACTTAATATCTTTATACTGGTTTAAAAGACTCTGCAGAGTCTGTACACAACCAGTTTCTTGGAGGGTGATTAACTTATGTGTGAGTCAATCCTAATAAACTCAAACACTAGAGCAAAGTAAACCTGCAGCCTGTTAGGTGCCATCTATGCTGCTCTTAACAAACCACCTAACCATGGCCGGTGTTATGCCATGTCACACAGTTAGTCGCCTCCTACGACATGTTCTCTGTGCGGCAGTGGTGCTATTCTTGTCCTTGTCATACACAAAGACCCTGGCAGACCACTCAGCCGAATGGTACATTCTTCTTCTTTCATTCGCTTGGAGTATGTCTACATCTGCAAAGTTGTCTCTTGTATGAACCTCACTGTCTTCTGCAGTTCACACATAGGTCCATATAGTTTCCCTTCCAGTGTTGTTTTTCTTGGCCAGTGTCTGCCTCAGTATCTCATACTCTGGACAGTCCTGAAGTATATGCTCCGCAGTCAGGGTGCCTGTCCACATGTACACATACTTGAGCTGCCAATCCTAAATTTTGTATACATGTGACTGCAGAGTCTGTTGTGTCCCGTTCTGAGGCGACGAATGACAATCTGCTCTTGCCTACTTATATTATGATAGTCATCTTGTATTTGTTTTGGAAGCTCTCTCATTGTTTTAATCATCTTTTTCTTTTAATGATATGTAACTGGTTAAATGGTACATAAATGTATAATATACAAATAGCAAGTATATTCTTACAATGTACAAGTGATGTGAATATTGGTAACTTGAGAAAGGAAAGCCTTGTAGACATGACATGTTTGTTGGTGGTGTTTTGATGCTCCACTCTATTGCTGCCAACTCTCTAGAGCTGACTCCTGGTAAATTGTTGCATCCTTGCCTAGTGTATGTGGTCATGTGATATGAGAATGTATTGTCGGCACCACAGTTGCTTAAGATGGTACAATGGTTATTGATAGCAGTTCTCACTCATAAGTTTAAGCAAGCGAGCTAATGTAGATATTGAGCACTTACAGAGATTAGTTAGTTAATGTCATTTTTGTCTATGGAAAATGTGATTCGTTAATTTTCGTTGCAAAATCAAATGAGCATGTTTGGCTGTTTGTAAAACACAATTATTTATGTATATTTGACATTTACCAATTGATTCCACTAATGTTTTCAAGATGCATATTTTAGTGTTAGGAAGCACCATGAAAATGCACCAATGCAGAAAATTGTACACAATTAAAATGAGTATTGAAAAAGTATCTTTATTATTTCAATATTCGCCATAAAATATACAGCCAAAAACAGAAATCGCTAACCTCAAAGAATATGAGGATAGAACTATTGAAAAGAATAATCTATCTATCTATCTTCGGTCCACTTATGTATGTCGTTAGATATCATGTGGAGGTGAGACCTCCTTTGTTTCATATTTTTTTTGGCTGGTGGAAATCTACTGGTTATTTGCCAGGTCAATCCCAGCATCTACTAGCCCCTGGAATATATGATATTTTTTAGACTAGTGGAGGTGGAAGCGTAAATTACAGCAAGGTAGACCCGCAGCCTGTCAGGCACCATCTAAGCCGCTCCGCTAACCACATAACCGAGACCTGTTATGGCCACACAGTCCACTGGGATTTGAACCCGCGACCTCTATATAATAACCACTCATATATGGCCAATAACTGTATGGGGATGAAAGATGTCCAAGGAAGAGATGGGCAGACAACATCACTGAGTGGTCAAACCTTTGTCCTAGTGAGACACGACTGGGTGGCAGTGGACAGAGAGAGATGGCGTGGGAGTGTCTTCAAGTGTGCCCTAACGACCTGATGGATTACGGGAGGAACTGAACTGAATATATATATAGATGTATGCAAGCAGGATGTGAATGATGTAGGCATTGATATGGAATCATGAGAACAGGGTGCCATGGATCGTGTTACATGGAGGGGCTGGAATACAGACAAAGGAGATACTGATTCCGGATAGGCTTAGCACTCAGCGTTGGAGAAGACACACCACGCAATGCAGCAAATGGACCTGACTTTCCTTGCACGCACTGTGGAAGATGCTTCTCTGCTCAGATTGGTCTTACGAGTCACATGCGTCATCGTCATGAACTATAGTTGCTTCCCTTTTTTCAAAGCACAATTACTATTGTCAGACAAGACGGTAAGAGCTAATAAAATATATAGAACTACATTTCTATAAGAATTATGAACTAACATTCAGTGGGTTTATCCTGAAGCTCATCTTAAGGAAGAAAGAATAGGCCAACTACAACTTCAAGGATGTTATTAAAGGGGACTGAAGAAAGTCGTGCATGGAAATAGCAACTCCATCATGTGCAGCAAATTGTTACTGAAACTACCTCTACAGGAGCACACAGTGCTTTGGTGCAAGCTCTCTGGAAGGAGTCATCTACAGTGGTGACCTTATACTCTGGATGGAGCAACTTTGAGAAAATAATGTATTAACACAGGGAAGTTAGATATTCCAGTTGCTCCAAAAAATTATTACGATTTTATTTGTAATACTTGAGTTATGTTATACAGTAAGAATGTAACAGAAAAAACCATGAATTATAATAAATAATAGAAATGGAATAGAAAAAGAGATGCGTTATGTTCTGCAATAGAAATGTAGCTGATAAATAGATGAGTTATAATTAACAATAGAAATGTAACAAAATAGATGAGTTATGTTCTGCAGTAAAAATGTTACAGAAAAATAGATAATAAACAATAGAAATGTAACAGAAAAATGATTGCGTTATGTTATACATTAGAAATGCAAAAGAAAATTCATGAGTTATGACATACAATAGAAATGTAATGGAAAATTCATGAGTTATGACATACAATAGAAATGCAATGTAAAATTCATGAGTTATGATGACATACATTAAAAATTTACATGAAAATTCATGAGTTATGACATACATTAGAAATGAAACAGAGGTGCACATACGTTATCAATAGAAATTTACTTCACACGACTCAGAGTACTCCTTATTTATGCCCACTATCTGCCTTATTCCAGTTAACTAATTTTCAATCCATTTGGCTACTACCCCACCTATTCCATCTTATTTTAACTTTCTAAATAATCTTTGAGGAGGTACTCTATCAAAGGCCTTAGCAAAATCAAGATAAATAACATCCACTGGCTCCCCTATATCTATCATTTTAGTAACCTCATCCATGAATTCTAATATATTTTCTAAGCACGATCTCCCTCTAGTAAACCCATGCTGACTATTTCTGATTAGATTAAACTTGTCTAAACATTGAGGACAAAGACTTTGATAATAGTCAAGCAACGTAGGCAAATAAATATCGTCATCAATGGAGAAACAATCAAGCAGGTACAGAAGTTTACATATATGGAGCAAACCATAACAGAAGATGCCTGCAATGAGACCGAAATTAGGACAAGGATTGCAATGGAAAAAAAGGCCTTCAGAGAAAGATAGAAATTGCTGACCTCACAAAAATATCAGGATAGAACTGAGCAAAAGAATAATCACTACTCATGTATGACCAATTTCATTGTATGGGTTTGAAACATAGACTGTGACAAAGAAGGATGGATTAAATTTGAGAGTGTTTGAAATGTGGTCCTACCTTAGAACAGAATGAGTGAGTTGGACAGAAAGAAGATCCAATAACAATGTCCTCACTGAGGTAGACAGACGTACAAAGAGAAATGTTGAAAATGATACAGAAACGAATTCAGTTGGTTGGGACGCAATATGCAACATGAAAGTCTTCTACAGAAGATACTAGAGGCAAGATTCAGGGGAAAAGGGAATGAGGACGACCAAGACTCGTCTTTATCTCAGGCATGCAGATACATTAAAGATGAATCTATGCGGAAATGAAGAGAGTTGTAGAGGATAAGGTCCAATAAATATATATTCTCAGACAACCTTACAACCAGTCTTAGGACTGATCAACCAGAGGATAGGGTTCAATGGAGAGACATGTTCAGACAGCCCTATAACCAGTCTTAGGACTGACAAACCAGAGGATGAAGCTCAATGAATTGACATGCTCAGATAACCTTACAACCAGTCTTAGGACTGACCAACCAGAGGATGAGGTCTAATGAATAGACATGCTCAGACAACTTTATAACCAGTCTTAGGACTGACAATCAGATGATCATTGGTTTATAAACCCAACGTACTAGATTAACATCATATAATTGCTTGGTTTGACAAACCATTTTGTTGGTTTTTTCTTAGTGTGGCAGCTTTATCCAGTTGACCCAGCTGTAAATAGATATCTAATGAGCCACGGTGGGAGCTACAGAGTGTATGCAGTGCCATCGGCAATGAAGTTGATTCTATGAGTCATTTTGCGTTTCTATTTTTCCATTATTACATAATGAGCAGAAGTATATAGTCTGAAATTTAAATACTAACAGACATAAGTGTATGTAAAATTGATATGGGCACAAATACAAAAACAAAAACCTACATTACAACCAAAAGGTCTAAGATCAACACAAATTTGAATATCTAACAAATCTAAATGATAAATAAGGTAAAAGATAGAGAAATTTACCCATATGGACACTAGTAGATCATTTGTGAATATAACTTTCCCAGCTGATCGACGTGTCAATTTATTAAAATATGTGAGTGTCCAAATATTACAAATGTAAATTGCTCACATTTTTATATAGCGTTCTTATTTTTAAATTCCTGATACTGCAACGAGATAATATTTTCTTTCGTACACATTATGAAGGGAGCCGCGTAGCGCAGTGGTTAGTGCGCTGGCTTCACATCTGAGTGGTCCTGGGTTCATTCCCCAGTTGAGGCGTTAGTGCATTTTTCAGACCGCAATGACTCCCGGGTCGACCCAGCCTTAAATGGGTACCGGTTCAGTCTATGAAATAAAAGCGGCGAGGGAGAGGAGATGGCTACTGCCCTCATAAAGCCGAGCCTTTGAAATGTGAGATCGCTAACACCTCACACCCCTACGGCAGTAATGCTATGGGTTACTTTACTTTACTTTACACATTTTGAAATACAATGACAAATATAAACTTAGAAGGTTAATATGATTTCGCCATTTTACCATATATAAAAAATATAATATTTAACGTATAAGTTAAATATTTGACAATGTATTCTTCTTGATAAATAAACATTGAAGTATTTAAGTTACATGTTGTGTATACTTCCTTGTATTATATGCATGTTTGTATATTATGTTTTTAGTTGTGGTTACGAATTAATTTTTCTGTTTAATATTAGAGGCATGCCTGAATTTTTTTAAAGGAAATGTTCACAGCATGTGTTTTTTTCTGTGTAACCATTAAGAATACATTTATGGTTTTTATTTGAATAAAGCATCATTCTGCAGTTTAATTGTTAATGATAAAATTGTTATACAGTAAAAGAACAATTATGAGAATATATGTAACAATACCGTCAAATTATCCCCAAAGAGCATTTATCATAATTTTGTTTAGTTCATATTCCATTGTAAAACATTGTCACTTAATTATTCAAAGTACATTTAAGTTGATGCCACAAGTAAATTTCTCATCAAGATTCCTTCAGAAGTAAATTTACTGTAAAATGCTATTTAATATAACACATATTTGAAGTTGTCTCGATTCTGAATTGTTATTTGTCACTTTCTTATTAAATCGATACACCCATATTAAACAAGTAGTGAATATGTTTATTATACAAAGTTTATTGTAAATATATCTGAAAGATAAAGTTGTACATGGGATGAATTAAGATATTTATCCCTTCTTATTCTGTAAGTTTGTATGTAAATTAATTTATGGTGATTTTTTTTTCTTCTTCTTCTAAATTCAAAACCCATGATGCTGCACTCATTTTTGGTTGACTGGCTTCTGCTTGATGTACATATAAACATCCTACGTTGGTTGGCACACCTCCTTGGTTTCTTCTGTTCTCGATGGTGCTTCTTCGTGAACTATTGCTCAACGTCGTGATCATTGTTTGGGTCATGTGTTGTTCCTGCCCATCTGGTTTCATTCCCTTGGTCCCATTCAAGTGGGGACTTGGGTATGAATCATCGCCGTGAATCCCATCCCAGGGGTGGCAGAGAGACAGATGCAGACAGCGGGGTAGGTGTGTCGGCCACAGAGAGAAGGTTTGCCTACAGTCTGTTGGAGAAGCTGTTGGAATACCTCGACAAGGCTTCAGTCAACATGCAGATGTCAAGACCGTCAACCAGGTTCTCAAGGCGTCACAGTTATTCAACAGCAACAGAGGATGTCAAATTCTTTGGGAAGGCAAGTATTGATTTCATTATATTATTACAAGTTCATATATGTCAATCATCGATGAACTGACATACCTCATAGAGGGGATTGGGAAATGCCTTGTACCAAGATTACACACAATGACAGCTTAACTTTTACCACACAGCACAAATTAATTACACATTATTTCCGATAAACACATTATTTTTCAGCACATAACATTCAAATCAATCCATTACGCTTACTGATACCTATTACTTGTGATGACAGGAAGTGATTCTGATCATTCTGCTGTCTTACATAAGTACATGACACTACGTGATCTGCTCAGGGTTCAGGTTACAAATTTCAACAAATTCATTCCACTTCTCTATTTGGCTGCTTATAAACCATAGTGACAACACTGTAGATGGCTCTGTACAGGAAATCTGAGGCAAAGCATTTTGTATATTATTACTATAGCTGTGGCTCCTATAGTAGAGAAGTGAGGTGCTCACCTCTCAAAACGAAAGAATAATATGGTGGGTATTTCTTCTTCTTCATCGTTCGTTCTCAAACTCTCGCTACCAAGCCATGAAAAGGACTTTGCAAGTAGCTGGATGTTATCCGGAAAATGGAATGCATTGTGTCGTAGTTTAGATATTGACTGTGATATTTGCATCTTTTGGGTCAATACATCTGACTTCAGCAGTAATTTTTGAGTACCGGGTTAGCATTCCCTCTTCCATCCCTTCTCCTTAGCCAGTCTGCCCTGTTCCAGATCCAGGATCACCGTGCGGAGGTGGAGAAGAGTTTTGGCAGCTGTTTTCACTGGCCCTGGCACTAGCGGTCAACTTTGAGTCGTTGACCTCTGCAGCTCATGCACTGCTCAGTGTCTTGTTCCCTGGCAGGTGTTTGAAACCCACAAGTTTCAATGCCCAAAATCGGGGGGGGGGGGGGGGGGGGCATACTGCTCTTATTGGGTATGGACGATAGGGTTGTAAAAGAATCTTTGGCTGTTGAGAATGGAAAAGACCAGACTTTTAGCTGCTGTCCAGACAAAAATATAAAGAAAGAAAAACAATGAAATTCCAATCCATTACGCCACTTACCTTCCTCCCAGGTCCAGTAAACCACAGAAAGTAAGTTTGCAATAAAAGAATCTGCTGAGGGCAATCAAAAAACCAGACAGCAGGAAGTCAGAAAGCAGATCCAAGGTCAAACAAATATGCCCATGATAGCAGAAGAGCAACTGACATCCAGTTTCACACTGACAGAACTAGGAGACGAACTACAGGGACTCAAAGAAGTCACCAGGCATGGATGGTGTCACAAACGAGATGCTAATAAAGATGCAGCAGAAAGCAAAGAAGATACTCTTACAGATAGTTCTTCTTCTTCTTCTGCGCTCGTTCTCAATCTCCCGCTACTAAACCCTGAAAGGGCTTAAGTAGCAGAATGTAGTCCAGAGAATGGAATGCGTTGTGTCGTAGTTTACAGCTTGACTGCGATATTTGCACCTTTCGGTCCAACACATCCGACTTCAGCAAGCATTTTTTAAGTAACGGGTTAGCATTCCCTCTTCGATCCCTTCTCCTTAGCCAGTCTGCCATGCTACAGCCTGTTATCCAGGATCACCGAGTGGAGGTGTAGAAGGGTCTTGGCAGCTTTGGTTCGCTGGCCCTGACGCTAGCAGTCAGCCATGGGTCGCTGACCACTGCAGCTCATGCGCTGCTCAGCGTCTTGATCCCCTTACAGATACTAATAAATGCCAGTTGGAAAACAGGACAGGTACCTGCGGAATCGAAAGAAGCCATCATGGTATGGTGCCCATCCTAAAGGAAGTTAACTTAATGTCACGTCTTTATACTGGTTTAGAAGACTCTACAGAGTCTGTATACAATCTGGAAGGAACGGAACAGCAAAGTAGATCGATCTATCTTGAGTCCACTGGCATCGTTGAGAGGTATGACCTTCTTCTTCATCGTACGCAGTCAGACATCAACCTTAATTTTTTCGAAAAAAGCAGCGGTAAACCTGAGACTGTCGACACTGCCATAGAGCTTGTCTAGTGTTGCCACTGGTGATGGCCACATCTGCTCTCTCTGATCCTCGTATGTTGGGCAGTTTTGCAGCAGATGCTCAGTGCTCATTTTATCGGTACCACACGGGCATTCGTCAGTGCCACCTATCTTCAATTTATTGAATAGGTGGTACCTCAGTCTATTGTGGCCAGTGTGAAGTCTGAAGACCACGACCTGCTCTCTTCTGTTCAACTGGTAATATGCATCGTTTTTGGTGTAGCCAGTATGTTCGGTTTCCCATTTGGTCATGTATCTAGCTCTAATAAGCCGTTTTGACTCTTCGTATGTCATACTAGTATCTGGTTGTGGTAGTCTTGCACCTTCTTTTGCCAGTATGTCTGCCTCCTCGTTGCCTTGGATGTTGCAGTGGGATGGAACCCACTGTACCACTACAATTTTTGGTGTGGACTGCTGGCATAGTTGACAGAGTACTGCTCTTAAATCATTAGTGGGGAGGTATGACCTTCTTTGTTGTATTTATTTTTGGCAGACGAAAATCCGCTGGTGACTTGCCAGGTCAATCTCAGAATCTATTACCAAACATTATGTTGGTTGCCCCTCGAATATACGATTGTCTTTTTGGGACTCGTGGTGACGGAAGCATAAATTAGAGCTAAGTAGACCCACAGCCTGTTAGGCGCCATCTATCCAACTCTGCTAATGACATAACCAAGACCTCATGCTATAGCTCCACAGTCCAATTTTTGCGACATATTCTCTGTGGGGCGAGAATCCCTAGAATAATTTGAGTAGATTTTTAACTTGAATTTAGCCAGAGCAGCAGCTGTTAAACCTACTCTTTTTGATTTGCAACTGCCAAAGAATTTTGGGTCTCCGATCTCACTACTCATAGATCAGGGGAAATTTTTACCAGATGATCCATGTGAAAAAAATCATGGTCACCACCGTGATTTGAACCCACAATGTCCAACACCCGAAGTAAACACCTTACCTTGAAACCACTGGGTGGATACCAACAACATAGATCAACAGAGGACCAGATAACTTGTATTTTACTAGAGATTGAGGATACTACATTAGGCTTTCATCAGGGACAACGAACAACAACAATAGCAAACTAGCGAATCAAACAACAAGGGAAGAATACATAAACGGGAGATGGTAAGATCAGTTCCAAACCAAGCCACTCTCATCATCACCGGAGTCATGAAATCTATACCCACAAAGGCACTGGAAATAATGACTGGCTTCCAGTCAATGGAGGATAAACAGGACATGAAAGTTGTATAGCAAGCAGAGACATACAAAAGACTTGTGAAGCACACAAAGCACCAAAGAATGAACAGCCAGGGTAATGTCAGATTTAAGAGACATAACTTCACGACAAACTCAAAGGAACTAGCATTAAGGACCCAGTACTGTCACCAAAAAAAACAGAGACTCATGCAATCAGTGAGCACATCCTCCACGTTCACCTCCCTCCCCAATCCAGGGAAATGAGGGGACCAAATACTTAACCAACGAGGGAGCGAAACTAATGAAGGAAGAATACATGGTCAACTATGAAGAAGCAAAAGCCATAATATAGGGGCAGCGCAATGTAAAGTGGCAGGACGAACATTCCAAACATCACACAGATGACGGATATTACCAACTGTTTCTAAAAGACAAGTTCATCATACTGCATCTCCGAACTGACCACAACAGAATGAGGCACCACCTGTACATCAAATTCAAGATAGATGTCACCAGCCTTTGTTACTGCGGCCTTGCAAACACGACAGCAGCACATGTACTTCAAGACTACCCACAGCGTGCAGATCTGAGAAGAATAATGTGGTCCACGCCCACTTTTTTCGAGGAGAAATTGTATGACGGTATGATACCCAGAAAAGAACAGCAGACTCCGGAGAATCCGGAGTCCCAGTCTAAATAAGCAATGATCACAGAAGAAAAGGGATCAGCACTGCATTTGGTCTCCTTGCAGGATGTTTGTTCCAAAGCATGTGAGCTATTGCAGTGGGGTTGTCTATACCATATCATTTTGCACAGTAAGATAGCCATTCACAATCCTCCTTATTGAACTTTTAGAACATGCAAGTTATTATTACGATGGTGCCTTTAAGGGCAGCAAGAAACTCCTCTTACTTTGCTCAGCCTGTGACCATCCAAGTTCTGCTTCATGATTTTCATTTTGACTTTTATAGTCCTTCACTAAGAAGATCTAGGCTAGTCTTTCTTTCACCTTTCATCTGGGATCCTTGAGGCAGCAATCCTTGTGATATCAAAAATACTTTGAGGACACAATGAATCCAGTTCCAATGTTGACCAGCAATAATGAATAATGTGTATGCAAATATTTGTAGTTTTTTTGTGTATGATTCCTGTCCTCCTGTATGGTTCAAAGACTTGGGCCCTACTCAAACAGGACATATCAAGACTCGATGCCTTTTACATGAGCAACCAACGACACATTCTCAGTGTCCGATGGTTTGATCTTGTCTGTAATGTCAAGACACTCTTGTCCGCCTTCTATCTTTCTTGTTTGGACATGTGGTTTGACTGGTCCAGGAAGAACCGGATCACCAGAACATACAGTTAGGTGTAACAACGGTCTCCCATCAGACAGCTGGAGGCGTGGAAGGGGCCGCCATCTGTTCTACATGGCTCCAGCAAATAGCAGTCTCCCCTTCAGCACTGGACGAGGTTTGGCTACAAGCCTCTGCAGCTCGACATGGTAGTGGTCAACCGATGCAACAGGCCCTAGATGCCTAGGCCAACATTATTATTATTTTTTTTTTAATGTAGAGGATGTTTCACTAAAGATGATGAAATTCATATTAAATAAGCAACTGAATTACTGCAGACAAACAGTTCTTGGTGGTTGTGGTGATGGTGGTTGACCTGAACATTCTATGAATTTTCCTTAGACAATTTGAAGGCAAAAACAACAATTTGGAAATTTCTTTTGATATTCATTGAATATGCCCAGTCTAAATACCAACTATATAAATTTCTTTTGGCTTGGCTTCGTTCGTTCTCAATCTCCCGCTACCATACTCTGAAAGGGCTTAAGTAGCAGAATATAGTCCAGAGAACAGAATGCGTTGTGTCGTAGTTTACAGCTTGACTGTGATATTTGCACCTTTCTGTCCAACACATCTGACTTCAGCAAGCTTTTTTTGAGTACCGGGTTAGCATTCCCTCTTCGATCCCTTCTCCTTAGCCAGTCTGCTCTGTTGCAGCCTGTTATCCAGGATCACCGCGTGGAGGTGTAGACGGGTCTTGGCAGCTCTGGTTCGCTGGCCCTGACGCTAGCAGTCAGCTATGGGTCGCTGCCTAAATTTCTTTTGATATTCATTGAATATGCCCAGACTAAATACCAACTATATAAATTTCTTTTGATATTCATTGAATATGCCCAGACTATATACTAAAAACATTTTTATATTCATTAAATATTTCCAGACTAAGTACCAACTATATAAATTTCTTTTGTCCAGGTGGTTCTACCATTTGTTGAACGATACTTCCATGCACACCAGGCATACTTCATTGCATCACCAAACTCCCCTCAAGGTACCAATAGCATGGCCTCCATCAAAGAAAAAGAGATGACTGCCAGGTATGTGATGAATGTCTGACAAAAATAAATAAAGTCTGTCATCATTTTTTACACTTGTTCACTCCAGTAGGATACAGAGCACAAGACTTAAATCCAGGCACAGCTTCCTAAAATCAACAAAGACAATACAGTCAAGCCCTGAGAGCCGTAGTTTCAAGAGATGGCACGAATTAATGCAGGCCCCAGAGATGGAACATCGGGAGGAACCTGCTCCCGGTCATCATCTACCATACACAACATGGAAGTCACTGAACCGACTCCGAACTGGTGTATTTTGCCATCAGAATACACGCCCATCACCATTAACATACATATTCATCACAATCAACATACATACCATTCACTACCAACATATATGCCATTCACCACCAACATACATACCATTGACCACTAACATACGATTCACCACCAATATTACATACCATTGACCACTAACATACGATTCACCACCAATATTACATACCATTGACCACTAACATACGATTCACCACTAATGTATATACCATTGACCATCTGTTGATAGAGACTGAACACAACAGTTTGCCTAGAGTGTGTTTATGTTGGTTCTGCTAAAGACTAAACAAAAGAATCAATAATTCTCCATTTACTTACAACCTTGCCTAATAATAATAAATATAATTTATGCTTTTTCTAGCCTCTTCTGCAAGCTTGCACAGACTCTAAGGGTGAAGCTTACAGCGTTTGGTCACGACGTCAACATCTCCGTCCGTTGTCTGAGGGTCATGGTTCAAGCAGTGGACTTCAGGTATCACAGTTTCAAGTGAAGTCATATGCCATAACCAATCAATCAATCAATGTCCGTTGATCTGTCGTGATTAAACACTTAAATTCTTCTTATTTGCCTTTCACTCAGTTCAGTTCATCCTGTGACCTAAATGAGATCGTTGGAGCACCATACTGACACCTCCACAATCCTGCACCTCCCTTCCCTGTCTACTATTGCTGTTTGTGCATTTGAGGTCGTAGAGTAGTCCATTCATAGATGTTGTCTTCCTATTGTATTCTCAGACGTTCCCGCTTACCCTGTACTGTGCCCTATAGACCCTTGGACCTCAAGGTGGGGCATACCAAGTCAGCTTTCACCTTTTGATTGTTGTGAGGAGGTTGTCGTAAAGTCCACTTGCATTCGCGATTCTTCAACATAATTCATCATTTGGGATACAGTCTTTGTAGGGGACTTTTAGGAGTCTTCTAAAACATCTCATCTCCATGGCCTGGGTTCTTCTCTAGAGGTTTGTCGTAATGGTCCATATTTCGCAGGCGTAGAGGAATATCAAAAGAACCATTGAGAGTCTGACCCTTATGACGTGGGAGAGTCATTTATCTTTCCATAAAGGTTTCATTCATCTTTCACTATAATTCTTAAAAACACTACAAAGTTTTTTTAAGTGCTGAAGAATAAATGCTGCTCACCCTGGCAGTTGCTACGATGAGAGCAAGCGTTTTAATTTCATACCTGATATTTTTTTTAATTTAAACATTACCTTAGTTCAAACCCCAGTCTGTCACTATCAACTATTATCCCCAGGTGTGTTCTTTGTCCTTTATTTGTAGTATATCTCCTTCATGTTTTCTTTACCATTGCTCCATCTTCTTTCCTGACAGGTCACACACCAGTGTCTCATGAGTTTTGCTTGAACTATTTTACTATTGTCTCTTCAGTCCATCTTCATGTCCTTGCCTAAACTTCATTCTTTATATATTTTCTCAACATATTCTGTAACCTTGTCCTTTGCTCTTTACTAACAAGTTCTATATCATAATCTCATGAGTTTTGCTTGAACTATTTTACTATTGTCTCTTCAGTCCATCTTCATGTCCTTGCCTAAACTTCATTCTTTATATATTTTCTCAACATATTCTGTAACCTTGTCCTTTGCTCTTTACTAACAAGTTCTATATCATAATCTCATGAGTTTTGCCTGGGCACAGTTTACTCATTGTCTCTTCAGTCCATCTTCATTTTCTGGTCTGTTCTTTGCTCTTTCTATCTTTTCTCTATGTATCTATTAATGTTATCCCTTCCACTCTCCTGGAAAGTTATCTGAAAGAGAGAAGAATTCGTGGTGACTTAATACAGGTTAATAAAATGATCACAGGAATGGATAAATTAGACTATAACAAGTTTTTAAAAATACAGCCACCCACAATAACACGAGGGCATAGCTACAAGCTGACTAAAGAGGGGTCCAGATTAGATATTAGGAAACAATTTTTTTAGTCAGAGAGTGGTGTCTGCTTGGAATGCATTGCCAGGGGAGGTAGTGGAGGTCTGGCCCCTTCCTTTTTTTCTGACAAATCATGCTTTTGGTTTTGCTTGTACAGTTTTGCTAAGTGTTTATTCAGTATCCCTCCATTTTCTAGTCTCTTCTTCATCCATTCTATCTTTTTACTATATATTTCTTGGCCTTCTCCCTTTCTCTTTCATGACTTTACACCAGAATCTTATGTAAAACAATGTGCTACTGAGACCACATATGCATGAGCATATAACTCTGTCCATGCAATCTGTTCATACAGAGTTCTTTCCTTTTGAAGAATTGTCTCTAGTAGCAGGTTGTAATGGCCATTTTTATCCTCCGGGGCATACTGAAGAAAGTGGGTGGGTTTTTCTAGCGGTAGTGCGAAACAAGACTTCTCAGTATGCTCATATTTGTATCCTCTGGGGCATACTGAAGAACGGTGACTTGGATTCTTCTAGCTGTAGTGCAAAGCAAGGCTTCTCAGTGACTCTAACCTTCACACAGGCTTCTGAAAGGAGGCCAAACTCAGTGGTAAAATAATCAGCATGCCTACATAGATTAATCAACAACAAATGATGTAAAGAATGGAGGAGCTGGTATCTTTTTCTCATATCTCGAAAACCATTGTGAGGCAATGAGAATATATGATTTATAACAACAATTCTGCCTGTCACCAGCTGGCCACCTTCACATATGCAGTTTCTGTACTGCAAGCTCTCAAAGGTGGCAAACTTCCATATTTTAAGATTGAACTAAGCAAGATAGCTGCCAGAAATTAAACCATATTTCAGTGGCCATGATATCATTGAGACATACTGGGGAACAAGCTTGCAAAAAGGAAATGAAATTGTGAACAAGAAATAACTGAAATCTCATACTTTGAAAAAAAGAGAGCTATCAAGGCAATATGAAGAGAACATAGCTAACTAATTGACAGCTATAAGATTTTTTTGCAGCAGGGACAGATCACCATTCTTTGCTTCAGGACAGGGCACAACACACTAAAAAGACATGTAGAAACTTTGAACAAACTTTGACAATCTGCTGTGCAACTGTTGACAAAATAAACAAGCTGCTTAGCACATATTACATGCCTTTGCCTATACAGCAGTACAATTGACACATCAGGAGATGCAGATGTAAAAGACCAGAATTGGAAACAACAACCAGAGAAAATAAGATTCACACCAAAGAAGTTGGAATATTCAACGCCAGTGCCTAGTTGGTGCTGCCGGAGCGAAGATATGGAGAGGATCAAGGCCACACAACATAGACTATAGTCCATTGTTAGCAAGATGCATATGAAGGATAATGAGCATAAAGTGGCAGGACATGGTGAGGAATGAAGACCTATGGGAAAGGAGCCAACAACAGCTACTGGAACAACAAATTACGCTAATAAAATGTGGATGGATATGACACACTCAACAGAAGGCACAGTCCAACATAGCCAGACAGGTTCTCACATGGAATCCTCAAGGAACGAGAGAAAGACCCAAAAATACATGGAGAAGAGAAGGAACTAAGATTAAATGATTACACCTGAGGAGGGGCAGAAAGAGCAGCCCAGGTCCGTGCATGCTAGCGAGATGTTGTCAATGGTTTATGCACCGAAAGGAGTGACGGGCTTTGATGTTGATGATGATGCATTACAGGACTGTATCTTGCATGGCCAGTTAAGGAAGATGCACTGGCCGAGCGATTCAATACTAAACTCAAAATTGTATTGAGCTAAAGAAGAGCTCATCACAGGAGTGCATCACAAAAACTTATCTAATATAATAAAGGCAAGGGCTCAACTTCACCACCTCGGGTTTCCTCATATGGCTCAGTCTCTCTCCGTAGCTCCAGTGATGAACCCAGGCATCTCCGGAAAAATTTACATCATGAACCAACCGTTGCAGCTCGAATTCGAACCCCAACCATCTGAACACGAGGCAAACGGCTTGATTGTGTAAACATATTAAAGAAATGACCACAATAAGAAAGAGTGACAGAACCATTGTTCAATAATGATGATAATAATGAATCATAATATGTATTCTTCCATTTGTTACATACATACCATACTTGAATCTTGTTACTCTTACAGGTCAGTTGTGAAGAACAGCCCAGAATTTGTGCGCTCATATCTGCTCCCTTTCTTTAACAATGCTGCGGATGACCTTGCTCTAGTGATGGACAGTTTAAAGAAAGAAAAATTCAGCCATGTCAAGGGAACAATAACACGAGGTGCCACCTCCCTGGACTATGTCCACATGGTGCTACTGCCTGTTCTGTCATCACTCTTTGACCATATTGGACACATGCAGTTTGGGGCTGACATGCTTGGTAAGTCTGTAATCCTGGTATTCAATCGGGCATAGAAAGTTTTGATGCCCGGCAGCCAAATGTTGTTTAACCTTTACGACACTGCATACTGCAGTTGATTTATTTTTCAGCACGTCATGACATTGTTGTTGATTTTGAGAACCTCTAATACCTTTTCTCTGCGACATCGCAAGAGCAGAGCAGTAAGACAAGAGGAGAAAGAAGAAGGATCTCTGGTGGAGGTTCGAATGGGCACTCAAAGCTGTAGGGCCACCAGGTCATCACTTTTCTTGTCCAGCTGTTGTCAGACAAGTTGCTCGTCCATCGCAATCGATGGGAACCACTTTATCAACATTCACTGTTTGCATGAGTTCGAAGATGGCCAAATAAGCCAATCGGAGCCATGAATTGTATGTTGCACTTAGTACAAGGGAATAGGACACCCCTTCGACTGGGGTTGAAGAAGGGTTTATGGGAACTGACTTGCAGAGCGATTGTCTTTGTATAGATGCCTTTATTATTGATGCCTCATGTCTCTGAACACCCTCCGCAATAGTGCTGCGCCAGTCTGTGTGATTGGTGGTGATTCTTTCCCAGTCAACACGGATAATGCTGCACTGGATCAGTGATCTCTTAAGTGTGACTTTGTACCTTTTCCGCTGTCCATCGCTTGCTTTCTCACCATTTTGCAGTTTCCCACAAATCAGTTCTTTTGGTAGACATTGATCCGACATGTGTACCAGATGACCAGCCCATCTCAGTTGTGCTGCACATATCATGCTGTGTAGTACACTGGACATGCCCGATCACGCTAACACATCTGAATTTGGCACCATGTTCTGCCATCTTGGCTTGGCTTCGTTCGTTCTTAATCTCCCATTATCAAACCTTGACAAGGGCTTAAGTAGCAGAATGTAGTCCAGAAAACGGAATGCGCTGGATCGTAGTTTACAGCTTCGCTGCAGTATTTGTGGTCCAACACATCCGACTTCAGCAAGCATTTTTTGAGTACCGGGTTAGTATTCCTTCTTCAATCCCTTCTCCTTGGCCAGTCTGCTCTGTTGCAGCCTGTTATCCAGGATCACCGCGTGGAGGTGTAGAAGGGTCCTGACAACTCTGGTTCGCTGGCCCTGATGCTAGCAGTCAGCTATGGGTCGCTGATCACTGCTGCTCAGCATCTTGATCCCCGTTCTGCCATCTAATCCTTAGTAGTTTCCACAGGCAGTTCATGTGAAAGTGGTGTAATTTCCCGATATGACGACTATAGACGTTCCAAGTCTCACATGACAACTGCAGCACAGATCTTCAATTTTGTTGAGATCCCTCGTCATCTGCATTTTCTCAATGATGCAGTTTCTACCACATCATTGAAAGTGTTTAGTACCTGATTTCTGTATTGTGAATTTGGTCCCGTAAAGAAACTCAGTTTTCTTTGCTCCATTGTCCTTTGAACAACCCAAAACTTAGTAAATAACATTGGTTATTTTTGGGAACAAGAGAAAATACCATCAAGAATGTTAAAAAAATTAATCGCTTATCAAAATCTTTAGTTCGCGCCATTTCATTTCTGAGTGACCCGGACCTTCTCAAGATGTTTTGCCTTAAAGTTCTATGTCATTCAAAAAGCATTGAAATACCACGTATTAAAGATAAAATCAGAAACAAAGGAATTCTATATCAAACTTTATTTCAGAAAACAGTGATTTCATGCAAACATAATTTTATTGACATGTATACCTGACAACAGATGGACACGTTGAACAAAGTTTTCTAAACTGGCCTCATGCACAACCCTCCGTAGTCATATTTAATATTAACCTTTAAAGGTTACTTGTATAGTCTTATAGTCTGCCTTCCAGAACAATATAAATTCAACATTTTTACTTGTCATCCATCATAAGTTGCACGGATAAGCAAATTGTTCAAGTGCCGATTAATCGGCCAATATAAATTAATTGGCTGCGATTATTTATAATATAATTATGTACTGTGATATTAAATGCATGTTGTAATTAATTGTAGATCATTTATAATATTTCATAATTACTCACAATTATGGAGCTGCTATTGATAATAAATATAACATGAAATAAATTATACGACATTAAATGTTATTCTCTGAATTATATTTGCCGTAATTAGTATGTTGTTACCTTATCCAGTTTTGAAAATTGTCTTAAAACTATACAATCACTGCTTAATCCAATGATGTAAACAAACATTTTACTGTATTAGTAAAGAAATATTAATAGACCTAGGTGAAGGGCTTGGGTGGCAGAGAGTCAAACAGCACACTCGCCTCACTTCAAAAATGCGATAGTCAATCAACAGTATCCTTAGTAATCGCACCACTCTATACACTTAACTCTGGAGTAGACGTGTGGTTGACACGTACGTGTCACCCATTAATTTTTATATTGTTTGCTTTCCGTTAATTGAATCTGAAACTTTCTTATCCTCAGTACCTTCCAAGAAGTGTCAATCGTTGGAGGTTTGTGTCAGTTGAACGCCAGTTCTAATTAGAATTTAAGGGGACAGCGTGGGCTTGTGATTAAGTGACACGGCTCACAATCCGAAGGTGCTGGGTTTTCTTCCCATCACAGCACCGGCCGTTACCCTGGGGAAGCCAACCTTTACAAAATGCAGGAGGAAGCACACCCTTGCATAAAATGCATGTTAAAGTCGGATGCACTGGACCGACTGGCGCAAAATAAAAACATAGTGCAACGCACACCGATTTGGGGGAATAGAGAAATAAGGCGAACACAACAACAAATATTTTTAAAAAATGTTAATTAGAATTTCAAACTGGCACTACATAATAGTGTGCTGGCTCACAGCTGTCCCCAATGTGTTACTTCACACAATTATGTGATTTAGGTAAGTGTACTAATACGTGATTATGCCTGGCTGTAATCATTTATTGTTGTTGAATCCCCACAATGTGTACCATGAAAAGGGCGTTAAATGGCAGATCGCAGTAGCATTCCTCACATCCGGAGAATGCTGATGAAAGTGGACCAAGGTCTTCCAGGCGTTTGTGCAATGCTTAGCTTCATCTGTGTGTCCCTCAACTACTACAAGGATCACGTTGATTCCCCCACCTCATTAGCCAGGCTCCATGAAAACAGGCTGTTTCCAAGAAGACCTGTGTGGAAGTGAGATGGGGATCTTGACCATTGTATTTATCGTGACCTGAATAACATTGTCTAATCAGTATGTTTTGCCTGACCAGACATCTCCTCTTCCCAGCTATAATAATTAAAAACAAGAGTGACTGATTATCAAAACCGATTAATCCACCCGAATGTCAATACTGATTAATCAGAATAATGGCTGATTACCAATTATCTGCTGATTAATCGGTGCGACCTACATATGTTGTACTCGTTCTCATCTTGCATAATCTTATGTATGTCTTCGTTCCTCAGTGGGTGACACACAATTAGCCTGTTACAGAATTCTGAACGCTCTCTACACGTTAGGCACAAGCAGTTCAGCATTTGCTAAGAGGTAATCAGCATTATCAAAAAACTGTTCAACATATTCTTCATCATCATCATCATTTATTTTCGACTCCAACTGTAGCTTAGGGCCACCACTGCAAAACAGTTTTGTTTTTCATGATGAGGCTGCAAGCCCCATGCACAGCCCTAACTTTTACAAAAATCTTGCTAATGTGCAGTGGATATGTTCTTTATTACTAATTAAGATGTACGTCAAAATGTTGTGAAATACATTGAATCAGCGCTAGCACACACCAAGTCAACTTTTGTGGCACAGGTAACAGCACCATCGTCACTCGGAACACAAGGAACCGTCGCTGGGGCTACGGAGAACATGCCCTGCAGTCGATGCTGGACCAGGTTTGTCAATACTCCAGCAAGCGTGGACATTGTGGGGGATCCAGTAAGGGCAGAGCGGGGAAGAGGACGGCAAGAAGGAAAACAGACAGAATTAGACTGAAGAACATAAACGTCGGTTACTGGAACTGTCTCAGTGCTCGACAGCAGGACCAGGTGCTGGAACGCCTCCTGTATGATTTCGACATTCAACTTCTGCAGGAGACACAAGCCGTACAATTGGCGTACCTTGGTTTTGAGTGTTACGTTAATCCAGTTAGCCAACACATCACAATGAAGTTATCCTAGTCAGACAGGGTCTGCCACACTCACTGGTAGACTTGAACGAGTGGTCTACCACACTCACTGCTAGACTTGAACGAGGGGTCTGCCACACTCACTGCTAGACTTGAACGAGGGGTCTGCCACACTCACTGCTGGACTTGAGTGGTCTACCATACTCACTGCTAGACTTGAACGAAGGGTCTGCCACACTCACTGCTGGACTTGAACGAGTGGTCTGCCACACTCACTGCTAGACTTGAACGAGTGGTCTGCCACACTCACTGCTAGACTTGAACGAAGGGTCTGCCACACTCACTGCTGGACTTGAACGAGTGGTCTGCCACACTCACTGCTAGACTTGAACGAGTGGTCTACCACACTCACTGCTAGACTTGAACGAGGGGTCTGCCACACTCACTGCTAGACTTGAACGAGTGGTCTGCCACACTCACTGCTAGACTTGAACGAGTGGTCTACCACACTCACTGCTAGACTTGAACGAGTGGTCTACCACACTCACTGCTAGACTTGAACGAGGGGTCTGCCACACTCACTGCTAGACTTGAACGAGTGGTCTGCCACACTCACTGCTAGACTTGAACGAGTGGTCTGCCACACTCACTGCTAGACTTGAACGAGTGGTCTGCCACACTCACTGCTAGACTTGAACGAGTGGTCTGCCACACTCACTGCTAGACTTGAACGAGTGGTCTGCCACACTCACTGCTAGACTTGAACGAGTGGTCTACCACACTCACTGCTAGACTTGAACGAGTGGTCTACCACACTCACTGCTAGACTTGAACGAGTGGTCTACCACACTCACTGCTAGACTTGAACGAGTGGTCTACCACACTCACTGCTAGACTTGAACGAGTGGTCTGCCACACTCACTGCTAGACTTGAACGAGTGGTCTACCACACTCACTGCTAGACTTGAACGAGTGGTCTGCCACACTCACTGCTAGACTTGAACGAGTGGTCTACCACACTCACTGCTAGACTTGAACGAGTGGTCTGCCACACTCACTGCTAGACTTGAACGAGTGGGACAAGGAAGGCCGAGAACTGCAAGGAGTACAGATCACAGAATATAATTAATATCTATGCAGGAAACTGTTCCCATACTAAGTCGGATGACTGGGATTCCTCAGCGAACTGGAGAACCTGCCAAGAGACATGACATTTGTGTGTGCTGACTTCAATGCATGTAATGTCACTTGGGGAAACCCAAACAATAAACTCACAGGGGCAGCGCTTGGACAGGTCCTCCTTGAATCCGGTCTGAATATCCTGTGAGGTGAAAACCACACCTGCCACTCGAATAGCAGACTCAGACTCTAACATTGACCTCACACCGGTTTCATGCCACGGAGAGACATACACCAGGTAGTCAGCACTGACATATCACGGAAGTGACCATTTACCATGTTCTGTTTCCATCAGGGTTGAAATCAAACCTCGGGCTGCTGTAGTTCCAGTCTAGCAAGCCAGACCACTATCAACTAGGCTACACGATCCACAATAGAGAATAACTGATCTATCCGTTTAGCTTGTCAAATTGGAATTTACAACATTAATGTTTACTTCACATTTTTTCCCCATTTTTATCTTGTATTGTAGAGAAACAATTCAGGCAGAGTTGGCCAGGTATATTTCTTTGATTTGTGTGAATAATTTAATATTAGATAGTAGATGTTGTATTGTAAACAAATTTGTTTGTTTGTTGTTGTTGCTTATTTCTCTAACCAGTACATCTGACTTCAGCGTGCATTTTATGTAAGGGTCTGCTTCCTCCTGCATTTTCTAAGGGATTGCTTCCACCGGTGCTGTGATGTGGATTGAACCCAACACCTTCGGATTGTGAGCCGTGTCACTTAACCACTAGCCCATGACGTCCCATTTTTATTATTTGAGCAACCAATATTTTGTTTCATGGTTTTGTTTTCCTATGTAACGAGTGTGATATTTTTGTATTTAACATTTCAACTCATTTACTCTTGAATATTTTGTATCTCTATTTTTTTTTTTAAGTAAAACTCAAGCACAGCGTCATTTAGTTGTCACCTGTTTATCTTCAGTAAAGATTTCTGAAATGCTACACATTATATACAAACTTGTTCAGAAATAAATGCGGTATGCAAAGTAATACAGACAAACATTTAACATGAACATTGGTGTCAGAGAGATTATAGTTTTTTGAGCTTTGTTTTTTTTTTTTAAACTGCTTTTAATTTACTCGCTGGTTAATTATTCAGCTTTATTCTATGCTTGTGAAACATGGACAGTTACAGCTGACCTGCAGCGAAGAATATAGGCCTTGGAGATGAGATGTTTCCGAAGACTTTTAAACGTCACGTACAAAGACCGAGTTACAAAGGATGAAATATGAGAAAGAATTACAACAACAATAGAGCCTTTTGAAGACCTCTTGGCAGCAGTCAAAAGATGGAAACTTGCTTAGTACGGCCACATATCGAGATCAAGTGGTCTTGAAATCACGATCCTGCACAAAAACGTGCAAGGTGGATGACAAAGAGGTTGTCCCAAAAAGAGATGGGAGGACAACATAAAAGAATGGACCAATCTCCGACCAGAGGAGGCACAGGCAGTGGTCGCTGACAGAGGGAGGTGGCGTGGGATTGTGGTGGTGTCGTTATATGTGCCCCAATGACCTCACAAGTTACAGAATGACCTGAATGGAGTAATAGCTTTAAATTGGTGATAATTCACACCAAAAGATGTTAAAAAATGTTTCACTAAATTAGGTACAGTAGTTTTCACAATATTCACATTTTACTAAAGATATGTGAAGTTTAATAATTTGCCAAAAAGATACGATCAAAGTAAGTGAAAAAAACCACACATTTTCACAAAGAATCCACAATGTCCAGAGAAACTCTTCTTGAAATGAAAAATAAGATTATTTCTAAACTCCCAAAAACTTAAAATAGAAAAAGATGTGAATTTTTGAATGGTCGTCAAAGCTATGTTAGCTCGTCAGTTTCTGAAACTGCAAAAAATGTCTGAGTCTATATGTCGGCTCCATATAGTGAATGTATTAATGTGCCACTGCTATTAACATTACCAATAACAAATTATTGATCATTGCTACAGGTTAAGTAATATTTTTAGGAAGTTTCCCAAAATCATTAAAACCTCCTAAATCCTGAAACTCTTTTAGAGAGACAACATGGTATCACAAATAGATTAACAATTAAAATGGTTGCTACGTGTTTCATGCTGATTCTCTGTGTTGTGATACAAAAGTATCTTTCATCAATTCACCTATGTCATTATTTTTAATGAGCTAGTGAAATCTTCTTATGTATATCTTCGTTGTTGCATTTTTTTCAATCCATACCTCTGTCAATCAATCAATCAAAACCTTCCAGCTCTGTATGGAGCAGAGATTTCAACAAATGCACACCAAGTCCTCTTGGTTGTCTTGATTTGTTTGTCTACAAATATTAATAGAGGAGAAAAGTGTACAAAAAAATATGAACAGCTTTGCAGAAAATAGAATTTTAAAAATTGGTGCAGATTATAAGTAAACTGTACTAGCTTACACAGAGTTTAATATTTTGTTCCCCCAATATTTCGTAATATTGAAGCTTTCTAGGGAGTATATATGCTACAATATTTTTTATTTGAGGAAATATGTGAAATAAACATTCCAATTATGCAAAGCCCATACAAGTTGATACATGTTATATAATATAATAATGTGTTACTTTGACCTTCCCTAGTTGTGCAACTATTTAGTATCATCCATGCCTGATTTGATCTGAATTATATCAGTTTTTTGTGCTTTAAGCATATAGCTTCATCATCAATGTTGCATTATTGTCATGTGTATTATTTTAATGTGCGTTTTTAAATCGTTTCCTATGATTGGAGCAGAATTTTACTACATTTGCGTATGTCAGTCATTGTAAATTGTTCTTTTTATGTTCACTCCTTAATTTTGACACCATCAGACGAGTTCCTGTAATTAACTCGACCATTGTTTTAGCTTCTCTTTAGCTCCGCACAACTTTGAGTTACATCATTGGCTCTTTCCGTCTCGTCAGACAATAGTAATTGTGCTTATAAAAATGGGATATAATTAAAGCCCATGATGGTAACGAATGTGACTCGTAAGACCAATCCAAGCAGAAAAGAATCAGAACTGATTGTGGTATCGCATGGTGTGGTGTGTCTTCTCAAACGCTGAGTCCTTAGCCTATTCACAATCAGTATCTCCTTTGTCTGTATTCCATGCTTAATCCTGAATCTCCATGTAACATGATCCATGGCATCCTGTTCCCATGATTTCATATCGATGCCGGCATCATTCATATCCCGCTTGCATACATCCTTGTACCAAAATAGTTGCCGTCCCCAAAACCCTTTCCTCAACTAATTCCCAATAGAGATCTTTTGGTATTCTGCCATCCTTTATCTTCGGAGTGTATCCCGGTCATGGCAGCCTTCGAAGACTAAGCATCAAAAAGATCATGATATTGCCTGTTCTCTGCGTTGGTGACCTTGTCTTGTCACCCATCCTCCAGGATTATGTGCAGGCACTTCATGTGATAGATGTTTAGCCACCTCTCCTGATGCATGTTGGTAGATCCTGTCTTACTGCCATAAAGAAGGATGCTGGTGACACTTGAGATATTTGACCAGGAATTCTTCCTCAACTGGCTCTACAAAGGGCAGTCCTGTAAAACATCTAAAGCTCTACGGTTTGTTCCCTCAGTTCATACATGCACAGTGGGGAAGCAGACAGACGAAGCCTCTATGTGTGTTTATTGTCTGTTATTCTCTGTCTTGAGGTGCAGAATAGTGATCTGTCCCTGCCAGTCAAGAATGTAGTTGGTTCTGACCTCTTCTATTAGCCTGTTAAACTTTGGATGTACATTTAGAGCAGAATTTACAGTGGGAGTACTCCTAGTCTCACAGTGATTGTTGGGATATGAGACGAAGATGTCACTTGCTCCATTCTTGACAGCATTTAACTTAATTTCTTTATGCTGGTTTAAAAGGTTCTGCAGATTCTGTATACAACCAGTTTATTCTACTCCACTTGATCTAAAAATAACTGTGTACCCAATCTATTCTTGAACACATCAACTGAACCTGACCCCACTATTTTCTGTGGCAATGCATTCTAAGCATTCACAGCTCTCTGATCCATTTGTGTAGACATGTAGATAATGCTCCATACAGATAAAAGTTTCCTCCTTATTCATGTACATCCTTATCAAGTGACAATAGGTGACAAAGGAATGATAAATTAGACTATAACAAGTTTTTTCAAAATACAACCACTTACAAAAACAAGAGGGCATAGCTACAAATTAACTAAAGAAAGGTCCAAATTAGATATTAGGAAATTGTTTTTTTAGTCAGAGAGTGGTGAATGTTTGGAATGCATTGCCACAGGAAGTAGTGGAGGCAGAGACAATTAATGCATTTAAGAATAGATTGTATGCACATGGCTTTTAGAAAAAGGAAATATAAATTAAACTGGTTGTGTACAGACTCTGCAGAGTCCTCTAAACCAGTATAAAGACATTAAGTTGCACTCTTCTATTAGACCAGTGGGCTAGTGCATCCCATTTTAAGAGCTGTCTTATTCAGGTTGACCTTCTTGACACTGGGCTACTTCATCCTGTCAGCAGGTATGTATCTTGGTTAGTCTGACCTTTACCCTTTTACCTGTTCAGCTTGTGAGCTGGCGGTTTATGCTAGGGCTATAATGTATTTCAGCTTAGCATATATTTGGTGAAGACCTGTGCTCGGCAGGGAGTTACAACAGTTTTGATTGATTGAGCAATATCAATAAAAGTCGTATTGACAGATCAATATCATAGATTTTAGGGTCACTGAAACACACAAACTCCTCTACCAAATCTAAGTAGAGGCACAGACAAGAATGATCTATTGTCTAAAAAGTATTTTTTCAATGTTAATATTTAGCTAGTTTTTGTTAGTAGTAATATGTAGAGTTAACATGTGTGTGATGTCACTAATAATTTCTAGCATGGTATGTTCATAGTTCTTTATATTTTGAAACATTATCACATGTTGATACCAAGTTTATACATTAGCTAATGCCAGTTTTACAGAATGGATTTTGATTTCCTTATGAGCTTCTTGTATGAGGGGGAGTTGTTGTTGGCTAATTAATTCCGCTGAGCTGTTCCCTTATTCGCAGTCAATGCCAAGTGTTGAGGCTGTGTGGTCTAGGAATGAAGCATCTGTTTCACTATCCCAACACACCCGGTTCGAATCACACGCGTATTCATTTTGGCAGACTTGGGTTTTTTACGCTCATCCACGTACGGAAAGTAATGGCAACCTACTGCACACTTGCTAAGAAACTTATAACATTCAAATAGGTTGGCAGTTCAAAAAAAGCGACGTTCTGTAAAGAACATGCTACTTACATATGAGGGGGAGTTGTTATTATTGTTGTTGCTGTTGACCAATTAGGTCTGCTGAGCTGTTTGCTCTTTCTCAGTTAATGCCAGGTGTTGAAGAATTTACAGGTGTTTTGTAGCTGGGGAGTGGAGTTACATAATGTATTAGTGATTGTTTGTGTGCCAGGCAATAACTTTTTTCTGTCTGTGACGAGTCCTGGACATGAGAGCAGCATGACTTGCGCTGTTCCATATGGATGGGTGCAGGTACAGCAGTTAGGTTCGGTTCATGAGAAGGGTCTAACTTGTTGAAGTATTTGTTAAATCCGATGTGTTCTGTCCTAAGTTGGAAAATTATGGTCTGCTCTCCGTATTGCAGTTTGTTAATGTTGTCATTTTTGTTTGGGTGTGTCATTTCTTTATACATGGCACGGCCAGTAGACCAATCCATCCATCGGTTCAGTCATTCCTCTTTCAAGCTATTTTGAAGTATTTAGTTTGCTGTCTGCAAGATTTCTGTATGGCTCTGAGGCATAGGCACTGCTTAAGTGTGACATATCAAGACTTGAGGCCTTCAAATTGCAAAATCAGAGATATATTCTCAAAATCTGCTGAAAAATTTTGTCTAATAGGCAGAGGTTACCACAAAGATAAAACTCTCTCCCATCTAGGAAAACCTGCCTCTCCCTATTCGACCACGGTGTTCGCCTGAGGATGTCCTGACCCATCAGATTCTCCATTCATCTGTCCCCTGTGTCAGCGCCTGCCCACCGGTCGGTTGGAATTGCAGGAGAGGTCACCCTCATACATCATGACTTCGACAGTTGGCAGGTTTTCCCTTGGTTTTAGACAGAGTTTGATAATATACTGTCGCACTTGGACATGGCAGAGGTTGACCGACGCAACTTTGTTAGGACTCAATTTAATTTTTAAAAGTTAAATATTAATTACAACTTTTGAATCATCTACATATAATTAATATTAGGAAAGACCACAGCAAAACTGGAAACCATTGTTGACTGAAAAACTATACCAGCTTTATGTGTGTTTTTGTCTTTATGTCAAATTTCATTTTAAATTTCTGTTAACCATTGTTTGTTACAACTCAATTTAAATTTTATGAAAAGTTTGCAATCTCAAATTTGCATGACCTACACTCATTCAAAAAAATAATGTACTAGCTTGTGAAATTTGTTTGTATGTGCAGGGAAAGGTAGTTTACGTAAAATGAAGTAAAGTTGACATAACAGTGATGTAAGTGTTGTAAGAAGCTTTATCAAAGTATTGACTTGGGCTCTTGTAGTGATTGTCTCTGTATAAATCTGCTGTACATAATGATGTTGCTTAACATAGTCTGGTACTCCCAATCTAGACACCGACCAGCTCTAGGAGAGTGTGTGGGTGCTTTTGCCAGCTGTTTCCCAGTGGCCTTCCTGGAACCAGAAAAGAACAAATTCAACAAGTTTTCCATCCTCTTTGGTTTAGAGGGAAAGATTTCTGAACATTCACTGGAGGCTCAAGGTAGGGGACAGAGAAAGAACATATCTTGCTCATCTTTCATTGAATATTTATACACTCACATATGCTTGAAACATGTGTGTATGTTTGTATATGTTAATAATTAAGTTTTTAGAGACTTACACAGCACTGCTCGAGCCCAACCCACTAAGCAGAGAAATATATCCGGCTACTACCATCTCGCACAAGAGTTGAGATCTGCACAGGAGTAATTGCCCTTGTAGATGCACAGGTCGATTAAGACTAAGACACTTACACTAATGAGTCAAAGACCATAATCAAAGCCAACTTAGGGGAAATGGGATGATCAACACCCCCACTTTCAAAAAGAAGACACATGCTGAAGTCGGATGCACTGGGTCGACAGGCGCAAAATAAAAACACAGTACAATGCACACAGTCTTTGAAATTAAAGAAATAAGGCGAACGCAAAAAAAAAAAAAAAAAAAAGAAGAAGAAAAAGACGAAGACGGCTATTGTTGATATAGAGAAGAGCAAGTCCTCATCTTCCTTCTGAGGAATGAGCATAATAGATACAAGGGTTACCTTTATAACAAAATGAGGATCGGTACAGATGACAGGTGTTCATGTGGGGAGCATACCATGACCGTGGAACACATCTCTGCAGATGTCCAAGGAAAGCGAGGACAACACTGGCCTTGTGAGACAGATGACAGACAAAAGCTCTAGAAAGATCAAACAGCCTTACAAATAATGATGGTCTTTGCAAGAGAAACAGGGGGCCTTGATTTAAGGACAAGCGAAGAAGAATTGGTTCTTTCACTCATGTGTGCATGAGAACAATAAGCACAGGCAGCTGAATATATCCTACAAGGTCTATCACATTCTTTAACAGGCAGGGACAGATCACCATTCTACTCCTTAGGACAGGACAAAAAAGACTAAATAAGCACATGTACAGGCTTCATCTGTCTGCTTTATCATTATGCACATGTGAACTGAATGGACATACTGCAGAGCATGTTTATCAAGAGTTCCCTCAGTCATGATAATTATATCAAGGGTTCCCTGTGACATAATTATATCAAGGGTTCTCTGTGACATGATAATTATATCAAGGGTTCTCTGTGACATGATAATTATATCAAGGGTTCTCTGTGACATGATAATTATATCAAGGGTTCTCTGTGACATGATAATTATATCAAGGGTTCCCTCAGTCATAATTATATCAAGGGTTCCCTCAGTCATAATTATATCAATGGTTTTCATTCATTCATTTATAGGCATCTTAGTCTTTACAGACCATGCTCTTGGCACCCTGTGTGTAGCCTCTCAGGGTGCAAGCCTGGGCCTTGAATATGGAGACCCTGGGCTACCCAAACTGCAGGATCCAGGATCCCCTTCTCAGCCTCGCTGGTATCAGTTCAGTTCAGTTGGTCCCGTAACCCATCAGGTCGTTGGGGCACACATGAAGACATGAAAATCCCACTCCAGCTCTCTCTGTCTGTCGCCGCCTGACGTATCTCACCGAGACGAAGGCCTGACCACTCAGTGATGTTGTCCACCCATCTCTTCCTTGGACGTCCTCGCCCTCTCTGTCCTGGTACGGAACCAAAGAGTATCGAGTTGGGAATTCCGTTGGACCTCACGACGTGCCCGCACCAGGCCATCTTTCGTCTTTTGATAGTTGTGAACAGATCTTCAAAAGGACCAATAGCGTCTTCAACTCTCTGACGGATGTCTACGTTCGTGACACGATCCTTATATGTAACATTCAGGAGTTTTCTATAGCACCGCATTTCCATTGCACGTATTCTGCCCTGGATATCTGCTGTAATGGTCCAGGTCTCGCAGGCATACAGAAATATTGACAGCACCAAAGAGCACAGTAGTCTGACTTTTTTGCCGAGGGCGATGCACTTGTCTCGCCAAATAGGTTGCAGCCTAGTCAGCGCCCGCTGTTGTTTGTGCTATTCTTGCAATTACCTCTGGCTTCGAACCCTCTTCGCTGATCAACGATCCAAGATATTTGAAACGTTTCACCACCTCAAGTATCTGCCCATTTGCCTCTATGACAGATTGAAAGATCCTCAGAATACCCTGGACAGAGAAAAGAACAAATGTTGACATTCGGCAAGAGTTGAGCATAGAGGAGAACTGGTTTATCAATTCCATTTTGGCTAGAAAATGCAAATACTTTGGTCACATCAAGAGACACAGCAGTTTCGAGAGGACGGTGATGGAAGGTATGGTGCCAGGCAAAAGAGGAAGGGGTAGACCAAGAAGACGATGGCACCAAGATATCCAGGAGTGCCTGAGTTTGACAGTGGCGGAAGCTGGTGTTTTGGCAAGGGAACGAGTTTCTTTCAGACAGACTATGATGGGAGCGACGTTCTACAAAGGACATGCTATAATGATGATGACAGATTGAAACTGGTATAATCCAAGGGAATGCAAAGCATGACAATTTGGTACCAGCTCAGCTGCAGGAGCTGTCGGAATGAGTTTGCAATTTTGAAACCATCCGCCTTAAGTGCTACCACTCCGAATTTTCTGTCTTGAGTTAATCCCATATACCTACCCTCTTCTGAGGTTTCCACAAGGCAGTGGAGTCAATGGTTTCCATAGACATGATAATTATATCAAGGGCTTTCCTGAGACATGATAATTATATCAAGGTTTTTCTGAGACATGATAATTATATCAAGGGTTCCCTCAGTCATGATAACAGCTTATTGAGAAAGTCTAGAGGTTATTGGTAATAGACTATCTTAAATTTTTCATCATACACAAACAATGAATTATTTCATTAAAATTTCAGTATAATTTCTATACTTGCTGTATTTTCTTCTTTTTAGATCATTAATTTTTCTTCTCCTGTCAAACAGAGGTGATGGACCAGCTTAAAGAAAATGTCCCCACCTTGCAGAAAATTGTCACAGAGATAGAAGGATTGGCCCACTCTGGTGGAAAGTACCATGAGGCACCTCATATTATTGAGGTTACTCTGCCTATGGTTTGCAGGTTGGAATGTTACTGTGATTCTTACTTTACTAGTACTTGTACTGGTCAGTTGGAATGTTTATGTGATTCTTACTTTACTAGTACTTGTACTGGTCAGATTGGAATGTTTATGTGATTCTTACTTTACTAGGTAAGACAGGGATGTATCCTATCACATTATCTATATAACATATATGTGGAATGCATAATGAGAAATGTTTGAGAAGACGAGAATATGGAAAGTTTCGATCCATTTACGATTGGCGGGTATGAGATTCCAGAGTTACGATACGCAGACGACACAGTGATACTATCAAGAAGTGCAGAAGGGCTAGAGCAGCTAATTTCAGCCGTAAATGGATAAAGATCAAAACCTGTTTTATAAATATAAATAAAACAAAGATAATGACCACCGATAAAACACAATGTCAGCATAAATTTACAGTGGGTGGTGAGGAAATAGATCAGGTCACACATTTTGAATATCTGGGCTCCAGAATCGACAAAAATGGTGACTGCTCGAAAGAAATCAGAAGAAGACTAGCCATGGCAATGCAGAGACTGAAGAAATTATGGCAGAGCATCAACAAAACAATAAAAGTAAAAGTCTTGAAAGCCTGTGTTTTTCCTGTGGCAGCTTATGGCTGCAAATCATGGATGATTACCAAAACTTCCAGACAAAGAATCGAATCATTCGAGTCGAAATGTTACAGAAAGATCCTCAGAATACCCTGGACAGAGAAAAGAACAAATGTAGACATTCGGCAAGAGTTGAGCATAGAGGAGAACTGGCTTATCAATTCCATTTTGGCTACAAAATGTAAATACTTTGCCACATCAAGAGACACAACGGTCTCGAGAGAACAGTGATGGAAGGTACGGTGCCAGGCAAAAGAGGAAGGGGTAGACCAAGAAGACAATGACACCAAGATATCCTGGTTGTGACTGTGGCAGAGGCTGGAGTTTTGACAGGGAACGAGTTTCTTTCAGACGGACTGTGATGGGAGCGACGTTCTATAAAGGCCGTGCTACATGATGATGATTATATAAGGTATTACTTATAAAATGTAATATAAGGAGAAGATTGTCCATAATGATGCAGAAACTGAATAGTATGCAAAATGTGTGGCACAATACTAACAAAGATTAAAATTGAAAATCCTAAGAACATGCGTATTCCCTGTGCCAATGTACAGATGCAAGACACGGACCATCACACAAATATTAAAAAGAAAGGGAGGGGACGGCGTGGCCTAGTGGTTAAGTGGCACGGCTCACAACCAGAAGGTGCTGGGTTCGATCCCCATCACAGCACCGGCCGTTACCCCGGGGAAGCAAACCCTTAGAAAATGCAGGAGGAAGCAGACCCTTACATAAAATGCATGCTGAAGTCGGATGCACTGGGCCGACAGGCGCAAAATAAAAACCACAGTGTAACGCATACATGCCTTGGGGAATAGATAAATAAGGCGAACGCAAACAAAAAAAACAAAAACAAACAAAACAAACAACAACAAAAAAAAAAGAAAGGGGATCAGGGCTTTAAAAAAAAAAATGTTATAGAAGAATTTTTAAAAATTAATTTGGTAAAGAAAATAACAAATAAAGCCATCCTGCAAGATCTGAGTGTTGAAGAGAACTGGCTTATAAATAACCACATGTCTCGGAAACTGGTTTTTTGGCCATATCAAGCATCATGACTGACTGGAGAAAGCAGTTCTGGAAGGCATTGTTCCAGGAAGACAAGGCAGAGGCTGACGAAGGCGTAAATGGACACAAGACATCAAGGACACACTAAACATTAACAGGTGGGTAGATTGACTGCTGATCGAGATTCCTATCAAATGGTTACGATGAGATCGACGTTCTATCAAGGACATGCTACATGATGATAATGATTACTTATTTCTGTTTCTAAAAATCGACGTCACTGCACTCCGGGCATACCCATAGGTGCTCAGTCTCTCTCATCAAATGGCGTAAGGTATGGATGTTGATGGTCCCTGTAGCTCGCTGGTTGTACACTCTCATGCGCCCCACTCCGCTCGAACCTCGTTTAATGTAGAAACTTTGCATCACTATGATGAGAGCTTGTGAAGCCAAGATGTCAGCTCTTTCATTGCCCTGAACCCCGGCATGAGCAGGACAGTAGATCCAGGTCAACGCCTGGAGGTTTGAGGCCTCAACAGCAGCCATCCAGTCATACCTAAGCCATCCCTTCTGTACTTTCTGAAGTATGGCTTGCGCGTCTGTCACGATGACTGCCTTTGTTATAGAAGTCTCAGATATCCATTTCAGATTACTTATATATCAGGTATTACTTATATATAAGTTATTACTTAATATCAGTTATCACTTATATATCAGTTATTACATAATATCAGTTATTACTTATGTATCATTACTAGCTGAAGTTGACGTAGAAACTAACTATTACTAAATGCTAAATTTTGCAGTTACCTGCCTTACTGGCTGAAGTATGGCCCAGATGGCACACATCCTGACAGGTAATTGTAATAGTGTTAAGCAAATGAAACCTGTTTTATAAGTGTATCTGTCTTAAAGAAATCATAATTTAAATATTTTGTAAAGAATGTGTAATTTATATGTTTCATAAAGAATTAATAATTTGAATGTTTCTATTTGCTTCTCAACTCATACGCTCTGAAATATTTTGGACCTCTGTAGACACTATTTTATTTATGTAAAACTCAAGCTCAGTATGAATATCAAAATGTGAGGTATTGACCAGAATAGCACAGACAATAGCTGCGCTTGCGCGGCTTGACAAAATCTGGCAAGATAAACGGTTAACCATATGCAAGAAGATAAGATTAATGCGTACATTAGTTGTGTCAATATTCTTCTATGCTTGTGAGACATGGACAATTACAGCTGACTTGCAGCGGAAGATATACGCCTTGGAGATGTGATGTTTCCGAAGACTTCTAAATGTCACATACAAAGACCAAGTTACAAATGAGGAAATACGAGAAAGAATTACAAAAACAATAGGACCTTTTGAAGACAGCAGTCAAAAGAAGGAAACTCACTTTGTACGGTCACATATCAAGATTAAATGGTCTTGCAAATATGATCCTGCACGGCAGACGATGAGGAGGTCATCCCAAAAAGAGGTGACGGACAACACAAAAGAATGGACAATCTTCAACCAGAAGAGGCACAGGCAGCAGCCACCGGCAGAGAGGGATGTCGTGGGGATGTCTTCATATGTGCCCCAACGACCTACACGGTTACAGGATGACCTAACCTGACAAGCTCAGTGTCATATAGTTGTCACCTGTTTTACTTCAGTAAAGGTTTTTTTAAATACCACACATTATATAAACTGTTAAGAATTAAATGCACAATACAATACAATGGAACACAGACATTTAACATGTGGGATAAGCATTTATGTTCGAGGGATTATAGTTGAGTAAGTTGTGTTGTTTAACAAAATTGGGGGGGGGGGGGGGGGGGGGGGCTAGTACTTACCTTCAGCTTTGTATCATAGCCTGAATGAAGCAATTACTTTCCTTTAAAGTTAATCCATATGTGAATATGTTCTAAACGTTTCACATAATTAGGTACAATAGTTTTCACAATATCCACAATTTACTGCAGGCGTGTGAGGTTGAAAAAGTGTCTAAAAATATGATCCAAGTATGAATAGAACACACATTTTTTGCAAATAACCTATGATGTCCATAAAAACTCTTCTTGAAACAAAAAATTGAATTTATCAACTCTGCCAGAAAACACTTTAATAAATTTAGGGAAACTTTGAATTCACTTTTTTTACAGAGTTGCCAAAGCTGATATATTTGCCAGTTGGTTTTCTGAAAATGTCCCAGTTGATATTTCAGCTCCACGTTATAAATTATTTAAAGGATACATTATTTAGTAGTTTTATAAAGAATACATCTTTTATTTGTTTTGTAAAAAATGACATATTTTATTTGTTTAATTTTTTTTATATAATCAATCATTTGTCTGTTTCTCAAAAAATAGATTGATCTTTTTCTTAAATAATCAATCCATCATGCTTCTTTTTACTAAATAATACATTCATTACATGTTTCTTAAAGAATTCTTGCATCTCTCTCCATTTATCTATGTGTCTCTCTCTGTTTCCCATTTCATTTTCTCTGTTTTCTTTTCCGTGTCACTTTTCCTTCTCTTTTCCCTGTCACTTTTCTCTGTATATTTTCCCTTGTCTCTACCTGTCTCTTTTCCCTTCTCTTTTCTCTGTCTCTTTTCCCTGTTTCTTTTCCCTTGTCTCTTTTCCCTGTCTTTTTTCCCTGTCTCTTTTCCCTGTCTATTACCCATTACATAAATTCTTCTTTTGTCCTACTGCTCTTGCATTTGGATGTCGGAGAGAGTAGGTTTGCGCAGACTTCTGGTATGTCGGAGGCTTGTGCTGCTGGTGTGTTGAACTTTTGAAGTGTTCCCTTGATCTCCTCTATCCATCCTCGCTGGTGTTGACCTCTTGTTGATAGCCCTGGAACCTCCATGTAGTATGATTTCGCTGCATGTGGATCTTACTGCATAGTTGTCAGAGGACAAAACCATTTTATCTTCTGTGTGCATCAGTAAAGTAGTTGAGTGATGTAGTCCCCACCATATTCCTCAGCATGTTGTTGCGAAATTTGTCTCACATTGTCTTTTCTGCTGCATTTAGTAAACATCGCATCTCACAGGTCTGGATCTTACGTTTGTGCTTATCTAATAGGGTCCAAGTTTGACACTGATAACATAACGTAGGAATGATCAATGTGTTTATCAGCGTCTGTTTAGTGGACATAGTGACACTTGGATGTTTCAGTATCAGTGCTAGCTGGTAGTGTACCTTGTTTGTCTTTTGAATTCTTTTTTCTATCTTTCTGCCCTTTCTGCTGTCGTCAGTGAATACACGTCCCAGGTACATATATTCCCATACCTGCTTTAGGGTTTTGCTGCCAGTTTGGAAACTGGGCATGTCTATTGTAATTTGATTGTCATAGTTATGTGAATTAACCTTCCATAAACACAGATTTAAATGAGGGAAGCTAAAATCATTTGTATATATATTCACGTTCATTTTATTTCAATACAGCATAGACATTATAAAAGTAGGCATTTGTCTGACATTAAAGCTGCAGCAACTATTTATGACCTCATGCTGATTTTCAGGCCTAGAAACTTCGTAACCGAGGTAACAGCCCAGCAGATGAATACAGTTCTCGGAAATGTCTTGAAGCTTATTCTCAGTAATATTGGCACAGAAGATGCACCATGGATGAATAGAATTGCCAGTAAGTATCAACTGCTTTGTTATACGCTTTTTAAAACAAAATGAATCAAAGCTGTGGCAGAACTGAAAGTCAGAAGGGATAATAACATTGATCCAGTATAGCTCAGACACTGCACGGAACAGGAGCATAAACTAAACTTACATTTCAGCCGAAAGGTATAAATTGGGGACAAAGAAATAGAAAGCTAAAAAGAAAACTACAAATCAGATGGCAAGGAAACACAGTACAGCTCTAAAATGCCTGAGTGTAAAGTTGGATCGTGCTGACAGGAAACAAAACGAAACATACAGGCGAGAAATAATATCACAGAAAATGTTGCTGGCACAACATGGGAAGCACAGCCAGATATGCTCTGAGCATCAGCACTCACCCTGTGTTTCTACACAGCTGTGAGTATGCCACTCCAGTTTGGAAAAACTGCACATGTCAATCTTATTGATACAGAAATAGATGAGACTGGCCAGTTAGTTATAGGGTGCCTAGATCCTAATCCAACTGAAAATCTATATAATATGATAGCTATAATACCTGTCCATCATTGTCGATGAAGACCTCCGACATCATCCTTGTCAAAGATTTCCCTGTTGGGTGGGGTTGCGCATGTAGGCCAATGCGGGTACAAAAACATCTGCTGCATAATATGCACACAAGGTAAGTAGAAGGTGATGGTGTTCCTGCTGCTCATGATTTTTGGGTCTGATGTCTGCTCTGGGCTTTCAGAACACAGTGGTCCTCACTGTTAGCTACACCCGCTTTTACTGCACTTCTCCAGTCAGATTTGTTTTGCGCAAGACATTCCCAGGTGTCGATGTCTATCTGCAACTTTTCAGTGAGTCCTTCAGACTGTCTTTAACCTTAAGCACGCCCTTGTCCGATCTCTTCTAACCAGCTCGGCCTGCAAAAACGGTGTGCGGAAAAAATTTTTTTTTTTTTTGAACGGAGTCACTCCTGACAGCCATTTTTTACTGCTGAGTACGTCCTCCATATATACACGATATTTTGCCGGTTAAAGTATCGTGTGTTCGATTACAAATGGCTTTTGAACAGTTTTAATTTTGTATACGCCGTTTGGAGCAAGCCGACTTTTTGCGAAAGGGGAAGTAGGTTGTTGAGAAAGATTTTTATCGCGTAGATCTGTTTATTTTGTTTGTTTAAATTAAAGAACTACGTTTGAATTGAAACTAACAGTTGTGGCGATATTGTAAACACAGTATCGATACGTTGTTGTGGTTTCCATGGTTTTCTATCGAAGCGACTAGGCCTAGTGGTCGAGTCCAAATTTTTCCCGAGATTTTCATAAATTTTCAACTTCATCTTTTTAAATCTCAAAAACTAACAAACATACAACAAAAACAATAACACCCACATGTTCGTTATGCTATTGTGTATCTACACGCCAGAAAATCATATTTATTGACAAACAAACATAAAAGTTACAAATTTTGAAAGACGACTACCACAGCGACTAATTAAGAAAATTAATTAGGTCAAATTTTTTTCAAAAATTATGTAGCGTGCCTAAGGTTAAAATGTTTCTTTGGGCGATCCTTTCTCGAGCCATCCCTTTCTCAGCTCGCCGTAGAAAAGCTTCTTTGAGAGCCATTCATCTGACATACGGACGAGGTGTCCTGCCCATCCTAGTTGTTCTTTTTGTAGCAGTGCATGGATGCTGGGCCTATCAGCCTTCGGGAGAACTTTGATGTCAGTGATATGATCTTGCCATCAAATGATGAAAAAGTATAATATTCCCCATAATCGGCTTGCACCAATCATAATCATGTTCTTTGCTATGCTGACTGATGCTTTCAGAGATGGGGACATAGAAATTCACATCAGAAATCATATTTATGAGAAATTGTTTAACTTTAGGAGCCTTCAAGCAAAAACCAAGGTAATATCACACATCACCAGATACCTTGTGTTTGCTGACGATTGTACCCTCATTGCTGTCTCAGAAGCTGATCTACAAAATAGTGTGGATAGAGTATCCAAAGCCTGTTTCAATTTTGGTCGTTCAATCAATGCAGAGAAAATAGAAATTATGTATCAACCAGCTCCTAACAGTAGATATACTGATCCAATTATCAAGGTCAGTTGTGAGAATCTGAAAGTTGTGAACAGATTCACGAATCTTTGATCATACAGACTAGTCCCAAAAAACATCACCATACAGACTAATCCCAAAAAAACATCACCATCACCATACAGACTAGTCCCAAAAAACATCACCATACAGACTAGTCCCAAATAACATCACCATACAAACTAGTCCCAAAATACATCACCATACAGACTAGTCCCAAAAAACATCACCATACAGACTAGTCACAAAATACATCACCATACAGACTAGTCCCAAAATACATCACCATACAGACTAGTCCCAAAAAACATCACCATACAGACTAGTCCCAAAAAACATCACTGTACAGACTAGTCCCAAAATACATCACCATACAGACTAGTCCCAAAAAACATCACCATCACCATACAGACTAGTCCCAAAAAACATCACCATACAGACTAGTCCCAAAAAACATCGCCATACAGACTAGTCCCAAAAAACATCACCATACAGACTAGTCCCAAAAAACATCACCATACAGACTAGTCCCAAAATACATCACCATAAAGACTAGTCCTAAAAAACATCACCATGCAGACTAGTCCCAAAAAACATCACCATACAGACTAGTCCCAAAATACATCACCATACAGACTAGTCCCAAAAAACATCACCATACAGACTAGTCTCAAAAAACATCACCATACAGACTAGTCCCAAAATACATCACCATACAGACTAGTCCCAAAAAACATCACCATCACCATACAGACTAGTCCCAAAAAACATCACCATCACCATACAGACTAGTCCCAAAAAACATCACCATACAGACTAGTCCCAAAAAACATCGCCATACAGACTAGTCCCAAAAAACATCACCATACAGACTAGTCCCAAAAAACATCACCATACAGACTAGTCCCAAAATACATCACCATACAGACTAGTCCCAAAAAACATCACCATACAGACTAGTTCCAAAATACATCACCATACAGACTAGTCCCAAAAAACATCACCATACAGACTAGTCCCAAAATACATCACCATACAGACTAGTCCCAAAAAACATCACCATACAGACTAGTCTCAAAAAACATCACCATACAGACTAGTCCCAAAATACATCACCATACAGACTAGTCTCAAAAAACATCACCATACAGACTAGTCCCAAAAAACATCACCATACAGACTAGTCCCCAAAAACATCACCATCACCATACAGACTAGTCCCAAAATACATCATCATCATGAAACGGACTATTCCTGGAAAACGCCACATACAAAACATTGAATGAACTGACGCATGTTCCCTGGATCAAGCTGTAGGAAGGATCTGCCCCTGTACACCACTTGCCGTACACAACATGGAAGTGACTAAATAGACTCCATACTGATGTATTACGATGCAGGAAGAACTTGAGGAGATGGGGATACAAGAATTATGAAACATACAACTACGAAGCAACGCAGGACCTAGACCACCTGCTGATCTGCCCAAACCTTCTGGAAACATGCAATATGGATGACATCATGTTGAGGGGAATCTTCTTCTTCTTCTTCTTCTGCGTACACAGTCAGACAGTAACCATTATTTTCTCGAAAAAAGCGGCGGTCATCCTGAGACTCTCGCCACTACCATAGAGCTTGTCTTGCAGTTCCACTGGCAATGGCCACATCTGCTCTCTCTGATCCTCGTATGTCGGGCAGTTCTGCAGCAGATGTTCAGTGGTCATTTTACCAGTACCGCACGGGCATTCGTCGGTACACCCTATCTTCAATTTGTTGAATAGGTGGTACCTCAGTCTGTTGTGGCCAGTGCGAAGTCTGAAGACAACGACCTGCTCTCTTCGGTTCAACTGGTAATAGGCATCGTTTTTGGTGTAACCAGTATGTTCGGTTTCCCATTTGGACATGTATCTGGCTTTGATAAGCCGTTTTGACTCTTCGTACGTCATACTAGTATCTGTTTGTGGTAGCCTTGCACCTTCTTTTGCCAGTCTGTCTGCCTCCTCGTTGCCTTGGATGTTGCAGTGTGACGGAACCCACTGTACCACTACCCTTTTTGGTTTGGTGCGGACTGCTGGCACAGTTTGCAGAGTGCTGCTCTTAAGTCATTAAGCTCAGTGTTTTTCTGGCTTTTTAGCGCTGTGACTACTTCGAGAGCATCTGTCAGCAGGACTATATGGCTCTCATTTTCACTGTGTGTTACCATTTCTTCCACTGCCGCCCTCAGTGCCTCTGCCTCTGCTCTGAAATTGCTTGTGTACTTACCAGTAGCGAATGACAGTGTTATTTTTCTGCCATTTGGTAGGTTCAGGAATGCTCCTGCCCCTCCGTTCTGTGTAGTGTTTGTTACAGAACCGTCGGTGTATGCATGGGTCCAGTCCATGCTTGGGTAGCTTTTCGTTATGAAGCTTAGGGTAGTGTCTCTCCTTTCTTTTTCACTCTGGCAGTTTTTGTTTGCAATACCTGGTATATTTTCTACCACCTCTGGAAATATATCCTGCCTCCAAGTAGGTTTTCGTACAGTAGTGATGGGTTTTGGTGTTGTTAGTGCGTTTATGGGATCTTCGTGCATCTTTGCTTTGGCTATTTCTGCAAAGTTTCTCCGCTTTAGTTTCCCATTTCCCAAATTGTTTAGTCTCTGGTACATTGGATGGTCCGTCAGTCTTCTGAGTTTCTCTGACTGCAGCTGGGCTCTGCAGTCTCTTCTATCGGTCATGGATTGCAGTTTTGGTTGAGGGGAATGACAAAGTAATCCATGTTCAGAAAAGTCAAGTAAGTAAAGACAAAGATAAGCACACAAATGAAAACATCTAACAAATCATGACAAGAAGAATGAAAAAAGATTGCAGACTTACTTATCTGAGTATATGTCCAACCTAGATCTGTAGGTACATTGTCTGACTTACATCTTAGTGGTTTCTCTGTGGCCTCTCTTTGTGTGACAGAGATTTTAATATGCCCACTGCCTCACTGAGAGCATGTTATAAGAGGTGGCTGACAGTATGGCCTAACACCTCTAGGGTAGAAGACTCTTGTCAATCACATGGGTCAAAATTCTAGAAACAATACCTCATTACCTGACAGGAGAAGCAAGTGGGAATAATTCCGCAGAGATAATAATAAGAAGAAGAAGATATATTAGTATTGCCAAAGTGAATATCGTGAACATAAAAATAAAATTTGCCACAAAAGATACATGGAACAAGATGAACAAGCAGCCAGTGACTCGGCTAACTGACCCATCAGCCAGTCAACCAAAGCGGTCCTAGACCCTACTCCATCTATAAGGGGCAGCCCTTGAAACAGGCTGCATCCGTGCAGCCTGGCTGTGAGAATAAGGATCAAAGAGGGAAGATAAACTCGGCCCTCAAAATGTGCCATGCTGAAATGGGATGTGTCGAATTGCAAGGCTCAGATTTCACGGCCTCGTAAACTTATGACACAACATAACAAAATATCCTTTTTAGGACGAATATCGAAGAAGAAAATCGAATTCATTTTTGTTTCTACTTTTTCTTTAGCTCGCACTCAGCCAATCATTTGCAACTCCAAGCCAGATATGATCAAGGACCACTTCCTACCAATAGCTGCAAAGCTGAGAGAAAATGCAGGAATAGTTGAGAACATGGAGAAGAGATTAGCCCAAGAGAAAAGAGCTTCCATGGAGGGTAGTGAGGACTATGAGCAGTTTGTGCAGGAGGTAAGATACTAGATCACATAGAGAAGTTGTGTTGTACATATTTCTGATGTACTTTGAGGAAGGTGCCTGTAGCACATACTGTCATTGAGGTTGAAGTGTTTGGAGTTCATTGAATAAGAAGATATGTAAAAGTAAAGTATCCCATAGCATTACTGCCGTAGGGGTATGAGGTGTTAGCAATCTCACATTTCAAAGGCTCGGCTATATGAGGGCGGTAGCCATCTCCTCTCCCTCGCCGCTTTTACTTCCCGGACTGAACCGGTACCCATTTAAGGCTGGGTCGACCCGAGAGCCATTGCGGTCTGGAAAAAACATTACCGCCTCAACTGGGGAATGAACCCAGGACCACTCAGATGCGAAGCCAGCGCGCTAACCACTGCGCTACGCATCTCCACATGAAGATATGTAGTCCCGTAATAAATACCACTCGATGAGAGATCACAGAAGTTGGGACAGCTTCTGTGGTCATTCATTAAGAATGGAGACTGTGCTTCCTCCAATAAAGTCTATATTCTTTTTCATGATCTCAATACCGATTTAGTTTTTCCTCGTATTAAATCGAAGCATTGTGACAGCTGTATGAATGAACATGGGCATCTAACCGAAAATGCAGGAGATTTGTTTGCACAACAGATGAACAACATTATATGCCTGTCTCTGTAGGCTGGCTGATGCGAGCCAGTAACACAGAACAATGGATGAGTTTGCAAGATTGAGAGTGACATTGTCTGGGCCTTGTGTCGAAAGCACTGTTTTGCAAACTGAAAATTTCCCTCAGCAGACTCGCTACTTTTTTTGTAAGTTTTGGGAGAGTTTTTAGCCAGGAAGGGTTGTGATGGGGCTAGCAGCCTCACTTGCAGTAAAGCTATTGCCAATTTAACTGCACTACAAGGAAATGTATTCAGGATTCCCTCTCATGCTAGGTCTCTCATCTCATCTTGTTTTTCTTGTAACTCTAAGAGGTCGTAGGAGCATCACATCTCAGTGCAGACTGGTCAGCGTGGGAATTATGTATCTTGTGCATTTTTCTAACTGGGCGGAGCGCGGCCCTCTCTGTGTGAAGTAATCAACTACAGATCTGATACTTTTGTTTAGTTTCTTTTGTTCCTGCCTCCGTCTCTCTAGGTTGTTTTTTGTGTGTTTATATCTGTTTAACAGAGGATTCCAAGACCTAAGCATTTGTATACAACCTCTGACAATAGGGGTTGGTAAGAATGTATAGTCATCTTGAGTGGCATGACCTCATAGATATTTAGCTGTATTAGGATGACCTGTCTGGTGTTTGACACAGCCATTGAGCAGGGTGGTGGACGCCAGTTTTGACCTCATTATATCGCTTACGTGTGCTGTATTACAGCCTTGGTAGGCTATGACCAAAATTCAGTATTCATAAAGGCTAACAAAAGCACCTCACAATTGTTGAATTAATTTTGAGTGGATATGTTAAATCAAAATATAATGTTGTACCTGTTCTCTGAATGGAGTGACAAGTTTAATAATAAAATAGGACGCCAGATGGATTATGTCCCAAATATTTATATATATTTGCTAACTAATAACTATCATAATGATGTATTAGCCTTTACCACACCACATACAAAATTGGGCGCAATTTCATCTGCGATGGCATAATTTTTAACATATCATGTATTACTCTGGTTGTTGACTTTGAGAACCTGTAACATTTTTTGTTTGTTGGTCTGTAGATATGATTTTTGTGTGTGTAGAGACATAAATTAGTAAAGAACTTGTTGGTGTTATTGTTGTGTGTGTGTGAGTTTTTGAGATATAAGAAGATGAAGGTGATAGTGTGGAAAACAGCACATTCATTTAGACTCACCTGTTTTCTACGTCCCTGGTGTGTAGGTAATGTTTTCAAAGTGCTACAGAGGATGGATAATCAATATTTACAAGATGGTCATATATGTCAGTTTTCATTGCAAAAGTAATTATTACATCTACATAAACAATCTAAACAGATCTACCTCAGACAAATCCATTGCTAAAACTTCCCCATTTTCAATAATGGGTGAATCTTCAAATCCAAGTGAAAAACAGAAGAAATCCTTTCGAGAAGTCTTAAACAAATTTCTAAAGCACAATTCATTGTCTAACCAAACAGGATGGATATGATATGGAACTCTCTACAATCTAAAGAGCACAATTGTTAGCCGAATTCTGCAGAAGGCCGATATCTATATATTAAAACGGTGTATATTCAGCCGTCGCTTTGACACAACTTCGGCCGTTAAACTTATGTTTTTGTCAGTACCATTCCATGATTATGGCGCGGTAAAGGTTAAGTTTAACATAATCTTGTCTATCACTATAATAAAAATAAACGCTAAAAGGATTAGATCCTAGACGTTAACATATATTTGCTAACTGGAAGCTACCATTATGATGTGTTAAGTCTAACATAATCTTGTCTATCATTAACATAGAAATTCAGCATCCTGGTCAGAGACATCTACGCCTTCTACCCACTGCTGATCAAATATGTTGACCTCCACCGCTCTCATTGGTTGAAGAACCCATCAGCTGAGGCAGAGCATCTCTTTGCTTGTGTTGCTGAGATCTTCTCGATGTGGTCCCATTCGCTGGTAAGTTTATATGTGCATTCTGTTACGTTACAGGCTCACTATAACATACATGTTAATATCAGCTGATGAAAAACCTGAATGCCAGACCAACCAAAATACACACAGAAGACCAACCACAACCCAACCAGCAGACCAACCACAACCCAACCAGCAGACCAACCACAACCCAACCAGCAGACCAACCACAACCCAACCAGCAGACCAACCAACAGACCAACCAAAACCTGTCAAGCTGACCAACCACAACCCAACCAGCAGACCAACCACAACCCAACCAGCAGACCAACCACAACCCAACCAGCAGACCAACCACAACCCAACCAGCAGACCAACCACAACCCAACCAGCAGACCAACCAAAACCTGTCAAGCTGACCAACCACAACCCAACCAGCAGACCAACCACAACCCAAACAACAGACCAACCACAACCCAACCAACAGACCAACCACAACCCAACCAACAGACCAACCACAATCCAACCAACAGACCAACCACAACCTGTCAAGCTGACCAACCACAACCCAACCAGCAGACCAACCACAACCCAACCAGCAGACCAACCACAACCCATACAACAGACCAACCACAACCCATACAGCAGACCAACCACAACCCATACAGCAGACCAACCACAGACCAACTAGCAGACCAACCACAACCCAACCAGCAGACCAACCACAACCCAACCAGCAGACCAACCACAACCCAACCAGCAGACCAACCAAAACCCAACCAACAGACCAACCACAGACCAACTAGCAGACCAACCACAACCCAACCAGCAGACCAACCACAACCCAACCAACAGACCAACCACAACCCAACCAACAGACCAACCACAGACCAACCACAACCCAACCAGCAGACCAACCACAACCCAACCAGCAGACCAACCACAACCCACACAGAAGACCAACCACAACCCAACCAGCAGACCAACCACAACGCACACAGCAGACCAACCACAATCCAACCAGCAGACCAACCACAACCCATACAGCAGACCAACCACAACCCAACCAGCAGACCAACCACAACCCACACAGAAGACCAACCACAACCCAACCAGCAGACCAACCACAACCCACACAGAAGACCAACCACAACCCAACCAGCAGACCAACCACAACGCACACAGCAGACCAACCACAATCCAACCAGTAGACCAACCACAACCCATACAACAGACCAACCACAATCCAACCAGTAGACCAACCACAACCCATTCAACAGACCAACCACAACCCATACAGCAGATCAACCACAACCCATACAACAGACCAACCACAACCCAACCACCAGACCAACCACAACCCACACAGCAGACCAACCACAACCCACACAGCAGATCAACCACAACCCATATATTAGACCAACCAACACCTGCCCGGCTGACCAACCACAACCCATACAGCAGACCAACCACAACACCAACCACAACCCAACCAGCAGACCAACCACAACTCAACCAGCAGACCAACCACAACCCAACCACCAGACCAACCACAACCCAACCACCAGACCAACCAGCAGACCAACCACAATCCATACAACAGACCAACCACAACCCATACACCAGACCAACCACAACCCACACATCAGATCAACTAAAACCCATATAGCAGACCAACCACAACCCACACATCAGATCAACCACAACCCACACACCAGATCAACTAAATCCCATATAGCAGACCAACCACAACCCTCATTAGTTGACCAACTAAAACCCATACACCAGACCAACCAAAACCCATACACCAGACCAACCAAAACATGCATAACCAGACCAAGCAAATTATGCAATCATGGACAGATGAAACATACTGATCATAACCCCAACTTTACATCCTCAATCATGCTCTGGAAACAGGCTGTCACAGCAGACCAGTCAATAAGGTGGGGATAGACTCTAATCCTCATAGGTGTGAGGTTATTTAGATGCCTCGCATTGCACTACAGCTAGAAATACCCTGATTCATCTTCTCAAGTTCACATTATGATGGAAACATAGCCACTGTAACCAGCTACCAGTCATCAAGAGTTAACTCATCACGAGTAACTTCAAACAACTACAAAAAGCAAAAATCATATTTTTCAAATAAAATGTAAGAAAACCAAATTATATTGTTCACATAAAATGTAAGAAAACAAAATCATGTTCATATAAAATGTAAGAAAACAAAATCATGTTCACATTAAATGTAAGATAATAAAATCATGTTGTTCACATAAAACATTCAACAACAAAATTATATAGTTCACATAAAATGTAAGAAAACAAAATCACATCGTTCACATAAAATGTAATAAAACAAAATCATGTCGTTCGCATAAAATGTTCAACCGCAAAATTATAAAGTTCACATAAAATGTAAGAAAACACACTCGTGCTGTTCACATAAAGTGTTGAACAACAGTATTATATTATTCACATAGAATGTTCAACAAAATGATATTGTTCACATAAAATCCACAGTTTTTCAAAAGAGAAGAACAGAACTTTGTAGCACACAATGAAATAGACAACATGGCATTAATAATGCCCAGCCAAGCCATCCGACTGGCTGTTCCCAAGAAAATGCACTCAAGCTCCCAGGATCAGGGGGTCGGCAAGCGAGCAAGCGGTGGCAAAAAGAAGGACAAGAAGAGGCTGGAGCCTCATAACTCCCTGAATGTTGCCTGCTTGAAGAGACTTGTGCCAGTTGGGCTCAGCTTCTTTAGTGGACGAGAGCAAGAGTTGCTGCAGCAGGCGAAGCAGAAACTTCTTCAGGTTTGTTTTACATTTCTTCATCTCCTCAATATCCGTATAATTTAGAGGTTCTTAATGCAGTTTCTAATCTATTTTAGGTACCTAAGAAATATGTTGCTTTAGATTTCATACGAGCAGTGTTTTAGTCAAACCAGGACCTTTTTTTTTTGTAAGGGAAAAAAAAAATGTCTGCAGGTTTTACGCCTTCTTTCACAAGAAACTTCATCACAACACGCTGTTCCATGCAAGCACTAACAGTGTTGTCCGCCATTGTTATTTATTTGTGACGTGACTGGTCCATGGCTAGTGGGCCACCTAGCAGTAATAGGACACAAGTGCCCCTAACTAATGATAGTAGCTCCAGCAAGCTATAACCCATTCAGTTGGAACTAGAACAAAAAGTCCCGGTTTGATTTTACCGCCATTCGTATTATCAGTACTCTTTTTTAATGTCTGTGAGTACGTGCATGTGTATATGTTACATTTACATATTTGGGAGTCACTATAGCTGAGACATAAAGGCGCTTACCTCTTAAGAAATAAAAGCGTGAAACTGTAGAGTTTTGAATCCCACATGTTTTAAGTGTTTCCTGGTCTCAATGGAGGTGGCATTAGAGATTGATGAAAAAACTCAGAGATCCCACATATACGCTGTGCAAGTAAAAGAGCCCTTGGCAGATGAAAATCGATAAAAGTCAGCTGTTAGTCACTGACTGACAAAAATTCTAAAAGTAATGAAATTTCTACCTAGTTACCAACATACTTCCCCCATGCATAGTATGCCGCAGAAAATAAAAATAACTACTACACAAAAGAACCTATAGATGGCCTTTGGCTACCTGACAGTAGGCAAACACCTGTTTGAATTCCACACACATATATATATATATATTTATATTTGATAATGATAACAGCTTATCCACAAAAGTGAGAATGTATTTACTTCATACAAACAGACATATATATGTATATACAGTGGAACTTCGCTTTTTTCGTACACAACAAAACGTTCGAATTGCGATTTGTACGAAATTCAAATAAATTTTTTCTGCAAAGAAATAATATAATAGCATAAATGAGGAATATCAGAAATAAGCATTACAAAAAAATAACCTATAGTGTTCACTGTTACTTAAAATTAAAAGAAGACAAACAGTTGGGAAACTTTCTGAAAATAACAAAAATGAGGGCGTGAAAGAGACAGCAAAAGACAGAAATAGAAAATGTGGGATAGGATGATAAACTGGATGGGAAAATATAGCATGTGAAGTGCTGATATGCTGGCTGGAGATAAAATATATTTTTTATGCACGTGGCATGACAATGATGACTTGTTCTCTGTTTAATCCTGGTTTTCAATCCATCAGATCAGTGCCAGATGTCAAGTAGCTAAAAGCTATCCTTTTCTGAAAATCAACTAGGTTGTCCTTTTCTTCTTCTTCATTTGTTCTCAATCTCCCGCTACCAAGCCTTGAAAAGTACTCTGCAAGTAGCAGGATGTTGTCCGGAGAACAAAATGCATTGTGTCATAGTTTACAGCTTGACTGCGATATTTGTACCTTTCAGTTCGACACATCCAACTTCAGCAAACATTTTTTAGTTATCCTTCCCGTTTTGATCCCTTCTTCTTAGCCAGTCTGCTCTGTTGCAGCATTTTATCCAGGATCACCGCATGGAGGTGTAGAAAGGTTTTGGCAGCTCTGATTCGCTGGCCTTGACGCTAGCAGCTATGGGTTGCTGACCAACCCAGCTCATGCACTGCTCAACATCTTAATCCCAAACTCGCATTTGATTATTTGTAGTTGATTTTGTTGGTGGGGCTTATGGCTTACTAGGTCTGGGAAAGGTGCAGCTCTGCAGTGTTGAGACTTCAAGGCTTTTACACTGCCGAAGACGGACGTGCCGGACCGAAAGGTGCAAATATCGCTGTAAACTAGCGGCACAACACATTCCGTTCTCGAGACTATATCCTTCTACTTGCAAAGCCTTGTTCAGGGCTTGATAGCGGGAGATTGAGAACGAATGCAGAAGAAAAAGAAGGCTTTTTCTTGTTGACCTTTAGCCAGTCCAGCAGAATAGGATCGCCACTCAGTCTTTGGCAGTGCTGGTAACCGCTAAACTGTCATTTTGTGAGGTCATTCTACAGGGCATTTACCATCATCACCTCTAAGAGGCATATCAACATCGATGGCTGTTCTTTGAACTGATTAAAAAACTGAAAATTATCTACACTTGTGAAAGTTTAGCAATTGGGATTTAAACGATAGTGCGCAATAATAAACCTTCAGTACTTTTTACAATGTAAACTGATCACATACGGATGTCTGATATTACATAAGGATTGCCTGCTATCACCAACAATGTTCCTTAAAATTTACCTTGGCCATGAAGCCACCTGGACGTCATTCAAATAGTCAGCCTGGCCACCGCCTCTATGAACATTCTGTATAGAGTCTAAAACCAGCGAAAACCAATCTACGAATTTACATAATCTGTGTCATCCCCATCCTGCATTACGATTCCAAGACATGAACTGTTCTGCTTAGTGATCAGATGCACATTGAAGCCTCCCACATGTGCAGCCAGAGGCACATTTGTACGATCCACTGATATGACTGGGTCTCAAATGACGAAGTCACCTGATGAATAGGCCTTGAGAGCACACTTGCCACGCTAAACCGTCATCATTTGGACATGTGGCCCGCCTTGCGGAGGATGTCTCCACCAACCAGCTCTTAAAACAGGCTGTGGATACAATAGACGTGTAAGCTACAGGAGGAGTTTGATTCAGTATAGAATCTATTTCTACTGTCATCAAAAGAAGTCATGCAGAAAAAAGTAGACAAACATGGACAACAATGGGTAAAAAGACATTGATCAATGTGGGGGAAAACACCAAGGAAATTAAAGTGATTGGTAGATAAATTGTATTTGTTGTTTCTGCTGCTCTTCGTACTAAGTTATTTATTGTTGGTGAATGTTTTCTGGGAGTTGCTTTCCTGTGGATCTTCTAACATCCTAGGGCATTCTAAAGAAGTGGACCTGAGTTATTCTTGCTGTAGTGCACTGCCATACTTCTCATAGCAGTATTGACAAAGATTGATGAACAAACCAGAATGCTAGGGCCATCAAAGTCAGTTTTGGTTTCTTCTCTCTTTTACCAATATGGAACCCTGCAGCACTCTCTACAGGAAATTAGATGAGTCTTTTCAATGCAACTGTAGTGTCCGTCCTAAATGTTGATTCAGAAATGTGGTATGGAAGCTTAATTTGTGCATCCAAACAGCAAACCTTCACCATCAGATAGCTCTGTTGCATACATCCTGACCGGAAGTAATAACAAATATAAACATGTTGAAGACAACAAAACAACAGTCAATACAGGTAAAGAAGAGACCTAAGACACATGAACAAGATAACATATGCCAGTGACTCATAACTGGCTGCTTGTATCAGGGTAAGTAAACCAGGGCTGTCTAAGATCATATTTTGCCTTCAAGTAGCGGCTCCGGAAACTGGCTTTATCCATGCAGTCTGTTTGAGGTAAAAGGAGAGAAGGTAAATTCTGGTGTGCATATTTTGGGGGGAAAATTGTTTAAAAGTTTGTTGCCCATCGCAAGTGATGATGCATCATCATACGGTTTTGTCTTGATGATGTTATTTGCGCTGTATTTGAATTATAATGAGGAAAAAACTGCACTGGTCATCAACCTCACGCTCTGGTCCCAAGCTACCTTGGACCAGTAGCAAGACATAAGTTAAGATGAATGGAGGTAACTCATGATGCAGGCACTCTGGTCCTGCCTCCCTTGAGATCAGAGGGAGGCTTGAAACTTGCGAGATTCGATCGCCTACCATTTCCGTTCATCACTTCGAGAGGCGAATGCCGTACCTCTCGACCATAGCGACCCCTCTGATATACATTGACTTGGAACCCACAACAGAAGATAAAAGTTTGAAGGCAGAAGAAAACCTGGTGAAAAATATTCAAAGATGAGACAAAAGCAACTGAGTTTCTTCGGGCAAAACTCAATAAGGTGCCTCAAATGAGAATCAGTGGTGAGTGAAAGTTGTACCCTTATATTCCTAAATTAAACACATTTGGACACGTTGTAAATATGTAAGTTGAATTGGAAATACAGTAACGGCTAAAGAGTAAATGATTAAGTACTTTCACTTTTACTACTGAGTTTCTTTGGGCAAAACTCAATAGGGTGCCTCAAATGAGAATCAGTGGTGAGTGAAAGTTGTACCCTTATATTCCTAAATTAAACACATTTGGACACGTTGTAAATATGTAAGTTGAATTGGAAATACAGCAATGGCTAATGAGTAAATGATTAAGTACTTTTACTTTTATATGTGTATATATATATTTGTGTTTGATTCATTATTTCTCTGATTATTTACCATATGTACTATTTTTTCATAAATTTATTCTCACAATTCAAATTCTGACAAGGTAATTCATTTGCATGCTTTCTTTTGAGAATTATTTTTTCTTTCGTTTGATCCCTGTCTGTTATCCTGAAACGTAATGGACCTTTGCGGTGAAACTGTTGAGTAGGAGTAAAATATCACACATCGATTATCAGTACTACTTTTATGAAAGCATATTAACAGAGTAGAGGGATTACGAACTCCAACCACCACATGGCTGCAAGACGGCTTTTTTGAAATGATTTGATTTAGCTAGACGTGACCGGATGTATGTCAGATGCATGTCCCTCTATTTTTCCAACTTTCCGAAACGTAGAGAGCTTAAATTTTATACAAATATTCCACTAGTAGGACTTATTATGTCTATTATGTTTTATGGATATTGGACTTATCCAAAATATTTTACAAAAAAAAAAGTAGTTTATTTACTAATATATATGCATATATTAAATTCCACTCACTCATAGTCTCGTGACTCCTTCATCGTGCAGTAGTTCAGAAAGTTTTGAGCCAAAGTTCATGATGGGTTTGCCTGTAAAGTAAAAAAAACAAAAACATTTTTGAGTATAAATAAAAGCTTTTACCGAAAAGCTTAATTTAAAAACACAAATATTATTTACTTGTTTAAATGTTAGATACCCAAAATGGGACATGGATACAAAATGTTTTTGAAAAGTTCATCCAGTGCTTGGTTAGTATGTCTTGTTTGCTTGACCTTGCCAAATGGTCAAGAAGTGATTTGTGATATTTTTAATTAACCCCATAACGTAGGATCTGTGAAGACTGAATGTAGGTAAATCCAATGGCTCTTTGGTCACTGGGAGGCCATTTCTGTGACACCAGAACCAATCCAGAGTAAATTCTTCCTAGGTCCTTGATCCATTTATAAGTACATTTATGAGTACTCGAGTTGTATCCTTCGTTAAAAAAAAATAAGGTCACTGTAACCTTCCAAGCATGTTAAAGGTGACTAAAGAGGGTTGTGCATGGGGCCTTAACTAATGCAGGTCCCTATTGTAGCATGTTGACGTAACCCCTTGAAAAATCAAATATTAGTCCCTAATTTCTTTTTAAATAATAAATTTATAAAAATAATAATAGTTTCCTTTCACAGTCGAAGATGGTGACAGTGTCAGACCTGTGTTTAAATAGGCCCACATATGACTGTATAGTTCAATACAAGTACAGCAGACTCTACCACACGTGGATAGCATTAATATTTGGACAGGCTTGCAATTTGTCCTTTCGTGCAGTTCACATTTTCCACAACACAGCGATGCATCTCCTTATCATTGTGAGCAACGTGTGATGGCAATGCGCCAGACTGAGCAGTTTGGAGCAAGCAACTACCAAGAGGCGATATCAATAAGGAAACTGTTCAGAAATACTTTCAAAGAGTTTTATTTTATCGTTTCTTCAGTCCTCTGACAAACCGCTTGCCTATCCTGAGCTCACCATACAACAGCTGCTTAGGAAGGCACACATTGGGTATGTGAACAACATGCCCTGTCCATCTGAACCGATCTCTCTGCAGCAGACCATGAACGCCTGACGGCCTAGCCCTGCTGAGGACAAGATTTGGGCAGTCGATCCGGAGCCTTCTACAGAGACAGCTCAGATGGAAATGATTGAGTTTCCCTGACATGTCTGCTTAAGTATGTTGTTTGCGAATGCCCACACTGAGTAAGGCTACTCTTTTGCGCGCCCTGAAAAGGATGTTAAGTGGTGGGTTGCAGTAGTTTTCCTCACATACCGAGCGTGCTGATGAAGATGGACCGGGGTCCTCCAGGTGGTTGTGCTATGCTTGGCTTCATCTGCGTGTCGCTCACTACTATAGGGATCACGACGATCTCTCACCTCGTTAGCCAGGCTGCAAAGAAAACAGCCCGTTTCCAGGGAGAGTTACTAGGAAGCCGAGGTGAAGGTCTTGACCAGTATATTTTGACTAACCCTGACTAACATGTCTGATCAGTATATTTTGCCTGACCAGACGTTAGTCTTCCTCCCTTGCTTTAGTATACATATAGAATGGCGAATAGCACCAATTTAAAAAAAAAATTCTTTTATGGGAGGAAGAAAACTTCTTTTATAATAATTTTCCTCAGGTCTCATAAATTTATGCATGGGATCACTCAGTATTACGACATTTGTGTCAAGGCATTTGCTGTCCCGTTACTGTACTTTCATAAAATGACATTTACATTTCAGTGATGTTTTACGCCTACCTTTTTACCACTTATCTGCCCTTAGAACTATTTTACAGTCGCTGTCTTCTCAAATCTTTGTTTTACGAAGTCTGTATTTTCGTTATACTTTCCCTTCGTTGTGTGGTGTGTAAATCATATCAGGCTTTCTGGGCAAAAAGAACAAAACTAAAAATTTTTTTTTAAAGTTTAAAATTTGAAGTTGAAGTCAAATGTTAAGTTGAAAGTTATTTCAATAAATGCGTTCAATTTTTGAACATTTTCTTTGAAGAAGACGGTCATGTTCATACGGTTGAATACTTAACGGCAGATATGCACACAACTATCTAAATGTATTGTTCAGTTCATCACGTAACCCATCAGGTCGTTGGGGCACACTTGAAGACAATCCCACGCCATTTCTCTTTGTCCGCTGCCATCAGTCATGCCTTACCGGGACGAAGGTTTGACCACTCAGTGATGTTGTCTGCCCATCTCTTCCTTGGGCGTTCCCGCCCTCTCTTTCCTGGTACAGAACCATGCAGTATCGAATTTGTAATTCTGGTTCTTGTGCGTTAATTCACCCATTCTGAAATTTTATTCCATTCAATGACCACACGGGTTTCCGTACAAAAATAATTATAAGTGTCCGCTACAGGAGGCCAAAATTCTGTGATGACCTGCAGACTATTGTCGAACGGGTCTAACTGACGGACTTTATTCCGATGTCGCCACAGAAACTCACTCATGTGTCTGTGTGTTCCGTTTTGGTTAGGGTTAGGTGCCCTCTAACCATGAGCCAGAACGAACAGCAATGTCCTGCTGACATGTGCGACATCGCTAACGATCTTGGCGAACTGTGAGAGACAAAGTCATAACATTATTTTTGGCACACAGTCGGATAACATGATTTTTAGCACACAGTCGGACGGTGTGTAAAATTCGTATTTCCTGCAAAAACTGCACACAATTTATTTTCTTTGCGTGTCAAGTATGACAACTGCAATAAATCCATCTTCCACGTATGGTGTTAGATCTGAGAATGACATGGACATAGGTTTACCGCGTGAATTGAAAAGTATGCTGCTTCGTGTGGCTACATTCTACAAAATTTGACCTATTAAAATCCGTGGATGAATTAATGCACAGGTACCGTAATTATACTGAACCTCGTGACATGCCCATACCAAGCCAACTTTCACATTTGGTAACTGAACAGATCATCAAACGGCCCAATTGCTTTTCCCACTCTTGAATTGTATATGACCAAAAAAATAGATCAACAACTTTTGTCTTTTAGCTATTACCTAGTGTATGCTTACTAGTTTGCTTTGTGATAGATGATTGGCTAGTACAATTGAGTGTGTGATGTTGATTTGATAGTTACTATGTCACTCTTCCTTTCTGAAGCTGATCCTGTAGTTTGCAGTGTTTTGTAAATATGTCCAAATTTAGCCATCTTTTTTTTTTTTTTTTTTTTTTTTTTTTTTTTTTTGGGCATTTGCCTTATTTCTCTATTTCCCAAGGCGGTGTACGTTGTACTATGCTTTTATTTTGCGTCCATCGGCCCAGTGCATCCGACTTTGGCATGCATTTTATTTAAAGGTCTGCTTCCTCCTGCATTTTCTAAGGGTTTGCTTTCTTGGGATAATGGCAGGTGCTGTGATTGGGGAGCGAACCCAGTACCTTCGGGTTGTAAGCCACATCATTTAACCACTAGCCCTCGCCGAACCTTTTTATTATATGTTTCTATTATAGAATATATTTTAATATTTTTTAAACCAGTTTTATTATTTTTAATTCGGGCGAACTTGTTTTTCTTGCACGGAACGTCTCATATGGCACATTCCTTTTTCCTAAGTTCAAGTTCATTTCTTCAGTACTGCAATAGTTACATATCATGGAAAGCATTCTGCTCTAATCTTTTTTGTTTAGTATAGTGACCTACATATCTTTAACTGTTTTCATAGAAAATGTTTAAATTTGTTAGTCATCTGTGTTCTCTGTTTCTAATGAAAACACTTTGGTCATAAAATATGTTCGTTTTGTGCCCATGTTTAACGTGACCCATACCTGCTTCTGAGTATTTACATTGGATATTTCGGACTTACTGCAACTTTCCTTATTTACCTCAGGAAACATTTATTTTTAATCAAATTAATTGTAAACTCACGCAGACCCTGTTTTTTACACATTATTTAATCAAATTAATTGTAAAATCACGCAGACCCTGTTTTTTACACATTATTTAATCAAATTAATTGTAAACTCACACAGACCCTGTTTTTTACACATTATTTAATCAAATTAATTGTAATCTCACACAGACCCTGTTTTTTACACATTATTTAATCAAATTAATTGTAAAATCACGCAGACCCTGTTTTTTACACATTATTTAATCAAATTAATTGTAAACTCACACAGACCCTGTTTTTTACACATTATTTAATCAAATTAATTGTAAAATCACGCAGACCCTGTTTTTTACACATTATTTAATCAAATTAATTGTAAACTCACACAGACCCTGTTTTTTACACATTATTTAATCAAATTAATTGTAAACTCACACAGACCCTGTTTTTTACACATTATTTAATCAAATTAATTGTAAACTCACACAGACCCTGTTTTTTACACATTATTTAATCAAATTAATTGTAATCTCACACAGACCCTGTTTTTTACACATTATTTAATCAAATTAATTGTAAAATCACGCAGACCCTTTTTTTTACACCTTATTTAATCAAATTAATTGTAATCTCACACAGACCCTGTTTTTTACACCTTAATAAATCAAATTAATTATAATTAAGGCTTACAAACTACAAGAACCAGGTGTTAAGAGGAGATACCAAGGGCTCATAACAACAGCAATAGAAAGGATAGAGGAATCTGAAGAAGATTTGGAAATGCTTTGGGTAAAATTCAAAGACATCCTCAAAGAGGCTGCAGCAAAGGCATGCGGTCAAACCAAAGAAGGGTGGAAGAGAAAGAGTACACCATGGTGGACAGAAGAAGTGAAAACAATAATACGAGAAAAGAAAAAGGCATGGAAGCAATACCTAGGGACTAGGAATACAGAAGAACAAACAAAGAAATATAAAGAATATGTAAATTTTAGAACAGAAGCAAAGAAGACTGTGCTCAAGGCCAAACAGAAATCTTGGGAAGAATTTGGAGAGAAACTTGAAAATAATGCTGGAGAAAACCAGAAACTGTTCTACAGGACCTTAAAGAACATGAGGAAGGAAAAGGAATGCCCCCTGAAATTTGTTAAAGATAAACAAGGTGTGCTGTTGACTGCCCCAGAAGAGGTAATGAACAGATGGAAAGAATATTTCTCAGATCTCCTTGGAGTGGAGGAAAACCAAGCTCTGGAAGTAACAGTCCCAATTCAAGAAAGGGGAGCCATGGAGAGAAACGATAATATCACAATGGAAGAACTAAAGGCAGCATTAGAGGAAATTAAGATTGGTAAAGCAGCAGGACATGATGGTATAACACCAGAAATGGTTAAATACATGGGAGCGGCAGGAGAGATACTATTCATGAAGATTCTCAAGGCAGCTTGGCGCCACAAGAAGAGACTGAGAGGTTGCAATAAAAATACTGATATTTAAAAAGGGCGACAATCGACAATGTGAAAATCACAGAGGTATTTCCCTTCTCAGTGTCCCAGGGAAAGTTTACTCTAGGATTCTAGAACGGCAATTAAGAGGTCTAGCAGAGCCAAATATGGATGAAACTCAATGTGGGTTTAGGGCAAACAGAAGTACTCAAGACCTTATCTTTACACTCAGACAGCTAAGTGAAAAGGCTTTTGAATATGGTAAAGAGATGCATCTCTGCTTTTTTGATTTGGAGAAAGCATTTGATAAAGTTCCTTGGGACAAACTCTGGGAGTGCCTGACAAGGAAGAACATCCCAGGACCCCTGATCTCTGCCATACAGAGTTTCTATAAAACATGCAGAAATTATGTGCGGACATCAAATCAAAAGTCAGGAGAGTTCAAGACCACTAGTGGAGTAAGACAGGGGGACATTCTATCACCGTACCTTTTCATACTCCTCATGGATGAAGTCATCAAAGCCTGCAAGGAACGGATAAAAAAGTATGAAGTAGGGTACTGGAAGATGAGACCAAGTTACATATCGGAACTAGCATTTGCAGATGATGTGGTCTGATCACGAAAACCGAAGCACATCTCCAGATCAACTTGCAGGTCTGGGAAGAAGAGTTGAAGAAGAGAGGAATGCACATCAGCAACTCTAAAACAAAAAACCATGGTGATCGCCAGAGATGAAAAGAGACATCAGATAACCCTGGGAACACGAGCACCTGCAGGTCAGCAACTTTAAATATCTAGGAGTGGTAATAGACAGCAGGGGAGGAATCAAAGAGGAGTTAACTGCACGAAGGGCAGCAGCAGGTAGACTGTTCCATGCAATAAGCAGAGGTTTCCTCAGTAGAAGAGAAATAAGCAGGAAAACAAAGATGGATGTATACCGCTCGACCTATGTGCCTGTCCTGACATATGGATGTGAGTCATGGGCAATGACTACAGTCCAAGAAAGGCAATTACAAACTTCAGAAATGAGGTACCTAAGAAAGGCGGTTCAGGTGACGAAAAGAGACAAGATCCGTAACCAGACAATACGTAGCAATCTTGAAGTTCAACCCCTGCAGACACGAGTGGAGCAGTCCCAACTACAGTGGTTTGGTCATGTCTGTAGAATGGAAGAAGGTCGGATACCAAAGCGGTCATGGGAGATAAAAAGTCAAGGACGCAGACCTCGAGGACGTCCCAATGTACGTTGGGAAGACAACATACGACAGTCTCTAAGTGATAGAGGGCTGGATTGGAAAGAGGCCATGAGAAAGACAGCGGATAGAGCAGTGTGGCGTTCTCTTTGGCAAACCTCTACACCTCACGGTAGAAGAGGAGCGACTAAGTAAGTAAGTATTTAATTAAATTAGTTGTAATCTCACACAGATACTGTTTTTAATACTTTATTTAATCAAATTAATTGTAATCTCACACAGATCCTATGTTTGTTACACAATATTTACTACATAACAGTTTGTTTATCAGTATTTAACAGATTTATAAAATCTGCAAATATTTTTTTTCCATCTAAATGCCTTTAAAAACAAACCCTGCACTTGACTGTTTGTACTCCTATAAGTTCAAAGAATGCTGTATAATTTGGGTTAAAAAATATATACTTTGTATTATCTTGATCTGGACAAACTATTTTGCTCTGGGGATGTAGCAGTTATTACGTGAGCTGCTGTATTTGGTAACAGTATTATTATATAAAACCTCAGGGCAAACAGAAGTATTCAAGACCTTATATTCACACTCAGACAACTGAGTGAAATGTCTTGAGTATGATGATGAAATACGCCTCTGTATTTAGGATCTATAGAAGGTATTCAGTAAAGTTTCTTGGGGCAGGCTCTGCGAGTGTTTGACAAGGAACAATATCCTAAGATTATTGATATGTACCATATAGAGTTTCTGTAAAACTCGCAGACATTGAATTAAAAGTCATGGAAGTTCTAGACCCTAGCAGAGTTAGACAGGGTGACATTCTATCACCACACCTTTTCTTACTTCTCATGGATGATGTCATGAACATCTGCAAGGAAAGGGCAAAAACGTACACAGTGGGATACTGGAAGATGAAACCGACTTATATATTAAAGCTGGCATATGCAGATGACATGGCCTTGATCACCGAATCGGGGACCCATTTCCAGACCAACTGGCAAGTCCTGAAAGATGAGTTGGAAAGGACAGGAATGTCCAACAGCAGCTTCAAAACAAAAACAATGGTGGTCCATCGAGATCAGAAGAAATACCAGATAGCCATGGGGGAGTGGAAGAGACAATGGAACAGGACAGCCAGCTTCAAAAACAAAAACAATGGTGGTCCATCGAGATCAGAAGAAATACCAGATAGCCATGGGGGAGTGGAAGAGACAATGGAACAGGACAGCCAGCTTCAGAACAAAAACAATGGTGGTCCATCGAGATCAGAAGAAATACCAGATAGCCATGCGGGGATGGAAGAGACAATGGAACAGGACAGCCAGTTTTAAAAATCCTGGAGCGATAATAATCCATAAGGTGGCATTGAAGAAGAGTTAGTCACATGGGAGACAGCAACTGGTACACTTTTTCATGGATTAAACAGAGGACTACTCAGAAAAAGAGAAGTAAGCAAGAAAACAAAGATATGAGTTATCAACCACAATCCAAAAAAGCCAGTTACAATCCTCAAAAATGAGGTACTTAAGAAAGGCGGCCCAAGGGACAGAATCTGTAACCAAACAACATGTCATGATCTTAAAGCCCATCCACTACAGACTAGAGTGAAGTAGTCTCTTCTGTGGTGGGTTGGCCTGTTGAATGAGAAAGGATCGGATGCAGTGGCAATTGTCGGAGGCCAAGAGTTCGGGATCCAGACCTCCAAGATGTCCAAAAATACATTGGGAAGACAACATGTGACAGTCCTTGAGATACAGAGGAACAGAATGGAACCATGCTAGGAGAAGAACGGTGGATAGACAGTCTGGAAATCTCTCTGGCAAACCTCTACACCTCAGTGTAAAAGAGGAGTGAGTAAGTAAAAAAAGTAGAAAACTCTACACTTCAGGATAGAACAGGAGTGATTAAGTAAATGAGTAAGTATTATTTTGTAAAAGCATTTTATATGACGTAGTGTGTCTGATGCTTTCGGGAAGGTTTGCCCCACCTATGAAGCTGGAATCAGTGCACTTGAAGCTGCCTTGTACCATCTGAAGATAGTTTTTGATGCCTTTCCCTCAAAGGCCCAAAACATTGTTATTTTCACACTCGATAACCGTCCTTCAAGCATTAGAATATGTTGGACATTGTAGACCTTACCTTATTCAAATATCTCTAGACATTGACCACATTATCACCTCCTACGTAATCAATTAGTTGTGCAGTGGATCCCTGAACACACCTGGCAATGACAAGGCAGACAAACTAACAAAGTAGGGAACAAGACAAGAACAGCCACACACAGCAACAACTTTACAAACAGCTCATAAGAACAGCAAATGAAGAAACTTGGCTGAACAGATGGACCATGGGAAATACAGGGAAGGATGTCTACAGACATGTGCTAAGCCCAATCCAAATGATACTATAAATCAAATCAACTCACAAGGAAGGATCAGGGCACCGGTGCTCGGCGCTCAACGATATTAGGAAAATGCTTCTTGCTTCGAGGCAGATAAATGGAACACTTTGTATAGCCTTAGACAACAACTGACAAATACGTGCAGATACCATTACATGACATTAGGCTGAAGGGTGATAGCCTGGATGCTGCTGGATCCGTAATAACATGTGCTGTAACACATTAAAATGCTTTCATAGTTTACAATGAAGTAACAAAACCTGTATTCCGCAGCCAAATAAATGCCCCACCCAGGCTAATTTTTCTATGTATTAATCAATATCAGATCAAGGGATGTACAATCAATATATATAAATATACCTGTCTTTATTGTACTAGCTTTCTTTTTGTATTTCTCCTTAACCTGAGTGTTTTCTGTTGCTATTCTTTGCTACCTGATCTTTCTGTACAGTGTTGATGTTATTTCTCCCAGAGTTTTTCAAATTTTGTTGCTTTTCAAATTATTATTTTTTTTTAAATCAGGAAAACCACTGATGCTAGATAATCAACCTAATTTTAAATAACTGACCAGTTGGGCTTTGCTATACTCAGACAGGCAGATTAAGTTTCACTATTCTTCATAGTTTACCACAGTTTAAAAAACAATATTGATGTACTTAAATAATCTTTCTTGAAAAATCTATATTTGCACTACAAATCAATTAAATGTGCAACATTTTGCGGTGTTGCATTATATATTGCACATAAAACTGAACATTGTATATTTATTTTGTCACACTACAATAGATATAAGAGGATGGTCATCATTTCCTTATCCAATCAGTTTTGGGGTCTTTATGCAGATAGAATAAACTATAAGCCCACCTTTCAGACAAACAAAACGCCTGCAGAGTGTGGAATAGTCTTCGGGGATTGAAAGAAAATTGTTGAAACAATACCTATGGACTCTACAGGAATGTACGAGACGTGTTCAAATGAAACCGGACCAAACTGCACCAAGTGAACATACGTGTGATGCCCATGATAATGTCACTTTTGATGTAAACGGCACATACCAACTGTCAATTTTGCAAAATTTCATTATCCTCCAACTCATAGTTTCCTCAGCAGACTATTGAAAACATGGCGGGTGTGATACGGAATAGAAACCGAATCACCACTCGCTGATCAACTCTGGACAGATTCTGTATCACACCCACCACGTTTTCAACGGTCTGCTGGGGAAACTATGAGTCGGAGGATAATGAAATTTTGCAAACTTGGTTGATATGTACTGTTTACACCAGAAGTGACGTCTTCATACGCATGTTCACTTGGTGCAGTTAGATTCGGTTTCATTTGAACATGCCTCGTAAAAGAGATTAACTTGTTTTCTCATGGAATAGAAGAAGAAGATATTATTGTTGAAAGCTGCTGGGCTAGTTTATGTTACAAGGATAAGTCGCTATTTCAAAATCTTCTTTTTTATTTTTACAAAATAGAGGCAACAATAGGAAACAAAAGTATTGTGAGCACTTGATAAACATATACACCAGATAACAGAAATTAAAATGAAACCTGAGTGCTAAAAATACTATACGTTACTATCATTGTACGTACAGGTATACCCTGTGTTAATGACGAGCTCTGTGCCGGACCACCACCATAGATTGTAGATCACAATAGATTGAATTACTGCCTTTTTTTCCACATGTCATTGCACATATATATTTTCAAATGTAAGTAGCATGTCCTTTGCAGAACATGGCCTCTTACAACTGTCAACCTATTTGGCTGTTATAATTTTCTTAGCAGGTGTGCAGTACGGTAGATTGCTATTACTTATGAGCTCTATGTTTGACCACCGCAATAGATTCAATTACTGCCTTTTTTTTTTAAATGTCAGCGCACATAAAAGCTAAAAAACATAGTTTACGCTAAAATTTAATAAACATGTAATAGACGTAGAGAAACAATATGAAAGTAGCATTAATTTCACTTTGCTTGCTTCCTTTTAATGTATTTTTACCTGTTGCTATTGGTGATTGATGAATATTCAGTACACCTTGTAAAAAAATTTGTATTCATCCAGGCTTTAAAAATAGGGGGGGGGGGGGGGGGCGGGCATGTTGTAGTAGACAAGGAGGCTGAAAATATTACTCTGATATCAACGGATGTGTTTAATGAGCAGTGTCGTTAAGAAATTTTTATTAATTAACAGTTATTATGGTACGGAATGTTTTAATTTTATGATATATAATAGTACATAGAATAGAATTAAATATGTTCATGATTTGTTTAATGGACTTCAGCTGTTGAATATATTAGATAACCCAAGTAAGAATTCTAGCCTATGCCTAATCTCTAGGTGAAGATTATTTCCCTCTATTCTACACAAAAGTGACTTATTGCAGTAGGAAACATTAGTTTCTTCTTCTTCTTCAGTGTTCATCCTGAAAAGGATTGTGGCCTATTCTCTTAGTCAGACTACCCTAGTGCAGCCTGTTTTCAGGGCCGTCAGTTGGAGGTCAAATAGTGTCTTGGTCAGCTGTATTTCACTGAAGCTGATGCCAGCTATGAGTAGCTGGCTGCTCTTAGCTCATTCACTGCTGCATCTTCGACCTCAAGTATTAGTTTTGCAGCTATACAGTCTAAATTTTACTTGTTTCTATTATATTATACTTAGTTGAGCATTGTATTTTCATTTGTAGCTTATTTTAACATTCGTAACACCAGAAAACTGAATTTCACTTGGCTAAGGAAAAAAGCAGTGATATTATCATGAAGCACAGTCGATCGGGCCGACATAGATCAGGGTATGCCTGTACATTGTTTAAAAGTTTACTAGCCATTTTGGAGTACCCCATTATTTCACAATTGTTCTATCATATTAATGAGATTTTTCACTGCCATTTTTCAGAAGGATGCAGAAGGAGATATTGAAGACTACCTTGTTCACAATTTGGGTGCTGATGAGGGGGTAATTAACCATCAATTAGTTTTGATGTTTTGTTTTTTTGCCACTGTTTTTCATACTTCTATAATAATTTCTACCTTAGCTGTGATATATTAAAATAATTCATTTATCACAAGTATTTAAAAGTAGTTCAGACATCTCATCTTATTCGCCCTTTCTTTGACGAGGGGGTTACTTTTGTGCAACTCCTAACTTTGTCTCCAATCTTTACGGACGCGGACACGAGTTGACCAGTGGACGAGCAGCTTGTTCGATATAGGGTACAGATATTGTTGTTGATCACTTGTGAGTCTTGTCATCAGGTGGAAGTCTGTTGGTGAGGTCTCTCCTTTTTTGCACCATGTACAATGGGGCAGTTCTCGAACTTAACGTTCGTCATTTCTTCTTGTGGTATGGTTAACCTGTCGATGTTTTCAGTGGTTTATATGCTGTAGAATGTCTTTGGCTTGTGACATTTTTTTAATGTCTCTGTTGTGAAGATTCATCTGGCATTGCTGCCTAATTGTTATTTCCATCTGTTGTGAAGATTGATCTGGCATTGCTGCCTAATTATTATTTCCATCTGTTGTGGAGATTCATCTGGCATTGCTGCCTAATTGTTATTCCCATCTGTTGTGAAGATTCATCTGGCATTGCTGCCTAATTGTTATTCCCATCTGTTGTGAAGACTCATCTGTCATTGCTGCCTAATTGTTATTCCCATTAGTTGTCCATCACAAGTGATGAAGACCACTCTTTTTGTTCAGCCGTGTGGACAGTCGTATCTCTTGCTGTGTCTGCTAAAATGGGTGACTTGCGCAGTGATTTGGATTAAAGTAAGGAAGAAACTGAGCCTTTTGTCAACCTCACTCACAGAGCCTAAGCTACCTTTTGCCAGTGGCAAAACATTCAACGAGACGACTGGAGATAGCATAGTATGCAGATTTTGCCTCAGGGTTACCACCGAAGCCTTTCCGTAAACATGTAACCCGCAGGGTAGAAAGGTGGGATGGCATCTAACGCAGTTTGTCGTGCCTTTTCGATAACCACAAGAGGTCGTATGGACAACACTCAGCGTTTGAGTGAGTCTGGCATCTCTCCCCAGCTGAATTCAGCTCATCATAGTAGCATCTAAAATTCCCACACGCCAAATTCGTGAAGGTGAACCGGCAGAACTAACCCGTGAAATATGACACAGGTATAAGCGTAGTGCCATTCAGCCGGCGTCCAGACCAGGATAAATGGATGGAAGAAATCACAAAAAAAAGAACGAAATAACAAGTCCAGACGGAAAACAACACCACGTTTCCGTGAACACAAGTGTAAGTCGTCAACTAGTGTGAATTCCAGGCAAATCCGTGGTCTGGCGACATCCATAATGATCCAAAACAGTAGAGAAATTTAGACTCGCAGCCAGTTATGGCGCCATCTTTGCCATATTCCCATTAGACAGTGCTCAAATGACGCAATTATCAAATGAGGCAATTATCAAATGAGGCAATTATCAAATGAGGCAATTATCATCAAATGAGGCAATTATAATTAAATGAGGCAATTATCATCAAATGAGGCAATTATCATCAAATGAGGCAATTATCATCAAATGAGGCAATTATCAAATGAGGCAATTATCAAATGAGGCAATTATCATCAAATGAGGCAATCATCATCAAATGAGGCAATTATCATCAAATGAGGCATTCATTGTCCTTTATTGGTTCTCCGTTGCTTTAGTTTTTGTTAGTGGCCATGTTTTACTACCGTAGCACTGTGCCCACAGGACGACCGAATTAAAGAGCTCCGCATGCAGCTTGTTGTTTTTTGTAGCATCTGTCACTGTGGAAGACAGCGCTACCTGCTCATCAGCGTCTTGCGACCTCTCTCTGGTATCATGTTCTCCATAATCAATACAATTACAATTTTCGTCAACAATATGTAACAAAAGTGGTCCAGACAAACAAAAACTTTGATAATTGGATTAGTTCTTTGTTCTTAGTCTTTGTTGTTTGCTTTCAAATAACTATATTTATTTCTCTCATAAATTGGTCTGTCTCAGACTTGTCTTATTCAGTTTTCCCTCAAATGGTTTGAACCGGATCATGCAGTCACATTGCTATTCCAATAGAACTTGGAGAACAAGCTTCATTGTCGGTTTATCCTTCCCACACGGAAACATGTCTGAGTCGAATTTGTGATTAGTTGAATATATTGTCACTTTATCGAGAGTAGTATGCTTGTGCTTCCTTGGACTATGTTCTCTATTCCATTTGTCTGTCATCAGATTAATTTTTCTCAGGTTTTCTCCTTCACAAAAAAAAAAAGATGCAGTAATGCATGGTATGTGGTTCTGATTATATTAAGGTGTATAGATCACATTTGTCCTTGATTGATTCTTGATTCTAGGAATCAACATCATCACACAGGGGACATAAGTACTCCGTTCTCTGTCCAGCTCAGAGTCTCAGTCAGGTGTTGATTTCGTGTTCTTCGAATCTTTAGACAGAACCCATAACCTTCCTTGCTCAATGCGTCTCCTTTTGACATTTGTCCTTTAATATTGAAAGTCAGTCGTAAAACAAGTCAATTAAACAATATCCGATATATTCAGCCCTTTGAACCCGTAACACCCATAAATTGATGTGTGTATAAATACCCTGAACCACCCATTATCCAGTGTGATGGACAGGAGGTCCTATGTAATGTGGCAAGTAAATTTGATACAGGATGGTCTTCAATAAAAATATTCCTCAATTTACTAGCATAACAAGTAGGAACATTGGAGATGATCAGGTCAGTCAATTTGAGATAGAATAATGAAATTAGAGCACATAGTTTTGTCATGATAAATAGCTTTCCACAAATGTCTACATTATGCGTATTTTCTCAGGAGCACAGGGGAATGGGACTTTACAGGACTGGTGGCCAGGGTTCACCGGGTTAAGTATTCTTTACATGTTTTATTTTCGATATTGCGAATAGTAATCTGTATTATTGATAATCTGTATAATATGTATTTCCAGCCAATTGATGAGAAAGTTCAATGGCAAAAAGTACTGTATCGTAAAATTGGAGATACAAAATCTTCCGGAACTCCACAGCTGACCCAAAGAAAGATCATCGAGAGAATCATCAGCATGGCCAAGGTCATGCATGGTTTACACATGGTAAGTTTGATATCAAGTGGTGTAGATGTCAGCTTTTATGGGTTATTTGTCATTTATATGGTGGTTTAGAATCACCTTCATTGTACTGTTACGTGCTATTTTGTACGAGTTTGTCCCTCATGGATTTTCCCCTGATAAATTTTGTACATACATTATCATCATGTGCCTTGCAGGGGTTGATGATCATGGATCACCACCTCATCTTATCACGAGAGTCGTTTATAAGCTCCGCTGTTGATTTTTCCTCATGTCATTCCTTTGAGTTGTTCTTTATGTTCTCTCCCTCTTCCCTTCTATTCTGCCTGTTGTCATTGTGTGCTCCAACCCGCTTCTTCTCATGACATACCAGAAAAAGGATGACTGACTTTTCCTGATTTTTACCATAAGTTGTTTAATAGCCGAGCTTCTATCATGTTATTAGCCACCGGTGCAATCCATGGAATTCTCAACATTCTTCTTCTTTAAAACTTCATTTCCGTTGCCTCAAATGATTCTTGTGCTTGCTTTCTTGCTACCTTATGTCAGTTCTGGTTCCACGTAACATCCAAGAACTCTTTTCTTTAGTTCCAGTGACAGGCTTTTGTCTGCACAAGATTCCACTCATACCCTGGAAGACTGATCTTGCCTTTACTATTCTGTTCTTGATTTCATAATTGTATCTCCCATCAGATGTTATTTTGTGCCCAAGTATTTAAATGTGTATTCTTGTCTTGGTTCTGTCTCATTCACTTTTATACAGCATTTAGGGAGTTGTGTTTCTTAGTTACTACAATAACTTCTGATTTCTATCGATTTAAGCTGAGGTCTTTATTTTTGCTTTGAAGAACCACTTTGTTGACAATTTCTTGTAAGTTATTCTCATGTAAGTACAAGGAATGTTTTAAAAAATAACCTTAACTCTTGGTATCCGAGTCAAAATTATACATTATTTATATCATCCAAACCAGGTGGAGCACCCAAATGCTCTGTCAAAAGGTGCCTGGAAAAAGCTGATTTCATCACAGAGAAAGAGAGCTGTCATGGCTTGCTTCAGGATGATTCCACTACACAGTTATCCAAGGTAATATCGGTCTTAAGCTAGAGTTTTGAGTGATTTTCATTTTTTATCCAAGTGAAACATGTCCAACACTGACCTCTATCTTAAGCTAGAGTTTTGATTAGTTTTTCCTTTTTTGTCCAGAGTTTTGGTTGATTTTCATTTTTGATCTTAGTCAAACATACAACTAACACAACAGCCGTTGTAGCAGATCTATAATGTCCTGGTCACATCTAATATTTTTATAAATGCATGTGAAATAGTTAGGATTTCTTTCTGACTTGAGAATTAAAAAGGTAAAGGTTGCTCCCATGGCAACAATTGCCGTCGAGGATGAAGATAACTCTTCATGGACTAAGCCGCAGTCTATGTTAGGTGGGGTTATACCTTGCCCAACCCATACATCAGATACCAATTGACATTTTGGTCGACTGGAGGAGCGATCGCACCAGAAATGAACCCACGCACAGATTTGTTTCTGTCCGCCGTGAGTTTGAACCCTGGTGCGGTTGTAATCTCAGTCTTAACAAGCAAGCTCACTGTCGACTAGGCTACATGCTCCACTAAGAGTTAAGAGTTACAACATCTAATACTTGACGTTAAGACTTCCACACAGAAAACTCCAAAACTTATGGGAACAATAAAACAAGATAATCATTTATTGCAAATCTGTCTTTCACAATATGAATAAAAACCTAAACTACTAATTACTTACTATCTCAGGGAATGTTAATTTCTATGACATTCTATACAAAACTCGTTCAACACTATTAACTGTTATCTATTATGTAGTCACATGTGCCTGATGGAAGAATTCAGTAAAGTAAAGTAAGGATTATAAAGGATAACGGTTTAAGCTGTACTGTCTTTGTCTGTTGTCATAGTTATTGTTTGCCCATGCCCACAACGAGTAGGTTACTCTGAAAAGGACGTTAAGTGGAGGGTTGCAGTAGCTTTTCTCACATTCCGAGCGTACTGATGGTGGACTGGGGTCCTCCAGGCGGTTGTGCTATGATTGGCTTCATCTGCGTGTTGCTGACTACTACGGGGATTACCTAGATCCCTCACAGTGTTAGCCAGGCTGCCATGAAAACAGCCCGTTTCCAGGAAGCGCTACAAGGAAACCAAAGTGAGGGTCTTGTCCAGTATGTTTTGCCTGAACCTAACAAACATATTCTGATCAGTATATTATGCCTGACCAATCATTAGTCTTCCTTCCCAGGTTGTCACAGTATACTCTAAAGTCTTCTTATCATAAAACATTTCTCATATTAAATAACTCTTTTATGTCAATGTCATTTGAAGTAATTCAACACTTTTCTTTCAATTTGATTTTTTTGTGCACATCCGCCAATTTTTTCTGCACGTATTTTTGAGTGGTAAACTAAAAACTAGTATCCCTAGATTTTGTATTCATTTGTTTTCAGACACAGAGCTATGAACTTGTTCTTGAAGGCATACAAGCAACTTTGGCTGGAAACAGAAGAAAGGGACAAGAACGTACTCATTGTAGATCTGACTGTGAGTATTGTCTACAATACAATAATCTACAAATAAAACCAATTCTTATTAACTAGTTCTGCAATGAGAAGAATATTTTGCTTCAGCAATTGCTTTAATGTATTCTCGTTTTTGTCTTCTTATATTTCTTTTACAATAGTTTCCTGAGATTTATTGCATAAAATGTATTTTTAAATCTAATATTACTGCACTTATTGCCAGTGCTGGAATCAACCTGGAAGATTTATAAGACCTTAGGAATAAAGGCCATTTCCCTTGGAGTTGTCATGAATTTAAACAAGCCAGCTTTTATTTTGCCCTAAATTGGAGAGAGAAATATTATGTTGTGCAAAGGTTTTTGAACCCCTGTCTTCTTGGTGAGGAGACCACTTGGCCACACACTTCTTGATTTGTTTGGCCACACTGTTCTTGATTGTTTGGCCACACACTTCTTGATTGTTTGGCCACATACTTCTTGATTGTATGGCCACATACTTCTTGATTGTTTGGCCACACTCTTCTTGATTGTTTGGTCACACACTCTTCTTGATGGTTTGGCCACACTCTTCTTGATTGTTTGGTCACACACTGTTCTTGATTGTTTGGCCACACTGTTCTTGATTGTTTGGCCACACACTTCTTGATTGTTTGGCCACATACTTCTTGATTGTATGGCCACATACTTCTTGATTGTTTGGCCACACTCTTCTTGATTGTTTGGTCACACACTCTTCTTGATGGTTTGGCCACACTCTTCTTGATTGTTTGGTCACACACTGTTCTTGATTGTTTGGCCACACTGTTCTTGATTGTTTGGCCACACACTTCTTGATTGTTTGGTCACACACTGTTCTTGATTGTTTGGCCACACTGTTCTTGATTGTTTGGCCACACACTTCTTGATTGTTTGGCCACACACTTCTTGATTGTTTGGCCACACACTTCTTGATTGTTTGGTCACACACTTCTTGTTTGTTTGGCCACACTCTTCTTGATTGTTTGGCCACACTCTTCTTGATTGTTTGGCCACACTGTTCTTGATTGTTTGGCCACACTCTTCTTGATTGTTTGGCCACACACTTCTTGATTGTTTGGCCACATACTTCTTGATTGTTTGGCCACACTCTTCTTGATTGTTTGGCCACACTCTTCTTGATTGTTTGGCCACATACTTCTTGATTGTTTGGCCACATACTTCTTGATTGTTTGGCCACACTCTTCTTGATTGTTTGGCCACATACTTCTTGATTGTTTGGCCACATACTTCTTGATTGTTTGGCCACACTCTTCTTGATTGTTTGGCCACACTCTTCTTGATTGTTTGACCACACTGTTCTTGATTGTTTGACCACACTCTTCTTGATTGTTTGGCCACATACTTCTTGATTGTTTGGCCACACTCTTCTTGATTGTTTGGCCACACACTTCTTGATTGTTTGGCCACATACTTCTTGATTGTTTGGCCACACTCTTCTTGATTGTTTGGCCACACTCTTCGTGATTGTTTGACCACACTGTTCTTGATTGTTTGACCACACTGTTCTTGATTGTTTGACCACACTCTTCTTGTTTGTTTGACCACACTCTTCTTGATTGTTTGACCACACTCTTCTTGATTGTTTGACCACACTCTTCTTGATTGTTTGACCACACTGTTCTTGATTGTTTGACCACACTGTTCTTGATTGTTTGACCACACTGTTCTTGTTTGTTTGGCCACACTCTTCGGGTTGTTTGGCCACACTCTTCGGGTTGTTTGGCCACACTCTTCTGGTTGTTTGGCCACACTCTTCTTGATTGTTTGGCCACATACTTCTTGATTGTTATCCATTCTTTTAGCTCATCAAGAAACATCTTCTTAGATCCTCAGTCAGGGACTGACAAAGCAATCAGGGACTGACACCCATTTTTGCTTTCTCCCTTTATCTCCAAATCTATTTAATTGTCTTCTTCTTTGGTATTCATCCTGAAAAGAACATTGTGTTGTAGTTTGCAGCTTGGCCACGATAACTAGCCTTTCGTCCCAATACATCTGATTTCAGCTGTCTTTTTTAAATGCAGGGTTCACTTCCCCACTGTGATGCTGCTCTCATAGCCAGATTACACCAGTTCAGCCTGTTTCCAGGGGCGCCGCTTGGAGACATAATGGGATTTTGGTTAGCTATGGTTCACTAACTTGACGCAAGCAGTCAGCTATGAGTCGACTGGCTTCTGTCACCTCATCCATTGCTGCATCTTCAACCCCAGCTGCTCTCTTATTCTCCTACAGAGTCATTGTTTGTTATCACTTCAGGTTTAATAATACAATGAATGCTATACAGGCATCTGTTTTTGTATATTTGCTATGACTTAACATGTATCTAACACATTGATCAGGACAGACACATGATACAAATAATCTAATTACATTTTCATGAGGAAAAAAACCACATATTATTATTGTGAGAGTCTTTCAGGAGCAACAGAAGCAACGCTAGAAAAAAAGACTCTCACAATAATAATATGTGGTTTTTCTAGCGTTGCTCCTGAAAGACACATTGTTACATTGTATCGTAGTTTACAGTAAGACTGCGATATCTGCGCCTTTTGGCCTGACACATCCAGTCTCTCAGCACTACATTCCTGGGGGCCATTGCCTTCCCTCTTTGATCATTATTTTCTCAGCCAGACTGCATGAATTCAGCCTGGTTCCAGGGCCACCACTTGGAGATAGAATAGGGTTTTAGTCAGCTCTGGGTCGCTGGCTGCCATCAGCTCATTCTGGTGCTGCATCTTCAACCCCCATTTGCTATATAATATGTGATACTTCAGTAAAACTTTGCTGAAGATAAATAATTGTCCAAAGTACAGAGGCTTGCAAAGGAGTTTTAATTAATAGTTGTCCATCACAAGTGATGTTTTACGTTAGGAAAATTAATGCATCCAGAGACCACAGACATTCTAGGATGACTGACTTAATCCTGACAATGGTGTCCAAATTTGGTCTTCCATGTACGAGGCACATGTAAATGAAACCCACCCCACTGAATTTATTAAAAACATATGAAAGGAACATCAGCAGGTGTGACAGAATCAAATAAAGCAATTGTTATGAAACAAACAAGTGCCTGGGTTTGTTAGAAAAATTGGCATAGGCATTTAGACATGCATCCCACTGCTTTTGTAGACGTCGGATGCTGTCCGAGAATTATGGCTTTGGTTACTCATTGAACCATTCAGTCACCAAGGTCATGACGTCTACATCCAGGTTGAATCGTTGTCCTTTTATCAATATTGTTTAGGCTCCAAACAAATGAAAGTGACAGATCAGGGCTATAGGCTGGGTGTGGCAGAACTTCTCACCTTTTCCATGTTACTGCTTCTTCCACAATTCATCACCCTCCACTTCGTAACGCAGCAAGTTGTTCAAACTCCATCCCATGCATTCTTCCTTATGATGGTCGGCCAGCAACCGTGGAACCTATTGTGAACACAACTCCAATACTTCAGTTTCTTCCTAACCACCATTTGAACTGTCCCAAGCGACACAGCGAATTCCTCTTCTAGCGAACGGTAAGCTCCGATATGGTCCAACCAAATTACTGCATCAATATCAACGATGGCTTCTTCTGTCGCAACATGCGTCTGAACTGATCTCGGAAGATCTTTCGTTAACTCACCTCCTTCCCGAAACATCCGTACCCAGTCCTTCGCTGTTGTCTTTGACACACAATTATCACCATACACTATACTTGCATTCTGCGATGAATGTCAGCTGGTCGACAGCATTCAGTTGTTAAAAACAGAATCACTGCTCGTTGATTTACCCTGGATGGATTCCATATCACACCCGCCATTTTCTCAATGGTCTGCGGCACATCTTATGAATGCGAGGATAATGAACATGTGCACACTTGTACATTAGTATGTGTTTATTAAGTCAGATGTGACGTCATCATGCTCCTCGTGCCAATGCCCATGTGTCGCAGCATCATGCTCCTCGTGCCAATGCCCATGTGTCGCAGCATCATGCTCCTCGTGCCAATGCCCATGTGTCGCAGCATCATGCTCCTCGTGCCAATGTCCATGTGTCGCAGCATCATGCTCCTCGTGCCAATGTCCATGTGTCGCAGCATCATGCTCCTCGTGCCAATGCCCATGTGTCGCAGCATCATGCTCCTCGTGCCAATGCCCATGTGTCGCAGCATCATGCTCCTCGTGCCAATGCCCATGTGTCGCAGCATCATGCTCCTCGTGCCAATGCCCATGTGTCGCAGCATCATGCTCCTCGTGCCAATGCCCATGTGTCGCAGCATCATGCTCCTCGTGCCAATGCCCATGTGTCGCAGCATCATGCTCCTCGTGCCAATGCCCATGTGTCGCAGCATCATGCTCCTCGTGCCAATGCCCATGTGTCGCAGCATCATGCTCCTCGTGCCAATGCCCATGTGTCGCAGCATCATGCTCCTCGTGCCAATGTCCATGTGTCGCAGCATCATGCTCCTCGTGCCAATGCCCATGTGTCGCAGCATCATGCTCCTCGTGCCAATGCCCATGTGTCGCAGCATCATGCTCCTCGTGCCAATGTCCATGTGTCGCAGCATCATGCTCCTCGTGCCAATGCCCATGTGTCGCAGCATCATGCTCCTCGTGCCAATGTCCATGTGTCGCAGCATCATGCTCCTTGTGCCAATGCCCATGTGTCGCAGCATCATGCTCCTCGTGCCAATGCCCATGTGTCGCAGCATCATGCTCCTCGTGCCAATGCCCATGTGTCGCAGCATCATGCTCCTCGTGCCAATGCCCATGTGTCGCAGCACAGATGGGTTTTATTTGAACATGCCTCGTATATCAGTGGTACTCTATTAATGAGCCATTTGAATCAAAATGAACTTTTGGCTTTAAATGTTTTATGTGTAAGTCAACAAAAATGAATTCATTTGTGTCCAGCAATCCCACTCCAATGAAGATGAGGGAGAGAAGAAAGATGAAGAAGAGGAAAAGAAACCTGATCCTCTAGCACAGCTTATCACAACACTGAGTCGAGGAGCAACGAAAGAGCAGCTGCGCAGTCTTCCTGATGACTTTTTGTACATGTCTTATGCCCAAATTATGAGCCAGGTAAGACATTGTCATCTGTTTTTGACTTTATCTATAAGTTTAAATAAAAACTATCAATGCCATGTTTATTCTTACCAGTTTATTTATAGAGATGAAGAATAAAGGTGATCTTACTTCTGCGGTCACCATGCACTGTGCAGGCAAAGCTTTTTGTTTTTTTCCTAGCTAGAAGAAAAGTTATGCCTTACCGTTGTTTTGACCAAGTGATCAACATTGTAACAATGAGAAACCTGCTCCTCATCTATAAGTTACAAATTATTATTACAATAGTTGACTGGCAGATAAGTAAGAATATTCAGGAATATGTTCTTCGTACTGGCATCGTGAATAAGGCTTAAATAGACATGATTATCTTAGTGGTAATTGTTTTTCATGGCAAGGGTGTGTAGTACAACTGCCTATTACTGGCATGCTCCAGCTGACCCAACTGTAAATAGGTACATGACTTACTGTTTAGGAAGGAAGGCGAAGAGAAATGTAACTGGCCATCTCATCTCATAAAGAAGATGTAGCCCCGTACAATGAAGTATCGAACACTTAATCTCCGACAGCAGTGTCTGCTATGGGTGGGAACTACCTTTAACTGGTGCTGATGTGATATTTGCTATAAGTACCAACGAGAGCACATCACATTACATTATCCTTGGCATCAATCTGGTGAAGATTGCATCTCAATCCTTTTCTGTGCTGTACCAGAGCAGACCGAAATCTTTTCTCAAACCATTCTGCCACCATATATGTGGGCATCTCTGAGGACAAGTATAACTATAATGCCATCAAACATAGTTTGTTGTGTTCGTATGTTTGCACGATAATACAGTTTCTCCGGCGTCCCTGAAATAAGACTTTATGCTGAATTTCAGATCTGATCCCTAAATCAATATATTTAATACACGCTGTTCCATAGCTCTTTGAGTAACTCTTAATTAACTGTTCAAGTAGACGGAAATAAAAGAAATACTTTTTTAATCTCAAACTGCCTTTAACTCTGTTTTGCAGCCTTCAATTCTTCTTAATCTTCTTTCGTTCACTTTAAAATATTTATATCTGCAATGTTGTCTCTTGTATAAACTTCACTGTCTTTTGTAGTTCACATACAGGTCCATAAAGTTTCTCTTCCAGTGTTGTTTCTATCGGCCAGTGAGATTTACTCTGTATATTATATTTGGGGCAGTTTTGTAGTATGTGCTCTGTTGTCTGGGGGGCCTGTCTGCATGTACACATGGCTGAGTTGCCAATCTTCATTTTTGTGTACATGTGGCTGCGGAGTCGGTTGTGTCCTGTTCTAAGGGCAGCCTTCAATATTCTCCCTATTCATCTTTCTATCTTGTGTGACTCCGTTATCCAAGTATTAAAATATTTTCTTGCCTTTTTAAAAAAAAAATTATTGCAGCCTTCAATAAAAAAAAAGATAAAATATTTTAATACTTGGGTAACGGAGTCACACAAGATAGAAGGATGAATAGGGAAGTGGAAACAAGAATACAGAAATAAAATGTTTCCTATCAATTATTGCGATTATTAAGACAAACACATCCCAGTGGAGACAGAGACAGTTAGAAACAGTATTTTTGTACCAACTCTCTGCTCTCCGTGTCAGACATGGATTCTCATCGGGGTAAAAAAGAGAAATATCAAGGTATGTGAAATGAGGCGTTTGAGAAAAGCTGTCGGATCACAAGACTTGACAGATTACAAAACAAAAAGTTGGAGCAACACAGTGCAAAGAATACATGGCAAGGCAGAGAATAAAATGGTTCAGATACCTGGCAAGGATGCAAAGTAAGTTACCATCTGCAAGGATCTACAATACCACTCAACAGGGTTGCAGAGCAAGAGGAAAACCAAGAAAAAGATAGAAAGAAGGTGTTAGTGAGACACTGAAGAAACTTGGAATGCCAACAACATCAGCAACACATCTGGCATGCGAAAGAAAATACACCTCCCTACAATATCGGACAACGCAAGTGGATTGATGATGATGATGATAGAAACAATTTAGAGTGGCTCAGGCCTCTTTTGAGACACGCTTGGTTGGGATCACTCTTCATAACCAACGTATACAAAAGCTCTACAATTCCAACATATGACAATTGTCCTAGATGAATGTTGCGGTAATCTATGCAGACGAGGCAAAACATAGATGGGCAGGTCATGTGTTGCAACGAAACAATGGTTGATGGAGCACGGCAACAGCAATCTGGTACCCCCTGCGGCGGAGAAGTCCTCCAATGCGTTGATCAGACTCCTTTGCTGTACACAACAACATCTGAGATGCCTCTGGAGGAGAACTTACCATGCACTGGACGTCTGTGGTCCAAGACAGGATCCCGTGGAGGCAAAGTTGGGACCTGCAGTTACGCTGATGAACGAGTCATCAAGATCAAGATTGAAAAAAATTCTAGGAAATTTATTGTTCCATCCACAGAGCTGCAGCGGAATAGATGATGATGATGACGATGAAGATGCAGATGAAGATGGTCCCGGCCCATCCTTTGAGGTAAAGAAAATAAATCAGTTTAAATATTTAACCATTGTACACTTTCATCATGCTTGATATTTTAAATGGAATTCGCAAAGCTTCTAACCACAAACTAGCAAAGATTCATTTGTGTGTAATATTACATTGTTCTTCTACGTAACACAAGACTAGTGATGTACATATCTTCCCACATATTCATTCATTACTGATTGCTTTTTTTCTGTTGCTTGTTTGTTTCATCAGTCTTCACTAATTGCTTGTGCACATGTGTGATTTAATTCTTAAATATTCACTCACCGATCAGCATGACTCAAGATGTCTTTATTGCAGGATATTTTGATGATGTACTTTGCATGTAAAATCAATTCTTCTTTGGGCATTACTGGTGAAAGTAGCAATGTTGCTACAAAATTGTCCAGATTAGCTCTTAAATTATATGAATGAAATTTACAGAATTTCTCTTTTAAATTGTATTAATAACATTTAAAGATTAACACTTTAAAAAAAAACAAAAAAAAACAAAAAAATTTAAGCAGGGGCTCGACTTCATTGCCTTGGGTGGACTTGAGTTGTATTAATAACATTTCAAGACTTGTTTAAATTGTGTAAATAACATTTCAAGATAAACTCTTTTAAATTGTATAAATAACATTTCGAGATTAACTCTTTTAAATTTGTATTAAAAACATTTGAAAGAATCAAGGTTTTAAATTGTATAAATAACATTTCAATATAAACTTTTTTGTATTAACAAATTTTAAAGATTAACTCTGCAAATATTTGTTGCAATTTGGGAGTGAGCTGAAATTTGAAAAATCAGTTAACAAAGCTGCTGAGGGCTACAAATAAGTCAGAGCTGTGGCAGTACTGAACATCAAAATGTGATACTGAGAATGACAAATATATCTGTGATACTGACAATGACAAATATGTCTGTGATACTGACACTGACAAATATATCTGTGATACTGACAATGATAAATATATCTGTGAAGCTTTCAATGACAAATATATCTGTGATACTGACAATGACAAATATATCTGTGATACTGACAATGATAAATATATCTGTGAAGCTTTCAATGACAAATATATCTGTGATACTGACAATGACAAATATATATGTGATACTGACAATGACAAATATATCTATGATACTGACACTGACAAATATATCTGTGATATTGACAATGACAAAAATATATGTTATACTGACAATGACAAATATATCTGTGATATTGACAATGACAAATATATCTGTGATACTGACACTGACAAATATATCTGTGATACTGACAATGATAAATATATCTGTGAAGCTTTCAATGACAAATATATCTGTGATACTGACAATGACAAATATATCTGTGATACTGACAATGACAAATATATCTATGACACTGACAAATATATCTGTGATACTGACAATGACAAATATATATGTGATACTGACAATGACAAATATATCTATGATACTGACACTGACAAATATATCTGTGATATTGACAATGACAAAAATATATGTTATACTGACAATGACAAATATATCTGTGATATTGACAATGACAAATATATCTGTGATACTGACAATGACAAATATATCTGTGATATTGACAATGACAAATATATCTGTGATATTGACAGTGACAAATATATCTCAGACTGAACAAAGTTAGATGTAGATAACCATAGACTTAATTTCCATGGAGTACAAAATGGTAAATAGTCGTTATTTCCATAAAAATTGTGTGTACATCAAAAGTGAGATTTTTAGTTCAATAAGTGGCGAAGGGTACAAGAAGGTAAAGAACAGTTTTACATAAAAGTGTAAGTCAGTAAGTATGTCCCAAACTGCTATGTGATGTATGAAAAATAGTTTCTGAAGGTGTTATTAGATGGCAGCATCTTTCAGCTTTGTGATTACTGTAGGTAGCAAACGCTAGGTAGTGCATGCATGTGCTGCTGAGATACAAAATGGTGTCTATGTTCACAGAGTGTTTAATAATTTGTTTTAAAAGATGCTGTTGGGGTTAGGGGGGGAATTTTCTGCTTATGATATTCATAAGAAAATGCTTCCTGTGAAGTTCTGTGGATACTTGTGAATGTAATTAGAAGAAAACGTCCAGGCCTGCTAACTAGAACAGTACTGCTTCAAGGTAACAGTGCCAGACCACATACGGCTCGATCAACCCAGGAGAATATTGGCCATCTAGGGTGACAACTTCTTGAATATCCTCTTTTGCACCGAGTGGTCTGTCGGGGTCTTTGTGTATGATACAGACAAGAATAGCACCACTGCCCCACAGAGAGCATGTCGTAAGAGGCGGCTAACTGTGTGACATGGCATAACACCAGCCATGGTTAGGTGGTTTGTTAAGAGCAGTATAGATGACGCCTAACAGGCTACGGGTCTACTTGGTTCTAGTGCTTAGTCTATTAAGATGGACTCGCACATTGGTTAACCACCCTGTACTGCACTTGTCTCAACACAGCGGAGTAATAAGCTGCTCGAGCCTAGCCAGCTAAACAGGAAATTCTCATCCCGGCTACATCCAGCTCATCAGAGTAATAAGCTGCTCGAGCCTAGCCAGCTAAGCAGGAAATCCTCATCCCAGCTACATCCAGCTCAGAGCTGGAACCTGCACAGGGGCATCCACCCCTGTAGAAGTACAGGTCGACTAAGACTAAGACATCCTCTTTAACAGCATTAAGCAATTTCTTGGGCACTAAAAACTCACCTTGACATTAGGCATTAATGGCAAAAAGGTTGAACATGACATGCAAATGTTGCAGAGACAGCAGACTTGGACTTCTATGCTGCGTGTTTTGGTGCACTAATAAAACTGATGAGATAAGTGTATCAATATTGTTAAAAATTATGTTGGGAAATAAGGGACAGTGTAAGTGCAATAATAAATGGTTTTTAATTTTTTTAAATCACATTTCGGTTTGTTTTACTTCTTCAAAATAGCAATTTGTGACCTATTTACTGACTTGTCTGAGGTCTGAGTATGTATAGTAACAGTGATGCTATGGATGTGGAAAATCCACACAAAAATAAGTCAGCATAGGATATCATAAATGTTGGCTAAAGAGGGTTTTGCTTGGTACTTGCAACCATATCATATAAAAAATTAAAAAAACTTTCCCCATATAATCAGCCACTGCAAAAGCTCAGATTCAGAGACCAACTACAGTTAAAACTTATGCTTCACATTGGAGCGGAAAGGTGAATTATTGCAAATGCTTGGAAACAGGTTTCCTTTAAATTGGGTCAGCTGCAGTGGTTACTTCACATGGGAACAAAAAGATGAATGAGGGATGTATAGGAGGGTGTTAAAGAGGTAGCGCGGTTAAGAAAGAATATACTTAATTTAACTTCTTTATACTTATTTAGAAGACTCTGTATAGTCTGTAAATAACCAGTTTCTTGGAGGGTGGTTAACCGATGTTCGAGTCCATTTTAATCAAACACTAGAGTAAAGTAGACCCACAGCCTGTCAGGCACATTTTATGCTGCTCGTAACAAACCATCTAACCATAACCAGTGTTATGCCATGTCACAGTTAGTCATAGGTACAAATTAACTAAAGAAATGTCCAGATTAGATATTAGGAAATTTTTTTTTTGTCAGAGAGTGGTGAATGCTTGAAATGCATTGCCACAGGAAGTAGTGGAGGCAGGGACAATTAATGCATTCAAAAATAGATTGGATGCATAAGCTTTTAGAGCAATGAAATGTAAATGAAACTCGTTGTTTACAGACTCTGCAGTCTTCTAAGCCAGTATAAAAAAGTTAAGTTAGTCTCTTCTTACGACATGATCTCTGTGGGGCAGTGGTGCTAATCATGATAAAGACCATTGCTTTGAAACTACCACTGATTGGACACAGGATTCATGTAAAGTGGCCAGCTATATAAATGGCCCTATGTTTCTCTTTGACCAAAAAAAAAGAGAATTATCTTTATGATAAGATTTTTGCGTAGTTCTTTAAGCTTTAACGAGCTTATGACAGACGTAGAAACATGAAAACATTTAGTAGCTACAATGGTCTTAAGAAGGATTCTGTGTATGACAGATATGGGAATAGAACCACTGCCATACTGAGGGCATGCAGAGAGATATGATAAACAGTACTGTCTCGGTCGTATAATAATTGAAGATGGCAGCTGTGAAAAAGAAATCAGAAAGACAATTAGTATGGCCAAGATGGTATTTGGCAACATGCGACACACACTGACATCTAAATAGGTAAATAATCATTTGAAAATGAGAATTGCTAAGTTTTATGTGTACTCGACACTACTTTATGGCGCAGAAACATGGACAATGAATAACAAGTTGGAAAAGAGTATTTAAGTCTTCTAAATGTGGGTATATCAAATATTGGGTCACATTTCTTGGAAAGAGAACAAAACAAATTTGGAGGTATTGAAAAAGTTGGGGGTAAAGGTAAAAAGAGAATTAATGACCAAAATCAGGGTCAGACAGTTACGTTATTTTAGTCATATAACAAGACATACCTCCTTGATCCTGCCGAAGACGGATGTGTTGGACCGAAAGGGGCAAATATCACAGTCAAACTGTAAACTAGCGACACAACACAAATCCGTTCTCCGGACTACATCCTGCTACTTGCAAAGCCCTGTTCAGGGCTTGGTAGCGGGAGATTGAGAATGAACGCAGAAGAAGAAGAAGACCTCCTTGATGAAGGCCATACTAGATGGTAGGGTGGAAGGCAGTTTGCGGCAGACGTTTGTTTTAAGTGGGTGGATATCATCAGGAGATGGAGACTGGAAATAACCTCTCAGATTGCACCGTTACAATACACTAATGTGCTAAAAGACAGATCTAGAAATAAAACTAATGTGGTAAAAGAAAGATCTACAAATAAAACTAACGTGCTAAAAGAAAGATCTAGAAATAAAACTAATGTGTTAAAAGATTTAAAAGAAAGATCTAGAAATAAAGCTCCAAATATGATAACAGGAACAAATAAGTGAATAACTTGTCTTGCTTGGTTTCAGAAGAAAACTTCTATAAAAGACATATATAAGCAGCTTCGTTTTCCTAGAGCTTCTCAAATCTTCAAACTTCTTCTGTACAACAACAAAACAATGCACAAGGGTCCTAGTTGTTTGATTTAGAAATAAATCACTCATTGGGGATAGGATTGAGTGTAATTCATCACTGTATAATTTAACACAGAAATAACTAATAGACTGCCTCGTACATCGCAAGTTACATCTTCTTGGTACCCTTTCAGTCATCGACTGTAATTGATCGAAAGTAGTGATCAACCTGAGATTGTTGGTATTTCTATAAGAATTATTCAAAAATAGATCTAGTGATGGCAGTGTGCTTGTTCTGTTCCTCATATGTTGGACACATCTGTAGCTATATATACTTTTGCTGCTCCATTAAAATCAAATCACTTGCGGTAGATGTTCAGAGGTCATTCTCATCCCATTCAGTCCCACAGTACTTCCTATCTTTAGTTTGTTGAATAGAAGGTTTAAAAATGATGCCTATTACCAGTTGAACAGAAGAGAGCAGGTTGTGGTCTTCAGACTTAGCACTGGCCACAATAGACTGAGGTACCACCTATTCAACAAATTGAAGATAGGTGGCACCGACCAATGCCCGTGTGGTACCGGGAAAATGACCGCTGAGCATTTGCTGCAAAACTGCCCGACATACGAGGATCAGAGAGAGCAGATGTGGCCGTCACCAGTGGCAACACTAGACAAGCTCTATGGCAGTGTCGACAGCCTCAGGATGACCGCTGCCTTTTTCGAAAAAATAATGGTTACTGTCTAACTTCGTACGATGAAGAAGAAGAATAGAAGGTTTCTCAATCTCTTGTGGCCTGCGGAGTACCTTAGAGTGATGATTATTTATTTATTTTTTTTTTTTTTTTTTTTTTTTTTTGGTATAAGGTTTGACTCTCTGTATTATACTGGTGGAGACACGCCTTCTTTCACCCTAGATCTTAGTATTTTGGGCGGTTATTGTTTAATGTCCACAATGAGCAAGTTTACTCTTTTGTGCGCCCTGAAAAAGACGTTAAGTGGCGGGTTGTAGCACCTTTCCTCACATCCCGAGCATGCTGATGAAGGTGGACTGCTGTCCTCCAGGCGGTTGTGCTATGCTTGGCTTCATCTACGTGATGCTCACTACTACGGGATCCACATCTCGTCAGCCAGGCTGTCTTGAAAACAGCCTGTTTACATGGAACGCTACATGGAAGAGAAATTGTGGTCTTGGTCAGTGTATTGACCCGGATGCGACGTCCTGGTCAGTATGTTGTGCCTGACCCGGATGCGACGTCCTGGTCAGTATGTTGTGCCTGACCCGGATGCGACGTCCTGGTCAGTATGTTGTGCCTGACCCGGATGCGACGTCATGGTCAGTATGTTGTGCCTTACCTGGATGCGACGTCCTGGTCAGTATGTTGTGCCTGACCCGGATGCGACGTCCTGGTCAGTATGTTGTGCCTGACTGGACTAGCATCTCAGTTCACTGTTTCAGGCAATATCTGGACGTTTTAACATGCATGTGTGGGCCTGTATGTACATATGCTAGCATCTCAGTTCACTGTTTCAGGCAATATCTGGACGTTTTAACATGCATGTGTGGGCCTGTATGTACATATGCTAGTTAGGGCGATCTCAGAGGTTAACCTAACACAGTGCAATGGAAGGGCCTCACACTGAGGGCGTGTGCTATGGTTTTGTAAGAGTGCATGTCCTGGTGATTACCACTTGCCCACTACTGTTTAAATGGTAATAAGCATAATGTTATTAGTAGCTTTGGTTCATATGCATACTGAAACGGAAATAGTATAAGACTATCATTTCATAGGTTTTTCCAATTGTTAGTGGAATATATGAACAGATAAGGACCATAGCATGTTCGTAAAGTGGATATGTTCGTGAATCTGATTTTAGTCTTTATTTTGGCTTGCAATTGCCTTTTTTTGGCTGCTGAAAAAATTAAATAACACAGTATGTATCATTTAAAAAGGTGTAGGAAAGCTAAATAAGAAAAATAAATAAATATAATGAAGCCAAAATAGGTATAAATAAACAAAATCTTATCTTTAAATATTTTGAATCTTGCAAAACGAAGCAATGGCTCGCCTGGGGGGACGGGCTCCTTCAGGTTACTTGCAGATGTTGGCCCACCGCAGCTTGGAGAGGAGATGAGCACCACCAGGTGATTTCATGCCTAAGAATCACAAATGAGGACAAAAACTAAATCTATTATACCGGATCGGTCGCAGCCCGGACAGACAGAGAGGGTTGGCGTGGGATTTTCATGTCTTCATGTGTGCCCCAACGACCTGATGGGTTACGGGATGAACTGAACTGAAAAGTGGAAAATTGATGTATAGAATGATGGTGATTCAGGCGTCTTATATAAAGTCATCTTCTTCTTCTTTTGTACCTGACCTTGTCAAGAGGCATAGCAGACAGACTCAGATTGTATGTGTAGATTTAATGTTATCGCTAGGTGGGAGACTTGTGCTGTCGTTAGGTATAACTTCCTGAGTGTGTCAGAGACAGCATCAATCCACCTGCGCCGAGGTCGACCACTTCTGGTCCGGAAGATCTGCATATGTATGCTCTCGCTTCAGGCTTGTCATAATGGATTCTGACTAAATGACCAAACCACTTCATTTTTGGGGTGTCAATGTAGTCACTAACTGGATTTGTCCCCACTATCTGTTCTCAGCGTGGTGTTGTGGATTTGGTCACAGATTGTCCTTCAGGCTGCACTTCTCACACATCACATCTCACAACTCTGTATGTTACTCTTATGTATTTGTAGTAAGGACCAAGATTGACATTAGTAACACAATGTAGAAATAGTGTATTTATCAGTCTCCTCTTAGTTGAATGAAGCACTCTAGGGTGTTTCAAAATCGGTGCAATTTGATAGTGAACACTGTTCACCTTCTGAATTCTATGTGCAATCTCTCTGTCCACTCTGCCACCATCGGTGAACGTGCTATTTGAACTACTGTGGAAACTCTTCTGCAAGTGTTTACATGAATCATCATAGTCTTGGTCTTTTCTGTGTTGATCTTCATGTCACATTCATCACAAGTGAAATTTAGATAGGTTAGGTGGTGGTGTAGGTCTTCTCCATTTTGGTAAACATCGGCAAACAACAGTGTATTTAGGGACTCGTCATGGCGGTTGGCTAACCATGTAATTTTATCCATATTAATTATGAATAAAAGTGGAGAAAGAACACACTCATGTCGTACACCACTCAGCACTGAAAACCAATTTGTCATACTGGCATTTGTTCGTACTGCACCTTTCCTGTTTACATTCAAGGCAGAAATGCCATCCAGTAATTTTTATTTTTTATATAAAATCATCAGCTTCATCATCAAAGGACAATTTTATAAACGTCAATTTTTTTATTTGTGAATTTGATGATCTTATAGAGGCTGATCATTGTCTCTGGATCTGAAGGGTTGCGGCTGAATAGTGATGGGTGTTCAGATTGCTGCTTATGAATGGGGGTGTCGTCAGTGTTCGAGAGGTATGGTGATCGAATCTCGCAAGTTTTAAGTGACCATTGGTCTCAAGGGAGGTCGGACCAGAGTGCCTGCATCTTGAGTTACCTCCAGTTGTCTTGACTTATATCTTGCCACTAGTCCAAAATAGCTCTGGACAAGAGAGTGAGGTTGATGACCAGCACAGTGTCTTCTTCACTATAATCTAAATACAGCACTTTCATCATCAAGACAAAACCGTCTCATGATGTCGTCATCATCGCTTGCGACGTGTCCCCTTTCTTGAAGCACGTCACTGTAACAAGCTATTGAGTTTTGTAGCACTGAACTAACTTCGAACATGGCATTCAGTCAATTTGGAAAAATACGGGCTGGTTGGTTTAAAAGTCATGCTCTGAATATTTTTATAAGAACAAAACTCCTGTTTCTATGCAAGGATTCTGGTTCCAATGAGTCGGTGTTTGTAAAGCAATGAGTCGGTGTTTGTAAAGCAATGAGTCGGTGTTTGTAAAGCAATGAGTCGGTGTTTGTAAAGCGGAGCACTACTGAATCAGCTGAGATGGGAGATTTATAGGGCTGAGTAACATTATGGTGGCTCTGGCAGTCATCATGCAATGTGCATATTAGGTTTTAATTTTACCGTCAATAAAAAGCACCTTTGTATAACCAGTTGACTGACATGTGTTTCTAGACTAGAAGACCTGACTCCTACTGCTCAGTTATCCTGCTCTCTTGCTGTAAGTGAGATATTTTTTATAAGGCACAGCTCTTTCAAACATAGACCAAGTTCTTTCGGCTCTGTCAGAGCATGGTTACTATCTTTGTGATGTAACACAATAGCAGCTGGCCTAAGATTAGTTCCGGTAAAGGCCAAATTATTTTTTGTGAGGAGTAAAAAAAATAACCAAAATATGGCAATTAAAAAAATGAAATAGATACTAACAATCATGCAGAAGAAATGCCATTAATCGTGTCGTTTCCCTAGCCCTTACCCCAACCCATGCTTTCATAATGATGAATAATTTTGTCTTGAAGATACAATCAAACACTTACATTGACGATGCAATCAAAAACTTATATTTTAATTGTAATTTTTCATGGATAATGGCCTATTTACAATTGTGAGGTTCCAAGAATGCTGGGTTTGCTAATTATTAAAGATCCAATGAAAGAAACTGAACTGACTGCTAGGGGCATGTCAAATGTCACATCAAAGCTACATGTTACTACGTTACTGTTAGTACTGCTCTATGTTGACATTTTGTGAAAGTTAGTTGAGATAGTAATCCACAATAATTGATAACATATTTGACACTTGTCGGTCAACTATAATATAAAGGTTTTTCTTCAAACATAGAAAAATTATGGCTACAAATTTAGGCAACTTTTGTTTACACTCCATATATTATAGTGTTCCTTTAAGAACATTCACATTTTTTAACAACATAACTGTTTGCTATTCCAGTATCAACTGCACTCTGGGATTCCGTGGCGAAGTTGTTAAGCCACCGGCATCGTGATCAGGTGGTGTGGGTTCAACCGTCTTTTTCACAGTGCTTGATGCGGATTCCCCCTGCATCTCGTAGTCGCCCCCTAGTCGTCTTGTCTTTGATTTGCCACTGGGGTCGGGCGGCTCGAGACGAGAGAGCGAGGATATGAAAAATAGCACAGTTAATCCTTACTAAAAATAGCACTAGCAAAATTAATTATGCCATCATCGTCTACGATGGACGATGGCCTTTGCCTTTGCGTTTTTTCAACTTCACTGATGGAGAATTACTTCTGATCCCTTAACCCGGTGTTCATTTCTTCTGTCATTGTAACTGTACTTCTGTAGAACTGTTCTCAACATATTTAGCTATCTTTCACAACTAGTATTCACTTCTATTGCAGTCACCCCTTGTATAAATGAACTAGTAGTATGTTCCAGGTTTAGAATTGTTACGTATGCTTTATTGTTTATCGTTGTCAAATATTGGTTAATAACATTAAGCTTAAGTTGTTATAAAATACATATGTTTATTTTGGTATCGCTAACTGTTTTGATATACATTTATATATTAGATTTGGTAATGCTGGTTAGTAATGATATTATAAATTTATATAAAAGATGTTATAAACAGAAAATGGCTCAGAACTGACTTCATTGCACTTCAGCACTCAAACATTTGCTCAGTTCTTTTCATTGCTGAAAGTACCTATGACAGAGCACAAATTTTGTAGCTCACTCTTCAGCTCGGAGTTATTCTCTGACTTTGTCAGGTGCGCATTTACAGCTGGGTCGACTAGGTCATATCAGGAAAAAATCCACGACATGTCCTCATTTATATAGTTTAATATGAAAATACATAATATTTTATTATAAATACAGTTATTTATATCTGTTGTGTTCGTTAATACTATTTGAGTTGTACTATTTGTTACAAAGTAACGACATTAAGTTGTTTTGTTTTTCCATTTCATAACATGTATTAACGCTGTTTAATTTCACAGTTTTCGAATTAATTATATTATAATCGAAAGACAGGACTGCCTGTTAGTTATTGATACATTAACTGCTGCAACAATTAATATTTTTATTTTATTAGCTGGTCGCACTAAACATTGTACATACTGTTTCACGCCACATCACAAAAAGAATTTCCCACTTATCTAACAGCCGCAACTTATAGAATAACATGATAACAAAATTGTAACAATTGTATGTAATGTTTATATAAATATATAATATGAGGGGGCTTCAAATGAAAACCTTAAAAGTGGGATAAGTAAAGTAAAGGCCGCCATCCATCGCAGACGATGATGCAATCATATATTCGCTAGCGCTATTTTTAGTAAGGATTAACTGCGCTACTTTTTATCCTCACTCTCTCGTCTCGAGCCGCCCGATCCCAGTGGCAAGTCAAGTACAAGACGACTAGGGGGCGGCTACGAGATGCAGGGGACTCCGCATCAAGCATCCGTGGAAAAAACGGCGGAGTCCGAAGTTGAACCCGCACCACCTGATCACGAGGCCAACGGCTTAACCACTCCACCACAGAATCCCCTAAAAGTGGGAAAGAAATGAGAAAAACCATGCCTTTGTATTGTAACTTGTTAATATGGTTGCTAAAGATGTCAAGAGTGTTCTACCTGTGCCAGCATGGGGCAGACAAACAACATGACGTCACAATTGCAGCAAAAACATGGCCGTCCCACTAATGACATGCACCAAACAGGAGCAGCATTCTGTTATCCGTTTCTTGAGCAGCGAAGGTGTAAAAGGTGTAGAAATTCATCAGCGAATGAATGTCAGGTACTGTGATGCATGCCTTTCACTCCAGCAAGTATATGAGTGGAGTAGGGTGTTCCTAAACGGCATGATTTCTGTGAGAGTCTGTTCACGACCAGATCAAACACACCAAGTAGTTACCCCAGAATCGATGGCAGCCATTGGCCGCCTCACAAAGGAAAATCATTGGTTGACTGTGAGTGAAAGGCATGCATTACAGTACTGGGCCTTCACTTTCCGATGAATCTCTATAGATAACAAAGATTTCACCCTTTCACTGCTAAAAAAACTGATAACAAAATGCTGCTCTTCTTTAATGCATCTCAGTAGTAGGGCAGCCATCTTTTAACTGCAATTATGATATTCGTCTGCACCGTGACGGCATGTCTAGACAATTTTGACATTCTTAGCAACCACATTAACAAATTACAAAACAAAGGCATGCTTTTTCTAATTTCTATCCCACTTTTAAGGTTTTCGTTTGAAGCCCTCTCATATAATATTTATTTTCAAAATATTTAGAAACAGCGTCAATCCATCAATCAAAACCATTTTAGCCCCTGAAGGAGCATATCCCTTCAATAAATACATGCCAAGTGATCAAATATTAATTTGTCAATATCTTTTGTAGTTTTGGGGCTCACAGTTTCTACAGAATTAAATAGCTATTATATTTTTATATAAAATACAGAAGTATACAATATTGTTTTTTAAATGTAAGTTTGGCTCACATAAAACATTGCCACTGACCTCATTGGAATCTCAGGCCCAAGTTGTCCGTATATGATCTAACCCATCATGCAATTTCTATCTTTCAAACTCGAGCACTTGTGTCAGAATGTGAATGTCATCATACCAAGAATTAGTTGTTTTAACTGCATTGTCATTTCTAAGATTGTTTTACTCAAAACTGAATTTTCATTTATGTGCAAAAACATTTTTTGGGCATTTCAATCTACAATCAAACATGTTATTCATTCAAATTAATCATCGTTATACATTAGGGTCTCTTTTTACAATGGTTCGGTAATCTGCAATTCACTTTTCGAATTCATTTTCAGTAACATAGCCCATAGTAAAACTAGACCCTATTGTACATATTTACATTTTAGCCAATCCATTTGGACTATTTTGGTTTGTTTTTGCAATAAATAACAATTTTCTTTATTGGCTGCATGGAAGATTAAAGTGGAGTTTATGAAGGTACTGGTTGCCATTGAATCAAATGTCATATGACTAAATATTCTGTTTAATATGTAGTTCATGTGATATGCATACTCAGATATAAATCACCCACCCTGTAGTCTTGTAGAAGGCAGTGTGTGCACAGTACAGAATTTATTAGCAGTTTCTAGACTTCTGTGGTGTTTGTGACAGCCACCTATTGTGAATTTCATGTAGGTCCCTTCTGGTTTACTTTAACCCATTCATTCCTGAATATTTTGAACTTCTGGACAAATATATTTTTTTTAAATAAACAAAAAAATACACTGTACTTCACATTTATTTTTTAAATGTGAAACTCCTGGCAAGAAGTACAGCTACATTTATAAATTTGGGGAAAGTTGTTATTGGGAAATTTTCTAATATAAATATGGCAATAGTTCAAGCCAATATATCTGCTCTGTAGCATTGCAAGAAAGTTTGCAAGCCAGTATATCAGCTCAACAGAGTGAACCAGTTGCAATAAGGGCTTTTATCATGACTACTTTAGGGCTCCATGTGGGTTGTATTGCAATGCTACATATATGAAAACTTGCCAAAATATAAACTTGACTACAAGATCAATTGTGTATGAATATGGGGGTGGGGGGGGGGGGGGGGTGTGTGTGTGTGTTAGATGACTAAGGATGTATTTGACAAAATGCACACCTAAATGTTTTTTGTGTATATGGTTTGAGAGTGGAAAGTCAGATACAATTTACAGAAATTTATAGATCTTAAAAAGGGGACTATAAACCTAACTAGAAAACATACAATCTCCTAAAAATATGTGGTTAACAGGGAAAACTGGACATTTGTAAGTTGAGATTCATTTTGTGTTGGCTGCTTAATTTCGATAAGTAAATAGCTACAACAGTTTTTGATCATTTTGGAAATAGGTTACCAAGAAGTGCATTTTCGGCTAATTTTATTTATTGTTTAAAAAGACCCTAGTGGTTAAAAGCAAGGTTGTCCAGACCCTCAAGGTTTGGAAAAGAAAAAAAACCCAGATATTTTTATGGTTTTTTTCTATACCAAAAGAGTATTTTTATTGAGGGGAAAAAATTAACAAATTTAAAACGATGAAAACTGAAGTTTGAGCAATTTAAAAGCCACTTAGAGATGCATTGAGGGTTATTCAAGACAACTATAGAATGACATTCATTTTAAGACCACTGCATGTGCCTTGCTGCATGGATACCACCTTGTTCTCTGTAGAAAGATACCAAAGCTTGTGACATCTTTGAAAAGAAAAGAAAAGGCAAAAATTTGGTAGAGAGCATGTGACATAAGTTTTAAAGCATGGTTCACAATTCCAACATAACGGGTTTTGATCACAGCATGCTCGTTTTGGCAGACTATGTCGTAGGTTTTTTCATGGTATTCTTCTTCTATGTTCATCCTGAAAAGGACATTTGTGACATCATATCGTAGTTTACAGCAAGGCTACAATTTCTGCACCGTTCGGCACAACACATCCAATTTTAGCAAACAGTTTTTGGATCGGATTCACCTTCCCTCTTCAATTCCTAAGCTCTTAGGCTTCAAGGCTGCAGTCTGTTTCTAGGGCCACAGCTTGGAGGCAGAATAGGGCCTTCATCAGTTATGGGTCATTTACCCTGATGTAAGCAGCCAGCTGTTGAGTCACTGACTGCTGTTAGTTCACTGGCTGCTGTTAGTTCATTCACTGCTGCATCTTCTACCTAGTCAACTCAATCATAAAATTGAAAATATTAGAAGGCAAAATTTAAGAGAAAAGAGGAAAGGGACGTCCAAGAAACAATTACATCACACAGGCGTGCAAGAACATAGGGTTAACATCAGTTATGGATCATATACGGAGGACGTATGAGGACCACCCTGATGCAATGAAGTCGGTTGTACAAGCCTTTTTCAACTTTCACTAGAGAGTTACCACTCCAAGAGCAGATTATCTTATAGTCTGTCATGATGAAAGGGGCCAAACATTGCTATTTCAGTTATACCATAACATCTTTAAATCATCAAAAAGGTTGTCTCATAACAGACATTGCTGTCAGAGATGAAATGTTAGAGACTTCATTGTACTAGGCCTCGTCTTTGACGGGATGACCAGTTGCCTTCCTTGTTGCTGTTAATTTTTTACTAATAAGCCATGTCCCCATTTACAGCTGGATTCTTCATTTTTGTTGTTCATCCTGAAAAGATCATTTGTAATGTTGTGTCGTTGATGTTGTTGTTTGTCGTTTGCTATTGCCCACAATGAGTAGGTTACTCTTTTAAGCTTTCCTCACATCTCGAGCGTGCTGTTGAAGGTGGACAGGGGTCCTTCAGGCGGTTGTGCTATGCTTGGCTTCATCTGTGTGTCACTCACTACTATGAGGATCATGTTGATCCCTCACCTTGTTAGCTGGCTGCCATGAAAACAGCCTGTTTCCAGGGAGGGCTGCTTAGAAGCCGAGGTGAGGGTCGGCCAGTATATATTGCTTGACCCTGACTAACATGTATGATCAGTATATTTTGCCTGACCCTGACTAACGTGTCTGATTAGAATATTTTGCCTGACTCTGACTAACATGTCTGATCAGCATATTTTTGCCTGACCCTGACTAACATGTCTGATCAGTATACTTTGCCTGACCAGACGTTAGTCTTCTTCTCCATGTTGTGTCATAGTTTATAGAAAGTATGCAATATCTACGCCTTTCAGGCCGGCACAATAGATTTCAACTCAATATTTTTGGGACCGGATTTACTTTCCCTCTTCAAACCTAATCTCTTAGCCAGTCTGCAATGGTTTGCAGTCTTTCCAGGGCCACAACTTGGAGGCTGAATACGGTCTTGGTCAGTTATGGGTCACTGACCCTGATACTAGCAGCCAGCTATGAGTCACTGGCTGCTGTCAGTTCATTCACTTCTGCATCTTTGGCCACACAGCTTGATTAACTGAAACGTGTCTAACGAGGATCAAACGTGGTACCTTTCACATAACAAGTGAGTGCTTTTCACTTTGCTACTTCCTCATCAGGACAGTCACTCCATAGACTGGTGTTGAAGTCTTCTAATCATGTCATGCCTCTGTTAGTATGTCCAGAGACTGGTGTTGAAGTGTTCTAATCATGTCATGCCTCTGTTAGTCTGTCCAGAGACTGGTGTTGAAGTCTTCTAATCATGTCATGCCTCTGTTAGTCTGTCCAGAGACTGGTGTTGAAGTCTTCTAATCATGTCATGCCTCTGTTAGTCAGTCCTGAGACTGGTGTTGAAGTCTTCTAATCATGTCATGCCTCTGTTAGTCTGTCCTGAGACTGGTGTTGAAGTCTTCTAATCATGTCATGCCTCTGTTAGTCTGTCCAGAGACTGGTGTTGAAGTCTTCTAATCATGTCATGCCTCTGTTAGTCTGTCCAGAGACTGGTGTTGAAGTCTTCTAATCATGTCATGCCTCTGTTAGTCTGTCCTGAGACTGGTGTTGAAGTCTTCTAATCATTTCATGCCTCTGTTAGTCTGTCCTGAGACTGGTGTTGAAGTCTTCTAATCATGTCATGCCTCTGTTAGTCTGTCCTGAGACTGGTGTTGAAGTCTTCTAATCATTTCATGCCTCTGTTAGTCTGTCCTGAGACTGGTGTTGAAGTCTTCTAATCATGTCATGCCTCTGTTAGTCTGTCCAGAGACTGGTGTTGAAGTCTTCTAATCATGTCATGCCTCTTTTAGTCTGTCCAGAGACTGGTGTTGAAGTCTTCTAATCATGTCATGCCTCTGTTAGTCTGTCCAGAGACTGGTGTTGAAGTCTTCTAATCATGTCATGCCTCTGTTAGTCTGTCCAGAGACTGGTGTTGAAGTCTTCTAATCATGTCATGCCTCTGTTAGTCTGTCCAGAGACTGGTGTTGAAGTCTTCTAATCATGTCATGCCTCTGTTAGTCTGTCCAGAGACTGGTGTTGAAGTCTTCTAATCATGTCATGCCTCTGTTAGTCTGTCCAGAGACTGGTGTTGAAGTCTTCTAATCATGTCATGCCTCTGTTAGTCTGTCCAGAGACTGGTGTTGAAGTCTTCTAATCATGTCATGCCTCTGTTAGTCTGTCCAGAGACTGGTGTTGAAGTCTTCTAATCATGTCATGCCTCTGTTAGTCTGTCCTGAGACTGGTGTTGAAGTCTTCTAATCATGTCATGCCTCTGTTAGTCTGTCCAGAGACTGGTGTTGAAGTCTTCTAATCATGTCATGCCTCTGTTAGTCTGTCCTGAGACTGGTGTTGAAGTCTTCTAATCATGTCATGCCTCTGTTAGTCTGTCCTGAGACTGGTGTTGAAGTCTTCTAATCATGTCATGCCTCTGTTAGTCTGTCCAGAGACTGGTGTTGAAGTCTTCTAATCATGTCATGCCTCTGTTAGTCTGTCCTGAGACTGGTGTTGAAGTCTTCTAATCATGTCATGCCTCTGTTAGTCTGTCCAGAGACTGGTGTTGAAGTCTTCTAATCATGTCATGCCTCTGTTAGTCTGTCCTGAGACTGGTGTTGAAGTCTTCTAATCATGTCATGCCTCTGTTAGTCTGTCCTGAGACTGGTGTTGAAGTCTTCTAATCATGTCATGCCTCTGTTAGTCTGTCCTGAGACTGGTGTTGAAGTCTTCTAATCATGTCATGCCTCTGTTAGTCTGTCCTGAGACTGGTGTTGAAGTCTTCTAATCATGTCATGCCTCTGTTAGTCTGTCCAGAGACTGGTGTTGAAGTCTTCTAATCATGTCATGCCTCTGTTAGTCTGTCCAGAGACTGGTGTTGAAGTCTTCTAATCATGTCATGCCTCTGTTAGTCTGTCCTGAGACTGGTGTTGAAGTCTTCTAATCATGTCATGCCTCTGTTAGTCTGTCCTGAGACTGGTGTTGAAGTCTTCTAATCATGTCATGCCTCTGTTAGTCTGTCCAGAGACTGGTGTTGAAGTCTTCTAATCATGTCATGCCTCTGTTAGTCTGTCCAGAGACTGGTGTTGAAGTCTTCTAATCATGTCATGCCTCTGTTAGTCTGTCCAGAGACTGGTGTTGAAGTCTTCTAATCATGTCATGCCTCTGTTAGTCTGTCCAGAGACTGGTGTTGAAGTCTTCTAATCATGTCATGCCTCTGTTAGTCTGTCCAGAGACTGGTGTTGAAGTCTTCTAATCATGTCATGCCTCTGTTAGTCTGTCCTGAGACTGGTGTTGAAGTCTTCTAATCATTTCATGCCTCTGTTAGTCTGTCCTGAGACTGGTGTTGAAGTCTTCTAATCATGTCATGCCTCTGTTAGTCTGTCCTGAGACTGGTGTTGAAGTCTTCTAATCATGTCATGCCTCTGTTAGTCTGTCCTGAGACTGGTGTTGAAGTCTTCTAATCATGTCATGCCTCTGTTAGTCTGTCCTGAGACTGGTGTTGAAGTCTTCTAATCATGTCATGCCTCTGTTAGTCTGTCCTGAGACTGGTGTTGAAGTCTTCTAATCATGTCATGCCTCTGTTAGTCTGTCCAGAGACTGGTGTTGAAGTCTTCTAATCATGTCATGCCTCTGTTAGTCTGTCCTGAGACTGGTGTTGAAGTCTTCTAATCATGTCATGCCTCTGTTAGTCTGTCCTGAGACTGGTGTTGAAGTCTTCTAATCATGTCATGCCTCTGTTAGTCTGTCCTGAGACTGGTGTTGAAGTCTTCTAATCATGTCATGCCTCTGTTAGTCTGTCCTGAGACTGGTGTTGAAGTCTTCTAATCATGTCATGCCTCTGTTAGTCTGTCCTGAGACTGGTGTTGAAGTCTTCTAATCATGTCATGCCTCTGTTAGTCTGTCCTGAGACTGGTGTTGAAGTCTTCTAATCATGTCATGCCTCTGTTAGTCTGTCCAGAGACTGGTGTTGAAGTCTTCTAATCATGTCATGCCTCTGTTAGTCTGTCCAGAGACTGGTGTTGAAGTCTTCTAATCATGTCATGCCTCTGTTAGTCTGTCCTGAGACTGGTGTTGAAGTCTTCTAATCATGTCATGCCTCTGTTAGTCTGTCCTGAGACTGGTGTTGAAGTCTTCTAATCATGTCATGCCTCTGTTAGTCTGTCCAGAGACTGGTGTTGAAGTCTTCTAATCATGTCATGCCTCTGTTAGTCTGTCCAGAGACTGGTGTTGAAGTCTTCTAATCATGTCATGCCTCTGTTAGTCTGTCCAGAGACTGGTGTTGAAGTCTTCTAATCATGTCATGCCTCTGTTAGTCTGTCCAGAGACTGGTGTTGAAGTCTTCTAATCATGTCATGCCTCTGTTAGTCTGTCCAGAGACTGGTGTTGAAGTCTTCTAATCATGTCATGCCTCTGTTAGTCTGTCCAGAGACTGGTGTTGAAGTCTTCTAATCATGTCATGCCTCTGTTAGTCTGTCCAGAGACTGGTGTTGAAGTCTTCTAATCATGTCATGCCTCTGTTAGTCTGTCCAGAGACTGGTGTTGAAGTCTTCTAATCATGTCATGCCTCTGTTAGTCTGTCCAGAGACTGGTGTTGAAGTCTTCTAATCATGTCATGCCTCTGTTAGTCTGTCCAGAGACTGGTGTTGAAGTCTTCTAATCATGTCATGCCTCTGTTAGTCTGTCCAGAGACTGGTGTTGAAGTCTTCTAATCATGTCATGCCTCTGTTAGTCTGTCCAGAGACTGGTGTTGAAGTCTTCTAATCATGTCATGCCTCTGTTAGTCTGTCCAGAGACTGGTGTTGAAGTCTTCTAATCATGTCATGCCTCTGTTAGTCTGTCCAGAGACTGGTGTTGAAGTCTTCTAATCATGTCATGCCTCTGTTAGTCTGTCCTGAGACTGGTGTTGAAGTCTTCTAATCATGTCATGCCTCTGTTAGTCTGTCCAGAGACTGGTGTTGAAGTCTTCTAATCATGTCATGCCTCTGTTAGTCTGTCCAGAGACTGGTGTTGAAGTCTTCTAATCATGTCATGCCTCTGTTAGTCTGTCCAGAGACTGGTGTTGAAGTCTTCTAATCATGTCATGCCTCTGTTAGTCTGTCCAGAGACTGGTGTTGAAGTCTTCTAATCATGTCATGCCTCTGTTAGTCTGTCCAGAGACTGGTGTTGAAGTCTTCTAATCATGTCATGCCTCTGTTAGTCTGTCCAGAGACTGGTGTTGAAGTCTTCTAATCATGTCATGCCTCTGTTAGTCTGTCCAGAGACTGGTGTTGAAGTCTTCTAATCATGTCATGCCTCTGTTAGTCTGTCCAGAGACTGGTGTTGAAGTCTTCTAATCATGTCATGCCTCTGTTAGTCTGTCCAGAGACTGGTGTTGAAGTCTTCTAATCATGTCATGCCTCTGTTAGTCTGTCCAGAGACTGGTGTTGAAGTCTTCTAATCATGTCATGCCTCTGTTAGTCTGTCCAGAGACTGGTGTTGAAGTCTTCTAATCATGTCATGCCTCTGTTAGTCTGTCCAGAGACTGGTGTTGAAGTCTTCTAATCATGTCATGCCTCTGTTAGTCTGTCCAGAGACTGGTGTTGAAGTCTTCTAATCATGTCATGCCTCTGTTAGTCTGTCCTGAGACTGGTGTTGAAGTCTTCTAATCATGTCATGCCTCTGTTAGTCTGTCCAGAGACTGGTGTTGAAGTCTTCTAATCATGTCATGCCTCTGTTAGTCTGTCCAGAGACTGGTGTTGAAGTCTTCTAATCATGTCATGCCTCTGTTAGTCTGTCCAGAGACTGGTGTTGAAGTCTTCTAATCATGTCATGCCTCTGTTAGTCTGTCCAGAGACTGGTGTTGAAGTCTTCTAATCATGTCATGCCTCTGTTAGTCTGTCCAGAGACTGGTGTTGAAGTCTTCTAATCATGTCATGCCTCTGTTAGTCTGTCCAGAGACTGGTGTTGAAGTCTTCTAATCATGTCATGCCTCTGTTAGTCTGTCCAGAGACTGGTGTTGAAGTCTTCTAATCATGTCATGCCTCTGTTAGTCTGTCCTGAGACTGGTGTTGAAGTCTTCTAATCATGTCATGCCTCTGTTAGTCTGTCCAGAGACTGGTGTTGAAGTCTTCTAATCATGTCATGCCTCTGTTAGTCTGTCCAGAGACTGGTGTTGAAGTCTTCTAATCATGTCATGCCTCTGTTAGTCTGTCCAGAGACTGGTGTTGAAGTCTTCTAATCATGTCATGCCTCTGTTAGTCTGTCCAGAGACTGGTGTTGAAGTCTTCTAATCATGTCATGCCTCTGTTAGTCTGTCCAGAGACTGGTGTTGAAGTCTTCTAATCATGTCATGCCTCTGTTAGTCTGTCCAGAGACTGGTGTTGAAGTCTTCTAATCATGTCATGCCTCTGTTAGTCTGTCCTGAGACTGGTGTTGAAGTCTTCTAATCATGTCATGCCTCTGTTAGTCTGTCCAGAGACTGGTGTTGAAGTCTTCTAATCATGTCATGCCTCTGTTAGTCTGTCCAGAGACTGGTGTTGAAGTCTTCTAATCATGTCATGCCTCTGTTAGTCTGTCCAGAGACTGGTGTTGAAGTCTTCTAATCATGTCATGCCTCTGTTAGTCTGTCCAGAGACTGGTGTTGAAGTCTTCTAATCATGTCATGCCTCTGTTAGTCTGTCCAGAGACTGGTGTTGAAGTCTTCTAATCATGTCATGCCTCTGTTAGTCTGTCCTGAGACTGGTGTTGAAGTCTTCTAATCATGTCATGCCTCTGTTAGTCTGTCCAGAGACTGGTGTTGAAGTCTTCTAATCATGTCATGCCTCTGTTAGTCTGTCCAGAGACTGGTGTTGAAGTCTTCTAATCATGTCATGCCTCTGTTAGTCTGTCCAGAGACTGGTGTTGAAGTCTTCTAATCATGTCATGCCTCTGTTAGTCTGTCCAGAGACTGGTGTTGAAGTCTTCTAATCATGTCATGCCTCTGTTAGTCTGTCCAGAGACTGGTGTTGAAGTCTTCTAATCATTTCATGCCTCTGTTAGTCTGTCCAGAGACTGGTGTTGAAGTCTTCTAATCATTTCATGCCTCTGTTAGTCTGTCCAGAGACTGGTGTTGAAGTCTTCTAATCATTTCATGCCTCTGTTAGTCTGTCCAGAGACTGGTGTTGAAGTCTTCTAATCATGTCATGCCTCTGTTAGTCTGTCCAGAGACTGGTGTTGAAGTCTTCTAATCATTTCATGCCTCTGTTAGTCTGTCCAGAGACTGGTGTTGAAGTCTTCTAATCATGTCATGCCTCTGTTAGTCTGTCCAGAGACTGGTGTTGAAGTCTTCTAATCATTTCATGCCTCTGTTAGTCTGTCCAGAGACTGGTGTTGAAGTCTTCTAATCATGTCATGCCTCTGTTAGTCTGTCCAGAGACTGGTGTTGAAGTCTTCTAATCATTTCATGCCTCTGTTAGTCTGTCCAGAGACTGGTGTTGAAGTCTTCTAATCATGTCATGCCTCTGTTAGTCTGTCCAGAGACTGGTGTTGAAGTCTTCTAATCATGTCATGCCTCTGTTAGTCTGTCCAGAGACTGGTGTTGAAGTCTTCTAATCATGTCATGCCTCTGTTAGTCTGTCCAGAGACTGGTGTTGAAGTCTTCTAATCATGTCATGCCTCTGTTAGTCTGTCCAGAGACTGGTGTTGAAGTCTTCTAATCATGTCATGCCTCTGTTAGTCTGTCCAGAGACTGGTGTTGAAGTCTTCTAATCATGTCATGCCTCTGTTAGTCTGTCCTGAGACTGGTGTTGAAGTCTTCTAATCATGTCATGCCTCTGTTAGTCTGTCCAGAGACTGGTGTTGAAGTCTTCTAATCATTTCATGCCTCTGTTAGTCTGTCCAGAGACTGGTGTTGAAGTCTTCTAATCATGTCATGCCTCTGTTAGTCTGTCCAGAGACTGGTGTTGAAGTCTTCTAATCATTTCATGCCTCTGTTAGTCTGTCCAGAGACTGGTGTTGAAGTCTTCTAATCATGTCATGCCTCTGTTAGTCTGTCCAGAGACTGGTGTTGAAGTCTTCTAATCATGTCATGCCTCTGTTAGTCTGTCCAGAGACTGGTGTTGAAGTCTTCTAATCATGTCATGCCTCTGTTAGTCTGTCCAGAGACTGGTGTTGAAGTCTTCTAATCATGTCATGCCTCTGTTAGTCTGTCCAGAGACTGGTGTTGAAGTCTTCTAATCATGTCATGCCTCTGTTAGTCTGTCCAGAGACTGGTGTTGAAGTCTTCTAATCATGTCATGCCTCTGTTAGTCTGTCCTGAGACTGGTGTTGAAGTCTTCTAATCATGTCATGCCTCTGTTAGTCTGTCCAGAGACTGGTGTTGAAGTCTTCTAATCATGTCATGCCTCTGTTAGTCTGTCCTGAGACTGGTGTTGAAGTCTTCTAATCATGTCATGCCTCTGTTAGTCTGTCCAGAGACTGGTGTTGAAGTCTTCTAATCATGTCATGCCTCTGTTAGTCTGTCCAGAGACTGGTGTTGAAGTCTTCTAATCATGTCATGCCTCTGTTAGTCTGTCCAGAGACTGGTGTTGAAGTCTTCTAATCATGTCATGCCTCTGTTAGTCTGTCCAGAGACTGGTGTTGAAGTCTTCTAATCATGTCATGCCTCTGTTAGTCTGTCCAGAGACTGGTGTTGAAGTCTTCTAATCATGTCATGCCTCTGTTAGTCTGTCCTGAGACTGGTGTTGAAGTCTTCTAATCATGTCATGCCTCTGTTAGTCTGTCCAGAGACTGGTGTTGAAGTCTTCTAATCATGTCATGCCTCTGTTAGTCTGTCCAGAGACTGGTGTTGAAGTCTTCTAATCATGTCATGCCTCTGTTAGTCTGTCCAGAGACTGGTGTTGAAGTCTTCTAATCATGTCATGCCTCTGTTAGTCTGTCCAGAGACTGGTGTTGAAGTCTTCTAATCATTTCATGCCTCTGTTAGTCTGTCCAGAGACTGGTGTTGAAGTCTTCTAATCATGTCATGCCTCTGTTAGTCTGTCCAGAGACTGGTGTTGAAGTCTTCTAATCATGTCATGCCTCTGTTAGTCTGTCCAGAGACTGGTGTTGAAGTCGGCTGATGTTGAAGTCATACCTAACATTGCATTTGCCTTTTTCACTGCTACCTGAACTTGGTCACTCACCTTACCTCTCTTCTTCTTCTTTGCGTTCAGGATCTTTTGGTGGGCCCATGCCCCTATTGTAGCAAAAAAATAAACTATACATGGTTTTGCATAGGGCTAGTAATATTTTCTTGGAAACAAAAATTGCTAACAATGCACATGTGTATAAAGTGTTTTGGCACAGCCTACTTCTGCTTTGTAAGATGCATATAGGAAAGGAGAAGACAACCAAAGCACATAGTTTTTTGGTAATAGTTTTGTTTACTTTTAAGCTTTCGAATTCTTCTCTTTTCTAGACACTGTTGGCCGGTTTTTCTGAGTCTTTTCTCATAACTGTAATTCTGGAATCCCACTATCAGCTTTGTCCCTCTTTTTTGTATTCTTTCCGGCATGTTTATATCCCCTCTATGATAAGGACTCCACACCTGTATACAGTACTCCAATCTAGGTCTAACTAATGCATTATACAGTTTGACAATCACTTCCTTGCTCCTATGTTTAATATTTCTTTTTTGTCATACCTAACATTGCATTTGCCTTTTTCGCTGCTACCTGAACTTGGTCACTCACCTTACCTCTCTTCTTCTTCTTTGCGTTCAGGATCTTTGGTCATGCTATATCTGCAGGCCAGTCGCCATGATGAAGTCTGTAGTCTTCACCAGGTCGGAGCGGCTGCCCCACAGCTTTTGTCTCAGCTCTGCACCCTCTGGCCAGGTCTGACATCTCATTTCCCTATAGTTTGGGCATTCTTGTAGAATAGGCTCAGGGTTCTGGCTTCCTGTTCCACATGGGCACTCATTGGGGACTCACCTTACCTGTATGATCTATTATAACCCCTAGGTCCCTTTCCTTATCTATCTTTCTAATATTGTTCCATATTGTATCTACCCATATGGATGACTGTACATTTATCTACATTAAACTCCATTTGCCAGCTTTCATTCTGACACATTCAATTTCAGCTGGGTTCTGGGTTTGCCTTCCCAGTACGATTCCTATTCTCCTAGTCAGATCACACAAACACAGCCTGTTTTCTTGGCCACTGCTTGCAAGCAGAAAAGAGTCTTGGTCAGTTGTGGTTCACTGACCCTAATTAAAGCAGCCAGCTATGAGTCGCTGGGTGGTGTCAGTTCAGTATATGCTGATTTTAATTTTAAATCATAACTGAGTATATCATAACTGAGTATATCATAACTGAGTATATCATAACTGAGTATATCATAACTGAGTATATCATAACTGAGTAATTCATAACTGAGTATATCATAACTGAATGTATCATAACTGAGTATACCATAACTGAGTATATCATAACTGAGTATATCATAACTGAATGTATCATAATTGACTATATCATAACTGAGCACATTGCTGAACACATCATAACTAAACATATCATAACTGAGTATCGGAGTAGTAAAGTGGTTTGAGTGCTTGGTTCTCATTGCAAAGGAAACAAAATTCAACGACAATATAAATAAATGGACCAATTACAAGTAAACTATACAATATGAGATGTATGTTCATTCAAACTGCATGAAATCAGAGATAATATGTATTCTAGCATATACTAGTTCACGGTATCTTAATAAAACTTCAGTGGTACAAATTATAACAAAATAAGACCACCTTAACATTCTAAGCGTATTGAAAAAGTATTAACTATATAAGATTGTGCATGAGGCTAGCAACGTCATTTTAAACTATTGCTATTGAAACAAAAATTGAAAATGGTTGGGTACAGACTTCCTGTAATGTAGCCAAATGTAAGGATGGTCAATGCTTCACTTGGAGCAGAAAAACAGATCATCACCTAAAAACATAAATATTTTGTAGCCATTATTGGGTATATTTTGAACCCATTCATTTTGATAATTTTGAAGCCATTTGTTGGGTTATTATGTAGTCATTTATTTTTAATATTTTGTAGCCATTTATTAGGTATATTTCGTAGCCATTTATTTTAATTATTTTGAAGCCATTTATTTGGTATATTTAGTAGTCATTTATTTGGGTATATTTTATAGTCAATTATTAGGTATATTTTTTTACCATTTGGGTTATTTTGTAGCCATTTGTTTGGTTATTATGTAGTCATTTATTTTTAATATTTTGTAGCCATTTATTAGGTATATTTAGTAGCCATTTATTTTGATTATTTTGAAGCCATTTATTTGGTATATTTAGTAGTCATTTATTTGGGTATATTGTATAGTCAATTATTAGGTATATTTTGTTACCATTTGGGTTATTTTGTAGCCATTTATAGTTAGGTTATTTCAGTCATATGGAAAGACACAATGGATTAGAGGGCAGAATGTAGAAGGAAAAAAGGAAATAGGTCATCCCAGAAGAAGATGGCACCAGGACATTAATGACAGTTTGAAAATGTCTGTTTGTGAAGTGGATTGTCTTGCCAGAAATCGAGATGTGTTCAGGGCATCATGTTTTGGATAGAATATGTCACACACATGACAGGAGGATATCTGTTTGGAATATTTTTCTTTGCATTGCTTTCTAAGACGGTGGGGATAGTACTAGTTTGTTTTTTTTCACCTTGCAGTCGAGTACATCTGACTTCAACACTCAATTTTATTTTAATGGTCTACTTCCCATAGTGAAACAATTTTTTTTTATCCGAAGAAATCCATGCATAAAATCTTAACATGTGCGTGTTTGGCTTTGGACTCGTGCCACTAACTACTTTGCTGCACAGTTTTCCCTTCTTGAGATTAAGATAGTACACAGTACACCAGATGACATTGGTACACATACATTTGATTCTTTTCATTTGAAATAGTTGACATCTGTATCTGAAATTATTTTTCCCGATTTCTGAGTGTCAGAAATGTTGTTTTGTGTCTATAAATATGAGTGAACATGACATCCAGTTTATTCTTGATTGATATATACTACTCAAACTAAGACACGGGTCACGTTAATTTTATCAGTTGAGGTGAGAAAAAAATTTTTGCTTCAGTTTAGAATGAATTTCTTGAGATATATAAATGATTTAGACAGTGATATCAGATCCATAATTGCAAAATTCACAGATGGCGCAACAAATTCCAGAAGAGTTTCAGCTAAAGCAGAAGTGGATTTATTGAGGACAGATTTAGATACAATTAGAGAATTGTCTGGGAACTGGCAAATGGAGTTTAATGTAGATATATGTACAATCATTCACGTGGGTAGATTCAATATGAAACATAATACAGAATGGGAGAGAACAATATTAGAGATAGAAAAGGAAAGGGACCTAGGAGTTATAATAGATCATACAGGTAAGGTGAGTGAGCAAGTCCAGGTAGCAGTGAAAAGGGCAAATGCATTGTTAGGGATGATAAACAAAAATAGATTGGAATACTGTGTACAGGTGAGGAGTCCTTATTGTAGAGGGGATATACATGAATTGGGAAGGTTACAAAGAAGGGCAACAAAGCTTAGAGTGGGATACTAGGAAATAATTTTTTTAGTCAGAGAGTGGTGAATGATTGGAATGTATTGGAACAGGAAATAGTGGAGACAGGATCAATTAATGATTTCAAGAATAGATTGTATGTGCATAGTTTTTAGATCAAGTGAAGTAGAAGAAACTGGTTGTATACAGACTGCAGAGTCTTCTAAACCAGTATAAAGACATTAACCCTACCAGACCTAAGGCCCTGAACCCAACTGTCCCCCATTCCTGGGTTCCAGAGCATTAAAGAAAAAAAACCAATATGATATAGAAAAATGTTAGTTACATGCAAACAAGTGGTTAGAATAAGATGTAACTTGGAGACATTGTAGAAAATAGGTTTACCTTTCATCTAGCGTCAATATTCCACCTTTGTGTGCCAATCCACCCAGCAAAAGGCCAAGAATCTGTCTCGAGTCATAAAACATTTTGAAATCCGGGAGTAAACACAACAAAGAGCCCTCATTTGTCCAATAATCCTGATATCTGGGCTTTATACATGAGTATTCCATATAGATCCTCAGCCCAACAAAAGCCTTCATCTCATCACTCAAACTCTCACTGTCTATTTCACTCGAACAGAGTCTGAATCAACCAAATTATTGATCACCTGTTGGACTGTCAAAAGCCTAGACTTACTTTGCTTTCCTGTTGAAGTGCTTGGTTCATCAGCCGTTCGTTTCATTGTCAATTTTCCGAATTTGTTCACGTTAAACCCCACAAAATCAATTAAAACATGGGGGCAGCCATTTGCAATGACTAATCACGAGGATTGACTACGATTGGTTGGTTATTTTTAGATTCTGACGCATTTTATGACGTACTATCCAAAGTACCGAAAATTAGGTACAGCGGTTTAGCGGCAGTTAAGGAAATTATCGAAAAATGGGTACAGCGGTCTGGTAGGGTTAAGTTAAACATTAGAAAGGCTCTATTTTTAATATGGTTAAATCTCTGGGAACCGCTTGGGTGGTTGCAATAAACTAAAACAAAATGCTTACATTAGTAATAAAGATTGATGAGCCATTGAATGAGATAACAGCTTTTAACCAAACATGAACTAAAGGCAACTATCAGTTTCAATAAAGCTTCTTATCTACTCCCCATATGAAATCTTATCATCTTAGTAGACCTGTACTTCTACAGGGGCATATGCCCCTGTGTAGTTCCCAGCTCTGGTATGGGTTGTATGTAGCCAGGAGGAGGATTTCCTGCTTAGCGGGCTAGGCTCGAGCAGTTTATTACTTTGCTGCGCTGAGACAAGTGCCGCGAAAGGTGGTTAACAGATATGCGAATCTATCTTAATAGACTCAAACACTAGAGCAAAGTAGACCTGCAGTCTGTTAGATGCCATCTATACTGCTCTAAACAAACCACCTAACTATGGCTGGTGTTATGCCATGTGACACAGTTAGTCGCCTCTTATGACATGCTCTCTGTGGGGCAGTGGTGCTATTCTTGTCCTTGTCATACACAAAGACCCCGGCGGACCACTTGTAAATATTAAAAAATTATGTTTTAGGTCATCATGTAGCTTGTCCTTTGCAGAACGTCGCTCTCACAACAGCCCATCTGTAAGACTCTCAATCTCTGGCCAGAATGCCCGCCTCCGTCGCTGTCATCTTCAGGAATTTCCGTGATGTCTTGTGTCCATCTGCTTCTCGGTCAGCCTCTGCCCCGCCTTCTAGGAACCATACCCTCCGATATTGTTCTCTGTAGGCCATTATGGCGTTTGATGTGACCAAAATATTTCAGTTTTCTGGATAAGATGTTTACCAACCAATGTTCGTCGATGTCAAACTCTTTTAGTATATGTCCATTTTTGCGTTTCGCCACACATGGTAATTTGAGCACCCTGCTGTAGTATTTCAGTTCAAAAGAGTCAATCCATTTCTTAAGTGTCTGTGTGGTGGTCCACGTTTCACATCCGTATGTTGCCACTGGGAAGATGCAAGTTCGTAGAATTTTAATGTTTGTATGTTTTAGGTACCAACTTATATTTACGCTATCACATTTGTGGATTGATAGTGACCCAAATTTAAAACATGTAATGTGGTTTGTGTATCTCTACCGCTAATTATTTCCATGCGGTTCCCTAACCCTACATTTTGAACTTCATGTGACCGTTAATCATGTGCCCTTCTGTAACAAATCCTGGTCAGGTCAGTTGAAAATCATTATTAAATTATGGTGAACGACGAACTACCCATAATATGTAATGCAGTGTATCCACGTAGTTGTCTAACTCTCATTCGAGAGTAGAGAGGTTGTGTACATAATTTCAGCTCTCTAGGGTATGTGGAAGTCGGTTGTTGTTGTTGTGAGTGTTCGCATTAAGTAAGTTTACTCTTGTGCGCTCTGAAAATGGCATTTAGTGGCGGGTTGCGGTAGCTTTCTCACATCCCGAGCATGCCATTGAGGTTGGACCGGAGTCCTCCAGGCAGTTGTGCTATGCTTGGCTTCATCTACATGTCACTCACTACTTCCGGGGATCACGTCGATCCCCACCTTGTTAGCCAGGCTGCAAAGAAGAACAGCTTTTTTTCCAGGGAGGACTACGAGGACGTCGCGATGGGGGTCTCAGTATATTTTGCCTGACCCTAGCTAATATGTCTGATCAGTATGTTGTGTCTGACCAGACGTTAGTTTCCTCTCCAAGGATTTTGGTTAAAATAGGCAAAATGTAAGTTCACGCAAATGGTCAACAGTCATGTCAGGTTGAAAAAGAACTTGTAAAAATGAAACATTTGAATATACGCAGCAATAATTTATGTTTCCCATCTCAACTGGAAAATGAACATGGCACTTGTATTATTTTGAATAGCATATTTGCAATGTTTTGTTGTGCAGTATGCTAGTTTTAGAATATTGTATTCTAATATAGGCATTTGCACGCAAGTAATTGTACAGTGCAGTCCATCTGTATTGATGTTAATGTTAATTTTGGGATCCCATTGTTGAGGATGGTTAGAGTTCCCAGTCATGATAATTGTGTGGTAAAAACACAACCATAGCAGCATCCGGGGTACACAATGGGTGGGATTTCAGGGGCAGGGAAATAAAGGTTGCTTGTCCTTGCAGTCATTAAGCAGTGTGCAGGTTATGTTTTTATTTTAAATGAGCTAAACTACAATGACCATTCAACCGTAGCCTGCTCTCTATCTAAAGTGTAAGGTTAGTTTATTTTAGGACTTTTTATATAAAGTTCATAAAAGGGGTTTCAAATGGTGTCCTAACCAGTATCATGTTCTGATAATAGTTGTCCATCACAAGTGATGAAGACCACTCTCTTTGTTCAGCCGAGTGGACAGTCGTATCTCTTGCTGTGTCCGCTGAAATGGGTGACTTGCGCTGAGATTTGGATTAAAGTGAGGAAGAAACTGCGCCTTTTGTCAACCTCACTCACAGAGCCTAAGCTACCTTTTGCCAGTGGCAAAACATTTATCGAGACGACTGGAGATAGCATAGGATGCAGATTTTGCCTCAGGGTTACCACCGAAGCCTTTCCGTAAACATGTAACCCGCAGGGTAGAAAGTTAGGATGGCATCTAATGCAGTTTGTCGTGCCTTTTCGATAACCACAAGAGGTCGTATGAACAATACTAGCGTGTGAGTGAGTCTGGCATCTCTCCCCAGCTGTATTCAGCTCATCATAGTAGCATCTAAAATTCCCACACGCCAAATTCGTGAAGGTGAACCGGCAGAACTAACCCGTGAAATACGACACAGGTATAAGCGTAGTGCCATTCAGCCGGCGTCCAGACCAGGATAAATGGATGAAATAAATCACAAAAAAAGAACGAAATAACAAGTCCAGACGGAAAACAACACGTTTCTGTGAACACAAGTGTAAGTCGTCAACTAGTGTGAATTCCAGGCAAATCCGTGGTCTAGCGGCATCCATAATGATCCAAAACAGTAGAGAAATGTAGACTCGCAGCCAGTTATGGCGCCATCTTTGCCAGGAAAAAAAATCATGTTCTGGTAATCTAATATAACCTAATCTTCACACTGTATAGCAACTCTAAGTGCAAGTGGCTTACATTCCTCAACCCAATAAGCCACCGCCCCCCCCCCCCTCCACCCCTATTCCAAGCTCACTCCATTAATAGGGAAAGCCGTGTCATAACTTAACTTCATTATACTGGTTTAGAATACTCTACAGAGTATGTATACAACCAGTTTATTTCACTCCTCTGATACTAAGAATAACTGAGCATCCAATTAACTCATTCACTCCCACGAGCCGATACAACGGCTTCCGGTTTTTTCTAGAAAACCCAGAAGCCGGTGTATCGGCTTTTGTTACTGTGTTCACAAAATCACATATTTTTCCATTCCTAGTTCTCCTAAATGTTTTATTTTGGTTTTTGGCGGAAGTCCAGATTTTGCACTTTTTCATTCCGGAAGAGTTAGTTTGAGTTTCGTTGAAAAAATGTTTAGTTTCGTAACTTGGAAAATATAATTTTTTTTCGGAGAGCAGCTTTGAAGCTATTCTATGCACCTTCAGCCGCACCAAATAAAGTTTTTTCAGTAAAAGCTCAGGAATAGATAGATTATATTATTGCTAATGGTAGTGATGATGAAGATATCGATCGTTATGATAGCGCTGTTTCAATTTATTTATCTAGTCTTAGTTCTACGTCGAGCGATGAAAGTAAAACTAAGTCTACTGACGAAGGGGCGGTGCCCTCTTTTGTCTCAAGCAATGGTAATAACAGTTCATAAATTCAGTAAAGGTTCAAGATCCGACACAATCATTCTAGTGTGTATAATATTAATGTGTGTATATATATTTTGAATACAGCAGGAACATTCTTTCCGTGTGCGCGTAAATTGTAAACGCTCACGCTGATGTTGATCGGAGTTTTTATTTTTTAGCCCGTTTTCAACTTCACGTGCCTTCAGTAAAATGTAAATACTGTGAAAACAACTGCACCAAATTAGGTGCAACTTTCAGAACATCGTCGTTTGAGGATTTCCGTCAATAGAAATTCATTACGTTATTTGTATATTGGTTTAGAGCTGAATAATGTTTTGATGAGGGGAACATTTTTTTTCATAATTTTAAAAAATAACAAACGATTATGCAACTTTAATTCATCAAACACAAATTTACACCTGCATTTGTAAAATATATGTATTCCATTGTATTCTAGTCTCAATTGTGAACAGTTTGGTATATAATATGTGTTATTTTAGTGAACGTCTATTGAAGACAAATAGATCGCAACTAAGTGATGCTGTTTTTCAGTTTTACATAAAAATAAAATTGTGTCCAGAGGTCCAAAATATTTGGGAGTGAATGAGTTAATTTGTTAATGCATTAACTGTCCCTGCCTCCACCACTTCCTCTGGCAATGCATTCACCACTCTCTAACTAAAAATATATTTCCTAATATCTAATCTGAACCTGTTTTTAAACACTATGAACTTGTGCCCTCTTGTCATGGCAGTAGATATTAGAATGGGAAGTTCAGAAATGACATTTGAGAGTATGTGCAATGTCAAGGAGTGACGTATGACAAGCCAATTTTGTTTTTTAGGGCTTCTTGTCATCTCTGCTATTTTGTTCACAAATTCATGTCAGTGTCATGTATACTTTGCTAATTGTTTAACAATATATTTTTATGAGAGCTAAAGGCAATTTATTTATCTAAAAATACGATAGAAAATCTAAAAATAACCTTAATATTGCACATTCTGTTGATACAAAATATTAAAGTTATCCCTTGTATATTTTTATTTCTTATGTGGGCACTTTCAAACGAGAAGGGCTAACTAGCCATCAGTATAAAATCTAGTTTATTAAATATTCTAATAACGGAGTCTCTGTTCTATTATAGTAACTTATTCTGGTGAGAATGGATCACCTATTATTGTAAAATAAAATTACGCCATCCTAACTGAACAATTAGCTTTAGAAAGAGTACCATTATGGCTAGGTAAAAATGCCATCCGCTGCCCAATCAGGATTGTGCACTCATTTATATTAGCCAATCATCTATCACACATTTATTTGTAAGCTGGACATAAAATTGTGCATGTATTGTACACTAAACATATGCATGAGTTGCAAAGGTCAGTGACCTATGCTGAACGCTAGCGTCAGGGACAGCAAACCAGTTCTGCCAAGACCCTTCTACACCTCCATGTGGTGATCCAGGATAACAGGCTGCAACAGAGAAAACTAGTTAAGGAGAAAAGATCAAATAGGGAAGGCTAACACGTTACTCAAAAACACCTGCTGAAGTCGCTTGTGTCCGGTCGAAACGGTCCAAATATCAGTCAAGCTGTAAACGACACAATGCATTCCGTTCTCTGGACAACATCCTGCTACTTGCAAAACCCTATTCAGGACTAGGTAGCAGGAGATTGAGAACAAACAAAGACGACTTAGTCACTGTACTTTATGTTGGTTTCCAGTTTCTACAGGCTGGCGGTAGACGACCCAACGCCCACTTTCCTTAACCGCTTCTTACGCAGAATATCAAGACATCCACCTCACGTCCTCATTCATGTTCCTGGGAACAGGCTGTGTCACATCAGTCTGGACAACAGAGTGGGGATTTTCTTGTAATCTCTATAGTAGTGAATGTACTGGGAAACTTCACATTGCACTACATCTAGGATAACTGCGGTCCACCTCCTGTATACTGCATACGGCCTTGAGATATAAGAAGAGCCAATGTGACTAGATATCAAAGAAACGTCATTGAAAGTTAACTAGTCACAGCAAAAATGACTTTAACAGCAACTCTGTTTTTTACAATGTTCCTGGCATGTTCAGTCAATCCAAATTTGTTAAGCTTCCTGTGGAGCATGTCTTTAAGAAATATACACCAAGTCATCAAATGTTGACCTACCCATATCAATTAAAGTTTTTGTAGCTTAACATTTCTAAAGAATGAAGTAGCCAGTCCCATACTCAACCCTCCTTAGCTGTTTCTTACAGCATGCTTGGCAGGTTACAGCATTACTATTCCTTACTCCCTTTTCAGGCCAGGTAACATTCTGGTGATCTGGCATGTTACAATGGTGCTTTTCTTTACTCTACTTTCAGACCAAGTAACACATTGGCATGTATAGATAAAAGTATACATAATGACTGCCCTAAAGCATCCCATAATATGCATGTGTTCTCTGTGTTCTTCAAAGAAAAACGTCAATCTAAACTCATTTATTGAAAAAGATTTCTATTCACTATTTATTATGGCTTTTTATTTCACATCAATCTTAAAAAGTCAATAACTTATTTATAACATTGACCAGTTCGTCTTTCTCAACCAGAAGGACTCATTTGTTGATTTATTTTACACTACAGCCAGATCAAGTCATTCATTTCGGAAAATTTTGGACCTCTGGACGCACTTTTATTTTCTGATGTAAAAACCAAATCACAGCACCACTTAGTTGTGCTCTATCTATTTTTAGAAAACAATCGCTGAAATACCACACATTATATGCCAAACTGTTCAGATTGAACATTTAACATGAACATTGATGTGAGCACGATTATAGTCGCTTTAGTTTTCATCATTTAACAAAAAATGTGTAATGTTTTAAAATTACCAGTAAATTTTTCGACTTTGTTTCACTACATGAATGAAGCAATGGCTTTCCATTGATGCTAATCCACATAGGAAGATGCTCAAAACATTTCACCTAATTAGGTAGGGTAGTTTTCAGAATATTCACATTTTACTAACGGCATGTGAGGTTGAAAAGGTACGAAAAGCTATTATCCAAGTGTGAAAATACCAACCATTTTCACAAAGAATCCACAGTATCCATAGAAACTCTTCTTGAAATGAAAAATAAAATATTTAAACTTCCACCACAAAACACATTAATATATTTAATAAAACTTGTAATGGAAAAAGATGTGAATTTGTATACATAGTCGCCAAAACCTGTATGTTGGCTCATCAGTTTTCTAAAAAAATCGCAAAGCTGGTCATCTTCTCCATGTAGTGAATCAGTTAAACCAGGTAGCACCTACCTATATATATAAATTAGGCTTTTAAAACTGTAGTACGTAAAGGTTTTACTTGCATTATATCTTTATTTATATTGTTGGTTTATTTATGCTATACTGTTATGGAGAAACAACATCACTGCACTCCAGGTAGATCCAAAGGTGCTCATTCTCTTTCAGCAGATAATTAAGAGTATATTAATTTACTTAGCAATTTTTCATAACTTACTTAGTGTTTGAATCAGTTTTATTTTATTTATTTTAGTGTGCTTTAGTGTGTGTGTTTTCTATCAGTCATAATTAAAGATGATATACTTCTCGTTCAATAGGAACAAGAGATGCAGAAACAGCAGTTGTTGTTTGAGCAGTCTCGGCTGTCAGACAGAGGCACCGCTGAGATGGTGCTGCAGTATATCAGTGCCAGCAGGGGTACGTAATGATATGAATATTTTCTGAGTTTATTGATTATTTAAATACATTTTGACATAAATTTATCAATTATATATATTGAAATATAGAGGATATTTATCCTGACCCTAACTAACATGTCCTATCAGTATGTTTTGTGTGACTTGATGTTAGTCACTTCTTCCCTACTGAGATTGTTGTGGCACCCAATTTTTTAGGCTGGGTTGACCCGCAGAGTCATTTGTGGTCGGAAAAAATCCCACACAAACTGGGGGCTGGACCCAAATCGCTTGGCTGGGAAGCCAGTGCACTAACCACTATGCTACCACAGCTCCATCATAGTGCTGCTTTATCTAATGTGGAAAATTTGAAAGCCTGCGCATTTACTTTGAGGACAAGGATGATAATGCCCGTGCTGTAAAGCTAATACTGTAAAACATGTAAAGCACCATTTGCAGAAAAAGGAAAAAGACAAAAATCTTCTTTACTGTTGCATTTCTAATAAAAGGGCAAGTACAGAGGTTAATTTTTCTTCTTTTTATTTTTCCGTTCAGATGTTTTTGTAAGATTTATTTTGGCAAAGATTGTTCAGAGTTTTCTACACCCAGGTCAATTTATTTGATTGAATCTGCGACAGTGATAAGGTAAAAAGTTGAATCAAAGCATTTATAAGCAATTGCTCAAGTAACTGCATCAGAAAAAAACCAGACGAAACTCATGCTACAGCCAGAAGGCTTTCAACAGAGACAAATAACAAATGAAAACTTTGAACAAATCACGATTAAAACCAAGACATGATATGTGACGGTGACACAGTACTGATTGGGTAGGTTTAAGTTCAAGTCGCAATTTCTTTCTTTCTTTTTTTTCTTCTTTTTTTTTTTTTTCAAAGTTGTTTTTGGTTATTTTTTTTTTCCGTAAATAAAGCAGTAACTATTTCATTATTTTAATATTGTGTGTGTGTGTGTGCAGGTGCGGTAGCTGAGTCATTTTCTGTATATAAATTAAGCTGTAGTGTTCTTTATTATTAACATATTTGTATCAATCTTAAGTCATTCTGAAGATAACTGAGTATGCTGTTTAGCAGCAGAGAATGAACCTCCTGGTGGTTTATGTCTTCATGGAGCAGGAACCTGTCAAGTTTTGTTGTCATTTATAATCTTGTCTGTGTTTTAGGAGATCCTGGCCCAATGGTTACCAAGACTATTGAACTGGGGATTTCCCTGCTAAGAGGGGGTAACACAGCAGTACAGAAGGTACGGAAGTGTCTGATAGTAGTTTTGTTGGTTATGAAATGTTAACATTTTTAGTCAGTAGTTTTGTTTATTGCCCGAATATTGTTTTGTTTTTTTTGCGTTCGCCTGATTTCTCTATTGCCCTAGGCGGTATGCGTTGCACTGTAGTTTTTATTTTGCGCCTGTCGGCCCAGTGCATCTGACTTCAGCATCATTTTATGTACGGGTCTGCTTCCTCCTGCATTTTCTAAGGGTTTGCTTCCCCGGGATAACGGTCGATGCTGTGATGGGGATCGAACCCAGCACCTTCGGATTGTGAGCTGTGCCACTTAACCACTAACCCGCGCTGTCCCCACATTGCCCGAAATGTTAAACGAAAGGCTTCCAAAGAGGCTCCTGTATTGTATAACGAACTGAGTGAAGGAGAACGATCACAAGGACGTCCTAAAAGCATTTCAAGGACAGTCTGAAAGAGTTCCTTAAGTGCTGTCAAATAGACATTAACATCTGGGAGAACCTGGCTCACTATTGATCAACATGCAAGTGCACGGCCACACAGACGGCATTGAACTCAGCTAAGTTCTCTGTATCCAGGCAGCTCACGATAGATGTGCAATCGGGAAGGAAGTTCTCTGTATCCAGGCAGCTCACGATAGATGTGCAATCGGGAAGGAAGTTCTCTGTATCCAGGCAGCTCACGATAGATGTGCAATCGGGAAGGAAGTTCTCTGTATCCAGGCAGCTCACGATAGATGTGCAATCGGGAAGGAAGTTCTCTGTATCCAGGCAGCTCACGATAGATGTGCAATCGGGAAGGAAGTTCTCTGTATCCAGGCAGCTCACGATAGATGTGCAATCGGGAAGGAAGTTCTCTGTATCCAGGCAGCTCACGATAGATGTGCAATCGGGAAGTCAAGAGCAGAGACAACTGCTGATTACGTTTGCCAGTCGTGCCATAGACTTTTCCAGGTTGGAATTGGGTTGATCAGTCACGAGCGCACACACATACTCAAGGTTGTATTATGACATGTGATGATGCTGGTGGTCCTCATCGACGACGATGGATAAATTATTATTATTAAAGTTTTGTTCATTATAAAATTGCTAACATTTTTGCCACAAGTAGTTTTTGTTCATTTTGAAATGTTTACATTTTTTATCATAGCAAAGAACCAACCAGTGTAAGAGTAACCATAAAAGGGAAAGAAGTAAAGCAGGTATTCTAATTCCCATATCTTGGTCAAACCATAACAGAAGATGCACGGTGCTATAGAGAAATACGATCAAGAATTGCAATGGCAAAGAAAGTGTTTAGAGAGAAACAGAGAATCCATACATCTAATAGCATTAGTATGTCTCTAAGGAAAAGAATTATATATACATATTCTTGAACTGTGGCGGGATCAAGATGCTGAGCAGCGCATAAGCTGCAGTGGTCAGCGACCCATAGCTGACTGCTAGCATCAGAGCCAGCGAACCATAGCTGCCAAGACCCTTCTACACCTCCACGCGGTGATCCTGGATAACAGGCTGCAGTAGGGCAGACTGGCTAAGGAGAAGGGATCGAAGAAGGAATGCTAACCCGGTACTCAAAAAATGCTTGCTGAAGTCGGATGTGTTGGACTGAAAGGTGCAAATATCGCAGCCAAGCTGTAAAACTACGACACAACGCATTACGTTCTCTGGACTACATTCTGCTGCTAGAGCCCTTTCGGGGTTTGGTGGTGGGAGATTGAGAACGAACGAAGAAGAAGAAGAAGAACTGTGGCAATGTATCGCTCTGAAACATGGACTATAAACAAAAGAGAGGAAAAATACTTGGAGGCTTTTGGGATGTGCTGTTACCGAAAGATGGAAAGAGTGAGCTGGACAGAGAATAAATCAAATGAAAACGTATTGGTGGAAATGTTAGAAGAGAGAAAATTGATATAATAAGAAATCGACTTGGCTGGTGGGACATAATCTGCGGAGAGAGGGCCCAGTCAAAAAGGTCTTAACTTAACTTAACGTCTTTATACTGGTTTAGAAGACCCTGCAGAGTCTGTATACAACCAGTTACATTTACATCACCTTGCTCTATAAGCTATGCGCATCCAGTTTATTCTTAAATGCATTAACTGTCCCTGCCTCCACTACTTCTCCTGGCAATGCATTCCAAGCAGACACCACTCTCTGACTAAAAAAATATTTCCTAATATCTAACCTGGACCTCTCTTTAGTCAGCTTGTAGCTATGCCCTCGTGTTATTGTAGGTGTCTGTATTTTAAAAAACTTGTTATAGTCTAATTTATCGATTCCTCTGATCATCTTATAAACCTGTATTAAGTCACCACGAAGTTTTGGAGGACATTATGCAGGGAAGGAGAGGGAGGGGAAGACCTAGAAATACTTTTTGTCTCAAGCTTGTGGAGATATGGCTGTGAAGACGTATGCTGAGCTGAAAACGGCCGCAGAGGATAGACAGAAATTGACGGACAAAATCCATGAGCATGTTGACCCGTCCTAGGACGGAATGACCTGATAATGATGAATTTTGTTCATTATGAAATGTTTACATTTTTGCAGCCAGCAGTTTGTTCATTAGGAAATGTTTACATTTTTGCAGCCAGCAGTTTGTTCATTATGAAATGTTTACATTTTTGCAGCCAGCAGTTTGTTCATTATGAAATGTTTACATTTTTGCAGCCAGCAGTTTGTTCATTATGAAATGTTTACATTTTTGCAGCCAGCAGTTTGTTCATTATGAAATGTTTACATTTTTGCAGCCAGCAGTTTGTTCATTATGAAATGTTTACATCTTTGCAGCCAGCAGTTTGTTCATTATGAAATGTTTACATTTTTGCAGCCAGCAGTTTGTTCATTATGAAATGTTTACATTTTTGCAGCCAGAAGTATGAATTTTGTAAGTTTATCACTTTTAAAACACTTAGTCACACTTTTTGATGTTTGTTCCTTTGGCACTGCATTTTTTGAACTGGGTTTGCCTTCCATCGATCTCTAATCTCTTAGCCAGGCTGCATGGGTGCAGTCTGTTTCCAGGTCCATCACTTCGGGGTGGAATAGAGTCTTGTTTGCAAGGGGAACACAATTTTGCTCTTGTCTGGTTATTTTGTGATCATTTTCTTGTTTTAAAGTGATTTGACCATAAAGAACAATTTTTGTTTCATTTTTTAATAACATTTTTTGTTCATTCTCAAAATCCAGCAAACCAAACCCTGAAAAGGGCTTTGCAAGTAGCAGTGTATATGGAAAACGAAATGCATTGTATCATATTTAACAGCTTGACTGCGATATTTGCACCTTTCTATCCGACACATCCATCTTCAGCTAGCATTTTTGAGTACCGGGTAAACCTTCCATTTTCGATCTCTTCTCCTTGCCAGTCTGCTCTATTGCAGCTTGTTATCTAGGTTCACCACGTGAGAGATGTAGTAGGGTCTTGGCAGCTCTGGTTCGCTGGCCCTGATGCTAGCAGTCAGCTATGGGTCACTAACTGCTGCAGCTCATGCATAGCTCAACATCGTGATCCCTTTTTTAAAATGAAATCTACTTTCTATAAATTGTTCAGATTTTTTTATCAGCCGTATTTTCACATGACAAGAAAAATGCCAAATATAAGTATTACGAGGAGAGAGAAAGCGTAATTAAAAGTTGATATTTGCTTTCGACTAAAATATCAAAATTGATTGCTGTTACAGAGAATGTTGCAGTCCCTGAAGGATAAAAAGGATGTTGGTTTCTTTACATCTCTATCAGGACTTATGCAGCAGTGCAGGTGAGAGAAGTAGATGTTATTAAAATCCAGCCATGAGTGCAGGTAAGAGAAGTAGGTGCTAATATAGAATCATCAGTGCAGGGGAGAGAAGTAGGTGCTAATATAGAATCATCAGTGCAGGTGAGAGAAGTAGATGTTAATATAGAATCCAGTGCAGGTGAGAGAAGTAGGTGCTAATATAGAATCATCAGTGCAGGGGAGAGAAGTAGGTGTTAATATAGAATCCAGTGCAGGTGAGAGAAGTAGGTGCTAATATAGAATCATCAGTGCAGGTGAGAGAAGTAGATGTTATTAAAATCCAGCCATGAGTGCAGGTAAGAGAAGTAGGTGCTAATATAGAATCATCAGTGCAGGGGAGAGAAGTAGGTGTTAATATAGAATCCAGTGCAGGTGAGAAGTAGGTGCTAATATAGAATCATCAGTGCAGGTGAGAGAAGTAGATGTTAATATAGAATCCAGTGCAGGTGAGAAGTAGGTGCTAATATAGAATCATCAGTGCAGGTGAGAAGTAGGTGTTAATATAGAATCATCAGTGCAGGTGAGAAGTAGGTGCTAATATAGAATCATCAGTGCAGGTGAGAGAAGTAGGTGTTAATATAGAATCATCAGTGCAGGTGAGAGAAGTAGATGTTAATATAGAATCCAGTGCAGGTGAGAAGTAGGTGCTAATATAGAATCATCAGTGCAGGTGAGAGAAGTAGATGTTAATATAGAATCATCAGTGCAGGTGAGAAGTAGGTGCTAATATAGAATCATCAGTGCAGGTGAGAAGTAGGTGCTAATATAGAATCATCAGTGCAGGGGAGAGAAGTAGATGTTATTAAAATCCAGCCATGAGTGCAGGTAAGAGAAGTAGATGCTAATATAGAATCATCAGTGCAGAGAAGTAGATGTTATTAATATCCAGCCATGAGTGCAGGTAAGAGAAGTAGGTGCTAATATAGAATCATCAGTGCAGGTGAGAAGTAGGTGCTAATATAGAATCATCAGTGCAGGTGAGAGAAGTAGATGTTAATATAGAATCCAGTGCAGGTGAGATGTAGGTGCTAATATAGAATCATCAGTGCAGGTGAGAAGTAGGTGCTAATATAGAATCATCAGTGCAGGTGAGAGAAGTAGGTGCTAATATAGAATCCAGTGCAGGTGAGAGAAGTAGATGTTAATATAGAATCATCAGTGCAGGTGAGAGAAGTAGATGTTAATATAGAATCATCAGTGCAGGTGAGAGAAGTAGGTGCTAATATAGAATCAGCAGTGCAGGTGAGAGAAGTAGGTGCTAATATAGAATCATCAGTGCAGGTGAGAGAAGTAGATGTTAATACCCATTCAGCAGTGCAGATGAGAGAACTAGATATTAATACTCAGTTAGCAGTGCAGATGAAAGAAGTAGATATTAATACCAGGTCATCCAAAATAATAAGACACTATGTAATCATCATCCTCCATTCCCTTCTTGCTCCAACTTGAGTTTGGTGTCTTCCCTGCAACTGCTGGTTGTGCCAGAAATCCTATGCAAAATTATTTATGTAATGTTATATATATTTTTCTGCAGCACTTTAAAAAATGACATAATCTGGTTACTGACATCATGAACTAAAAACAATTACTATCAATAAAGTATGTATTATCCTTTAATTCCAAGTAAAGCATAGGTTGTTGTTTTTGTTTTTTTAGGTGATGTTATTTAAACTTTATTTAACAATTTGTGTATGACGATTCCAGTGTCCTTGATCTTGATGCTTTTGAGCGTACAAACAAAGCTAAAGGTCTGGGAATGAGCACGGAGTCGGGGGCAGGCAACCTGGCAGATGCAGAAATTACCTGCAAGATATTCAGGTTCTTGCAGCTGTTGTGTGAGGGCCATAACTTAGGTAAGTGCCAGTTTCAATCTCTTCTTCTTTCTCATTAGCCACCAGACAGCTGCAACAAAGTCATGCCTGTGTCTGTCATTATAAGACGAGTTGTCCCGGGGTGTTCTGCATTTGTCCTGTAAAGGACATTTGTGACGTTGTATTGTGGTTTACAGCTAGGCTGCTGTGCTTTTCGGCTCGACACATCCGATTTCAGGGTTTGCCTTCTCTCTTCGATGTCTGATCTCTTAGCCAGACTGCATGGTTGCAGTCTGTTTTGAGGGCCACCACTTGGAGACAGAATTAGGGATTTGATCAGTTATGGGTCACTGACTCTGATGCAAGCAGCCAGCTATCAGTTACTGGCAACTGTCAGCGTATTCACTTCTGTATCTTTAACGCGTCCCCGTCCCCCCTTTCCTGTCCCAGAACATTTTCTTATAACAATGGAGGACAATTTAGTTTGATCAATTGGTTGAGACTGTTAGCGGTTCACTACTTTCTGTAGCTTCTTGAAGCCACACACTGAATTTGGTTGCTATCAACTCATTCACTGCTGGATCATTGTCCCCAGTAACTTTTTATTGTATTGCATTCACTGAGTGATACCTAGGTTGGAAAGAGCAGAACCACTGTAACCTTTCCAGCATGTCGTCCAAGACCACTAAATAGGGTTGTATATGGGGTTAGAAACTTAACTTAACGTCTTTATACTGGTTTAGAAGACTCTGCAGATCTGTATACAACCAGTTTCTTTTACAATCACTTGATCTAAAATACATGCGCATCCAATCTATTCTTTAATGCATTAATTGGCCCTGCCTCCACTATTTCCTGTGGCAATGCATTCCAAGCATTCACCACTCTCTGCCTAAACAGATATTTCCTGGTATCTAATCTGGATCTTTCTTTAATTAATTTGCTATTGTAATTAGCTATATTTTGAAAAACCTGTTATAGTCTTATTTATCATTTCCATTGATTATCTCATAAACCTGTAATAAATCACCTTGAAATATAAAACCATCGCTATTGAAACCACCATTGCAAATGCTCGGATACAGACTTCCGTTAAAGAGGCTATCTTTAGTTCTGGCCCATGCTTCACTTGGAGCCAAAATTTGAACTAATCAAATCATTTATAGCCACATAGTTGTTGGAGCTGTTCAGTATATGTACATACACACGAATGGACCATCTGCTGAAATAGCTAGCATGCTTATGAGTACCCAGAGTGCAGTGATGTTGGTTCTTCTTAACATCACAGCTGATATGACTGCTCTCTTGCGTATTGGAGGGGTGAATTAGCTCAGTTTATAGCAAGCAATTCGCTGTTTTCTGTGGTAATAGCGTGCGTCTGTACGAATCTCGTCCGGAGACATAACAAATCCAGGTCGTGATTTTAATCGGAGACCTCTATTCCAGTCAACCCAGCTGTAAATTGGTACCTGACGCATGAGTAAAGGAAAATAAAGGCATCACAGAAGGGCATTGGCCACACCACCTATCACGGCATCGGCTTAGTTCAATGCAGTCTTCAAAAAACTCAATTTCCAACCAGCGGTTAATTTTGCTGAATTTCCACTTGACTTTACTTTACTTAACTTCACAGCTGATATGACTGCTCTTTTGCATATTGTATTCCAGTTCTCTCTTTATTTTATGATTTGTTAGGTGTTTTGGTTTGTTCTGTGTCCCTTATGAAGGCCTTGGGGCTGTAAGGTGGGTTTTTTTTTTTCTTTTTTGTCCTAGTAGCTGAGCCATACCTAAGTATGTTTTGATTGACTTTTGACATTCAGTACCACTGCATCTTCCCTTTATGTTTTGTTCTGTTCCTAAGAATCGACTTCACTACGCTCTGGACATACCCATAGGTGCTCAATTTCTCTTAGTAAATGATGATTCCTGCAGCTCGTTGGTTGTACACACTTCTACTCCATACTCTTTTGCATCCCAGTCCGCACAAACCGCGTTCAATATCACAGTCTGTGAATTGCTGATTCATCTATTACAGTGTCATCATCTAACACAATACTCTTCAACATTGTTACAGTTGATGCCTAGTTTAATAAATTTTGTGACTGTAAATTTTTCTTACCGGCCACTAAAATCTAAATGGAAGAAAATTCTGCTATCGTCCAATAAGTCTGTGAATTTTTGATGATTTGAGTATAGAATGTATTTATTCTGCTACCACTCACCTGAAAGCTGAAATCACCCACTAGTGGACGCTAGCGGTAAGGTTGAAGAGCACTGATCTAACAGGTGGCCATTGATTAACTTCAAAATGTTACTCCTATCCATATTAAGTGTATCTAATTGGTACATGTGACAATAGGATGTCAGCTCGTTCGATGTTATGCACTCCAGAATTACCAAGACAGTACACCCACACCAGTCCTTGGAGGTTTTGATGCATCCAATTATGATGCATCCATCAGCCATCCAATTATGCCTTAGCTATCAGCCATCCAATTATGCCTTAGCTGTCAGCCATCCAATTATGCCTTAGCTGTCAGCCATCCAATTATGCCTTAGCCAGCCATCAGCCATCCAATTATGCCTTAGCTGTCAGCCATCAAATTATGCCTTAGCTGTCAGCCATCCAATTATGCCTTAGCCATCAGCCATCAAATTATGCCTTAGCTGTCAGCCATCCAATTATGTCTTAGCTGTCAGCCATCCAATTATGCCTTAGCCAGCCATCAGCCATCCAATTATGCCTTAACTGTCAGCCATCCAATTATGCCTTAGCCATCCAATTATGCCTCAGCCATCCAATTATGCCTTAGCCATCAGCCATCCAATTATGCCTTAGCCATCAGCCATCCAATTATGCCTTAGCCATCAGCCCTTCTGTACCTTCCAAAGTAAGGATTGAGAGACGGAAAGAATGACAACCCCTGGTCAGCTGTGGTTCGCTGACTCTAATAATAGCGGCCCGCTATGAGTCACTGACTGCTCTTAGCTCATTGAAAGTATGAAAAGATCTTAGACGTCTAAGAAAGCCATCTCAAAACTGCAGCCACTGCTTCCATCTCTATTTTGCTTCCATTTACTTTTCTTCACATCACACAACATACTGAAATGATGTATTGAATTTTCTGACATGTTCTCATTTTCAGAGTTTCAAAACTACCTGAGAACTCAAGCTGGCAACACTACAACAGTGAACATCATCATCTGCACTGTGGACTATCTGCTCAGGCTTCAGGTATGCACAAATGTTGGAGCGAGATGTTGATTATCAATTCTTGGTAACATATAATTTCCTTAACTCATGAACGACCATGTACTACTTATAATGACAGAGAAATTTATCAGCGCCATTCTTTAGGTCAGTCAGGTCATCCCGTAACCGGTTAGGTCGTTCAGGTACCCATGAAGACACCCCTACTACCCCATGCCAACTCTCTCTGTCAGTGGCCGCTGCCTGTGCCCCCTCTGGTCAGAGATTGATCCAATCTTTTATGTTGGCCTCCCACATCTTTAAGTAGCAATACAATACAAAACAATACAATATCCTCGACGTCAGTCCGATGGGCGTGCCATATGTGAGGTAACCAATAATGTCCTGTATGCAGTCCAATCTTTCGCCATGTCATACCATTTCGGACCTAGGTCTCTCAGCAGACCATCTCATCATCGTATGGGCAGGCGGCCGCATGGTCGCGTATAATCATATGGCCACCAAAAACGTCGTTTTGAGTGTCCATCTGTAATCTGGCATGTGCATCACTTGGCCAGCCCAGTGGTATTTGCGAGACAATGCAGCCTCCACGACGTCTCAAAATAGAGTGCGTTCTCTAAATTCAGCAGTGTGGATTTGATCTCTGATCGAGATCCTGAGGAGGCGTCTTTCCATCGCTTGCAGGGTAACTCATAGTTTCTCAGCATCCACTTTGCGTAGATTCCACACTTTACATCCGTAGATCATGGCTTGTATGACTGCAGAATTGAAAAGGTGTGTCCTTGCCATGGTGTCTTTCAGATGCAGGAGTAAAAGTTTTGTGGTATTGAAGCTAGACTAGGCTGCAGCCCTTCGTCTGTAAATTTCCCAGTCTAGGGTGTGGGTGGCATTTATTTCCTGTCCTTTAGGTAGCAATCAAATTAATTAAATAATGACTGTGTTGCATACATCCTCCTGTCGTATATATTATTATCATCATGTGCCATACCTCATTTCTAAAATATGTATAGCTTGAATGAGTAAAGAAAAGTGACAGCTAATTTCAAGTGCAAAATCCTAATTTTAACCACAATGTCTTTCTTCAGGAATCCATGATGGATTTCTACTGGCACTACTCAGGAAAGGAAATTATTGACATTGCAGGAAAGGACAACTTTAGCAGAGCCATCATGGTGGCAGCACAAGTTTTTAACTCCCTTACTGAGTACATTCAGGCAAGTATTCAAGCTCTAGGGCTCGATATAACTGAGAGGTAAAGGCGTTTGCCTCTCAGGAAACGAAAGCACCGCAACGTAATAAAATGTCCTTTTCACGCCAAATGTTCAATAAGATTTGTATGCTTTCTTTTTTGTTTAAGGTGATAGTTGTTGAATACAAATTATTAGGTGGAGAAAATTTACTCCTGAGGCGCTGTATAACATGACAGTAAAACAAGTCAATGTACAAAAACTTAATGTAAATATACTTTATGTAAAAAACACTTTATGTAAAAATACTTTATGTAAAAACTCTGTGTGTAAAAAACATACTTCATGTAAAAAACACTTTATGTAAAAAAAATACTCTTTGTAAAAACACTTTCTGTAAAATCACTGTAAAAATACTTCAAGTAAAAACACAATGTAAAAATACTTCATGTATAAACGCTTGATGTAAAAATACTTTATTAACTTAACTTAAAGTTGTTATAATGGTTTAGAAGACTCTGCAGTCTACAACCAGTTTCTTTTACATTTCCTTTCTCTAAAAGCTATGTGCATCCAATCTATTCTTAAATGCATTAATTGTCCCTTCCTCCACTACCTCCCGTGGCAATGCATTCCAAGCATTCACCACTCTCTGACTAAAAACATATTTCCTAATATCTTTCTTATCTTGACCTTTCTTTAGTAAATTTGTAGCTATGCCCTCATGTTTTTGTAGGTGATTGTATTTTGAAAAACTTGTTATAGTCTAATTTATATGTTCCTTTGATTATCTTATAAACCTGTATTAAGCCACCTCGAATTCTTCTCTTTTGTAGACACTGTAGGCCTTTTCTCATAACTGTAATTCCGGAATCCCATTATAAGCTTTATCACTCTTTTTTGTAACATTTCTAGCATGTTTATATCACCTCTATGATAAGAACTCCATACCTGTACACAGTACTCCAATCTATCTAATGCTTTATACAGTTTGACTATCACTTCCATGCTCCTATGTTTTATGTAAAAACACTTTATGTAAAAACACTTCATGGGAAAATGCCACGATCATGTAAAACTGCATTTTCACCTTGCTTGTCAGCTATAATTAGCCAAAAAGAAGTGAACCCCACTGTAAACATTTTAGTAAATGGTGATATACTGGGGCAGGTAAAACAGTTACTTGTACCTAGGACAGATAGTAACAGGTGATGGTAGATGTGATAGCAAAATGAAGAAGAAAATAAAAATGATCAAAAACATATTACAACATAAGAAATATATTGACATACAGGCAAATGACAATTAAACTAAAAATGAAAGTCTTCAGGTGGTATATACATATTCATAATTATAATACAGTGCAGAAACATGGACAATGTTCAGACAGTTGGAGGAAATAATAGAGGGCCTTGAGATGGGGATTTACAAAAGAATAGGTCACATTCCGTGGAAAGAAAATGAAACAAAAAAAGAAGAATTGAAGTGAGTAGGAATGTAAAGGGAAATACTCAAAAACATACAGATTGTGCAAATCAAATATTTTGGAAGGCACAGTCCAACATAGCTAGACAGGCTCTTACATGGAATCCTCAAGGGAGAGAGATAGAGAATGGGAGAAGGAAACTAAGATTAACCTTCAGCACGCCAGGAATTTTTTGAAAAAATTTGACCTAATTAATTTTCTTAATTTGTCGCCATGGTAGTCGTCTTAGAAAATTTTTATTTTTTATGTTTGTTTGTCAATAAATATGATTTTCTGGCGTGTAGACACACAATAGCATAACGAACATGTGTGTGTTATTGTTGTTGTTGTGTGTTTGTTAGTTTTTGAGATTCAAAAAGATGAAGTTGAAAATTTATGAAAATCTCGGAAAAAATTTGGACTCGACCACTAGGCCTAGTCGCTTCGATAGAAAACCATGGAAACCACATCAACGTATCGATACTGTGTTTACAATATCGACACAACTGTTAGTTTCCAATTCAAACGTAGTTCTTTCATTTAAACAAACAAAATGAACAGATCTACTCGATAAAGATCTTTCCCAACAACCTAGTTCCCCTTTCGCAAAAAGTCGGCTTGCTCCAAACGGCGTATACAAAATTAAAACTGTTCAGAAGCCATTTGTAATCGCACATACGATATTTTAACCGGCAAACTATCGTGTATATATGGAGTATGTATTCAGCAGTAAAAAAAAATGGCTGTCGGGAGTGACTCCGTTCAAAAAATAAAAAAATTTTCCGTACACCGTTTTTGTAGGCCGAGTGTGTCAAGATGATCTGGACTGGGGCGTGCTGCAGGTTAAAGATTACATCTGGAGAAAGGCAGAAAGAGCAACCCAGGACATGGGATGTTGTAAATGGCCTATGCACAGAGAGGAGTGACAGGCTCTGGTTGATTGATTGAAATGAAATATTTTGGATATGTAAAGGGTCGCAATACATGCTGAAAACAATACTGGTGGGAAGGGTTGAGGGCATGTGGACAAGAGGAAGACAGTTCTGTAAGTAGAAGAGTAACATCAAGAGATGGACTAATAACAGTCTGTTATAGTGTGCCGTCAAGGCAAAAAACAGAGTATGTTGAATGTCCATTAGGGATCAAGATGCTGAGCAGCACATGAGCTGCAGTGGTCAGCGACCCATAGCTGACTGCTAGCGTCAGGGCAAGCGAACCATAGCTGCCAAGACCCTTCTACACCTCCACGCGGTGATCCTGGATAACAGGCTGCAGCAGGGCAGACTGGCTAAGGAGAAGGGATCGAAGAGGGAATGCTAACCCGGTACTCAAAAAATGCTTGCTGAAGTCAGATGTGTTGGACCGAAAGGTGCAAATATCGCAGTCAAGCTGTAAACTACAACACAACGCATTCCGTTCTCTGGACTACATTCTGCAGCTAGAGCCCTTTCAGGGTTTGGTAGCAGGAGATTGAGAACGAACGAAAAAGAAGAAGAAGAATGTCCATTATAGCCAACCTTCAAGGCGGAGATGGAATTTGACCTCATCATCATTTACAGCCAAAGTTTTATTATGAAAAGGATGCTGAAAATAATCTGAGCCAGTGTAAAGAATAGGGATCGCAGTGGGATGGCAAGCCCAATAACCAAAGAAGAAATGTGTTTGGCCGAAAGGCGCAGATATTTCTGTAAGCATCAACACATGACGGACGTCGAAGAAGATGAAGAAATGCAATTCTACTGAAGAATATTTCATGGGAAAATGTTCATGTCAAACCTTGTTTGTTTATCCTCCAGCATTTGATTTGAGTTTTACTGTTGTCCTTTGGGAAGGACGATTAACGTCTGTTCAGGCAAAATATACTCATCAGACATGTTAGTCTTGTTCAGACAAAACATACTGGACAAGACCCTCGCCTTGGCTTCCTCGTAGTTCTTCCTAGAAATGGGCTGTTTTCAAAGCAGCGAGGCTAACAAGGTGAGGTATCGACGTGATCCCCATAGTAGTGAGCAACACGCAGATGAAGCCAAGTGTAGTACAACCACCTGGAGGACTCCGGTCCACCCTCATCGACATGCTCGAGATGTAAGGATAGCTATGACAACCTGCCACTTAATGTCCTTTTTAGGGTGCACAAAAGAGTAATCCAGCACAAAAATAAAAAAGTTTAGCTTGAATGTAAAGTATATTCTACAGGGTGGCTCTGAAAAATGAAGAACAGCAAAAATATAAACGGAAAAAGTAGACTTTCATATATCTGGACCTGCACAGAATAGAGAGGTTGAAATGGTATTATAAGATAACTAATGTGGAACTGTTGGGAAAAACCAGATATCAATGGAACATGACATGAGGATAAAAAAGCTCTAGCGTTGGATAGAACAAACACTACAAGACAGTCATTGTTCTGGAATTCTCAAGGCCAGAGATGTAGAGGTTGACTAAAACATACTGAGATGAGAGCTCAAGACAAACATAAAGGAAATGGGGAAGACGTGGCCAGAGCTGGAATGAATGGCCCAGGACAGGATTACTTGGCATGTATGTGTTGAAGATCTGTGCTCCAAAGGGGACTGAAAGGTTTTACTTACTTACTTAGTCGCTCCTCTTCTACCGTGAGGTGTAGAGGTTTGCCAAAGAGAACGCCACACTGCTCTATCCGCCGTCTTTTTCCTGGCCTCTTTCCAATCCAGCCCTCTATCACTTAGGGACTGTCGTATGTTGTCTTCCCAACGTACTTTGGGACGTCCTCGGGGTCTGCGTCCTTGATTTTTTATCTCCCATGACCGCTTTGGTATCCGACCTTCTTCCATTCTACAGACATGACCAAACCACTGTAGTTGGGACTGCTCCACTCTTGTCTGCAGGGGTTGAACTTCAAGATTGCTACGTATTGTCTGGTTACGGATCTTGTCCCTTTTCGTCACCTGAACCGCCTTTCTTAGGTACCTCATTTCTGAAGTTTGTAATTGCCTTTCTTGGGCTGTAGTCATTGCCCATGACTCACATCCATATGTGAGGACAGGTACATAGGTCGAGTAGTATACATCCATCTTTGTTTTCCTGCTTATTTCTCTTCTACTGAGAAAACCTCTGTTTATTGCATGGAACAGTCTACCTGCTGCTGCCCTTCGTGCAGTTAACTCCTCTTAGATTCCTCCCCTGCTGTCTATTACCACTCCTAGATATTTAAAGTTGCTGACCTGCTCCAGTGTTCGTGTTCCCAGGGTTATCTGATGTCTCTTTTCATCTCTAGCGATCACCATAGTTTTTGTTTTGGAGTTGCTGATGTGCATTCCTCTCTTCTTCAACTCTTCTTCCCAGACCTGCAAGTTGATCTGGAGATGTGCTTCGGTTTTCGTGATCAGGGCCACATCGTCTGCAAATGCTAGTCCCGATATGTAACTTGGTCTCATCTTCCCTACTTCATACTTTTTTGTCCGTTCCTTTCAGGCTTTGATGACTTCATCCATGAGGAGTATGAAAAGGTACGGTGATAGAATGTCCCCCTGTCTTACTCCGCTAGTGGTCTTGAACTCTCCTGACTTTTGATTTAATGTCCGCACATAATGTCTGCTGAAAGGTTTTAAATTGTTAATAATGATGTGGCGTTTTGTTTTAATCACTGAACAGGGTCCTTGCTCACAGAATCAGCTGGCTCTAGCTCACAGTAGGCTGTGGGATGCTGTCGGTGGCTTCTTGTACATCTTTGCTCACATGCAGGACAAGCTGTCTAAGGTTAGCTTGGATATTTTCTTTTGTTTTTTTTTTCTTTTTCTTCAGTTTTTTGTTTTGGAACTCCGCTTTAGATGGCACCTGGCGGAAGAGCGGATTCTGGGGAACCTTATTGGAACCTTATAATGTTGTACATGTGTAAATGTTTTCCATAACCAATTTTTTGGGGGTCTTCTATCAATAACGAATAACGTAAATAAATATGAGTCACTTGAATGTGGGTACAAGAACAAAGAATATCTTACTTTGTGACCAGAAAGTCTTCTTCAGGGAAACAGAGGACAATACAGCTGAGAATAACTTACTAATCTAAAGAATAAATCCACTTCACCTACCTATTATGTAAATAAATTGCTACAGAAACCACCTCCGTAGAATCCGGGAAAGTGCTTTGCAAGTCTTCTTAAAAGATACCAGCTGTAGTGGTGTGTTATGCTCTGGCTGGAGTGAAAATGAACCAGAAGAGAAGAGGGAAGGCTGTTAAACAACAGCTCATGCAATAGTGGTTTCTGTGGCAGTTTGATTTACATGATCAGATTGCCAATCCTATGGACAACTCTATCTCAATCAATCAATGCCCATCTCTCCTTTTTGGTCATAGGCCATTGACAACCCTCCTCCAACAAGTTTGATCTAGAGCTGCCATTTCTACCTCTCTCCAGTTCAGGTCTAGGGACCAAAGTTCATTTTTCACAGTCTTTTCTCCAGGTGTTTCTCATCTATCTCTCTTCCTCTTCCCCTGTGAATTCTATCTCAGGGCCTGTCTGACCACTTTTGATGGTGCTTTCCGTAGCGTAGGCACCATCCAGTCCCATTTCCTACTTTGGATTTGTTGCTCCACTGGTTGTTGTTGGCTCCTTTCCCATAAGACCCTGTTTTCACCTTGCCTCGACAGTCTATGCCCATTATTCTCCCATAAACATTTATTAACAAATGACTTAAGTTTTCTCTGCATTGCCTTCGTCACTTTCCGAGTTTCAGCTCCTTACATGCGGGGGGGGGGGGGGGGGGGGGGGGGGTACTAACGACATTGGAATTAAACAATCTAAATTTGTTATTAGTCTTCATTTCCTGGAATTTCCGTATTTTATTTAGTAACAGGACTGCTGTCCTTGCATTTCCAGTTCTAACCCTCACATTTGCCTATGTGTCCCCTGAAGTATCAATGATGCTGCCCACATACGTGAAGGTGGCCACCTCTTCCAGTGACACCTCCAAGCATGACTGGCTGTTTGCTTATGGTGTTGATCTTAAGACAACTCTCTCTGGTCAATATTAATAATAATACGCTTAGACAACTCGACCCACCACATGGAATGACCGTGTCCGTGATTGTGGCCTGGGGAGGTAGCGATCTGTTTTAGCCAGGATTTGCAAGGGTGGCTCTGAGGATATCCCCAGGATGACCACTGCCTTTTCTCGTCCCTAGCCCCCACAGCCTGCCGGAGCATCTTGGGGGCTGGGACTTCCCGGGGAAGGCGGATGACGTGGCCAAAGAGGGAGAGGCAACAGTGGTCAGTCATTGAGGCAATGCCTGCAAGTTTAGTACGTTGGAAATCTGGTCGTGCCAGTGGTTCCCAAGGATGCGACTCTCTTTATGCAAGTGGAAGGCCTCAAGACGCTACCGGTCCTGCTCTAGTAGTGTCTAGGTCTTGGAACCGTATAGGAGGATTAGATTGGAGTTGTAATGGACCTTTTCTTACCTCCCCAGTAAGAGCCTAAGGATCCACAAATGGAAAGCTATTGGCTGATGTAATGGACCTTTTCTTACCTCCCCAGTAAGAGCCTAAGGATCCACAAATGGAAAGCTATTGGCTGATGTAATTTTTCTGTATTCGTCTTGTTCTTATGATATAACACTGGGAGATAATACGAGCAAATGTTTGCGATCAACACATGGAATCAGGTAGCACCAAGTTAAAAGTGTATTATGCTCTAGTGCTGACCACTCTTCTGCATGTCTGACAGGCGCATCATGAAGCAGCTGTTGCAGCGGCTAAGAGAGGCAGTCACTCGTCCAGGGGATGGAAGACACGTTACAAACTCTCTTCTAAAATAATTTCTTTAGTTTAAACATTAATGTCACCTATGAGATTCTTGCACAAAGCCATCCCACCTAACGAGTGAACATAACACAAGGTTCTCAGTTTGGCGAGTGGAATTTCATCGCTGAGGCTCAGAGCAAAGTGAGCTGCCTGAAAGAACAGAACATGTGACAACCGTACTATCGACTCCCTACGTGTGTGTGTCCCACGTGTGACAGAGCTCTGCCATATTAAAATAGAACTCTACATTCATGTGAGATCACATCTCACAGCACAAGTCTGATGCTGTCGTCATCTTTGCATCCAATGGGCAACTATTATAACACTATGTTTTAGTTTTTCCCCTCTCACAATTTTTATATCAGAAAATATAATTTTTAGAGTGTAAGTGCCAGAGTGCTTACTTCTCACAACAAAGATATCTTGTTCAACCAATTGTAAACAAGACCTTGGTTTACTCTTAGTCAATAATAGGCAGCAAGGAAATGAACTGGCCACCACCTCTCATAAAAAATCTGTGGCCTGGTACAGAAATGTCCCCAACACATCATCTCCAACAACAGTGTCTTTTGTGAGGATACTTTTTTGTTTTGTAAATATATTGTACACACATTGTCTTAATCTTAGTCGACCTTTACTTCTACAGGAGTGTATGTCCCTGTGCAGGTCCCAGCTCTGGCATGAGTTGGAAGTAGCCGGGATGAGGATTTCCTGCTTGGGGGGCCAGACTCGAGCAGCTTGTTACTTCGCTGCGTTAGGACAAGCGTAGGGTGGTTAACCGATGTGCGAGTCCATTTAATAGACTCAAACACTAGAGCACAGTAGACTTGCAGCGTGCTATCCACTATCTATGCTGCTCTTAATAAACCATCTAACCACATCCGGTGTTATGTCATATCCGGTTTTTTTTAAATAAAGTTATTTGCTTATCGTAAGCGATGATGACATCACCAGATGGTTTTTGTCTTGATGATATAACTTGCGCTATATTTGGATTATAGTGAGGAAGAAACTGCGCTGGTCATCAACCTTACTCTCTGGTCCTGAACTATCTTGGTTCCGAACTACCTTGGATCATTAGCAAGACATAAGTCAAGACGACTGGAGGTAATTCAGTTCAGAATGCAGACACTCTGGTCCCACCTGAGTCCAGGGGTGGCTTGAAACCTTCGGGACTCAAACGTTTCCGTTCATCGCTTTGTATGGCATACAGTTAGTTGCCTCTTTTGACATGCTCTCTGTGGAGCAGTGGTGGTATTCTTGTCCTTGTCATACATAAATACCCTGACGGACCACACACATTGTGGTGTAAAAAATATCAGGGTCCTTTTCAATTCGTTAACTATTTTACGCAAACACTTAGTTATGTGCAATGAAACAGTTTGTCCTTATAATCTATGTTTCTTAGGATCCTGACCAGCTGGAACTGCTGAGAGAGTTTATGAAACTACAGAAGGAAATGATGATCATGCTATTGTCCATGTTGGAGGGTAGGTGTATGTTGTCTATGTTGTAGGGTAGGTGTATATTGTCCCGTATATTGTCTGTTGGAGGGTAGGTGTATATTGTCCTGAATATTGTCCATGTTGGAGAGTAGGTGTATATTGTCTATGTTATAGGGTAGGTGTATATTGTCTATGTTGGAGGGTAGGTGTATATTGTCTATGTTGGAGGGTAGGTGTCTATTGTCTATGTTGGAGGGTAGGTGTAAATTGTCCCGTATATTGTCCATGTTAGAGGGTAGGTGTATATTGTCACAACTGTTATTTGCAAATTCTCATATTGTTCCTGGGACACTCAGGTGTATGAAGAATCCAAGCCATAATCCAGGTTTCCGAAGAATCCAAACCATATAATGCTGATGTCAGGATAATATATGTCATAACCGGATGTCAGAAGAATCCATGCCATAACCAGATGTCAGAAAGTTTTGTGCCATAATTCATGTATCTGAACAATTTATGCCATAATCCAGGTGTCAGGAGATTCCAAGCAGTATTTCAGGTGTTCAAAATTCACCGCTTGTAGGTCACACACAACACCCCAAGAGTCCCTGATTGGATCCCAGGGCTCCTAGTTTGTTTTTTTGTTTGGTTTGGGGGGGGGGGGGGGGGGAGAGATAGGATAGGGTCACTGCACCTCCATGCCTGCTGTAAAAGACAACTAAAACAGTTGTGCATGGGACTAGCAACCTAATGCTGCTGTTAAACAAATTGGTACATAAATCATCACTGCAAAAGCACTCTGGCTGGGGAGACAAAGGCACAAGGCACAGATTCACTGGTTATTGGAAATAGGTGGCATAGATTTATTACATTGGTGATTGAGTATTTACTGAATGCAATCATATAAGATTGTCTAAAGATTTTGTTGTCGTCCTGACTTGGGACTTACATGAACTTGACTGAAGACTTGACGATATGATAACTCAAGATATCAACAGTGACTTAAGTCATGTTAACCTTAGCCACCGTGCATTTAAAATGTTTGCCAATTTTATCTGCCACGGCATTATATTTCAGCACCTCAAGTTTTACTATGGTTGTTGACTTTGAGAGCATGTAACCCTTTTTATTTGTCTGTCTATATTTATAATTTTATTGTGTGTAGAAATATAAATGAATAAAGAACTTGTTGGTGTTATTGTTTTTGATGTGTGCGTTAGTTTCTGAGAGACAAGAATATGAAAATGTTGAAAAACAGTGCAAACATTTAGACTTACCTATTTTGGGGGACACCACTTGCTTAGTAAATCATAAAATTGCCACAAAGCACTGATAATTTTCTTAGCAACATCGGCATAACTGTTAGTTTCCACTACAAATGTATTTATTATATCTACATAAACAAACTAAACAGATCTATCTCAGAAAAATCAGACACAATAACAACTTCATCCCTCACAATAATGGATAATCTTCAAATCGAGTGAAATAGAGAATATATCGCTTCAAGATTTTTTATAAATATCCACAAGCACATCTCCGATTTGAAACTTTGACAAGAAGGACGTGACATCTATTTACATTCAAATATGCATGTGCAGTCATGTCCATAGCATTAACCTGGATACGCGAAATTACCAGTCATTGTGTTTTGCGGGGTGCCTTCCTTAGGGAAACATTATTTTATCAAACACGTGAAACCAAGCACGTTGTAAAGGTTAAAAACAGCTTGAGAATTGACATGGACTGGAAAGTAAGAACTGTAAACCATAACAGCCATTATGAAGCTGGACTAGTCAAGCTATTAACACTGTATTGATCTTCCATTTTTAGGTAATGTAATGAATGGGCCCATTGGAAAGCAGATGGTGGATACCCTTGTGGAGTCATCCACAAATGTGGAGGTATTTTGCAGTATTGTTGTCATTAATATTATTATATAGCAACATTTGAAACAAGCCTCTACGTTGTTGTTGTTGTTGTTTAATAGCCCACGATGCGGATGTGTACTCTTTCACTCGTCCTGAAAAGGGTGTTAGTGGCAGGTTGCAGTAGCTTCCTCAAATTCTGAGTATGTTAATGAAGGTGGACCAGAATCTTCCTGCTTAGCTTCATCTGTGTGACACTCACTACAACAGGGATTATGTCAAGCCACACCTCATTAGACTGCCATGAAACAGTCTGTTTCCAGGGAGAACTGCATTGAAGACGCTTATCTACCTGAATTGGTCTTCCAAGTCACATTCGTTATCGTCATGGACTGTAGTTACATCCCTTTTTTCAAATCTCAACTTACTATCGTCTGACAAGATGGGAAACATCAATAATGGTGATTCAATGATGAATAAAAATTCAGGGACGGTGTGGGCTAGTGGTTAAGTGACATGGCTCTCAACCCAAGGGTGCTGGGTTCGATCCCCATCACAGGACCAGCTGTTACCCCGGGCAAGCAATCCCTTAGAAAATGCAGGAGGAAGCAGACCCTTACATAAAATGTTTGCTGAAGTCGGATGCACTGGACTGACAGGCGCAAAATAAAAACTGCACTGCAACGCACACCTCCTTGGGGATTAGAGAATTGGGCGAACGTAAACAAACAAACAAATTATATAGAAATTATCATTTTTGTACATTTGTAAACGTTTACCATAACCAAGTTTTTTTTGGCTCTTCTATCAGTAACATAAATAAGTATGAGTCACTTGAGCGCAGGCACAAGTACAAAGAACATCTTACTTTGTGACCAGAAAGTCTTCTTCAAGGAAACAGAGGACAATACAACTGAGAATAACTTGTCAATGGCAAGGCTGAAATAAAACATATATAGAAAAGACTTTTCAGACATGCTAGTTTTTAGGAAAAGATCAAAATCAACGAAGAGAATGAAGGGGAGCAAATGTGATGTTAGAGAATGGAGGCAAGAGTATAAAGGTGCACAACAGGAAAAGGAATGTAGGCTAGGTACAAACAGATACACACACGCATCCAAGCACTGGTTTATGCGTCTTAGTATCGCCCAAATTGACTGCGGTCTGGGGCGGAATAGGCGCGCCTCCGCCAGTAGAAACTAGTGAGGCAAACACATAAAAAATTTTTTTAAATAATTAACAGGCAAAACCTGAAACACCAAGACCAGACGGAAGGAAGTCAACACAAATGGGCCTCACAACAGAAGGAAGACCCTTTTCAATTAATTTATATTGTACTCTTAATCCTTATGTATCAAGTATATTGTTTGTCATATTTCCCAATCATTCCATTTCATTCATTCTCGTTACACCTCACTACACTGCTATCTTCACAATTGTGTATAAAATGTATGATGGGGTTTTATAATAAAAAAAATTTTAAAAATTAAGGGGGGGGGGGGGGAATTATATATTTAAATCAGGAAATAAATAAAGAGATCCGAATCAAATGTGAAGGAAAATAAATATACTCATTCCCAAAGTGGTCTCAGGAAAACAATTGTGCATATCTATGCAAACACCTACGGCGGACAACGAGGATCATCAAAAGCGAGGAACAACGGGAGGAACATCACGGAAATACCAGGCTAAGTACAAACAGATACACACACGCATCCAAGCACTGGTTTATGCGTCTTAGTATCGCCCAAATTGACTGCGGTCTGGGGCGGAATAGGCGCGCCTCCGCCAGTAGAAACTAGTGAGGCAAACACATAACGAAAGGATAATTAGAAGTGAGGAACAACGGGAGGAACATCACGGAAACACCAGGTTAGGTACAAACAGATACACACATGCATCCAAGCACTGGTTTATGCGTCTAAATATCGCCCAAATTGACTACGGTCTGGGGTGGAATAGGCGTGCCCCCGCCAGTAGAAACTAGTGAGGCAAACACATAAAATAAACAAAGGAATGTAGGAATAGAAGTTAACAGCAGAACCTAGACAAGGTATGAAATATGTTCAGGCCATGAGGAATAACACATCCCATAAAGGAGGTAAAACATTTTTCAAGCTCAAACTGATGTTAATCATCAAAAGAAGAATGACATTGACTATAAATTGCAACTGTTTTCCAACTTTACATGTTTTCTAACTTGTTTTATTTTTCTTTATATTTTAGATGATCTTGAAATTCTTTGACATCTTCCTAAAGATGAAGGACTTGACAACATCTGAGGCCTTCCTGGTAGGTTTGTTGTGTTTTTTTGTTAATTTTGCATTATGATAAATTGCTACAGGAGTCACCACTGCAAGAACACACAAAGAGTGTAACTCCTGTGATGGCCTTATGTTTCATAAGGAGAATAAATGGGACAAAAAAACAAGGACAACAAATATTCAATTTCAGGTCGTATAAATTTACATGTGTAAACATTAAAGAATATCTGAAAATACACAAAGAAGACATTAGGATTTTGAGAGTAAATGCAACTAAGAACAATCAGATTGTGTTGGGAGATATACTTCTAATGATGGGAAATCTTTCATTTATCTTAGTAGCAATATAGACAAAGTATGAGATACATTTGTCAAAATAAGAATACAAATGACATGAGTATCTTTCATTGCTCTGAGGAAATTATGGAAATAAAAAAGAAATTACGGAAAACATAAAAATACAAATCCACAACTCCATTGTCACCATCATGTAGCATGTCCTTTGTAGAACGTCGCTCCCATCACAGTCTGTCTGAAAGAAACTCGTTCTCTTGCCAAAACTCCAGCCTCTGCCACAGGCATTCCTGGATATCTTGGTGCCATCGTCTTCTTGGTCTGTGGCTCTGAAACATGGAGAACAGGAAAAAAGCAGCAGCCACAATGAGACAGAGTTTCATAAATGGGGGCCGGCACAGAAAAGAGGGTTTAAAATTGTCTGATAATATCACTAATGTGAAACTGTTGGAAATAATCTGACAGATGTGGGGACGGCGTGGTTGGAGGGGGACGGCTCACAGCCCAAAGGTGCAGTTACCCCAGGGAAGCAGACCCTTAGAAAATGCAGGAGGAAGCAGACCCTTACATAAAATGCATGCTGAAGTCGGATGCACTGGGCCGACAGGCGCAAAATAAAAACCACAGTGCAACGCACACCGTCTTGGAGATTAGAGAAATAACGTGAACGCAAAAAAAAAATTTTAATCTGACAGATGTGGAACAGGAAGTGAGGAGAAGATGATGATGTTTGATGGGATGCACATTAAAGAAACCAGCTGGTAGCATTACAGGACAGTCTCTGTTCTGAAATCCCCAGGACAAGAGAGGCTTAGGCAGACTAAAACATGCATTTAGAAGGGAGTTTGAAACAAAAGTTTGAGGCATTAAGGAAACTGGAAAGACAGCTGCATAGCTGGAACAGGTGTCTTGTGACATGAGGACTTGGCATGCATTTGGGGTCAAAGATACAACACAGTGAATGAGCTGATAGCAGCCAGCGACTCACAGCTGGCTGCTTGCATCAGGGTCAGTAAACCGGAGCTGAACCATATTCCATCTCCAAGCAACGGCCCAGGAAACAGGCTACTCTAGTGTAGTCTGGCTAAGAGAATAGGGATTGCAGTGGGGAATGCAAACCCAGTACCCAACACATTTTGCTAAAATGGAATGTGTTCAACCAAAAGCCGCAGATATCACAGCCTTGCTATAAACTACAAAAAAAACATTCAAAAAGCAAAGGCCGCCGTTCATCGTAGACGATGATGGCATAATTAATTTTGCTAGCGCTATTTTTAGTAAGGATTAACTGCGCTACTTGTATCCTCACTCTCTCGTATCGTGCCGTCGGACCCCAGTGGCAAGTCAAGGACAAGACGAATAGGGGGCGACTATGAGATGCAGGGGGCTCCTCATCAAGCACCCGTGACAAATACGGCGGAGTCCGGAGTCAAACCCACACCACCTGATCACAAAGCCGACAGCTTAACCACTTCGCCACGGAATCCCTAAACATTAAAGAAGATAAAAATAAACACATGTATAATCCTGAAACTTACATCTTTTTCAGATAAGATATTTGTGTGGTTTTTTTTGAAAACTTGATTGTCGTTCTAAAGTTCAAGCCTTTTGTTTTCATCTAAGCGGAGTAAGGTCAAATCCAAACTTCTTCAAAGCCTTTGTACCTACATCTGTGAAAATAATAAACATATTATCTTTTATTTTACTGTTGAATCTCTGTATCAATTTTGTTTCAGTATAACTGACACCTGTAGTGTATTATTTGTAGAGTTTTGTTTTTGGTTACATGTATGTCAAGTTTTATCTAAGATTTGTCTACGTTTTAAGCGTAACTTGGAATTATAGTGAAAAAATGCACAGTAATTTTGTGCTAACATTTATTTGTTGAAATTCTTAACCTTGTTCTTCATCTTCTTCTTCCTCTTCTTCTTCTTCTTTGTACTTATCACCTTGGGGTGTATAGGCCATCAACCAACCCTCTTCAAGCAGACCTGTCCTATTTTCTTCAGTTAACTTGAACTTACACACTGACTAAAAAATATTTCCTAATATCAAATCTGGACCTTTCTTTAATTAGTTTATAGCTATGCCCTCTTGTTCTTGTAGGTGGTTATATTTTGAACAACATATTATAGTCTAATTTATCTGTTCTATTGATTCTCTTATAAACCTGTATTGTCACCTTGTATTCTTCTTTTTTCTAGACACTGTATGTTGGTTTTTTAGAGTCTTTCCTCATAACTACAATTCTGCAATTCCACTATCAGTTTTGTTGCTTGTCTCTCTATCCTTTCCAGCATGTTTATATCCCCTCTACGATAAGGATTCCACATCTGAACACAGTTCTTTCCATCTACTCTCCATTTTCATTGTATCTGACTCTTCTGTTTATGTTCTTTTGTCATGCCTTGCTTAATTTGTCCTAAGGGTTCCAGGACAGAGATTACTTTGTGATTCTGGCTTAGGGCTTTTAAGGTGTGTGACATATCTAGTGTCACCCTTCCTAAGATTTCCTGTTCCACTTGAATTCGTTCTGTTTTCTCCCTTTAACTTTTATTTGTAATCCTGTCGAACCACTGCAGGCCAGAATCTTTCTCATGGATTTGTTGATAAATGCTTGCAATCTCCTAATATTGGGTTTGGTCATCCCCCATGTTTCTGCTCCATATAGATGAGCCAATTTCACGTTCAAGTTGAAGATCCTTAGATTGGTATGCATTTTGATGATTTTAGAGTTCCACGTGGTTCTTAACATGACAAATACTGCTCTGGCCTTTTGTATCCTGATTACCACAGAGTCATTATTATCTTAGGCAAGAGATGCAGAGAGTGGTGCAATGGGAGAACAGAGCTCGAGGTTAACAAGCTGATAAATGATAACATGCAGTATAGTGAAGTCATGATATATACGGATGGATCGGTGCTATGAAGTGAGATGCCTAGTTGGGGCTTCTCAGTTAGCTTGAGATGGCTGATTGTCGCGGAGCAAAGCTGTTCACATAAAGCAGCAACTTCCAGTCTGAGAATAGGGATTGAAGCAGATGGGACCTCTTTAAAAGGGGAAGTCGTCGCTTCAGACTCCTAATCTTTGCTTTGGAAGGTGCAGATGGACTGGCTAAGACATGACTGGATGACAAATGTAGAGGCATCAAACCTGGAGGGGCTGGTGTTGATCTATTGTCCTGGGGCTCATGGAAACTAAATAGCGGACATCCTCACTTCACAGGTACCCATTACAGATACACTAGATATGAAAATGAGTGACATTTTGAAGTCTATCAGTGACTGCCTATTGGATGACGACACTGCAATAGATAAATCAGCAATTCATAGACTGCTGATCTTTTATATCAAACGAGGTTTGAGCAGACTTGGGTGCAAGATGGGACAGAGCAGAAGTGTGTACAACCAACGAGCTACAGGAACCATCAGTATACATACCCGCAACCATTTACTGAGAGAGACTGAGCACCTATTTGGTATACCCGGAGTACAGTGAAATTGGTTCTTAGGAACAGAACATAAAAGAACATGATATTTGATATGCAGGAAAACAGAACATGGGACATAAATCTAAAAACATCATTAAAATAAGGAACCAAGAACTAACAAAAGACAAAGCAATGGTCACCCTATGTTTTGTATGTAACTAAAAAAAAGACATGTCGATATATGAAAAGATGGATAGCCATGGGGACAAGACCATGATGAAGAGGGGCAGGGACACCCATGGGTCACATGTCCAAACAGCACCAATAGGCAACGGTTTAGCATGGTGAGAGTGCGCTTGAGGCCTGTCCATCGGTTTATTTCGTCGTTTGAGTCCCGATCATACCAATGGAGTGCAAGAATTTGCCTCTGGCTGTGGAAGGCTGTCTGTTTCTAAGAATCGACGTCATGGCACTCATGGACATACCCATAGGTGCTCAGTCTCTCTCAGCAAATGACGAAGGGTCTGGATGCTGATGGTCCCTGTAGCACGCTGGTTGTACACTCTCTTGCTCCATCCTGTCATGTGCCCCACTCCATTCAAATCTCGTTTGATGTTGAAACTTTAGTCTGAATTGCTGATTCATCTATTTCGGTGTCCTCATCCAACAGACGGTCTCTGATAGGTGTCAAAATATCACTCCTATCTATCACTAACGTGTTTATGATTGGAGCTTGTGAAGTCAAGATGTTAGCTCTTTCATTGCCCTGAAACCCCAGTATTACCAGGACAGTAGATCCATGTCAACCCCTGGAGGATTGAGGCCTCAACAGCTGCTTTCCACTCATTCTGTTCTGTTCTGTTCTAGGAGTCGACTTTACTGCACTCCGGGCATACCCATAGGTGCTCAGTCTCTCTCAGCAGATGGCTCAAAGTGTGGATGCTGATGGATCCACTCGTATCTCAACCATCCCTTCTGAAGTAAGACTTCGGCATATGTCACGATGACTGCCCTTGTTAAAAGTGTCTCAGATAGTTATTTCAGCGCTGAGGTCACTACTTCCATCTCCATTCTCAAACTAGAGGTTACTGACGTGTATGTCCCACTGCACTCAGCAACGACCTGTCATCTCACTCTAGCCGAGAAACCCCAACCTGATGTCCCACTGCGCAGCACCGATCCACCGGTGTATATGACGTCATCGCTATCCTGTGTGTTGTGAGTTATCAGCCAATTCACCTCGAGCTCTGCTCTCCCATTGCCCCAGTCTCTGCATTCCTTGCCTAAGGTTACGATGACTAGTGCTCTTTATCATTCTATCACCAGTATGGACCCATTCTTCCCCCTTGGCTATCGTGACTTATTTTATTGATTTCTCTGCCTGTGCCATCCATGACACTCGTCTCTTGATCCTGTGATATCTGAGATAATATTGTACAGAGGGTGCCATGTGTGGCGACACGCATATATGCTTTGGCCTGTGCCAGTTTATGCCTGGGTGTCACATAACAATCCCAGCATGCACCACTTGCAGTGGAAGGCTTCAATGCACTTCTGAATAGTCCAGGTTTCAGAATTGTACAGCAGGATAAGGACAGCATAGGTCATGTAATCTCATAGCGTGGTGAAAACCTCTGCTGGTTCCAGATTTAATGCAGGGCATTCCTGGAGGCGGCAGCCAAACCGACTCTTTGAATGATGTCTGGGTGACTTTGTGCATAAGGGTTTTGTTTACTGCCCAAGAAAATGAAATTTTCAGTGGAGTTGACGTGGTTGTCATGGACAACAATCCCTGCTGTTGTGATCTTTCAGCAAAGGTTTTGTATCTTAGTTTTTACCCAGCTGTTAGGAAAATTGCAAAATTAATAGTAGTTTCTATTTTGTGATCTTTTAGAGATTCTATTTAAGCAAAGTAATACATTTTTTTACAAATATTCTTCTTCTTTGTTCGTTCTCAATCTCCCGCTACCAAGCCCCGAAAAAAGCTTTGCAAGTAGCGGAATGTAGTCCAGAGAACTGAATGCGTTGTGTCGTGGTTTACAGTTTGATTGCGGTATTTGCACCTTTCGGTCCAACACATCTGACTTCAGCAAGCTTTTTTGAGTACCGGGTTGCCCTCCCTCTCCGATCCCTTCTACTCAGCCAGTCTGCTCTGTTGCAGCTTGTTATCCAGGATCACCGCATGGAGGTGTAGAAGGGTCTTGGCAGCTCTGGTTAGCTGACCTTGACGCTAGCAGTCAGCTATGGATAGCTGACCGCTGCATTTTATGCGCTGCTCAGCGTTTTGATCCCTTTTACAAATATGATTTCTTTATGAAGAATAAATATCTCAAGTTTTATTTAGTTTTATTTAATATGGATAAAATCTAGAATCATAGTTATACTACACACCCACACGACTGCCCATCTTTGCAGTGGCGGGATGGTTTGCTGTGAGACCTGGGCCCACAATAGCACAATAAAGCAAAGTATTGAGAGACATCAGGAGATTGTTGGCTACATCACATACAATATCCCTGCCGAACTGAACCCAAAGATATTGTGATAAAATCTCAATTTTAAAAACCATTGAATGAATTTCTAGGAAAATGTTATATAAATACAATGAATGAATTTCTAGGAATTTGACATCAACAAGGATGGTGTTTTGTCAGCAAAGGAATTCCGTAAAGCTATGTATGCTCAGAAAGTGTTCACCCGGTTTGTATTTTTTTTCACCATTTCATCATGCTTTTCTGTGTTGTAGTATTGGTGTTCATTTTCATACACATGGAGACAAGTAACTTACTCATGAAATTGTAACATTTGGGGTCAATTTTCATCCCTGGTTTGGCATGAGTTATCAGCAACATTTATTGATCAAGACTGATATAAACCATAATAAAGGAAGAGTTTGAGATATCATTATATAAGGTCTAAGCTTTTGCGAGATGGGATGACAGGTTTCATTTTTTGCTGCCCTGTTTTCCTTAACCCTTAGATAATCAGGTACCAATTAAAGTTGTGTTAATTTCAATCTGGCATTTCTCCAATTGCAGGGGTCTACTGCTCGAATCCATATAGTTACGAAATAGGGGTTGTTTTTCACTGGCATTCATGTGGAGTTTCTAATTTTATATAATTCTTTGTAGGAACCAAAAATGGTCCATACCGTTATTCACACTTTTGAATATCTTTACCCTAGGCCACCAGCTTGTTTAGGTATATTTTAGTGTTATGCAAATAGGTTATACTACACAACCTGCTCAGATTTAGCATGAAAGGCAAGCCTTTTTAAAAAAATTTTCAATAACATCAAAATATGGTAAGGATAAGAATCTTCAACGCTTGAAGTTATGTTTATTACATTATTTGTTTGTTTATCGCTTAGCAAACAAGCTGGGAAGCATGTTATTTTAAAACTGAAACTCCTTGTTACAAGTATTGGACAATACATACAGCAATACCTTGACTTATGTCCACTTGACATACGTCCATTTGGTTTTACATCAGATTTTTATAACACCCCCTTCTTGACTTATATCAGTGTGCAATCTGGTAATGTCCAACAATGTCAAAGTCTAAATGCATCAGCCAAGAGGTACATACTTCAGTTCAGACAGCGGGTCATATTTTTTTTATTCAGTCCTTCAATAGAAGATGTTCAGTGCATAGTTTGTTTGTTTTTATTTCTCTAATCTCTTCTTCTTCTTCTTCGTTCGTTCTTAATCTCCCCCTACCAAGTTCTGAACAGGGCTTTGCAAGTAGCAAGATGTAGTTTGGAGAACGGAATGCGTTGTGTCGCTAGTTTACAGCTTAACTGCGAATCTATTCTCTAAATCCTGGTATTCAATCAGGCACGTGTGATGATGCCAGGTAGCTAAATTTTTAGTAAACTCATTTCACACTTTTGCCTTCTAGTACCATGTTGTACCCAGGACCTTCTTCAGGCATCTCTTCACCTCAATCTCAGTCGCCAGCAAGGGTGTCTGAAGTTGTAGGGTCGCCAGGACATCACTCTACATGTCCATCTGTTATTCGACATGCGCAGCATATGGCCGATCCATCTGTATTTTCATAACAGCGCGACATCTATGATGTGAGTGAAGGAAGTTTGATCTCTGATCTCTACGTTGCAGATTTTGTAATCATCTGCATTGAATCTCTTATATTTGTAATACTTGTGTTTACAGATATAATATTAATATGTGAACATTTTTTGGTGGCTCATCTGCAGTTTCAAGCTAAATAAAGGCTATGCTTTGACTTTCGTCCACTTTTGACTTATATCCATCCGAGCTCTTATCCCTAACCAGACAAAAGAACAAAGTATTGCTGTAGGGATAACGTGATATAATATTGTGTGGAATGAGATGAACTTAGCACATGACATGAATTGGGGTAATGGGATTTACAAAGTTTGTGAGATGGATGATAATAAAGGATTATTGTTGATACATCTTGTAGAGAAATTAAATACTATATCTATATTTATAATTGAATTTCCGAGCTAATATCCATCTAAACTTCAAACATTCTCTCTCTGTATATGATGTAATGCCCAAGTGCATGTTTCAGATATTGTATTACCAATTTGCCCAGAAAAAATTCTTTATTTTTGGGATGATTAAGTAAGAATCTTGTCTCCATGTGATGGCTGTTTATTATTATTTATTTCCTGTTTACCGTTGTTGAGTCTCGAGTCTGTATGTTTGTAGGAATTCGACACAAATAAAGATGGTTGGATTTCACACAAAGAGTTCCGTAAGGCTATGGAAACCCAAAAAATATACACAGAGTAAGTTTGTGGCATGGATTGATGGTTGCAGTGTATGCTCCTTCCCCAGCTTATGCATCACTGCCATTCTGCTGATCTCAGAAACTCGATTAAAACTTCATCTCTGAAAAGTAATTCCCTCCTTAGCATTTCGTCTCATATTTGAAGGACATTTCATTCTAAAACCTCCCTTGTTGCTAACAATAAAAAGATCATTTTTAGTCAGCTGCTCATTTGCAGATATAATTTTCAGTCATGGATAAAGCTGTTTCCAATTCCTCTAAGGTAAAAAGCTCCCTGACACAAAATATTTCATAAATTGTCAATGAGAGCAGTTAGGTATGGAAAGTAAATTAATGAACGAAATCAGTCAAACAGGCAAGTAGATCTACATAGGTCCCTGAAGGTTTGAGCCCTCGATGTTTGCTATTCACTCACTTTATAACCATCCCTTCTGGGTCTCCCAAACTAGAGACAGACAAAGATGGTAGATATACTGATTAATAATGTCTCAAATATCCACTCCAGAGCTGCTGTAACTGCCACAATTTCCTTTCTCACACTGGAAATTGCTATCACACATTCCCATCTCTGCTCGGCTACAACTTCACATCATGTTTTAACAGAGAAGCATATCCTAATTCTCCACATGTAACAATCAAACATACATCGGTATTTAGAAATAGATCAATCAAAGCTGCGACAGTACTGAAGGTGATGGACTATATAAAAAAGGTACAGTCACTGAGCCTTTACCAATATATGTTCATTGTTTGTCTACCTGCGACACAGGACATTAAGACCTTTATGATCTTAATAATGGGAGAGGTAGGAAGTAATTGAATCTTTAAATATATCTGGATGGAACTCTGTATACGTTGCATAGTCGCTCGTGTTGAGTGACGAAAGACTTGGCCAGTTAGGACACGTTTTTGGGGTGTCCTACAGGTCTAGTACTTTAACTCATCTCTCTCTCATTTGGCATGGCACTTCTGTTCCCAGGAGGTCCGGCATTCGAATTCCGGACTGCCTAATACTTTACTCTTTTCTGTTGTTCGTTACATGTATTTTCAGAGTGCAGAAAAATACTTGTCTTTGTGATCGTTGTCACAAACAAATCTTTGTTTATACCTCACCGCCTCGAAGTTTCCACATATTCTCTTCCTTACTATATTGCTATGTGTATCTTAACTTAACGTCTTTATACTGGTTTAGAAGACCCTGCAGAGTCCGTATACAACCAGTTACATTTACATCACCTTGCTCTAAAAGCTATGCGCATCCAGTTTATTCTTAAATGCATTAACTATCCCTGCCTCCACTACCTCCCCTGGCAATGCATTCCAAGCAGACACCACTCTCTGACTAAAAAAATATTTCCTAATATCTACAACATTGCTGTTCCTCACTTGCTCTTGGACTCTGAAGTTGAGTAAAGAATAGTAATAATGTAACCTGCCGGACATATTGTAAGAGATGACTAAGGAAGGTTGTGCATGGGGCCAGCTACCCCATTCAGTAGAAACTATAAGCAACAACAACAATTAAGAGGTGTGACCAAGTCAAGTCATTATTTGTCAGTGTTTGGCCTTTTCATATTCCTGAAAGATTCAACTACCCATTTACAGCTGGGTAAACCTAAAGCATGGTGCGAGTGACTAGTTACATGTTCTGTGAGTTTTTGCAGTGAGAAGCGAGCTCTGAAATGACTCAACCACTCGTATAGTTAATTATATAACTGTATTGATGTTTGCGTAGTTTGTTGATTCTTTTATGAATCTATGATGCTCCAACCTTGTTTGACCTATGAATCAGCATGCTAACATGTGATAACAACCCCTCAGTTGTTATTTTTTTAACTAACTTTATCCTCCTTTTCATTTGTTTTGTTGAAATTTGGTTGTTTTTTTTGATTTTTTTGGGGTGTTCAGTGAGCATGCTAGATGAGCTTTTGACAAATTGAAATTCACACATTTTTTCTTTGTATTTCTCTCTCTGCCTGTCTGTCGCCCCTGTCTTTTTCTATCATTATCTTTAGTTGCAGACTGCGTGGCATATGTGTGAAGCATCCGTTTCACAATCCCAATGCACCCAGTTTTTTCCCACTCGTGTCCAGTTTGGAAGACATGGGTTTTTTTCATTCCTTTTTTTTATCTTTAGTTATGTGTGTTTATTTATCTCTCCGTTCATTTTGCCTATCCCTGTATACCTCTTATTTAATCTCTGTCTTCTACTCTCATCTGATTTCTGTCTCTTTCTCTCACTCTCTCCGTGTCTCTCCATTTATCTCTCTCTCTATTTCTCTCTGTCTACACCCTTTTCTCTGGGTGTCTTCCAATAGCATACACTATCAACTGTCATATATTATACAGCCATATGGGGACGGCGTGGTCTAGTAGTTGAGTGACACGGCTCACAACCAGAAGGTGCTGGGTTCGATCCCCATCACAGCACCGGCCGTTACCCCGGGGAAGCAAACCCTTAGAAAATGCAGGAGGAAGCAGACCCTTACATAAAATGCATGCTGAAGTCGGATGCACTGGGCCGACAGGCGCAAAATAAAAACGCAGTGCAACGCACACCACTTTCGGGATTAGAGAAATAAGGCGCACGCCAAAAGAAATTTAAAAATACAGCCATATTGCTTTCTATAACACTGCAGCTCTAAAATATCTGATCCAGTCATTGAGTTTGGTTCTACAAGTCATGTCTTCCGCTTGTTTGTTATCAAGAATATATGTTACTTGACTTCATCCTTTGTGTCTACATCTTCTTATTCTTAGATCATATGAGGGTCAGTAAGTAGGTCACAAACTGATATGGGATAGCTAAAAAATGTAGTTGGTAGTTTCTAAAAGTGTCATTAGGTGGCAACAACATCCAGCTTTGTGATTACTGTAGGTAGCAAATGCTAGGTGTTGTATTCACATGTGGAGTTTAAATACAAAATGGCATCCTTGTACACAAAGTTTACAATCAAAGTAACAGCGTGCTGTTCTGGGTTTGTGAGGAGCAAAAGAACTTTCTGTAAAGAACATCCATGAGGAAATGGCTTCCTGTTTACTGTGAGAAGTGTTTGTTGTGTAAGGTGGTGCACAACTGGGTTGATTAATTATCTCAAGGACGCTAAAAATTGCTTATGAAGTCCGACCTGGTCGTCCTGTTCAGATTGCAACAAGAAGCATATGTGCAGTGGGTGGGAAAGATGGTTCGAGTAAAATATCCAGTAGCAACTACAATAGTGTTCACATGGTTTAGCTTACATCATAATGCATGATCTATTAAATTTCTGGAATGTGTGCTCACTGTGGGTAACAAGACAATTGACTGGTGAACACAAAATTAACTGAATGGGTCTGTCCTTACAGCATCTCTGTCAGTATACAGATGAAGCAGAAGACATACTTAACAGGATTGTTGCTGGGGACGAATTATGGATGCATCACTACCAACCCGAATCAAAGCATTCTTCAGTGCAATGGAAACAACCGTCTCCCACCTTCTGCCAAGAAACTCAATGTTGCACTGCCAGCAGGGAAGATTATGCTTACAGTGATTTGGGGTTCTCACAGAGTAGTGCTAACCAATTTTTAGAAGAAAGGTGACAATATGGATGCTGTATCATGCTGTGAAATTCCATTGATGCTTCAGGATGCAGTTTGAAGAAAACTTCCAGGCCTGCCGACTAGAGGAGTACTGTTCCATCATGACAATACTGGACCAAATACTGCTCGATTAACCTACGTCAAAATTTACCAACTAGGGTGGCAACTTCTAGATTATCCACCTGTTAGCCCCGAGCGATTTCTACCTGTTGGGTGCACCCACCTTGGCAAGAGACATTTCACAAATAACAAATGTGGCTGAGACAGCAGACCAAAAACTTCTATGCTTCATGTTTTCGTGCATTGATAAAGAGATGGAAAAAGGATATTAACGTTGGTGGACATTAAGTTAAGGGATAAGAGACAATGTAAGTGCAATAATAAATCGTTTTTTAGTTGGTATCTCATTAACTTTTTTTTTAAATAGCCATCAATGGAAAAAATGGAAAATCATTCATGAAACCAATTTCAAGGCACCATGCTGACCCCCTATATGTGTTCAGTCCCTTTCATTGTTAAAAGTGTCAACAGCAGAACATAATCTCCGTAGCTCCTATTGCGGCTCTGAATTTTTTCTGACGTTGTCAAATACCCATTTACAGTTAGATCGAAGCGGTCAAACCATGGGAAAAACCCATGATATGAACGGTTACAGATAACAGAACACAAAGTGATTTGAACTGGGTCTGTTAGCCTAGCTCACTAAACCCAGATCATACACTCCCCTACACCCATGGTTACATCATGAAAAATAAAATCCTTGCACACATGAGGTCCTGGCATGAACCATATTCTGAAAACGCAGCGCAGCTTATTGCATTTGAGTGGGCTTCAAATTAAAACCTTAAAAGTGGGATAGAAATTAGAAAAACCATGCCTTTGTATTGTAAACTGTTAATTTGGTTGCTAAGGATGTCAAGAGTGTAAAAGATGATCGCCCTACTATTGACATGCACCAAACAGGAGCAGCTCTCTGTATTATATTTATTTAGCAGCAAAGGGGTGAAACCTGTAGGAATACATCAGCGAATGAAGGTTCAGTGTGGTGATGCATGTCTTTCACTCCAACAAGTGAATGAGTAGAGTAGGAAGTTCTAAAATGGCATGAGGTCTGTGATAGAATGTTCACGACCGGGTCAGGCACACCGAGTAGTGACCCCAAAGTCGACCGAGTCAGGCACACTGAGTAATGACCCCAGAGTCGACCGGGTCAGGTACACCGAGTAGTGAACCCAGAGTCGATTGCAGCCGTTGACCACCTTGTTAATGAAAATCACTGATTGACTAAGTTATGAGTTAAAGGCATATCTGTACAACAAATTCAAGATTGGCATTACAGACCTTTGTGCCTGCGGCACAGCCCCCATGAAGGCAGAACATATTTTGCAGTCCTGTCCACTGTATACCGACAAATAAGTAGCATTTGGCAACAGCCAGTGTCCTTCCACGAGAAGCTGTACGGAAGCGTACGGAGCCTTGAGTCGACTGCTGCCTTCGTTAGAGTCATTGAAGTTGAAGTCTGAAGATGAACGAGGAAGAAGAAGAAGTTAAAGGCATGCATCCTGCACTGGACCTTCATTCGCAGATGAATTTCTGTAGGTTTCTCCCCTTTGCTATTTAAGAAATGGATAACGGAACGCTGCTAATCTTTGGTGCATGCCAATAATGGGGAGGCCATCTCTTAGTTTCAATTGTGATATCATGTTGTTTGTCTGCATCATGATGGCACTGCAGGATACTCTTGACATCCTTAGCAACCATATTAACAAGAAACAATACAAAGACATGGTTTTATAATTTCTATCCCACTTTTAAGGTTTTCATTTGAATCCCCCTCTTACAATCATCAATAAATGCAGAAATTAGCATGGATTAACGGAAGGTATTTCTTCTAGTTTTTGCCATATTTCATATTTGCTGAGGGTTGTGACCCAAAAAAAACTACACTCAATTTATGCTTCATCGCCGGAATCTCGTGTTGAACTTTGACCTGAAAAAGCAAAAGATGCAAATTATGGGGAACCGTGCTAGTTATGTATGAATCCTTGGTCAATGACTAGGAAAGCGATCAGTGGCTATCACACCAGAAAGCATCTTTGAGGGCAGCAAAAATTTCTCTCCACTTCTCCCAACATGCTGTCGCTTTGACAATGTCCGTCAATCAATCTTTATTTGGTCTTCTTAATGTGAAACTATGCATAGATTAACAAAAGATATTTCTGCCATATTTCATATTTGCTGAGAGTTGTGCACCCAAAAAAAACTACATTCAGATTATGCTTCATCGCCGGAATCTCATGTTGAACTTTGACCTAAAAAAGCAAAATATGCAAATTAAATGAAACCATACTATGTATGAACCAAAGGTCAATGTCTAGGAAAGCGGTAAGTGACCATCATTCTACTGTCCCCTTAACACCATCAATCAATCTTTATTTGATCTTCCTCTTAATGTGAAACTATATTCTCCGATGTTATAAATTCATGCAATGATCATTCTTAGAAAACATGCATTTTGTAATGATTGCTCAATAAACCGAGTGCACCGAAATATATTGAGTACATCATGATGCGCTTTGCAATCCCTAGAGAAGGGATTGAGTACATGATAGTATGTTTACAGTCATCAGAGAACAAATAAAGTGTACATCATGGTATTACACAATCTCTAGAGAAGAGATATACATTTTGATGTTTTATACTGACTAGTGAAAAGAACACATCATTTATTGTTTTAGTCATCAGAGAAGAGATAAAGTACATCATTATGTTTTGCAATCGTTAAATAAAAGATAAAGAGCATGTTTTACCATCACTAGAGAAGAGATTGAGTACATCATGATGTTTTACAATCACTAGAAAACAGATAAAGTACATCATGATGTTTTACAATCACTAGAAAACAGATAAAGTACATCATGTTTTACCATCACTAGAGAAGAGATTGAGTACATCATGTTTTACCATCACTAGAGAAGAGATTGAGTACATCATGTTTTACCATCACTAGAGAAGAGATTGAGTACATCATCATGTTTTACCATCACTAGAGAAGAGATTGAGTACATCATCATGTTTTACCATCACTAGAGAAGAGATTGAGTACATCATGATGTTTTACCATCACTAGAGAAGAGATTGAGTACATCATGATGTTTTACCATCACTAGAGAAGAGATTGAGTACATCATGATGTTTTACCATCACTAGAGAAGAGATTGAGTACATCATGATGTTTTACCATCACTAGAGAAGAGATTGAGTACATCATGTTTTACCATCACTAGAGAAGAGATTGAGTACATCATCATGTTTTACCATCACTAGAGAAGAGATTGAGTACATCATGATGTTTTACCATCACTAGAGAAGAGATTGAGTACATCATGATGTTTTACCATCACTAGAGAAGAGATTGAGTACATCATGATGTTTTACCATCACTAGAGAAGAGATTGAGTACATCATGATGTTTTACCATCACTAGAGAAGAGATTGAGTACATCATGTTTTACCATCACTAGAGAAGAGATTGAGTACATCATGTTTTACCATCACTAGAGAAGAGATTGAGTACATCATGATGTTTTACCATCACTAGAGAAGAGATTGAGTACATCATGATGTTTTACCATCACTAGAGAAGAGATTGAGTACATCATGTTTTACCATCACTAGAGAAGAGATTGAGTACATCATGTTTTACCATCACTAGAGAAGAGATTGAGTACATCATGTTTTACCATCACTAGAGAAGAGATTGCGTACATCATGATGTTTTACCATCACTAGAGAAGAGATTGAGTACATCATGATGTTTTACCATCACTAGAGAAGAGATTGAGTACATCATGATGTTTTACCATCACTAGAGAAGAGATTGAGTACATCATGATGTGTGTGGATGCCAATCATGATGGAAAAGTGGACTTTACAGAATTCACTGACCGCTTCCACAACCCAGCCAAGGACATTGGCTTTACCATGGCTGTGCTGTTGACCAACCTGTCAGAACACATGCCTAACGAGCCCAAGTAAGTGGTTCAGTCTGACCTCCTTTGTAGTTCAGGTTAGTAACCTTACTAATCTTTCTCTCTGTTCAGTTGAGTTGCCATCTCAGTGTCCAGGGTTAAATGTAATGGAGCTCCAAAGATCTTAATCTCTTGGCTTGATGATGCAATCTAACATGCTTTTTCCTGTGTGTCTCCTGTTTTATCATTCCACTTGAATGCCTACAGTGAGTAAAGTTACTCATTTGTGCTCCCTGAAAAGGGTGTTTGGTGGCAGGTTGCGGTAACTTTGCTCACATTCTGGGCGTAATGATAAAGGTGGACTGTTGTGCTATGCAGGACGTCATCTGCATATGAGGATCATGTCGATCCCCACCTCGTTAACCAGACTATCATGAAACTGCTTGTTTGCAGTGAGATCTATATGGAAGTGAGGTGCGGTCAGGTCTTGGTCAGTATGTTTATCTGACCCTGAATAACATAGATCAGTATGTCTTGCCTGACCAGACGTTAGTCCCATCTTCCCACTTATAGCTTTGTTTACTTCTCACACGTTCGTCCTCTAAGCTTCCTTTCAGTTCTGTTTTTAGTTATCTTAGACTCTGTTTCTGTTCATTAATTCTCTTTGCATTCCTATTTTCTCCAAGACTTCATTATTTGTTATCCAAGCCATATAAGAGGACTGATTTGATAATGGTGTCAAATATTCTGATTGTATCATGCTATGATATTAACCAACTTGAAATGTCTTTTTTCTGTATTTTGTTATTAGGTTAATGTCTTACTATGATATTAACTAACTGGAAATGTCCTTCTGTATGTTACTATTAATGTCTTACTATGATATTAACTAACTTGAAATGTCCTTCTGTATGTTACTATTAATGTCTAACTGTAATATTAACTAACTTGAAATGTCCTTCTGTATTTTGCAATTATGTTAATGTCTTACTCTGATATTAACTAATTTGAAATGTCCTTCTGTATTTTGCTATTATGTTAATGTCTTACTGTGATATTAACTAACTTGAAATGTCCTTCTGTATTTTGCTATTATGTTAATGTCTTACTCTGATATTATTCAACTTGAAATGTCCTTCTGTATTTTGCTATTATGTTAATGTCTTACTGTGATATTAACTAACTTGAAATGTCCTTCTGTATTTTGCTATTAAGATAATGTCTTACTCTGATAATTAACCCACTTGAAATGTCATTCTTTTTTGTTTTTTATGTTTGTGTGTTATTATGACACTAACCAATTTAAAATGCCCTTCTAGGCTGGAAAGGTTGCTAACCAAGGCCAAGAGTGTCCTTGATTACTTTGAGCCCTATCTCGGCCGCATTGAAATCCAAGGCAGTGCTAACCGTATTGAGAGGGTCTACTTTGAAATCAAGCAGTCACACATTGATCAGTGGGAGAAACCTCAAATCAAGGTAGACTTTTTTAATATTGATGTACTTCTTCTTCGTTTGTTTGTTTTTAATGGAAGTTGTGCAGTAGTTTACAGCGAGGCTGCGATAATTGCATCTTTCAGCCCAACACATCCAATTTCAGCACATCATTTTTGGGACCAGATTTACCTTTCCTCTTTGATCCATAATCTCTTAGCCAGGCTGCATGGTTGCAGTCTGTTTCAAGGGCTGCCAATTGGAGGCAAAAAAGGGCCTTGGTCAGCTATGGGTCACTGCCTCTGATGCAAGCAGCCAGCCTTGAGTTGCTGTCAGCTCATTCACTGCTGCATCTTTGGTCCTTAATGATGAATTTAACAATGAAAGATGTTTTGAGTAAAACAGTAGCCACCATTCCCATTGAAGAGACTTTACTGTACGATGATGAAGATTAAGGAGCAGTTGGCTGAGTGGTTTGGATGTCGGTCTTCTGAACACGATGGCGTATGTTCAAAACCTTGGTAAGGTTTCTATCGGAGGTCAAATAAAAACTTAAACTGAACGGTGCTCAATGACTACCAGGACAGTCTTTCTTCTACAATCTTATAAATCTTGCCAGTAGACCCCAGCAATGTAAACAAACACCGTTGTGATATTACTATTATTATTTTTGAAGATGATGATAAACATTTTGGCTCTAAATGAGCATAGCGTAACTACAACTTCTGGGCCTTTTAAGCCTGATCCAAATCATTTGCAGTGGTAGTTTTAATAGACATTGCCTCAATGATTGATCGTCATCACCTCTCCCTCTTCGGTCACGTCTGCTTTCCCCAGGAAGTCCCAGCCCACAAGATGCTCTAGGCCCAGCTTAGTTATCTTTGTAGTTTAAGAAGAGCAGAGAGACTGATTTCCTCTATTTTTGGTGGAAGAAGTGTTCATCCCACAGCAAAGAACTTATGACTGTAAATACTAGATTGTGGCGGCTATCATATTTTGAAGAAAAACTTATTTTGATGGAAGAGTGCGATAGGCCCTTCTTCCATTAGGCCCTTCAATTGTTTTACATGATCAAGTTGGTAACCCCATCCACAACTATCTTTCAACCCCAGTACTATTTGGGTGACTAAATTGTATAGTTACGGTTCTTTTTTGGATATAGGATGACCAATTCCCTTCCTTGCAACCTCACCTTCCCTAATTCTAACAGCTAATTTACAGCTGGGTTGACTGCACAGGGACTTTAAAACTTGTCTAGTCAGTATCACTGTGAGAAACATCATCTTCTTCATCGTTCGTTCTCAAACTCCCGCTACCATCCATGCCCTGATAAGGGCTTTGCAAGTAGTAGGATGTAGTCTGGGGAACGGAATGCATTGTGTTGAAGTTTACAGTCTGACCCCGATATTTGCACCTTTCAGTCCAACACATCCGACTTCAGCAGACATTTTTGGATATCGGGTTAGCATTCCCTCTGATCTGTTCTCCTTAGCCAGTCTGCCCTGTCGCAGCCTATTATCCAGGATCACCGCATGAAGATGTAGAAGGGACTTGGCAGCTCTGGTCCGCTGGCCCTGACGCTAGCAGTCAGCTTTGGGTCACTGGCTGCTGCAGCCCATGCGCTGTTCAGCATCTTGATCCCAATTGGATCTGGGTGAGGAAGACGTGTGCTATCAACAACTCTCTTGTACTGAGCTACCATGGTCCAGTGGCAAAATGTATTAATCAAGACAGCTGCAGATGGCACAGGATACAAATGTTGTTTCTTGTGTTTACTCATGGCCATACGACTTGGGTAGAAATTTAATTTTTTAATGTTTTTGCCTAGACAGTTTCTGGTAGCCTACTCTTTTCAATTTCCAACTACCTCATATTCTTTTTTAAATGAGTTGATAAACTCAGAGATCCTGTCTACTCAGTGAGTACACATTATCTCCGAGTTTAACATTCATCTTCAATAGGACTATTTCCACAATCTCACTTCTCTTTGTGCGTTCATTCGATCATTTCTTGAGAGATGATTGTCTTATATCTCTGCCGTAGTGGTAGCATGAAATCATCAGATGGGTGCAGCAATCCCGATATGTCAATGCGGATCGGACTAGCTGCGTCTGCTATGCACGACCTCCAACATGTGTGGAGTAATGGCAAGATCTTCCTTGGGAGAAACATTTGCATATACCATTCCTGCGTGGTCCCAGTCCTACTTTACAGCTTCAAAACCTGGACATTGCTGAAACATGACATGTCTAGACTGGAGGCCTTCCACGTGCGTAACCAGCGGCGTATCTGATGGCATGACTATATCCGCAACATGGAGGTCTCTGCTAAAACAGGTCTCTACTCCTTCTCAGAAATGCTTGACAGACGGCGAGTTTTTATATTTGATCATGTTGTACGGCTGGACCAGGAAACCCCGGCCCACAAGATACCAAGTCGTTTCTCAGCTTCAAAAGTCTTTCCCCGGCCGGCTGGAGTCGTAGAAGAGGCTGTCTCCGCACAGTATGGCTCCAGCAGATATCATCCTCCTGGGCGAGGCCTGAAACCACGCCACAGCGGTGGATCATGGATGTGGCCTACCGACATAACGGACCTCAGACGCCTAAGTAAACATTGTTATTGTTATTATTATTATGACATAGTGGTCCCGTACATCAAAATGATTATGTGACTGACTGGCGCTGCATACTTGTCCTAAACGAGGAAACTTCTGCTCCCCCATTGCAGAAGTGGATGCTCAAAATAAAAGTAAAGTAAACAACCAATTTCTCAATGAGAATGAGCATTTATGAGTTATCCTAGAGTGGGGTAATATCAGTTCAGATTGATAGAACATATTAGTGAGTTCACCTCATTTGATAGATCACTGGGTTGTATTCTAGACTGAACCACTGACATTCTGTTGAATCATTATCAGGAGTCCAAGAGATCATTCCTGCACAGCGTTGTCAATGAAGGAGGTGACAAAGAAAAATTGACAAGCTTCGTCAACTTCTGTGAAGACACAATATTTGAGGTATGGATATGTTTATCTATTTTCTAGTTAGTCAGTTAGTTTTCTTCCCACTAATGTTGTTGAGCATTGTGGGGAGCTTCAGTTTTCTGTCCTGTGCCAAGTGTGTTGCATTGGTTTTTGTAAGTCTGTGTGTTTGCACAATCATTCTAATGTCATCTATCCACCTGCCCCACTCTTGTTCTCGTACCTGGTAGCCAGATATATCAGCGTTGGAAGTCATCAGTGGGAGTTGATGAGAGTCAATTCTGAAATGACTGAACCAGATTATTTTGTGCCTGGAAATGTACTCTACAGAAGACGTAGTGACGACCACAATTCAAATGTTTTTGTTCTGCAGTCTGTCTTTCCTGGTAACACTGATGATCTTCCTCAAACACTTCTTTTTACACATTGAAATTCTACTCCCATGCGCTCTAGACAGATGCCATGTTTGACACTGGTAACACAGAGTTGGCATAAATATATTGTCCATCAGCTGTTGCTTTGTTGCCAAACTAATACGCGGGTGTCTAAGTTATGGCGTCATCTGATAAGTCACAGCAGATGGTTTCTCACACCTAGTCTCAATTTCCCTGTCAAGCCTACCATCTGCCAAAAACAAATGCTCAAATACTTGAATTCATGAGCCTGTTGAAGAGTAATATCATTGAAACTTATGTTAACTCATTCACTCCCAAATATTTTGGACCTCTGGACACAATTTTATTTTTATGTAAAACTGAAAAACAGCATCACTTAGTTGCGATCTATTTGTCTTCAATAGACGTTCACTAAAATAACACGAATTATATACCAAACTGTTCACAATTGAGGCTAGAATAGAATGGAATACATATATTTTACAAATGCAGGTGTAAATTTGTGTTTGATGAATTAAAGTTGCATAATCGTTTGTTATTTTAAAAAATTATGAACAAAAATATTTCCCTCATCAAAACATTATTCAGCTCTAAACCAATCTACAAATAACGTAATGAATTTCTATTGACGGAAATCCTCAAAGGACGATGTTCTGAAAGTTGCACCTAATTTGGTGCAGTTGTTTTCACAGTATTTACATTTTACTGAAGGCACGTGAAGTTGAAAACGTGCTAAAAAATAAAAGCTCCGATCAACATTAGCGTGGGTGTTTACAATTTACGCGCACACGGAAAGAATATTCCTGCTGTATTCAAAATATATATACACACACTAATATTATACACACTAGAATGATTGTGTCGGATCTTGAACCTTTACTGAATTTGTGAACTGTTATTACCATTGCTTGAGACAAAAGAGGGCACCGCCCCTTCATCAGTAGACTTAGTTTTACTTTCATCGCTCGACGTAGAACTAAGACTAGATAAATAAATTGAAACAGCGCTATCATAACGATCGATATCTTCATCATCACTACCATTAGCAATAATATAATCTATCTATTCCTGAGCTTGTACTGAAAAAACTCTATTTGGTGTGGCTGAAGGTGCATGAGATAGCTTCAAAGTTGCTCTCCGAAAAAAAATTATATTTTCCAAGTTACGAAACTAAACATTTTTTCAACGAAACTCAAACTAACTCTTCCGGAATGAAAAAGTGCTAAATCTGGACTTCCGCCAATAACCAAAATAAAACATTTAGGAGAACTAGGAATGGGAAAATATGTGATTTTGTGAACACAGTAACAAAAGCCGATACACCGGCTTCTGGGTTTTCTAGAAAAAACCGGAAACCGTTGTATCGGCTCGTGGGAGTGAATGAGTTAAGTGGCCCAGGTTTTCTGATCAACCTCATCGTTTCCGTTTTCATCTCGTTAATTCACCTATTTTATTTACCGCAGGTTGTTTGTTGCAAGCACATTTATGTGATGTCGTCATTTTTATCAATGACATCAAAATATGATAAGGAAGCTGTTTTCAACGCTTCTTTCTTTTTGCTTTCTGATCAGCTTGTGCCTTTCAGCGTCCGGTTATGAAGAGGTACAACAGCCACTGATTACCTGCAAAGAGCAATTTATTTCCTTCCATCTTATTTTCAGATGTTCTTTCAGTTTGGTGCTTTCTAGTTTATTAGTGGATCATGTAACCTAGACGATAGTGAGCTGGCTTGTTGAAACTGGGATTACAGTGTGCCAGGGTTCTTCTTCTTCTTCTTCGTTCGTTCTCAATCTCCCACTACCAAACCCTGAAAGAGTAAGTAGCAGAATGTAGTCCAGAGAACGGAATGCATTGTGTTGTAGTTTACAGCTTGGCTGTGATATTTGCACCTTTCGGTCCAACACATCCGACTTCAGCAAGCATTTTTTTAGTACTGGGTTAGCATTCCCTCTTCAATCCCTTCTCCTTAGCCAGACTGCCCTGCTGCAGCCTGTTATCCAGGATTACCGCGTGGAGGTGTAGAAGGGTCTTGGCAGCTCTTGCTCGCTAGCCCTGACGCTAGCAGTCAGCTATGGGTCGCTGACCACTGCAGCTCATGCGCTGATCAGCATCTTGATCCCATGCCAGGGTTCAAACTCACAGATGGACAAACAAAAATCAGGGCACAGTTCAATCCTGGTACGAGACAGCTCCTCCAGTCGGCCCAGCTGTAAATGGGTACCTTACATATGAGTTAGTGAAGCTATAAATGGCAAGGAAGGAAACTGGCCACCCCGCCTGACATAGTACGTGAAGAGTTATCTTCATCCCTGACGTCAATTGTTGCCATGGGACTGACCTTTACCTTAGTTTATTTTTAACTCATTTCTCATTCTTCATCATTTTTAATCTTTCATGTTGTTGCTTTTGTTTGACTTGATTCGTAAGGTAAAGTTTGTTGTACTGTGTTTTGTGCCTTATGGATAGTGCATCCAACTACAGCACCCATTTAGAGCAATGGGGTCACATCCCTGTGTCTCATGGGGGGGGTGCGATCTTGCTAGTTCATGGTTCCTACTCTTCTGTGCATGGACACAGGAAATAGGGGAGACAGGGTCAATTAATGCATTCAAGAATAGAATGGATGCGCATAGGTATTTTTAGATCCAGTGAATGTAAAAGAAACTGGTTGTATACAGACTCTGCAGAGTCTTATAAACCAGAATAAAGAAGTTAAGTTAAACAAATCTTTCTGTTCTTTCCTTTTGTAGATGCAGCATGCCACGAGCATCAGTGCTGAGGAGCAAAGGATTGCTGCCATGAGAAGTGGAGCCAGCAGTATGGATGGAGGGTGAGAGAATTTATACATACTTCTATTTTAAATGAAAATAATTTTGCAACATCTCTCTGTAATCCTGGTATCCAATTAAACATAACAATTGTATCATACCAGAAAGCCAAATTTTGCAACAAAAGCTGTCTCTTATTTTGCTTAATTACATAACATGTAGATATGCAATAACATAGATGATAACTTGTATAGTTGTACGAGTTTCCCATAATTTTTTCACATTTCCTCTAGTGCAAGGCTTTTAACTGTTTTGTACACGTTTGTTTATCATTGACTGTTTTATTATTTTAAAACTTCAATTGTTTTTCTTCAAATTGTAATGTCTGCGTACTCATTTCTCAACTACTATGGCTCATACAAGAAGAAATCATCTTGTTAATCCAATATACATTTCCTGATATCTATTTCGTGATGATAAAAAATAGTTACTGTTGGTGTCACTGTGGTAAATAGATAAAATAGTTTAATATTTTGTCACTATGGTAAATAGAGAAAATAGTTGTTGTCATGTCACTTTGGTAATTGAGAAAATAGTTTTTATTTTGTCACTATGGTAAATAGAGAAAATAGTTGTTGTCATGTCACTATGGTAATTGAGAAAATAGTTTTTATTTTGTCACTATGGTAAATAGAGAAAATAGTTGTTGTCATGTCACTATGGTAATTGAGAAAATAGTTTTTATTTTGTCACTATGGTAAATAGAGAAAATAGTTGTTGTCATGTCACTATGGTAATTGAGAAAATAGTTTTTATTTTGTCACTATGGTAAATAGAGAAAATAGTTGTTGTCATGTCACTATGCTAATTGAGAAAATAGTTTTTATTTTGTCACTATGGTAAATAGAGAAAATAGTTGTTGTCATGTCACTATGGTAATTGAGAAAATAGTTTTTATTTTGTCACTATGGTAAATAGAGAAAATAGTTGTTGTCATGTCACTATGGTAATTGAGAAAATAGTTTTTATTTTGTCACTATGGTAAATAGAGAAAATAGTTGTTGTCATGTCACTATGGTAATTGAGAAAATAGTTTTTATTTTGTCACTATGGTAAATAGAGAAAATAGTTGTTGTCATGTCACTATGGTAATTGAGAAAATAGTTTTTATTTTGTCACTATGGTAAATAGAGAAAATAGTTGTTGTCATGTCACTATGGTAATTGAGAAAATAGTTTTTATTTTGTCACTATGGTAAATAGAGAAAATAGTTGTTGTCATGTCACTATGGTAATTGAGAAAATAGTTTTTATTTTGTCACTATGGTAAATAGAGAAAATAGTTGTTGTCATGTCACTATGGTAATTGAGAAAATAGTTTTTATTTTGTCACTATGGTAAATAGAGAAAATAGTTGTTGTCATGTCACTATGGTAATTGAGAAAATAGTTTTTATTTTGTCACTATGGTAAATAGAGAAAATAGTTGTTGTCATGTCACTATGGTAATTGAGAAAATAGTTTTTATTTTGTCACTATGGTAAATAGAGAAAATAGTTGTTGTCATGTCACTATGCTAATTGAGAAAATAGTTTTTATTTTGTCACTATGGTAAATAGAGAAAATAGTTGTTGTCATGTCACTATGGTAATTGAGAAAATAGTTTTTATTTTGTCACTATGGTAAATAGAGAAAATAGTTGTTGTCATGTCACTATGGTAATTGAGAAAATAGTTTTTATTTTGTCACTATGGTAAATAGAGAAAATAGTTGTTGTCATGTCACTATGGTAATTGAGAAAATAGTTTTTATTTTGTCACTATGGTAAATAGAGAAAATAGTTGTTGTCATGTCACTATGGTAATTGAGAAAATAGTTTTTATTTTGTCACTATGGTAAATAGAGAAAATAGTTATTGTCATGTCACTATGGTAATTGAGAAAATAGTTTTTATTTTGTCACTATGGTAAATAGAGAAAATAGTTGTTGTCATGTCACTATGGTAATTGAGAAAATAGTTTTTATTTTGTCACTATGGTAAATAGAGAAAATAGTTGTTGTCATGTCACTATGGTAATTGAGAAAATAGTTTTTATTTTGTCACTATGGTAAATAGAGAAAATAGTTGTTGTCATGTCACTATGGTAATTGAGAAAATAGTTTTTATTTTGTCACTATGGTAAATAGAGAAAATAGTTGTTGTCATGTCACTATGGTAATTGAGAAAATAGTTTTTATTTTGTCACTATGGTAAATAGGCTGAATGTGGACTCTAGCAGAGAAGGATGAAAAAAAGCTTTGCAGCATTTGAAATATGGGGCTACAGTAACATGGAATGAGTCAGTTGGACAGGAAGAAGATTCAATGACAATCTCCTCCCTGGGGTAGATGCGAGTATAAATATTGAAAATGATACAAAAATAAAGATTGAGTTGGCTGCGACACGATATGAGACATGAAAGTCTTCTACAGAAGAAACTAGACAGCAAGATCCAGGGGAAGAGAAAAAGGGGGCGACCAAAACTCATCTTTACATCTCAGGCATGCACAGACATTAAAGTGTGAACTTATGCTGAAATTTGTAAGATTTAAATACAAAATAATGCATTTTAACAAATTTGTATATGTCTTCTGTTCTGAACAACAGGAAAAATAGAAAAATTATTAACAGTTTAATATCATGGCACAAATGATGCTTAAAGGCAAAATTTCAAACACCAATATTCAGAGGAAGGGAAGATGATTTGTGATTACTTGCCTCGTTTGGCATGGTACATGATGATGATGGCCGAAACTCTTTTCAAACAATTTTTTATTTTAAATGTTAATTGTTCCGCCAAGAGTTAGTTTAAAATAAGGCTTCAAACATTGAAGTACAATATTTCTCTGTTCTTAAAATCTCTTTCTCTGTAAGCTAGGCTAGTGTTTCACAATAGGTGAATATCAAAAGACAACCGAGGATTTAGAAACATTTATCATATTCATGTCACAGTAATTTTCTTATTAATGTATTCATTCTGTTACATGTAATAGAATTTGGGAAATTTATGTGCAGAAACCTATAGAAATTTATGGCTAGAAATGTACATATATTATTCAGCAATTTAATTTGCAAATTTATGTGTCCAAACCTGTAGAATTTTATGTGTAGAAACATATAGAATGTTCCAGATATTATTCAGTAATATAATTTGGGAAGTTTATGTGTGCAAACCTATAGAATTTTATGTGTAGAAACATGTAGAATGTTCCAGATATTATTCAGTAATATAATTTGAGAAGTTTATGTGTGCAAACTAATAGAATTTTATGTATAGAAAAACATGTTGAATTTTCCAAATATTATTCAGTAATATATTTTAGGAAATTAATGTGTGCAAATCTGTAGAAATTTATGTGTAGAAACATGTAGAATTTTCCAGATATTACTCAGTAATATAATTTGGGAAGTTTATGTGTGCAGGCCTGTAGATTTTTTCACGTTTCCAGAAATTATTCAGTAATACAATTTATTTAAATTGTGTGATAATAATAAATAGTTTAACTTACTCACTACAGAATATTTTTACCTCTAGACATGCACATTTCTGTAATGTAATACTACCAAAAGGAAGTGCAGATACTCATATAATTTGAGGAAAACTAGGAATGAAGAAACTTGTATGTAAATGCGTGACAATTATTCAAGCCAATATATCGCATTTATGGCATTTTAAGAAATTTTGTCAGCTGCTGTATCGACTCTATGGAGTGAATCAGTTGAAATAATAGAAATGATGTGTCTGTATTGTTTTATACTTTATATGTGTTATGTAATGATAGTACAATAGTTCTGTTCTTTATTCCGAATGATGTACTGCTAGGAGTTGATTTTTATATCAATAAAATATTGGTTGTAGCACAAATTGTCAATCTCAAAGTGCAGCCCTTAAGGAAAAAGGTTGTGTAACCGCAGAGTTATGGGTTAGATTTACAAGTATCATACACTTATTGAAAGTTTGACAAAAAATAACCTGGGATGGAATAAATGTTTGTTAATGTTTATTTTTTTCATTTTCTGGAGGTTAGTGTGATTTTGTGCTTTGTTTTTCCTTTTCACACTGTCTGCTTTTGTTATGATGTCCATAGGTAACTGAATTTTGCTTATTGTTTGACTATCTTTTATCTACCTTAATTCCCCCATTTAAGCAAGGAGATATTCCTTTTATCATTACCTTTTTTTTTCTGTTTCAGAGATATTCAGAGTATCTAAATCAGATTGAAAAGTAGTTGATGCAGTTATAAATGTATTTTAATAATCATGTTCAACTCATATACCACAGACTTCCTCTTCACTTGTTCTTCTTATCTGCCTCTTCACTTCTTATCTGCCTCTTCACTTGTTCTTCTTATCTGCCTCTTCACTTGTTCTTATCTGCCTCTTCACCTGTTCTTATCTGCCTCTTCACTTGTTCTTCTTATCTGCCTCTTCACTTCTTATCTGCCTCTTCACTTGTTCTTCTTATCTGCCTCTTCACTTGTTCTTCTTATCTGCCTCTTCACTTGTTCTTCTTATCTGCCTCTTCACCTGTTCTTATCTGCCTCTTCACCTGTTCTTATCTGCCTCTTCACTTTTTCTTCTTATCTGGCTCTTCACTTCTTGTCTGCCTCTTCACTTCTTATCTGCCTCTTTACTTCTTATCTGCCTCTTCACTTCTTGTCTGCCTCTTCACTTCTTATCTGCCTCTTCACCTGTTCTTCTTATCTGCCTCTTCACTTCTTGTCTGCCTCTTCACTTTATATCTGCCTCTTCACCTGTTCTTCTTATCTGCCTCTTCACTTGTTCTTCTTATCTGCACATTCACTTGTTCTTCTTATCTGCACATTCACTTGTTCTTCTTATCTGCACATTCACTTGTTCTTCTTATCTGCACATTCACTTGTTCTTCTTATCTGCACATTCACTTGTTCTTCTTATCTGCACATTCACTTGTTCTTCTTATCTGCACATTCACTTGTTCTTCTTATCTGCACATTCACTTGTTCTTATCTGCACATTCACTTGTTCTTCTTATCTGCACATTCACTTGTTCTTCTTATCTGCCTCTTCACTTCTTATCTGCCTCTTCACTTCTTGTCTGCCTCTTCACTTCTTATCTGCCTCTTCACTTCTTGTCTGCCTCTTCACTTCTTATCTGCATCTTCACTTCTTATTTGCCTCTTCACTTCTTGTCTGCCTCTTCACTTGTTCTTCTTATCTGCCTCTTCACTTCTTGTCTGTCTCTTCACTTGTTCTTCTTGTCTGCCCCTTCACTTCTTATCTGCCTCTTCACTTCTTGTCTGCCTCTTCACTTGTTCTTCTTGTCTGCCCCTTCACTTCTTATCTGCCTCTTCACTTCTTGTCTGCCTCTTCACTTGTTCTTCTTATCTGCCTCTTCACTTGTTCTTATCTGCCTCTTCACCTGTTCTTATCTGCCTCTTCACTTTTTCTTCTTATCTGCCTCGTCACTTCTTGTCTGCCTTTTCACTTTTTCTTCTTATCTGCCTCTTCACTTCTTATCTGCCTCTTCACTTCTTATCTGCCTCTTCACTTGTTCTTCTTATCTGCCTCTTCACTTCTTATCTGCCTCTTCACTTCTTATCTGCCTCTTCACTTCTTGTCTGCCTCTTCACTTGTTCTTCTTGTCTGCCCCTTCACTTCTTATCTGCCTCTTCACTTCTTGTCTGCCTCTTCACTTGTTCCTCTTGTCTGCCCCTTCACTTCTTATCTGCCTCTTCACTTCTTACCTGCCTCTTCACTTGTTCTTCTTGTCTGTTTTCTTTCTTTCTTTTTTTTTTGAGTTCTAAACCAGTTACATTTTTATACTTATTCCTGAGCATGTGTCTTATTCATATCATATCAATAATTTGATATGAATGATGTCACAATTTAAAAAGGACTGTATGGTGCTCATCCTGTGGAGTTCCACCAGGCGCTCTCTCTGCCTGGCCCCCTGCCTTAAAGGGACCTGTCTGATGATACTTATGGTCACCCAACCCTGTGCTGTGGAGTCAGGCACAGGGAGAAGGTAAAAGAGCTATTGACCAAAAACCCAAGGAGGTACCATCTATTCAATAAACTGAAGATAAATGCTACTGGCGGCTGCACCTGTGGTACTGGAAAAATGACCCCTGAACATCTACTGTAAAATTGCCCCACATACAAGGACCAGACAAAGCACATGTAGCCATCACCAGTACCAGTGCCAACACTAGACAAGCTCTATGGCAGTGTCGACAGACTCAGGATGACCGCTGCTTTATTTGGACAAATTCAAGTCATTGTCTGACAGGACACAAAGAAAAAGAACAAGATATAGCTAATATGGATAGTTGAAGCCTGTAAGCCGTAAGTAATAATTTATCCAGGAGAAGGAAGGAAAACTCTTGGTTTCAAACCACATGCTGACTTGTAGGAAGTCTAGTGACAGGCAAAGTCTAAGGAGTGTTAGCCTGAATTTAAAGTCTTACCAAAAGCCATTTGGCATAGTAGTGGTTCTTTTGCACTTTAATTATGATTTTTCCAGGTACACAGCATTGAATGAGAGCACCATAGAAACCAACCAAACATCAATTTTATACTTTTATCTTGTTCTGTGATTGACAATTTAATTTTCCTTTTTTTTTTTTTTATAAATTTGTGTTTGTTCTTTTTGTTTTGGGTGAATTTTGGGTTTTTGTTAACCTTAACCAGTGTGTTTTTGTTTTCAGAAGACATCCCGCAACCCCAGCAGGGTATTTATTGTCTTGCTGTGTACAGTATACAATGTATACTTACCAAATGCATTTAATTTTATTGTTGATGTATTTGGATATGCAACCAAATCTTGTGATGTAAACTTTCTGTCATTAACACTTTCTGTGCATATTTACTTTGTATTGTCTTTATTGGATATACAGTAACTTTTCTTGATTGTTATTAAAATGCAGAATCGATGTTAGACAACCCAAAAGTTAGAGATTTAATTTGATTGAAAATCCAAACTGAATTTGACTGGTGCTGAATAAATATTAAACAAAGCTTTTATTTTATATAAGCCCATTTAGATAGCATCTAATTTATATAAATTTAAATAAAAGTATATATATTTCAATTGTGATTAACAGTTTTCAATTAGTGAATTTATAAAATTGTCGGTCAATAATTTGTATGCATAATAATAATGTTTGCATAGGCGTCAAAGGCCCGTTGTGCCGATCGACCACTACCATGTCCAACTGCTGAGGCTGTGTTCATGCGTAGCGTGTCGACCGAAATCTCTACAGACTCCCCAGGTGAAGCCAAGTACTTTGCTGCCTTTGGATGAGGGTATAGCCAGAGAAAGAATGGCAATCATGAGAAATCTTGCTGGCACAAGCTGGGGAGCAGACGAAAGTATACTAAAGAAACTGTACACTGGAAGAGTGAGACCAGTTCTCGAGTATGGCATTGCGGCATGGACAACAGCAGCAAAAGTGAACTTTGATAAAATTAGCAAACTTCAAAACCAAGCCATTAGAGTTATAACAGGAAGCATGAAGTCAACGCCAATTGTAGAACTTGAAAAGATTACAAATCTGCAATCCATGACCGACAGAAGAGACTGCAGAGCCCAGCAGCAAGCAGAGAAACTCAGAAGGCTGACAGACCATCCAATGCATCATAGACTAAATAGATTTGGAAATGGAAAACTAAAGCAGAGAAACTTTGCAGAAATAGCCAAAGCAAAGATGAGCGAAGACCCCATGAACACCATAACAATACCAAAGCCCATCCCTACTGTACGCAAACCTACCTGGAAGCAGCATATCATTCCGGAGGTGGTAGAAAATATACCAGGTATTGGAAACAAGAACAGCCAGACTGAAAAAGAAAGAAGAGACATAACCCTGAGGTACATAACGAAAAACTACCCAAGCATGAACTGGACCCATGCATACACCGACGGTTCTGTAACAAACAACACAGAACGGAGGGGCAGGGGTATTCCTGAGCCTACCAAATGGTAGAAAAATAACACTGTCAGTGGCAACTGGAAAATTCTCAAACAATTTCAGAGCGGAGGCAGAGGCACTGAGGGCTGCAGTAGAAGCAATGCTGACAGGCGAAAGCAATGAAAGCCAGATAGTCCTGTTTACAGATGCCCTGGCCGTAGTCACAGCACTAAAAAGCCAGAAAGATACTGAACTTAATGATTTAAGAGCAGTACTCTGTCAACTATGCCAGCAGTCCGCACCAAAAAGAGTAGTGGTACAGTGGGTTCCATCCCACTGTAACATCCAAGGCAATGAGGAGGCAGAAAGACTGGCAAAAGAAGGTGCAAGACTACCACAACCAGATTCTAGTGTGACCTACGAAGAGTCCAAAACGCTTATTAGGGCCAGATACATGGCCAAATGGGAAACAGAACATACTGGCTACACAAAAAATGATGCCTATTACCAGTTGAACAGAAGAGAGCAGGTCGTGGTCTTCAGACTCTGCACAGGCCACAACAGACTGAGGTACCACCTATTCAAAAAACTGAAGATAGGTGGCACTGACGAATGCACTTGTGGTACCGGGAAAATGACCGCTGAACATCTGCTGCAAAACTGCCTGACCAGAGAAAGCACATGTGGCCATCACCAGTGGTAACACTAGACAAGCTCTATGGCAGTGTCGACAGCCTCAGGATGACGGCTGCTTTTTTCGAAAAATTACAGGTTGACGTTTGACAGCCTACGAAGAAGAAGAAGAAGGATAAGGGTAGCGAGGAGTGTATTAAACCAATGTTTGTGTTAGGTTTTCCATGTCTTTCCGTGTCAAACGCCCTGTTTTTCTGCGTCCCGCCACCGAGGTTTCTGATTTTGTCCACTTTTTACTCAGCATAACCCTTGCTGTGCTGAGAATATGAGGTTGGGAAAGGTATTATGTAACCTCCGGTGGAGGGAGAGGCGGGCAGGAGGAAGTCGGCTTCAGTTCGAGAAGAAAGGTCTTTGAGTTGAGGTAACCTGGACTGAATTCTGGGTGCAGTTAAGCGGAATGTTGAACTGCGTCATGGACTGGTCTCCCACGCTTAAGCCAGTGCACCAAAATTCAGCAAAAAAAACAGGATATCCGATTGAAAGCACATCAATTCCACAGAATGAAGATCCTGATACCACCTGGTGAAGAAGTTGTGAAATATAATCCGAACAGGAAACACCAAACATCGGAAAACGACACAAACACGGGAGCGAGTCGAGAGCGCAGCCGTTAAGGCGCGGCCATCTTACTTTCCATGCTGATAGTGATAACATCCTCGGCAGTGAAGATATCCAAAACATTGGATAAAAATGACATGACACTTTCAATCAATTGAATGTCATAATATTATACTTGCGTTGTATCCTATCAAAGACTTTTGGCGCACTAAAAATGGGAGACCACATAATATACTCTCAACAAAAAGTTTATTATTATGATATAGAGGGGTTGAGGTCACTTTAATGACGTCGAAAGGAGCAGAATAGATTATAATTTTAGAAGAATCTATATCACATAAAATTATAACATCAAGAAACTCTAGAGTTAACAGACTAGATCCCTGAGCAAAACCGCATGGAAAATTGGTGTCAAAGATATGATGAAAAATGGAGGGAGATCAAAGAAGAATTTGCATCATGGCATAATATGCCATACTCTATGTGGAAAGCCCTAAACAGATTAAGAACTGAATTTGCATCATGGCATAATATGCCATACTCTATGTGGAAAGCCCTAAGCAGATTAAGAACTGGAAAGTCCAGGTGTATATCGAACTTGAAAAAGTGGGGATATGCGGGCAATGATGTCCGCAAATGCGGAGTCCTCCAAGACCCCAGACATATGTATAACTGTCCAACAATGCAAGAACAATGTACTTTGGCGGATCTCATGGCTGCAAATGAAAGAGCTTCCAGGGCAGCACTTTTCTGGTCTAATACTTTGTGAGGTTGACGGACTTGGAAAAACAAAAATAACAGCAAGATACCAAGGACAACAAAGAGAAAAAAAAACATTAACATTATTGACTATTATCTCTTACAGGCCAGAATTTCATAACCAGGTTTTTAACAAACACTTGTCTATGGTTTCACAAATGAAAATATAATGAGTTTCTTCCCTTACCATAAACTTAAAATCTTGAAAGAGCGCATGAGCTGCATTGGTCAGCGACCCATAGCTGACTGCTAGCGTCAGGGCCAGCGAACCAGAGCTGCCAAGACCCTTCTACACCTCCACGTGGTGATCCTGGATAACAGGCTGCAGCAGGGCAGACTGGCTAAGGAGAAGGGATCGAAGAGGGAATGCTAACCCGGTACTCAAAAAATGCTTGCTGAAGTCGGATGTGTTGGACCGAAAGGTGCAAATATCGCAGTCAACCTGTAAACTACGACACAACGCATTCCGTTCTCTGGACTACATTCTGCTACTTAAGCCCTTTTAGGGTTTGGTAGCTGGAGATTAAGAACGAACAAAGCCAAGCCAAAATCTTGAAACACTTACAAAATAAAATAAATTTAGGTTATTGTGCACTAAAAGAAAAACGGTCATTCTGACAGACTCCAGTAGCATACTCCAAGCTATTTCAAGCCCCAAACAAGATAGACTCTCACACAAAATAAAATATAACATCTGGTTACTGTCCCAAAAAAAAGATTTAGTCCTACAGTGGATTCCAACCCAGTGTGGGATCCTTGGAAAGAAGAAGGCAGATACACTCAAAAACCGGAAGTGGCTGCATGCAGGCTCGCCATCTACAGAGCTATAAAGAAGCAAAGACACTCATAAAATGATCTATGAGGACGGAATGGAGAGAGCAGCACAAAGATTACAAGTTAGAAAAGGACAGCATAGACAAACTTGACAGAGATGGGCAGACAAAGATCGTCAGACTCAGAACCGGACATTGCAGACTCAAGTCCCACTCCACAGAAAATGTTTTAGAGACTCCACCACATGCGATTGCAGAGCACCCAAGCAAACACCAGAACATATCCTGCAAAACTACCCCAATTATGCAGACCAAAGAGAGGCAGCCTGCTCCTGGGAAGTGACCATGCTTGGAAAGCTGTTGGGGGTGAAGACTGAAACAAAGTTTCTTTCGTGAACCTCACTGGGCAAGAAGCATAGCATTAGTTGTTCAAAAAAATAGTTCAAATTGCAGTTAGTGATATTAGCGTTCTTCTGGTGTGAAGATGTCCGCTGGACATTCTTTCAGTCTTAAAGAGTTAAATAAGATTGAATGATTTGCTTACAATAGTGATATTAGCATTCTTCTAGTGTGAAGATGTCCGCTGGACATTCTGTCAGTCTTAAAGAGTTAAATAAGATTGAATGATCTGCTTACAATAGTGATATTAACATTCTTCTGGCGTGAAGGGGTCCCCTGGACGTCATTTCTGTCTTAAAGAGTAAAATAAGATTAAATGGTTTTCTTATGGAGTATGTGAATGTACATATAAAAAAGCATTAATTTTTATATTGTGGGTTGTCAATGTATTTAGATACGAGTCACAGACTTTATTCTGCCTGTGTACTTTCTTTTATAACTATCTATCAGTTCTTTCTTTTTTTATTTCATTAGAGTCGAGTTTTCAATATGTGAATTTAGTTCAAATTCACAATGCATTTCTCTCTTCTACACCAGTACTTTATTATCTACCCTTAACTCCACTCACTGATGTGTGCAACGATTTTGTGGGTGTGGCACAATTGAATTATCATTTTATTTTAGAAAACCTCATACCAGCTTGTCAAGAAAGTAAAAATACAAAAATGATATTAACATGGACATTGTTAAAAAGGAGGCATTTATTTTACTTCCACAAATATTAGTTACATGTTTAATCTGGCTAGAAATTGCATGGTGGATATATTGGAGGCAAAGAATAAAACACTAATGATTTTATTTTGTTTATTTTACAGTCAATATTGGTATTTCTAAATTGAACTTGAATTTATTGAATTTTGCTCTCTGTTATGAATATATGCTTTACATTGGAAATCATCACTTTATATTGGAAATCGTCACTCTGCAGTTATCTTCACTTTCTGTTTAGCCCAGTGTTTGGTCATTATTGTGAGATGATAAAAAAGTTTAGTAAAATATTTATGAATCAATCAATATCTTTCAGTTCCCTATGGAGCTTCTTTTCTTCAATAAATAGATTTTGAAGTGATCCTGTTCTGGAACCATCTATTCCAGTTCTGTCCACGGCTTCCCTGTTTCCTTTATGTTTGTCTCCAGGTCTCTTCTCTCAGGTCATCCCGTAACCAGTGAGGTCGTTGGGGCACACTTGAAGACATCCTCACAATCCCACGCCATCCTTCTCTGTCAGCGGCCGCTGCCTGTGCCTTTCTGGTCGGTGATTGGTCCATTCTTTTATGTTGTCCTCCCACCTCTTTTTGGGACGGCCTTTTCGTTGTCTGCCTTGCATCTTTCTGTGCAGGATCATATTTGCAAGACCATTTGATCTCGATATGTGACAGTACCAAGCAAGTTTCCTTTTTTTGACAGTTGCCAAGATGTCTTCAAATGGCCCTATTACTGTTGTAATACGTTCTCGTATTTCCTTATTTATAACTCGATCTTTGTACGTGACGTTTAGAAGTCTTCGGAAACATCTCATCTCCAAGGCATGTATTCTTCTCTGAAGGTCAGCTGTAACTGTCCATGTCTTACAAGCATAGAGAAATATTGACAGGACCAATGTCCGCATTAATCTGATTTTTGTGCATAGTGTTAACCGTTTATCTTGCCAGATTTTGTTACGCCGTGCAAGCGCTGCTATTGTCTGGCCAAGACCTCACATTTTTATCCTTTATCACTGACAATCGAACCCAGATATTTAAAATGGTTGACCACTTCGAGTTCCTGGCCATTAGCGTTTATCCTACTGTTGAAGCCCTCAGCGTTGTTAGTCATTAATTTTGTCTGTCCAGCGTTTATCTCCATACCAAATTCAAGAGCTGTTTCATCGATCGTTCTGAACAGAGACTGTCTAGTAAAGCTATCAGCTGGTTTTCTTAGTGTGTAATAATCTTCTCCTCACTTCATTGTTTTACTGATTTCTGTCTGGTTTTTTCAACCGTTTCACATCACTGATCTAATACCATTTGTTTTCTTCCTCTTTGGCGTTCATCCTGAAAAGAATTCTGTGGTGTTGTTTACACCAAACCTGTGATATCTGCATCTTTCAGACTGACACATTCGGTTTCAGCTGGCTTCTTTGGGTACAGGGCTTGCATTCCCTTTGTGATCCCTATCCTCTTAGCCAGACTACACTAGTGCAGCCTTTTTCTAGGGCGGCCACATGGAGTTGGAATAGTGTATTGTCAGCTCTGGTTAACCCATCCTACTGCAAGCAGTCAGCTATGAGTAATTGGCTGCTGTGTTGCATCTTCAGCCCTATCATACTATTTCAATCTTTCTATCTATCTGTAAATTTCTCTTTCCTGCACTCTTACTTGGAGTCCTGGTATTCAGAAAGGCATGTTAATGTCTGTTGCCAGGTAAGTAGCTGAAGACTATCGGCTATCTGTAGTAGGTCATTTAAACTTTCTGCGGCTTACTAGGTCTGGGGAGAGGTACAAATAATTTGGGTAGATATTTAGCTACAATTTTTGAATTTTGTCTATTCAGCGGCCATTAAACCTACTCTTTTCTATTTCTAACTGCCAAGGGATTTATTATGTGCTCGACACTGAACACGTGAGTCCGATCTCACTACCCAAAGATCAGGGGAATTTTTACCAGAAGTTCCATGGACACCTTACCCCGAGACCACTGAGTCCAATATATTTAGGCAGCCACTTAATAACTTCTCAGGACTCCAAATGTTGCACACCACTGCTCTACACACTCCCTGACACACCACTGCTCTACACATTCACTCCCTGACACACCACAGCCTGCACATCGTTAAAATTCTTCAAATCTTTACTATCACTCTTCTTTTTCTGCGTTCGTTTTCAATCTCTCGCTACCAAGCCCTGAACAGAGCTTTGCAAGCAGCAGGATGTAGCTGGGAGAACAGAATGCGCTGTGTCACTAGTTTACAGCTTGACTGCAATATTTGCACCTTTCGGTCTGAAATGGTTTCACATTTCCACCAACATACATGTCAACTTGCACCTAATGAGAGGGAGGTATCTATTCTTTTTTTGCATGAG